>CM057342.1:490527017-491727017 GCA_030015575.1 Agapanthus africanus
GGTGCAGTCCCGAAGCACTTGGAGGCAGTGACGGTTAGACAGGATTCGTCTCTCCCGGTATTGGGGGTTGACATCGCGCTGTATCCAGGAGAGCCATTACACGAGTAGTCCCTGGCCAGGGCAAGCGAGATATACTGGTAGGTTTCCAGTGTTATCTCAGGGTGTTCTGGGCTACACTCCGACACGACTTGTACCGCTATTAGGGGACTGACGTTTCACCGCCCCCTAGGCCCGCCATGCGATGTATCAGACGAACAGACCGGACTGTACGGAGATTGTCACATACAGGCTCAGTAGGAGTTCAGATGGGGTTCACCTCGTCAATCTTCTTATCGGCATCTACCTGGGGACCGTTACGAACAGCTAGTGCCGCTTGCGGTCTGTGGTTAAACCCACTGCCAGCGTAGTGTCGAGTCTTTAGAGTCCCACACAGAGCGCTATTCGCCTTTAGGCAAAATGAGTAGAGGTCGCATGGTTTTGCGACAGGGTTCGTTCACATCCGCGCACTTGTGCACGTTTGCGGTCCGGACAGCTTATACTAGCGGGCTTTGGTTTAAGCCGGATCCTAGTATATGATTTGGGATTGGTTTTTCTCATTGTATTCGTGTTCCTCGGATCACGAATACGGGTGCGTATGCACAGTTGCTTGAGACAGAAGGAGAGGACTTTGATTAGGGTTAATGACTATTGTTATTTTATTAACCCTAATGCTTATGTGTGTATTATTGTTAATTGATATTAGTTTTATAATTGTGCATGGTTATGGTTGTTGACCATTTGACCTTCTTGACATTTTGACCTTGGTTGACACTTTGACCATCATCATTTTATTTGGAAGATGCTCTTTGATCCTTGCAATTTGCATTAAAATTGAAATGATAATGGTCATGTCTTGATTTAGCCATGTCAATTATCTCACTAATTATCTAATTACAATAATTCACATATATGAGAGAATGCTTCATATTTTCTCTCATTCTATGATTTACTTTCTCTCTCTTGTTCTTCCTCTCCCTCAAGCTCTCCCCTCTCATGTGTTGAGAAACACTTGAGCTTGAGAAAAACCTCTTAATAATCTCTACTCTCATCTAGGGTTCTAGAATTAGCACTTCTTGCACCCTAGTTACTTCTAGCTTGGAGTTGAAGCCAAAGGTCGAGGCTTTCGGGTGGATCTTTCTTCGACGTAAGAAGACGACAAAGGTGACCTCTTTCCACTACTCCAAGGAGCAAGGAGAGAAGGACATAAAGCCCTCGGTATAACCCTTCTAACACTTAGCTAGTTTCTAGTTAGCTTTAGCTTGTTTTTGTTTAGCAAAGATCCTTCTTTGTCTAGTCCATGTTGCCTAAGCTCATAAAAACTTGATTTTTATTCCGTTTTCCGCCTCTCCGCAAGTACCGGGGTGGGCAACGTGGACTTACAGTGGTATCAGAGCCTAACTAAACATAAACTACCTAGGTAGTAATGTGTATGGAAGTTCGACCGAAAAAAATCGAAAAACCAAGTTTTCAAAACCCTTACTTTCTGTTAAAATTTTTCCTGCTCAAAATAAAATTTGTCATACTCCTAAAATCGTCTCAGGGTTTTGTGAAGAAAGTCACCAAACCCGGTCCAGTGACTCGACCAAGGCGCTGCGGTTCCGCGGCAATAGCAAGCTATTGCCGCGCAACCGCGGCCGAGTTGGCTCGTCTCTGGTTCGAGTTTGGTGCAGTGTATTTCTGGCTTGGTTTTAGGATTTTTAAGATGGTTTATATGTGCCCAGATTTTCCAGAATAGAAATTTGTTTTTGGGGGCCTGTAAATCCATATTTTTATCGAACTTCACTGCACTTTGACTATAAGGGTTATATCTGTGATGTTTATATGTATTGAACGTCGGCTAATCGCTATATGTCGATTAGTCGGTGTTATACATATCTGTGATCTGTGTTTGATGATGGTATGTGTATATGAATGCGTTGGATTGTCGCGGGTGAATAGCCGGGGTGGATGTGAGATGAGTGTTTCTTTTTCTTTCATTCATTGTAACATGTAAATTGATGTAATATTATTATTTGTATGGCCGCACAACCGGGTTGGGGTTGTAGCCGTCATTGTATAATTCTTTTTACTGTTTTTGCTCCTAGGATAGACCCATGGAGGGGTGCACAAACTACCGGGTATCTCGAAATGCCGAGTGGCCTACTCACGGTGGTGAGGGAGGTTTCTTCGCTTCGGGTACTTGGCGGGTAGTTTGCCGCACCCGTAGGGGTCTTGGGTGGGGTATTGGCTATTCACCGCGACCGTGTAATCCGCTTTTCATTGCAGGCTCGAACGGATTGCGGATTCCTAGTATATCCAATGTATTCATCTGTGATCTGTAATGTCTATCATTGCTGTATATTTATATATGATAACTATTTAGGAGTTGCTTATGTTTTACAGCCGCGCTAGCCCAGCCCCCGCTCTGTCGTTAGTTAAGTAACCTAACGGGTGATGACGGGGCCCCGTGGCGAATGCGAATGGCATAAGAGTACGTCATATTTTAGTTGTTTTCTGCAATGGTAGGATTAAATGATGGGACGCATTAAAAGAACTAATGCAAGAAAATAAACCAAGTAAAAGTCGATTGGAACACTTTGAAAACCACTCGGTTCTTTTAAAAACTAAACTTTTAAACGCGGAGCTTGAACCACTCCTTTTAAAAGCTATCTCGTTCCATCGATTATATCAAGTTCACTACGTTCACGGTTTCGCCAAAACCATTCGTAGCCCTCCGTCGTTTCGTATGGATATTCAATAGTATTCAAGCTATGTTTGTTGACCTTCGTCAAGGCATAGTGATTGGTAGCTGTTGGGTGTTCATATGTAGCATAGATAGATGCGTTGGTTTGGGACAGTCATACTACCTTGTTGACCTTCGTCAAGGGTATGTACGGGTGGGTTCAAATTAACCTGGATAATGACGGGTAGAACTTGACATGTGACTTATGATTCATTGACCTTCGTCAAGGTCATAAGAGCATGGGGCAAAAATCCACATCGGGAGTTTCATAAGTACTGAAACTTGCTAGCGCTGCATACTATTTGGAGTGTGATGATTCTGGTAGGATTCCTTCGGTTTTACCACGCGATGATATTTGGATCCCGATCCTACTGTGAGTATATGCTACTCCTCGGGAAAACTCTCACTTAACGATCAATGCTATAAACTTAGTAGGTGTCTAGAAAGGTGTTAGCGGGGCTACGCCCACAGGGAAAAGAGGTTACTTAATTAAGGAACTTCGTGAAAGCGTTGGAAAACCTCCCTCGAAGTACCGACACTGGCCTGGCTGAACGGTTAAGCAAGTATTGTACGGTGAGATTGATCCTAACTAATCCTTTCTTTACGGTTTGAGAAGGGATTCGAGAGACAATGGGAGCCATCCTGTTTAGATAAATTAAAAACCAATCTAAACTTGCAAGAGCATCATGCTAAGTATTTTCTTCTCTCTCTCTTAATTGCAGCGACCCCATGACCGCACCTAGGTTGCATCTAGATAATAAAATGACTGAATCTGTCTGTTTTGACTGGCAAGGGTCTGTCCAGATGTCCATTGCCCAGGACAAGCTGGGACACCTCTTGACTGATCGAACCCCTGCCGTCTCAGGTCAAGTTTCCCCTGTCACGGATGTTGATATCCGTAGATCATCGGAAGAAGACGGTGCGAAAGCCAAGTGCCTCGTGTTTGCCTCAGTTGATGGTATATACCAGAAGCAACACGAGAAGATGGACTCAGCTTCTATCTTCCTCCATAACAAAGTTTTATATGGAGAGCAATCTCGTATCGCAAGATATGAGACCTCGAATGAATTGCTTCCAGCGAGGTTGGCTATCGGGTCATCTGTAGGGGACAACGTCCTTACAGAGACCAGCTCTTTTGAGCTCTCGGACCTGAAGACCACGTTGAAGAACGGGTCAGATGCTGACTTAGTTCAACAGTCTCTACCTACTACCCTGAAGGAAACCAGGGAAGTAGAAAGAAAGAGAAGGGCAGAAGTTTCGGGAATGGATGCAGTAAAAGAGGGATGTTCCTATTGTTGCGGGAATGAACATGGACAGAAGGATTGCAAGGCTTGCAAAGCCAGTATCCAGAATTCGAAGCATGTTATGGCTTCGGCTTCGGATGTGTTTGTAATAGAGAACTGTATGTCAGTTAATCCTACTTCCTGGGTATTGGATACCGGATCAGGATCTCATATCTGTAATTCGTTACAGGCTCTGAGAAACAGTAGGGTTATCAGGAAAGGTGATATGACTCTCAGGGTTGCTAACGGAATGAGCATGTATGCTGAATCCGTAGGGGAATATCATCTAGGACTGACAACTGGGCAGATATTGATTCTGCGTAACTGTTTTTATGTACCAGGTGCGACATGTAATATCATATCTGTATCCTAAATTTCTAAGGAAGGATATGATTTTACTTTTGTAAGCGATGTAGTTAACATCCACCTAAATCAAGTTCTGATTGGGTCAGGTACATTACAAAACGGTATATACGTATTGAATCAAGCTCAGATCTTCAGTGTCCAGAACACACTTAAAAGAAAGTCTCCGGAAACAAATCAGCCTTTCTTATGGTATTGTAGACTGGGTCACATTAATGAGACACGGTTGACAAAGTTACATAAAGAGGGATACTTGAATCCGTTTGAGTATCAGTCTTATGCCACTTGTGAATCTTGTCTCATGGGAAAGATGACAAAGACTCCATTCACTGGATACTGAGAAAGAGCAAGCGAGCTCTTGGGACTCATACACAGTGATGTGTGTGGTCCAATGTCTACACATGCGCGAAGTGGTTATTCATACTTCATTACTTTCACCGATGATTTCTCTAGGTATGGGCACGTCTTCTTGATGAAGCACAAATCCGAGGCCTTTGAAAAATTTCAAGAATACAAGAATGAAGTTGGAAAACAAACAGGCAAAAGTATCAAGACACTGAGATCTGATCGAGGTGGTGAATACTTGAGTGCCGAGTTTCTGGGCTACTTAAAAGAGAATGGAATTCTCTCTCAGCTTACTCCTCCATACACACCACAACACAACGGTGTATCGGAAAGGCGGAATCGAACCCTATTAGATATGGTTCGTTCCATGATGAGTAAGGCTGAGTTGCCGCGATCCTTCTGGGGTTATGCGCTAGAAACAGCTGCATATCTCTTGAACAAGGCTCCAGCCAAGACTGTGCCTACCACCCCATATCAGATGTGGAGTGGGAAGAAACCCTGTCTCAAGTACCTTAAGACATGGGGATGTCCAGCTTTTGTAAAAAAGAAGCATGCGGACAAGCTCGAGGCACGTTCAGTACTGTGTAAGTTTGTGGGATACCCAAAGAACTCCAGGGGGTATCTTTTCTATTCCGCAGAGGAACAAAAGGTTTTTGTTTCTCAGCATGCCCACTTCTTGGAAACTGAATTTTTAGAAAATCTGATAAGTGGGAGCGCAATAGAACTGGAAGAAATTCCAGAACCATAAGCTATTACTGAAAGCTTGGAAGAACCAGAAGTCTCAAGGGAACCGGACATCCCAGCGCCACTTCGCAGGAGTAGTAGGCAGTCTCATCCGCCCGAGAGATACTACGGTTTTCTCATAGACGGGGATAGAGAGGATTGCACCATGGATTATGGTGAGCCTACTAGCTTCCAGCATGCCATCCAGAGCGGTGACTCGATAAAATGGCTGGATGCAATGCGGGCCGAGATGGAGTCCATGTACACCAACAAAGTATGGACTTTGGACTTTGCTCCAGAAAGGGTAAAACCCGTAGGCTGCAAATGGATCTTCAGAAAGAAGATTGGGGTAGATGGGTAGGTTGAGACCTATAAAGCTAGACTTGTTGCAAAGGGTTTCCGTCAAAGACCTGGCTTGGACTATGACGAGACCTTTTCTCTAGTGGCTATGATGAAATCCATTCGGATCCTTCTTGCTATTGCTGCCTTCCACGATTATGAAATCTGGCAGATGGACGTAAAGACGGCTTTCCTAAATGGAAATTTGGAAGAGTGCGTCTATATGGATCAGCCGGAGGGATTCATTCAGAGTGGGAGCAGCGGTAGAGTGTGCAAGTTGCTAAAGTCCATCTATGGACTTAAGCAGGCATCGCGGAGTTGGAACATCTGCTTTGATGATACTGTCAAAGAATTCGACTTTATCAAAAACCCAGATGAACCATGCATTTACAGTAAGATTGTAGGGAGAACTGTAGTTTTCCTCGTCTTGTACGTGGATGACATTCTCCTAATAGTAAATGATATTCCTATGCTACAGTCAGTCAAAGGATTCTTGTCACAGAGGTTCTCCATGAAGGACCTGGGCGATGCCAACTACATTCTGGGGATCCAGATCTATCGTGATAGACCTAAGAGGATGTTGGGACTTTCACAGTCAAGGTACATCGACACCATACTGAAAAGATTCAGTATGGAAGATTCCAAGCGCGGTAATCTACCGGCTTGTTACGGGATCACCCTCTCCAAAGAGATGTCTCCCAAGACTGATTTGGAAAGGGATCGCATGTCTATTATACCCTACGCTTCTGCGGTAGGCTCTATAATGTATGCGATGTTGTGTACCAGACCAGATGTAGCATACGCATTAAGCGTTGTAAGCCGGTATCAGTCAAACCCAGGGGAGAAACACTGGATAGCGGTAAAGAACATTCTCAAGTACCTGAGAAGGACTAAGGAGATGTTCTTGGTGTATGGTGGAAAAGATCTCCATCTTGAGGCCTTTGCTGACTCCAGCTTCCAGAGTGACAAGGATGACTCCAAGTCCATGTCGGGTTATGTCTTTACCCTTAATGGAGGGGCGGTTTGCTGGAAGAGTTCCAAGCAGGAGACCGTTGCTGACTCAACTATGGAAGCGGAGTACATAGCTGCTTGCGATGCCGCAAAGGAAGCTGTCTGGATGAAGAAGTTCCTCACGGAGCTTCAGGTGGTTCCTACCATTGTTGATCCAATACCGCTGTATTGCGACCACAACGGAGCTATAGCTTTAGCGAAGGAACCCAGGTCCTATCAGAAGTCCAGGCACATTTTGAGGCGGTACCACCTGATTAGGGAGATCATAGATCGCCAGGAGATCGAGGTGAAGAGAGTAAATACGGAGAACAACACTGCAGATCCACTCACAAAGGCCCTACCCCAGACTCAGTTCGAGCGGCTGATCGAGATGATAGGTCTTCGATACGCCAGTACATGGCCTTAGTGCAAGTGGGAGATTGTTACTGTATATGCCCTAGAGGCCATTACTGTATCATACTAGTTTGTATATTACTTGATGGAAGCTTGGGATATTCACAGTTGTATATACAGTCTTTCTCGAATTGGTAGTATGCTACTTGGTTTGTCTCTACTTCAATATGTGCATGCGTCTCTTTTAGCATATCGCTGATATACATATTAGTAGAGCCCTTAGGATCTTTGCTTGATTACCAGCGTAGTGATGGCGCTCACACTCGTGGGAGCTAGGTGATCTATAAGCACATCCTTATACAGGTCCCTAGTCGTTGGACTATCGAGACAGGGCATCGATACTCCGAAGTAGACTAGCGTATGCGATTCTCATCCCAGCGTGGGAGACGGTCTGTCCCACAGCCATCAGTACGTCGTACTTGAGATAGTATGCGGGTGCTCGTTAGGTTACGAGTACACTGGACAGGACTCGTCGAGAACTGTTGGTTGGTATTATACCTATCGTCAGTTATCAGTTCCCAGGTGACATGAGTACAGCTTAGTCTGCTGACTTGACACTGTCACTTCGCCTTGAGTGTGTTCCCACTGCACTTTGATTGCTACCCTACCACGGCTCAAAGGAGTCGTGCAAATAGGTAGTTTTAGGGTGCAGTCCCGAAGCACTTGGAGGCAGAGACGGTTAGACAGGATTCGTCTCTCCCGGTATTGGGGGTTGACATCGCGCTGTGTCCAGGAGAGCCATTACACGAGTAGTCCCTGGCCAGGGCAAGCGAGATATACTGGTAGGTTTCCAGTGTTATCTCAGGGTGTTCTGGGCTACACTCCGACACGACTTGTACCGCTATTAGGGGACTGAAGTTTCACCACCGCCCGAGGCCCGCCATGCGATGTATCAGACGAACAGACCGGACAGTACGGAGATTGTCACATACAGGCTCAGTAGGAGTTCAGATGGGGTTCACCTCGTCAGTCTTCTTATCGGCATCTACCTGGGGACCGTTACGAACAGCTAGTGCCGCTTGCGGTCTGTGATTAAACCCACTGCCAACGTAGTGTCGAGTCTTTAGAGTCCCACACAGAGAGCTATTCGCCTTTAGGCAAAATGAGTAGAGGTCGCATGGTTTTGCGACAGGGTTCGTTCACATCCGCGCACTTGTGCACGTTCGCTGTCCGGACAGCTTATACTAGCGGGCTTTGGTTTAAGCCGGATCCTAGTATATGATTTGGGATTGGTTTTTCTCATTGTATTCGTGTTCCTTGGATCACGGATACGGGTGCGTATGCACAGTTGCTTGAGACAGAGGGAGAGGACTTTGATTAGGGTTAATGACTATTGTCATTTTATTAACCCTAATGCTTATGTGTGTATTATTGTTAATTGATATTAGTTTAATAATTGTGCATGGTTATGGTTGTTGACCATTTGACCTTCTTGACTTGTTGACCTTGGTTGACACTTTGACAATCATCATTTCATTTGGAAGATGCTTTTTGATCCTTGCAATTTGCATTAAAATGAAATGATAATGGTCATGTCTTGATTTAGCCATGACAATTATCTCACTAATTATCTAAATACAGTAATTCACATATATGAGAGAATGCTTCATATTTTTTCTCATTCTATGATTTACTTTCTCTCTCTTGTTCTTCCTCTCCCTCAAGCTCTCCCCTCTCATGTGTTGAGAAACACTTGAGCTTGAGAAAAACCACTTCTTGATAATCTCTGCTCTCATCTAGGGTTCTAGAATTAGCACTTCTTGCACCCTAGTTACTTCTAGCTCGGAGTTGAAGCCAAAGGTCGAGGTTTTCGGGTGGATCTTTCTTCGACATGAGAAGACGACAAAGGTGACCTCTTTCCACTACTCCAAGGAGCAAGGAGAGAAGGACATAAAGCCCTAGGTATAACCCTTCTAACACTTACCTAGTTTCTAGTTAGCTTTAGCTTGTTTTTGTTTAGCAAAGATCCTTCTTTGTCTAGTCCATGTTGCCTAAGCTCATAAAAACTTGATTTTTATTCCGTTTTCCGCCTCTCCGCAAGTACCGGGGTAGGCAACGTGGACTTACACCATGGTTGCAATAATACACAAACATCATCATTTCTAATCTTTTCATGATAAAGTTGATGGCAACTATTGACTTGACCATTTTCATAATCCAAAAAATAAAAAGAAATCCAAAGAAAACTCTAGACCTCTCATGAAGGTCCAAGCCAACTTTGGTCAAACGGTCTACAAAGTCATGTATGGTCAAATGGTCAAAGCAATTAGCCATCATATAATTATCACTAAAAAGATTAGTAAATAATGTCCCCGGCTCATAATGGTTTTGACCGAACGAACAGCCAAAACCCTAATAAGTCCGCCTCAAAATGGTTTTGACCGAATCAACTGTCAAAACCCTAATGAGGCACCTCCTCCTTCTTCGCGCCTCAAAACTGTGCATACACACCCGTATCCGCATTCCGTAGAATGCGAATGCACAGAAGACAAAACAAATCCATCCGTGCAATACTAGGATCCGGCTTAAACCAAAGCCCACTAGTATTGCCTGCCCGAACAGCATACGCACACAAGTGCACGTAAGTGATCGTAGCCCTGCCGTAAAACCATACGGCCTCTACACGTTTTAGAGTGCAGGAAAACTCTCTGTGTGGGACTATAAAGACTTGACACTACGGTGGCAATGGGCTTAACCACAGACCGCAAGCGGTACTAGCTGTACGTAACGGTCCACAGGTAGATGTCGATAAGAAGGCCGATGAGGTAAACCCATCCGAACTCCTACTGAGCCTGTATGTGACAATCTTCGTACAGTCCGGTCCGTTCGTCTGAGAATATCGCATGGCGGGCCTAGGGGGGTGGTAAACGTCAGTCCCCTAATGGCGGTACAAGTTGTGTTGGAGTGTAGCCCAGAACACCATGAGATCACTGGAAACCTACCAGAATATCTCGCTTGCCCTGGCCAGGGACTACTTGTGTAATGGTTCTCCTAGACACAGCGCGATATCAACCCCCAATACCGGGAGAGACGAATCCTGTCAAACCGTCACTGCCTCCAAGTGCTTCGGGACTGCACCCAACTACTACCTGTTTGCACGACTCCTTTGAGCCGTGGTAGGGTAGTAATCTAAGTACAGTGGGAACATACTCAAGGCGATGTGACAGTGTCAAGTCAACGGACTAAGCTGCACTCATGTCACCTGGGAACTGATAATTGACGATAGGTATAATACCAACCAACAGTTCCCGACGAGTCCTGTCCTGTGTACTCGTAACCTAACGAGCACCCGCATACTATCTCCAGTACGACATACTGATGGCTGTGGGACAGACCATCTCCCCTGCTGGGATGAGAAGCGCATACGCTAGTCTACTCCGGAGTATCGATGCCCTGTCTCGATAGTCCTATGACTAGGGACCTGTATAAGGATGTGCTTATAGATTACCCAGCCCCCACAAATGTGACGGCCAACAGAACGCTGGTAATCAAGCAAAGATCCTAAGGGCTCTACTAATATGTATAAGCGATATGCTAAAAGAAACACATGCACATATTGAAGTAGATACAAACCAAGTAGAATACTACCATTTTGAGCAAGATTGTCTATACAACTGTGAATATCCCAAGCTTCCATCAAGTAATATACAAACTAGTATGATACAGTAATGGCCTGTAGGGCATATACACTAACATCGGACCCTGGGGAGAAACACTGGATAGCAGTAAAGAACATTCTCAAGTACCTGAGAAGGACTAAGGAGATGTTCTTGGTGTATGGAGGAAAAGACCTCCAGATCGAGGCCTTTGCCGACTCCAGCTTCCAGAGTGATAACGATGACTCCAAGTCCATGTCGGGTTATGTCTTTACTCTCAATGGAGGGGCGGTTTGCTGGAAAAGCTCCAAGCAGGAAACCGTTGCTGACTCAACTATGGAAGTGGAGTATATAACTGCTTGCGATGCCGCAAAGGAAGCTGTCTGGATGAGGAAGTTCCTCATGGAGCTTCAGGTGGTTCCTACCATTGTTGACCCAATACCGCCGTATTATGACAACAACGGCGCTATAGCTTTAGCGAAGAAACCCAGGTCCCATCAGAAGCCCTGGCACATTTTGAGGTGGTACCACCTGATCAGGGAGATCGTAGATCACCGGGAGATCGAGGCGAAGAGAGTAGATTCGGAGAATAACACTGTAGATCCATTCCCGAAGGCCATACCCCAGACTCAGTTCGAGCAGCTGATCGAGATGATAGGTCTTCGATACTCCAGTACATGGCCTTAGTGCAAGTGGGAGATTGTTAGTGTATATGCCATAGAGGCCATTACTGTATCATACTAGTTTGTATATTACTTAATGGAAGCTTGGAATATTCACAGTTGTATAGACAATCTTGCTCAAAATGGTAGTATGCTACTTGGTTTGTTTCTACTTTTATGTGTGCATGTATTTCTTTTAGCATATCGCCTATACACATTAGTGGAGCCCTTAGGATCTTCGCTTGATTACCAGCGTTGTGATGGCAGTCACACTAGTGGGGGCTGGGTAATCTACAAGCACATCCTTATACAGGTCCCTAGTCGTAGGATTATCGAGACGGGGCATCGATACTCCGGAGTAGACTAGCGTATGCGCTTCTTATCCCAGCAGGGGAGATGGTCTGTCCCACAGCCATTAGTACGTCGTACTTGAGATAGTATGCGGGTGCTTGTTAGGTTACGAGTACACTGGACAGGACTCGTCGGGAACTGTTCGTTGGTACTATACCTATCGTCAGTTATCAGTTCCCAGGTGACATGAGTACAGCTTAATCCGCTGACTTGACACTCTCACTTCGCCTCGAGTGTGTTCCCACTGTTTTTAGATTGCTACCCTACCACGGCTCAAATGAGTCGTTCAAACAGGTAGCAGTTGGGTGCAGTCCCGAAGCACTTGGAGGCAATGACGGTTAGACAGGATTCGTCTCTCCCGGTATTGGGGGTTGATATCGCGCTGTGTCTAGGAGAGCCATTACACAAAGTCCCTGGCCAGGGCAAGCGAGATATACTGGTAGCGTTTCCAGTGTTATCTCACGGTTTTCTGGGCTACACTCCGACACGACTTGTACCGCTATTAGGGGACTGAAATTTACCGCGCTCCTAGGCCCGCCATGCGATACTCTCAGACGAACAGACCGGACTGTACGGAGATTGTCACATTCAGGCTCAGTAGGAGTTCGGATGGGTTCACCTCATCCGTCTTCTTATCGGCTTCTACCTGGGGACCGTTATGTATAGCTAGTACCGCTTGCGGCCTGTGATTAAACCCACTGCCAGCGTAGTGTCGAATCTTTAGAGTTCCACACAGAGGGCTATTCGCCTTTGGGCAAAACAGAGTAGAGCTCGAATGGTTTTGCGACGGGGTTCGTTCACATCCACGCACTTGTGCGCGTTTGCTGTCCGGGCAGTTATTACTAGTGGGCTTTGGTTTAAAGCAGATCCTAGTATTTGTTTTGGGATTGGTTTTATCTTATTGTATTCGTGTTCCTCGGAGCACGGGTGTGGGTGTGTATGTACAGTTTACAGAGGCAGAGGATTCTCATTAGGGTTGTTGACCGTTGACTTTTTCGAAACCCTAATGAGAATGAGAAATATGATTAATAATATTAATTAAGGATAATTGTGCCATGGTTAGGTTGACCATTTGACTTTTGTTGACTTGTTGACTTTGGTTGACCGGTGGACTAACGTTGACATGTTGACCATCATCATTTCATTTCAAAGATGCTTCTTGTTTCTTGCAAATGCATTAAATGATGAAATGATAATGCTCATTCATAAACTAACGATCACAATTTCTTAATTATTATTATTATTATTATTATTATCATTATTCTTATTTTGTGAGCATGTTTTTAAAATTCCATTCTCATTCTCACTTGCTCATTCTCTCTCATCCATTAGCTCATCCTCTTCCTTTCTCAAAGCTCTCATCTCTCATGTGTTGAGAACCATGAGCTTTTGAGATAAAACCATCAAGACTTCACTCTACTCATTCTAGTGTTCTAGGTTTAGCAAGCCAAGCACTCTAGTTACCTCTCGGTTGAGGTAGGAGCTCAAGATAGAGGTCTTCGGGTGGATCTATCTTCCGCAAAGTTGAGACCACGAGGAGGAGACCATTCACACAACTCCAAGGAGCAAGACGAGAAGGAGTTCAAGACCTAGGTATAACTTTCTAACCGAGTAGCTAAAACTTGTAGCTAGGTTGCTAGGTTTTTGTTTAGCAAACATCCTCTAGTTTCTAGTCCATGTTGCCTTGTGTTAAAAAATCGTTTTTACCTATTCCGCCTCCCCACAAGCATCGGGGTGGGCAACGTGGACTTACAATCCACGTATAATATGAGGAAGACCATCTTACTCTCTACAACCTTTTCGTATAAACAAGGTTCATCTACCATTTTGATGAAGTCAAACGCTTTGACTACCACATCAAAATAGATGTTCTAACTCCGCGATGCATGCTTTAACCTGTAAAGCAACTTGCACACGTTTCCGCTGCTCCCACTGTATACGAAACCATATGACTGTGTACTTATAGACGCTCTCTTCTAAATCAGTATTTAGAATAGTAGTCATGACACCCAACCACCAGATATCGTGGTCAAGGTATGTAGCAATAGCAAGTAGGATCCGGACGGACTTAAGTATATGCACTTGAAAAGGTTTCATTATTATCCATACCTGGTCGATGACGAGAACCTTTTTCAAAATGTCTAGCTTTGAAAGTCTCAATTTTTCCATCTACACCAAGTAATCTTCTCATGATATACTTGCTCCTAATGGGGTTTTAACCTTTCAGATAAAGCAACCAAAGCCTATACTTTGTTGGTGTATTTGGATTCTATCTCAGATCGCATAGCATCCAGCCATTCTTACACAGTCCCCACTCTTGATGGCCTGCTCGAAACTAGTTGGGTCATCATCTCATGATGCAATCCTCGCTCCCACTGTCGTAGAGAAAACCGAAGTGTCTTTCAGGTGGATGAGGAACACTACTAGATCGGCGGAGAGGCTGAGGTTCTTCGGGAACTATAGAATCCTTCGGTTCTACCAAATCATCAGCTGTAGTTTGTATAGCTGGAACTCCTTCCAGTTCTACCTCATGAACACAAATTTCTTTCCAAAATAAATTCCTTTTCTAAAAAGGTGGCATGCCAAGAAATAAAACACCTTTTGTTCCTCGGTGCGGTAGAAGATATTCCCTTGCAAATGCTTGGGATATCCAACAAACTTTCACACAACTGACCTTGCCCCGAGCTTGTCCGGATTTTTGCTTTTAGGCATGGGCCGGACAACCCCAAATCTTAACTTACTTAAGAGATGGGCTCTGCCCATACCATATTGCATATGGAGTGGTAGGCACTTGATTAAGTTGGAACCCTATTCAATAGGTTTGCAACTTCTCAAGCGAATAACTCCTTAAAAGGAAACAGGCAACTCAGTAGTACTCATCATAGAGCACACCATATCTAATAGGGTGCGATTGCTCCACCCCAATAAACTGACGTGCTGTGGTGTATATGGAGGAGTAATGCTGAGAGAGAATCTTATTCTCATATAGAATAGTCCAGGAATTCCTTGCTCAAGTATTCTCCTCCCTGATCACATCAAAGGACATAATACTCTTACCCGTTTTGGTTCTCTACTTCTAACTTATATTCTTTGAATTTCTCAAAAGCTTCAGAGTAGTGTTTTAATAGGATCATATGTCGGAATCTTAAGAGATTATCAGTGAATGTAATGAAGTACGAAGAACCGGTCCTGGTATGTGTAGACAGGGGACCTACATACATCATCATGTATCAATCCCAAGAGTTCACTAACTCTTTCTCTATTTCCAGTAAACGGAGCAATGGTCATGTTATCTTTGTGACATGACTGGCAAGTTTCACAAGATTTAGATTCAAACTGATTTAAATATGCATCTTAATGTAACTTAGCTAGTCGGGTCGCATTGATATGACCTAGTCTACAATGTCTCAAGAAGGAATCATTCATTTCTGAACTCTTCCTCTTGTGTGTGTTCTGTACGTTAAGAACTGTAGTTTGATTTAGAACGTATATGCTATTAGGTAACGCGCCTGAACCGATCAACTTTTGATATAGGAAATGTTCAAAACATTATCCAACAATACAAAATTATATCCTTCATTACTAAATAAAGAGACTGATATAATGTTGCATATCAGGTTCGGTATCTAATAACATTTGTTCAGAAACAATGTATTTGGTAATACAGGGTGATAACTGTTAGTGTATATGCCCTAGAGGCCATTACTGTATCATACTAGTTTGTATATTACTTAATGGAAGCTTGGGATATTCACCTTGTATAGACAATCTTGCTCAAAATAGTAGTATGCTACTTGGTTTTTTTCTGCTTTAATGTGTACATGTGTTTATTTTAGTATATCACCTATACACATTAGTGGAGCCCTTAGGATCTTTGCTTGATTACCAGCGTTGTGATGGCAGTCACACTTGTGGGGGCTGGGTAATCCACAAGCACATCGTTATGCAGGTCCCCAGTCGTAGGACTATCGAGACAGGGCATCGATACTCCGGAGTAGACTAGCGTATGTGCTTCTCATCCCGGCAGGGGAGACGGTCTGTCCTACAGCCGTCAGTACGTCGTACATGAGATAGTATGCGGGTGCTCGTTAGGTCACGAGTACACTGGACAGGACTCGTCGGGAACTGTTGGTTGGTACTATACCTATCGTCAGTTATCAGTTCCCAGGTGACATGAGTACAGATTAGTCCGCTGACTTGACACTGTCACTTCGCCTCGAGTGTGTTCCCATTGTACTTAAATTACTACCCTACCACGGCTCAATGTAGTCGTGCAAACAGGTAGTAGTTGGGTGCAGTCCCGAAGCACTTGGAGGCAGTGACGGTTAGACAGGATTCGTCTCTCCCGGTTTGGGGGTTGATATCGCGATGTGTCTAGGAGAGCCATTACACAAAGTCCCTAGCCAGGGCAAGCGAGATATACTGGTAGGTTTCCAATGTTATCTCAGGGTGTGCTGGGCTACACTCCGACATGACTTGTATCGCTATTAGGGGACTGACGTTTACGGCCCCCTAGGCCCGCCATGCGATATTCTCAGATGAACAGATCGGACTGTATGTAGACTGTCACATTCAGGCTCAGTAGGAGTTCAGATGGGTTTCACCTCGTCCGTCTTCTTATCGGCATCTACCTGGGGGACGTTACGCACAGCTAGTGCCACTTGCGGTCTGTGGTTAAACCCACTGCCAGCGTAGTGTCGAGTCTTTAGAGTCCCACACAGAGAGCTATTCACCTTTAGGCAAAAGAGTAGAGGTCGCAAGGTTTTGCGACAGGGTTCTGTCACATCCGTGCACTTGTGCGTTTAGTGTTCGGGCGGTTATTACTAGTGGGCTTTGGTTTAAGCCAGATCCTAGTATACGTTTTGGAATTGATTTTATCTCGTTTGTATTCGTGTTCCCCGGAACGCGGATACGGGTGTGTATGCGCAGTTGACAGAGACAGAGGCAGAGGATTCTCATTAGGGTTGTTGACTGTTGACTTTTGCTAAACCCTAATGAGAATTAGAATTATGAATAACAATAATATTAACTAAGTATTATAGTGACATAGTTAGGGTTGAAGGGTTGAACTTGTTGACTTGTTGACTTTTGTTGACCGGTTGACTAGGTTGGACTTGTTGACCGCCATCATGACAATGGCTATCATTTGTTTGCATTGACTTGTGCTTGCTTGATGGTTCACAAATTGCATTTAATGCAAGAAATGATATTGTCATTTGTCATAATAACAACCATCATATTATACTCAATTATTATTACTTGTTATCATAATTTTTTTGGATTATGAGAGCTTGGATGGCAAAAAGACTTGCTCATTCTTTCATTTGCTTTCTCTCTCTTGCTCAATCTCTCTCCCTCTTCCTCTTGCTCTCTCTCTAGCTCAAGGCAACTCCCTCTCATGAGTTGAAAAACATTGCCTTAAAGATAAAAGAAAACCCATATCACTTCTCTACTCATCCTAGTTCACAAGGTTTAGCAAACCAAGTGTTCTAGTTTCTTCAAGTTCGAAGTAGAAGCCAAAAGGTAGAAGCTTTCGGGTGGATGTATCTTCGGCGCGAAGAGACGACGAGGTGAGGCCGATCCGTACACCGCATAGAGTTGAAGACGAAGGAGTTCAAGAAAGTTATAACCCCCTAACTGAGTAGGTAAAACTCCTAGTTAGGTTGTTAGGTTGTTAGGTAGTTTTTTAACAAAGATCCGTATTTTGAGTCCATGTTACCACCCTAGCAAAAATCGGTTTTTGACCATTTCCGCAACCCCAAAGAACCGAGGAAGGGTAGCATGGACTTACAGTGGTATCAAAGCCTAGTTAAACACTATATAACATGTTAGCAAAGTAACTAGAAGTTCGATCGGAGAAAAAGTCACGAAACACGCCCGGAAAAACTACTTTCTGTCGAATTTTGTTTCTATTCCAAAAATAATAAATTTTGCCTTAAAATTCGACTCAGGGTTTTTAGAGCACACTGTAAGAAAATGGTCTAGAGAACCGATCAACGCGTCGCGGATCCGCGGCCGAGTTGGCTCGGCCGTGGACGATTTTCCCTGCAGTGTGGTCATAGGGGTGTTTTGGGATTTTTACAATATGTTTTTTCAGCCCAGATTTTCCAGAATGCAAAATTTGTTTTTGGGTCCTAAAAATCCGTATTTTGATCGAACTTCTAAAGACTTAAGCTAACGAGTTTATATCTGTGATGTGTTATATGTATTGAACGTCTGCTAATCGCTATACGTCGATTAGTGGGGGTTATACATATCTGTGATCTGTAATGTTGATGGTATGTGTATATGAATTCATTGGATTGTCGTGGATGAATAGCCGGGGGATTGTGAGATGATAGTTTTTCTTTTTCTTTCAATTCATGTAAATTTGTAATTGATGTAATATTATTTATTTGGCCGCACAACCGGGATGAGGTTGTAGGCATCATTGTATAATTTCTTTTACTGTTTTTGCTCCTAGGATAGACCCATGGAGGGGGTGCACAAACTACCGGGTATCTCGAAGTGCCAAGTGGCCTACTCACGGTGTTGAGGGAGGTTGCTTCTCTTTGAGTACTTGGCGGGTATTTTTCCGCACCCGTAGGGGTCTTGGGTGGGGTATTGGCTATTCACCGCGACCGTGTAATTCGCTTTTCGTTATAGGCTCGTACGAATTGCGGATTCCTAGTATATCCAATGTGTTCATCTGTGATCTGGAATGGCTATCATTGCAATATATCTATATATGATATTTATTTAGGCATAGCTTATGTTTTGCATCCGCGCTTGTCCAGCCCCCGCTCTGTCGTTAGTTAAGTAACCTAACGGGTAATGATGGGGCTCCGTGGCGAATGCGGATGGCACAAGCGTACGTCATATTTTGGTTGTTTTCTGCAATGGTAGGATTAAATGATGGGACGCATTAAAATTAATGCAAGAAAATAAACCAAAGTAAAGTGGTTGGAACACTTTCAAAACCATTCGGTTCTTTTCAAAAACCAACTTTTAAATGCGATGTTTGAGCCACTCCTTTTAAAAGCTATCTCGTTCCATCGATTATATCAAGTTCACTACGTTCACGGTTTTGCCAAAACCATTCGTAGCCCTCTGTCGTTTCACATGAATGGTCAATAAGTATTCAAGCTATGTATGTTGGCCAAAGTCAAGGCATAGTGATTGGTAGCTATTGGGTATTCATGTGCAGCATAGATAGATGCGTTGGTTTGGACAGTCGTACTGCCATGTTGGCCAAAGTCAAGGGTAGGTACGGATGGGTTCAAATTAACCTGGAGAATGACGAGTAGAACTTGACATGTGACTTATGATATTTTGGCCAAAGTCAAGGTCATAAGAGCATGGGGCAAAAATCCACATCGGGAGTTTCAAAAGAACTCAAACTTGCTAGTGTTGCATACCATTTGGAGTGTGATGATTCTGGTTGGATTCCTTCAGTTTTGTCACGCAATGATATTTGGATCCCGATCCTACTGTGAGTATATGCTACTCCTCGGGAAATTTCTCACTTAACGATCAATGCTATAAACCAAGTAGGTGTCTAGAAAGGTGTTAGCGGGGCTACGCCCCCAGGGAAAAGAGCTTATTTAATTAAGGAACTTCGCGAAAGCGTTGGAAAACCTCCCTCGAAGTACCGACACTAGCCTGGTTGAACGGTTAAGCAAGTATTGTACGGTGAGATTGATCCTGACTAATTATTCCTTTTTGGTTTGAGGAGGGATTCGAGAGACAGTGGGAGCCATCCTGTTTAGACAAATTAAAAACCACTCTAAACTTGCAAGAGCATCATGGTAAAGTGTTTCTTCTCTCTCTCCTAATTGCAGCGACCAAACATCATGACTGGACTTAAGTTACTACTGGATAAAAACATACTGACAGGGCCAGATTAAAAAGATTGGCTCAGGAATGTCAAAATGGCAATCACTTATGACAAGTTGGGGTATCTCCTTACCACTAAAGCTCCCCTGTCCCAGGTCCCAAAACCAGCGTCGCGGATAGGGAAATCCGTAAGACCTGGGAAATCGATTGCGCGAAGGCCAAGTGCCTCGTGCTTGCCTCTATGGACAATGAACATCAGAGGAGGCACGAGAATATGGACCTTGAATCCATATTTCTCCATACAAAAGAACTGTATGGAGAGCAATCACGTATCGCCAGATACGAAGTATCGAAAAACCTGTTTTCGGCAAGATTGGCCGTCGGATAATCGGTAGCGGAACACGTTCTTAAGATGATTGACTTCATTGAAGAGCTCGCGGACCTAGGGACCACGTTAGAGAACGAGCTCTACACGGACTTGATTCTCCAGTCCCTTCCTTCCACTTACGCCCAGTTTATCCTGAACTTCAACTTCCAAGAAAAAGAAGTTGAACTTTCAGAACTCCTCAACATGCTGAGGAGTGCAGAGGGCACCCTACAGAAAGGTAGGGAAACATCCACTTTGTTTGTAGGAGAATTTTCCTCTTCTAGGTCCAAGGCGAAAGCCAAGGGAAAGAAGAAGAAAGCCCCCGCCAAACCAAGGGGCGGTGTTAACAAAGTGGATACGAAGGGAAAAGCAAAAGCAACAAAGGTAGCGGGAAAGCTTGTAGGGAAGGAAGAGTGCTTTTACTGTCATAAGAGTGGACACTGGAAGAAAGATTGCAGGGCTTGGAAGGCCAGAACACAGGATCTGAAGCAAGTTGCGGCTTCAGCTTCAGGTGTGTATTTTATTGAAAACTGTCTATCAATAAACTCTACTTCCTGGATATTAGATACCGGATCAGGATCTCATATCTGTAATTCTTTGCAGGCATTGAGAAAGCGTAAGTTTTTGAAGGCAGGTGACATGACCCTCAAAGTTGCAAACGGAGCTAGCATGGATGCTGAGGCCGTGGGGGACTATCACGTGGGAATGTCAGATGGACATGTTTTGGTTTTTACGTAATTGCTTTTTTGTACCTAATGCAACTTGTAATATCATTTCTGTATCTTTAATATCTAAAGAAGGTTATGAATTTGCGTTTATAAGTAATGTTGTAAACATTCACCTTAATCAAGTTCTGATTGGGTCAGGTACATTAAGCAATGGTATATACGTATTAAACCAACCACAAATTTTCAATGTCCAGAATACACACAAAAGAATGTCTCCGGAAACAAATCAGGCTTTCTTATGGGATTGTAGACTGGGTCACATCAATGAGAGAAGGTTGACGAAGTTACATACAGAAGGATATTTGGATCCGTTCGAATATCAATCATATGCAACTTGTCAATTCTGTCTCAAAGGAAAGATGACAAAGACTTCGTTCACTGGACACGGAGTAAGAGCGAGCGAGCTCTTGGGACTCGTACACAGCGACGTGTGTGGTCCAATGTCTACGCATGCACGAAGCGGTTATTCTTACTTCATTACTTTTACGGATGACTTTTCAAGATAAGGATATGTCTTCTTAATGAAACATAAATCCGAAGCCTTTGGAAAATTCAAGGAATATAAGATTGAAGTAGAAAAACAAACATGCAAAAGTATCAAGACACTGAGATCTGATCGAGGTGGTGAATACTTGAGTGCCGAGTTCCTGGATTACTTAAAAGAGAAAGGAATTCTCTCTCAGCTTACTCCTCCATACACTCCGCAACATAACGGTGTATCGGAGAGACGGAACCGAACCCTATTGGATATGGTACGGTCCATGATGAGTAACGCTGAGTTACCGCGATCATTCTGGGGATATGCACTAGAATCAGCTGCATGCCTTTTGAACCGAGTTCCAACTAAGACTGTGCCTACTACACCATATCAGATGTGGTGTGGGAAGAGACCCTATCTTAATCACATTAAGACATGGGGATGTCCAGCTTTTGTCAAAAAGCAGCATGCGGACAAACTCGAGGCACGCTCAGTACAGTGTAAGTTTGTGGGATATCCAAAGAACTCCAAGGGATATTTCTTCTATTGCGAAGAGGAACAAAAGGTTTTTGTTTCTCGCCATGCCCACTTCTTGGAAACTCAGTTTTTGGAAAAACAGATAAGTGGGAGCACAATAGAACTGGAAGAAATTCCAGAACCACGAGCTATTACTGAAAGCTTAGTAGAACCAGAGGGTGCGAAAGATCAGGACATTCCTACGCCGCTCCGCAGAAGTAGTATGCAGTCTCATCCGCCCGAGAGATACTACGGTTTTCTCATAAACGGGGATATAGAGGATTGCATCATTGATAGTGATGAGCCGACTAGCTTCCAGCAGGCCATTCAGAGCGTTGACTCGATAAAATGGCTGGATGCAATGCGGACCGAAATGGAGTCCATGTATACCAACAAAGTATGGACGTTGGACATTGCTCCAGATGGGGTAAAACCCGTAGGATGCAAGTGGATCTTCAAAAAGAAGATTGGTATAGATGGACAGGTTGAGACCTATAAGGCTAGATTTGTTGCAAAGGGTTTTCGTCAAAGACCTGGTTTGGACTATGACGAAACCTTTTCTCCAGTGGCTATGCTGAAATCCATTCGGATCCTTCTTGCCATTGCTGCTTTCCACAATTATGAGATTTGGCAGATGGACGTAAAGACCGCTTTTCTAAATGGAAATTTAGAGGAGTGTGTCTATATAGACCAGCCAGAGGGTTTCATTCAGAGTGGGAGCAGCGGAAAGGTGTGCAAGTTGCTTAAGTCCATCTATGGACTAAAGCAGGCATCGTGGAGTTAGAACATCTGCTTTGATGAGACGGACAAAGAATTTGGCTTTATCAAAAATCCAGATGAACCATGAATCTATAGTAGATTTGTAGCAAGAACTGTCGTGTTCCTCATATTATACGTGGATGACATTCTTTTGATAGGAAATGACATTCCTATGCTACAATTTGTCAAGGGGTTCTTGTCACATAGGTTCTCCATGAAAGACCTGGGTGATGCTATTTACATTCTGGGGATCCGGATCCATCGTGATAGATCCAAGAGGATATTAGGACTTTCGCAGTCCAGGTACATCGACACTATACTGAAAAGATTCAGTATGGAAGATTCCAAGCGCGGTAATCTACCGACTTGTCACGGGATCACCCTCTCCAAAGAGATGTCTCCCAAGACAGATTTGGAAAGGGATCGCATGTCTATTATACCCTACGCTTCTGCGGTAGGCTCTATAATGTATGCGATGTTGTGTACCAGACCGGATGTAGCTTATGCACTGAGTGTAGTAAGCCGGTATCAGTCAAACCCTGGGGAGAAACACAGGATAGCGGTAAAGAACATTCTCAAGTACCAGAGAAGGACTATGGAGATGTTCTTGGTGTATGGCGGAAAAGACCTCCAGATCGAGGCCTTTGCTGACTCCAGCTTCCAGAGTCATGACAAGGATGATTCCAAGTCCATGTCGGGTTTTGTCTTTACCCTCAATGGAGGGGCGGTGTGTTAGAAGAGTTCCAAACAGGAAACCGTTGCAGACTCCACGATGGAAGCGGAATATATCGCTGCTGTAGATGCCGCAAAAGAAGCCGTCTGGATAAGGAAGTTCTTAACAGAACTTCAGGTGGTTCCGTCTATTGTTGATCCAATACCTCTGTATTGCGACAAAAACGGGGCTATAGCTTTAGCGATGGAACCCAGGTCCCATCAGAAGTCCAGACACATCTTAAAGCTGTATCACCTGATAAGGGAGATCGTGGGTCGCCAAGAGATCGAGGTTCAGAGAGTTGCTTCAGAAGATAACACTGCAGATCCATTCACGAAGGCCTTACCCCAGACTCAGTTCGAGCGGCTGATCGAGATGATAGGTCTTCGATACGCCAGTACATGGCCTTAGTGCAAGTGGGAGATTGTTAGTGTATATACCCTAGAGGCCATTACTGTATCATACTAGTTTGTATATTATTAAATGGAAGCTTGGGATATTCACCTTGTATAGACAATCTTGCTCAAAATAGTAGTATACTACTTGGTTAATTTCTGCTTTAATGTGTACATGTGTTTATTTTAGTATATCACCTATACACATTAGTGGAACCCTTAGGATCTTTGCTTGATTACCAGCGTTGTGATGGCAGTCACACTCGTGGGGGCTGGTAATCCACAAGCACATCCTTATGCAGGTCCCTAGTCGTAGGACTATCGACACAGGGCATCGATACTCCGGAGTAGACTAGCGTATGAGCTTCTCATCCCAGCAGGGGAGACGATCTGTCCCACAGCCGTCAGTACGTCGTACTTGAGATAGTATGCGGGTGCTCGTTAGGTTACGAGTACACTGGACAGGACTCGTCGGGAACTGTTGGTTGGTACTATACCTATCGTCGGTTATCAGTTCCGAGGTGACATGAGTACAGCTTAGTCCGCTGACTTGACACTGTCACTTCGCCTCGAGTGTGTTCCCACTGTACTTAGATTACTACCCTACCATGGCTCAAAGGAGTCGTGCAAACAGGTAGTAGTTGGGTGCAGTCCCGAAGCACTTGGAGGCAGTGACGGTTAGACAGGATTCGTCTCTCCCGGTATTGGGGGTTGATATCGCGCTGTGTCTAGGAGAGCAATTACACAAAGTCCCTGGCCAGGGCAAGCGAGATATATTGGTATGTTTCCAGTGTTATCTCAGGGTGTTCTGGGCTACAGTCCGACACGACTTGTACCGCTATTAGGGGACTGACGTTTACCGCCGCCTAGGCCCGCCATGCGATATTCTCAGACGTACAGACCGGACTGTACGTAGACTGTCACATTCAGGCTCAATAGGAGTTCAGATGGGTTTCACCTCGTCCGTCTTCTTATCGGCATCTACCTGAGGGTCGTTACGCACAGCTAGTGCCGCTTGCGGTCTGTGGTTAAACCCACTGCCAGCATAGTGTCGAGTCTTTAGAGTCCCACACAGAGAGCTATTCGCCTTTAGGCAAAGGAGTAGAGGTCGCATGGTTTTGCGACAGGTCGCATGGTTTTGCGACAGGGTTCGGTCATATCCGTGCACTTGTGTACGTTTAGTGTCCGGGCGGTTATTATTAGTGGGCTTTGGTTTAAGCCAGATCCTAGTATACGTTTTGGGATTGGTTTTATCTCGTTTGTATTCGTGTTCCCCGGAACGCGGATACGGGTGTGTATGCACAGTTGACAGAGACAGAGGCAGAGGATTCTCATTAGGGTTGTTGACTGTTGACTTTTGCTAAACCCTAATGAGAATTAGAATTATGATTAACAATAATATTAATTAAGTATTATAGTGACATGGTTAGGGTTGAAGGGTTGACCTTGTTGACTTGTTGACTTTTGTTGATCGGTTGACTAGGTTGGACTTGTTGACCACCATCATGACAATGGCTATCATTTGTTTGCATTGACTTGTGCTTGCTTGATGGTTCACAAATTGCATTTAATGCAAGAAATGATATTGTCATTTGTCATGATAACAACCATCACATTATACTCAATTATTATTACTTGTTATCATAATTTTTTTGGATTATGAGAGCTTGGATGGCAAAATGACTTGCTCATTCTTTCATTTGCTTTCTCTCTCTTGCTCAAGCTCTCTCCCTCTTCCTCTTGTTCTCTCTCTAGCTCAAGGCAACTCCCTCTCATGAGTTGAGAAACATTTCCTTAGAGATAAAAGAAAACCCATATCACTTCTCTACTCATCCTAGTTCACAAGGTTTAGCAAACCAAGTGTTCTAGTTTCTTCAAGTTCGAAGTAGAAGCCAAAAGGTAGAAGCTTTCGGGTGGATCCATCTTCGGCGCGAGGAGACGACGAGATGAGGCCGATCCGTACACCGCAAAGAGTTGAAGACGAAAGAGTTCAAGAAAGGTATAACCCCCTAACCGAGAGGGTAAAACTCCTAGTTAGTTTGTTAGGTAGTTATTTAACAAAGATCCGTATTTTGAGTCCATGTTACCACCCAAGCAAAAATCGTTTTTTGACCATTTCCGCAACCCCAAAGAACCGGGGAAGGGTAGCATGGACTTACAGTAACTGCCAACATCTTGGATGCAACAATTGCACCGTTTCTAACTCTAAAAACTTATCACCCATTCTCAGTTCTCTACCTATCTGTAGTCCATATAACAGATTACATATATGGGATCCTAATCCGGTATCTCATACCCAGGACGTAGAGGATACTGAGAAAATAGTTCTCAATAATGAACATAACCGAAGAAGATGCATCAGCATGCACTTTTTTCGTTTGGGCGGCACGGGAATCCTGGTAATCCCCTATTTCCTGCTCGGTATTATAACAATTATAAGGTAGAGCGGGACCAACGTTCCCCAGCACAGTATAATAAGCGGGTTAGGTAAATGCATCCATATTATTATCTTGATTAAGGCGTGACATGGTCGCTACCTAGAGAAAGAGAAGAAAACACTCAGTGTATGCTCTTGTAAGATTAGATTGGTTAATATTTTATCTAATCAGGATGGCTCCCACTGTTTTTTTATCAAATCTTTCTTCAAACCCTAAAAGGAAAGACTAGCCGGGATTAATTACACACTAAAAGTTCGCCAATCTTTAAGCCAGGCCAATGCCGGTACTTTGAGGGAGGTTCCCCGTGCTTTCGCACGGATCTAATTAAAATAAACTTCGTTTTCCCAGGGGCGTAACCCCGTTGACACCTTTCTAGACACCTACTTGATCGGCTAATTGTAAAGTGCAAAACTCTCCCAGGAGTAACTATTACTCGCAGTGGGTATCGGGATCCAACTATCTCAAAGATGGTATGCAATATCAATGCAAATTTCAACACTTGAAATTCTCGATAATATTCTACCCCTAGCGTCCTATGACCTTGACGGAGGTCAACAAACCATAGGCTGCTAGTCAAGTTCAACCCGTCATTTCTTGATTGAATTAAACCCACCCGCACGACCCTTGACGGAGGTCAACAAGGCCGTATGACTACCCTAATCCAATCGCATCGTATGCTGCAGATAAGCACTAATTAGCTACCGCACACTACGCCTTGACGGAGGTCAACAAACGCCGCACGAATACTAAATACTATTTATCTTAAATGACGGAGGGCTATGACAGGTTTTTAAGGAAACCCTTTGCGTATTGAACTTGATATCGTTGTAGAATCAAGTGATTTTAAAAAGGAGTGTTTTTGAGGCTTTTACTAGTTTTGTTAAAGTGGTCACTCCCGGTGAAGGGATCTCGGCTCTTTCATTATCGAATAAAGTGCAGGATATTTCACAAATACCACTATGCAAAGCAAAAACTATAGAAGCAATCAAAAGACAAACCGAGTAGGTTGTAGCATCTGCTAGTTTCGCTAAAGCGGTCACTCCCAGTGAAGGGATTTCGGCTCTTTCTTTATCGAGTAAGGTGCTGGATATTCTATAAGGAATACCGCTATGCAAAGCAAGAACTAGAGCTGGCATTTTTTTTAAAACAAGTTTCTACAATATCTTTATGTTTCTTTTAGTTTCATTAATCTCATTAATGAAGTCCCATCAATTATGCTTCCTAAGCATCACATATGAAACGAAAGCAGCAATATTAATTATATCTCATATATATAATATAGGCATTCGTCTCAGAACATATCAATTGATCTTATCACAGAATATCGCAGCAGAAAACAACATATGAAATATTGGATATATTATGATTTCCGGGTTATATATTAAGCCTGTATAATGTATGGATTCCACATTCGTGATGAACAGCCAAACCCACATCCCTAGACCCCTACGAGAGCGGCAAGCAACCCTACCAATTCTAGAGTTAGGAGACCCGGTCTCGATTCCTTGAGATGGCCTCCCACTGGACTCTAGAACACGGTTACATGTGCTCCCCTCCTTGGGCCTATCCTAATGAGGAAAAGTAAATAATATACATCAATGGTGACATCTTCCTCAACCCAGAAGTGCCCCAATAAAAGAATATTACATACAAGTTTTTACATGAATGAAAATGAAAAACTTTCATCTCATATAAAAACCTCCGGCTATTCAAAAACGACGATCCAATATAATATATCCCAGCAACACATAACATCACATGTCATCAATGTAAGTAAATCTACGTATCCCAATTGTCGTTGACATATAGCAACGAAACCGGCGATACACCACATATTACACTTCCGGTCGCAGAAAAAAAAGTGAAAAACTACAACAATTGGAATCGTCACTGCCCTTAGATATCATAAACCCGGAATATCACATATTCTGGATTTCATGCCTAACAATGCAAATCTTACATTTAGGTCTCAACCATGAAAACACTTTTCAAAAGAAGTCGGGTAATTAACAAGATTCCCGATTTCACCCGAGACCGAAATGTTAAACTTGCACGCAACTAAATAGATTTCAATTATTGTATCACAATCACAGATAGCTAGATGAAGTTAAACTTTTCGATCGAATAAGAAAGCACCCAAAATTTTCTAACAAGCTCAACACTTGAGCGGGGTTCAAAAAGTTCCCTGAAACTGCTACAGCTCCTATGAACCATCCGTAGAAGGGCCGACCCATGCCACACTCATGTCTCCACGGAACTGCGGCAAACCCTAGGGTATGACCGTGGTTCCATGATCCAAAAACGTTGAGTTTGGGTATCGTTCTTCTAGAGAGTCCACAGAATCGCTTGCATGATTTTCTGAAAATTTTAAACTCGGAAAAATCCATCTCTTGGAAAATTTCAGTGAGGGAAAATATGGGTTATTGAAATCCGTTCAAACTTTTTAACATTGTCTAAATAACCCGAATACATGTTAGTATTACGACTGCGAAACACTCCGAATTACATTTACAGAAAGTTAACATCACATGCAAATTTAGCAAAACCAAACAACACCTGAAACACCAAAACCCAGAGACTAGAACACCATGAAAATTTGAAGCCCAAACTCCAAAATTGACCCGAGGTGGCCGGTTTTAGCCCCTATGTGGCGGGTCACATTTGCACAAAATAGCTTCAATTTTTCACAGTGTTCATGTTATATTACATACAACATTCTTCAGTTGTTTAAAAAATTTTTAGAGGCCTTTTTAAATTCGACATAAACTGGATTGCAACGTTTCAAGTTTCGGAGTAGTTTCGGTTTCGTAATCAACAAACATCGTCTAATTTTTTAGCATGGCTCTAATACCACTGCAAGGTTATTTAGCACAGCAGCAAGGTTTCGGGAGGTATCGTCCATGCCAATTTCAAAAATTTGCCGTTCTAGCTAACCCTAGAATCTTTACTAGAAAATCCGACGAACACAAATGTAAACATCTTTACATCTAGGTGAATGAGGAATACAACCTTTGTAGACCGGTCCTTCACTTCAAAAGCTCCGTGTAGTAGTCCCTTCGCTGTGAGTAGTGATCTCTCGAACTCTTGTATGGGTTCCCTTAGAGAAATGAACAAGCTTGCTCTAAGTCTTCGAGGCCGAAGATGATCTATGTCGAGGAGACTCAAGCACATGCTACCTCTTCACTAATGGTAGATTAGTGAAGCAAACACCCTTAACTAAATGGCTAATATAGTAGAGGATGATGAAGTAGGAAATGGGCCCACTTGAGATTTTATTTTCTCACAATATTTCATCACTTGATCAAAAGCTAGAAAGCCTTTTTGAGGAAGAAGAAGATGATGAAGCGATGAAGAGAATAAATCTCATGAGGTTAGAAAAAATAACCATGGGAGAGTATATGACATACCTTAACCTTTGTAGAGAGTTAACCACGACTAATTATAATGGTTGGGTTTATAAATATCTTAAGTAAAACAAAACTTGTGGACTTAGTCAATGGTTATCCAAGCTTCTACAAGCTTTTAGCCATGACCAATATCCATGAATTTTTGAATTACTCAATCAATTAAAAACCCTACATTATTGTCACGACCCGAAATTTGGCACGTGACGGCCTTTAAACTACGCAACTTCTACAGGCGTAACGCAATTTAAGTAAGCCAAAAACCCAGCAATCTAAACCATCAAAAATAGTAAAAGATAAGAACATTGTTTAAGCTTTTGAAAATCTCAAGTACAAATTCTTTAAAGTCCAATTAATTCCTTTAAAATTTTGGCAGCACCTACTTTGTAAAACAAGCCCCCAAAAATGGGTAAAACATAAATATAAGTAAAGCATCCTAAACGGGAGCAAAATCCACGCCCAAAGGCGGAAACAACCACCATAACAGATATACGACGCCGTAGCGAAGAAATAAAAGACGATATAAATAAAAACTGCATAAAAGACCTCCAAGTTACAAAAATAATATACAATATCGTCCTCACAACAGGTCTCTAAGTCATACAAGATAATGGTAGATGGAGAGTTTAGGATACAACGAATATACAATAAGCAACAAGAACGGATAACCACCAAACCCACCTAAAGCAAAACTGTACACTATGAGCTGAAGCGGTATCCGCAGCAAAATACGATATGATAGATGAATAGCCTGCCTCGACTACTCTGGGGAACAACCTGGAAAACACGTTGGCACAACGGGGGTGAGGTACCAACTCGTGAATAGTAAATAACATTTGCAGGTAATCACAAGTATGCACGTACAACGCGAATCTAACATAAGCAACTAATAGCAATAAAAAGTCATATGAATACAACAGTCATGAAAGGTATATTAGCAGGTACAACAAATACATGAAGCAATAATAATATGACAATCTGTATGTAATAATCATGTAAGGTACTCTATCAGATACTACTAATACATGAAGCAATGATATGACAATGAATGCGAAGTATGGGATGAAACATGTCATTTCCACGGAATCCTGACATCGTGGTAGGATGAAAGTACATCAAGACAATCCAAATCCCAATTTCCTCAAATCAGCCCCCAAATTGGCTCTCATATCATGTAAGTCTCATAAATCCTTAATGTACAATATTAAGTAAATCTCATATATCCTGAATGTACAAAATCAAGTGAATCTCAATTATCCCAAGTCCAATATCAATTGAATCTCAAAAATCCCAAGTCCAATATCAAGTGAATCTCAAATATCCTAAGTATATTTGCATGAATAATTAAGATGATGTATATGAATTGATATGTATACATATATAACAGCGTCCCATTCCAGTAATATATATACTTAGGAGTAAAAATATCATGAAACCAATGTGTCAAGCATCGACACAAAAATACTGATCTATCAGGTGCTGTCACCACGACTGGCACCCTGATAGGTACGTAGCATACGCTATTCCGAAAACCCGAGTGCCCAGCTTCGACCGTCGTCCTTCGACGTATCCATACGTAGATAACTCCCGTTGGTATCCCCATGATAACCGCCGAGTCATAGGTATTGTCACCGGTAGGTATGGTTCTCCCACTAACTCATCGTCTGCTCCACGAAAATCTTGCCCCGGGGTACCTCCAGGCTCCACCATGTACTCGCATACGACTCCCTCCTTTCCTCTCGTGGGGTATATATATATATCAGAACCAATAAATCTCATGGTGGATGCTGAAATATCATATCAAGAAAAACCGGGTTTTTCAAATAATGCATAATTTCATGAAACTAGCACGGTCCTCAAATCTAGAAAACATCATGAAAAATCCATATCTCAATGCGAAAATCCATGAATATAATATACGCAACATAAAACTGAAATGTAAGCATATTAAGGAAAAGCCGCTATTTAACTGCAACAAATCTAAATATATATCATGCGGTTCCTAAATTTCTCCAAGTCTATATAACATCAAATAAAGGTAAACATGTAGCTATAGACAGGTATATATGTAAACATAAGGGTATAGCAAAGTATAAGTATCTACTTATCAGTAATGATGTAATATACCCTCCAGGTATAAGTGAAGTATGCATGCAAGGTATACATGTAGCTATGTCATTATGTATGAAATATACCTATCACTAATGGTACAATCCCCTATAGGTATAAAAGTAACTAGCATGGAAGCACCTCAAGGCATATGCGTAAGCATTGAGGTATACAGGTATGCTATATGTCATATGGAACAAGGAATATGAATCAATGACTCAATGTCCATAACCAAACAATATCATATAAGTATGGGTGTTGTGCGTGTCATGGAAATTATTGACGGTGTGTGTGGCATACAATCAGTGCTCGAGCAACATAAGCCGTCAATTATAGTGCAGTGTGTTAGTGTATATGCCCTAGAGGCCATTACTGTATCATACTAGTTTGTATATTACTTAATGGAAGCTTGGGATATTCACCTTGTATAAACAATCTTGCTCAATATAGTAGTATGCTACTTGGTTTGTTTCTACTTCAATGTGTACATGTGTTTATTTTGCGATATCACCTATACGCATTAGTGGAGCCCTTAGGATCTTTGCTTGATTACCAGCGTTGTGATGGCAGTCACACTAGTGGGGGCTGGGTAATCTATAAGCACATCCTTATACAGGTCCCTGGTCGCAGGACTATCGAGACAGGGCATCGATACTCCGGAGTAGACTAGCGTATGCGCTTCTCATCCCAGTGTGGGAGATGGTCTGTCCCACAGCCATCAGTATGTCGTACTGGAGATAGTATACGGGTGCTCGTTAGGTTACGGGTACACTGGACAGGACTCGTCGGGAACTGAGAGGTTGGTATTATACCTATCGTCAGTTATCAGTTCCCAGGTGACATGAGTACAGCTTAGTCCGCTGACTTGATACTGGCACTTCGCCTCGAGTGTGTTCCCACTGCACTTTGATCACTACCCTACCACGGCTCAAAGGAGTCGTGCAAACAGGTAGTGGTTGGGTGCAGTCCCGAAGCACTTGGAGGTAGTGACGGTTAGACAGGATTCATCTCTCCCGGTATTGGGGGTTGACATCGCGTTGTGTCTAGGAGAGCCATCACACGAGTAGTCCCTGGCCAGGGCAAGCGAGATATACTGGTAGGCTTCCAGTGTTATCTCAGGGTGTTTTGGGCTTCACTCCGACACGACTTGTACCGCTATTGGGGGACTGACGTTTTACCGCCCCCTAGGCCCGACATGCGATGTATCAGACGAACAGACCGGACTGTATGGAGAATGTCACATTCAGACTCAGTAGGAGTTCAGATGGGGTTCACCTCGTCAGCCTTCTTGTCGGCATCTACCTGGGGACCGTTACGCACAGCTAGTGCCGCTTGCGGTCTGTGGTTAAACCCACTGCCAGCGTAGTGTCGAGTCTTTAGAGTCCCACACAGAGGGTAGTCGCCTCTGGGCAAAACAGAGTAGAGGTCGCATGGTTTTGCGGTAGGGTTCGTTCTTATCCGCGCACTTGTGCACGTTTGGAGTCCGGACGGATTATACTGGCAGGCTCTGGTTTGAGCCAGATACTGGTATATGTTTTGGGGTTGCTTTTATATCTCGGTATTCTTGTTCCTCGGAATGAGAATGCAGGTGTGTATGCACAGTTGCTTGAGGCGGAGGATGAGGTATTTCATTAGGGTTTCGGAAGGGGTGCGTATGCACAGTTGACAGTTATCATTTTCCAAACCCTAATGGATTTATGGATTATCAATTAATAATAGTAATTAAATGAGAATTATGTTATGGTTGATTTTGTTGACTTGTTGACCATGGTTGACTTGTTGACCATGGTTGAATGTTGACCACCATCATGCTTTGTAAAGATACTCCTTGATTCATGCTTACATTCATTTAATGAAGCATGATAGTGGTCATTCCAAAACTACCATCAACTATTCTCATTTTGAATTATTATTATTTAGATAATTCTTTTTCTTTTTGATATGGTTGCAAAAAGAAAAAGATAGCTCATTCTTTCATAACCATTCTCTCTCCTCACTTCATCTTCTTCTTCCTCAAGCTCAAGGTGATTCCTTCTCATGTGTTGAGAATCCATCACCTTGAAAAGAAAACAACCCCTAGACACTCTCTACTCACTCTAGGATCAAGGGTTTAGCAAGCCGGAGATTCTAGTTCACTCAAAGTTCGAGGAAGAGCCCGAAGGTTGAACCCTCAGGTGGATCCATCTTCGACGGAAGAAGGCGACGAGGAAAGAACCATCAACCTCCACAAAGTTTGAAGAAGAAGGAGTTCAAGTTTAGGTATAACTCTTCATCCGAGTAGCTAACGCTCCTTTGTATGCTTGCTAGTTTTAGTTTAGACACGATCCCGACCTTGTTTAGTCCATGTTGCCCCTTGCGATAAAAATTTGTTTTTTATACCGTTTCCGCCTCCCCGTAAGCACCGGGGGTCGCAACGTGGACTTACAGTGGTATCAGAGCCTAACTAAACTTAAACTAGCTAAGTAGTGAAGTGTAACGAAGTTCGGAAACGAAAAATCGCAAAACCGGAAAAACCAAAACCCTAAGTTTCTGTTAAATTTTTTTCTGGTCAAAACAAGATTTGTTATACACCTAAATTCGGCTCAGGGTTTTGTGTGAACACCCAAGAAAAATGATCCCCTGATTCCTTCAAACCGCCGCGTTTCCGCGGCATTAGGTAGGTGTTTGCCGCGGAACCGCCGCCGTCTGGGGTCCTCTCGTGATCGGGTTTCGTGCAGTGTTCTTCTAGTAGGGTTTTGGGATTTTTCAAATATGTTATATGTGCCCAGATTTTCCAGAACAGAAATTTATTTTTGGGGTCCTATAATTCCGTATTTTTCCGAACTTCACTGCACTTTGGCTATGTTGGTTATATCTGTGTTGTTTGCATGTATTGAACGTCGGCTAATCGCTATAAGTCGATTGGTCGGGGTTATACATGATCTGTGTTTGATATTGGATTGTGTATATGAATCTGTTGGACTGTCGTGGGTGAATAGCCGGGGTGGATGTGAGATGAGCTTTTGTTTTTCTTTCATTCATTTGTAAATGTAAATTGATGTAATATTATTATTAGTATGGCCGCACAACCGGGTCGGGGTTGTAGCCGTCATTGTATAATTCTTTTTACTGTTTTTGCTCCTAGGATAGACCCATGGAGGGGTGCACAAACTGCCAAGTACTTGGCGGGTAGTTTGCCGCACCCGTAGGGGTCTTGGGTGGGGTATTTGGCTATTCACCGCGACCGTGTAATCCGCTTTTCTTTGCAGGCTCGAAAGGATTGCGGATTGCTAGTATATCCAATGTATTCATCTGTGATCTGTAATGTCTATCATTGCTTTCTATTTAGGCGTTGCTTATGTTTTACAGCCGCACTAGCCCAGCCTCCGCTCTGTCGTTAGTTAAGTAACCTAACGAGTGATGACGGGACCCCGTGGCGAATGCGAATGGCATAAGCGTACGTCATATTTTGGTTGTTTTCTGCAATGGTAGGATTTAATGATGGGACGCATTAAAAGAACTAATGCAAGAATATCACGCATTAAAAGAACTAATGCAAGATAATAAACCAAGTTAAAGTCGTTGGAACACTTTCGAAAAACCACTCGGTTCTTTTCAAAACTAACTTTTAAATGCGGAGCTTGAGCCACTCCTTCTAAAAGCTATCTCGTTCCATCGATTATATCAAGTTCACTACGTTCACGGTTTCGCCAAAACCATTCGTAGCCCTCCATCATTTCAGTTAAATATACGGTAGTATTCAAGCTATGTATTTTGACCTCACGCCAAGGCATAGTGATTGGTAGCTGCCGGATATTTATCTGTTGCATAGATAGAATGCGTTGGTTTGAGACAGTCGTACTGCCATTTTGGCCTATGTCAAGGGTAGGTACGGGTGGGTTCAAATCAACCGGGATAATGATGGGAAGAACTTGACATGTGACTTATGACATTTTGACCTCACGCCAAGGTCATAAGAGCATGGGGCAAAAATCCACATCGGGAGTTTCATAAGTACTGAAACTTGCTAGATTTGCATAGCATTTGGAGTGTGATGATTATGGTAGGATTCCTTCATTTTCGTCACGCGATGATATTTGGATCCCGATCCTACTGTGAGTATATGCTACTCCTCGGGAAATTTCTCACTAAACGATCAATGCTATAAACCTAGTAGGTGCCTAGAAAGGTGTTAGCGGGGCTACGCCCCCAGGGAAAAGAGGTTCTTAAATTAAGGAACTTCGCGAAAGCATTGGAAAACCTCCCTCGAAGTACCGACACTGGCCTGGTTGAACGGTTAAGCAAGTATTGTACGGTGGGATTGATCCCGGCTAATTCTTCCTTTATGGTTTGAGGAGGGATTCGAGAGAAAGTGGGAGCCATCCTGTTTAGACAAATTAAAAACCATTCTAAACTTGCATGAGCATCGTGCTAAAGTGTTTCTTCTCTCCCCCCCTGCAGCGACCAAATTCGAATTGACTGGACTTAAGTTACTTCTAGATAAAAACATACTGACAGGGCCAAACTACAAAGATTGGCTCAGGAATGTCAAATTGGCAATCACTTACGACAAGCTGGGGTATCTTCTTACCACCAAAGCTCCCCCCGTCCCAGGTCCCACCTCCAGCGTCGCGGATAAGGAAATCCGTAAGACTTGGGAGATTGATTGCGCGAAGGCCAGGTGCCTCGTGCTTGCCTCTATGGACAACGAACATCAGAGGAGGCATGAGAATATGGACCTCGAGTCCATATTTCTCCATACAAAAGAACTATATGGAGAGCAGTCTCGTATCGCAAGATACGAAGTGTCGAAGAAGTTGTTTTCGACAAAGTTGGCCGTCGGATCATTGGTAGCGGACCACGTGCTTAAGATGATTGGCTACACTGAGGAGCTCGCAGAACTTGGGACCACGTTGGATAGTGAACTCTATACAGATTTAATTCTCCAGTCCCTTCCATCCACTTACGCCCAGTTTATACTGAACTTCAACTTACAAGAAAAGGAAGTTGAACTTTCAGAACTCCTCAACCTGCTGAGGAGCGCAGAGGGCACCCTACAGAAGGGTAGGGAAACACCCGCTTTGTTTGTAGGAGGATCTTCTTCCTCTAGGTCCAAGGCGAAAGCCAAGGGAAAGAGGAAGAAAGCCCCCGCCAAACCAAGAGGCGGTGTTAGTAAAGTGGGTACGAAGGGAAAGGAAAAGGCAACAAAGATTACGGGGAAGCTTGTTGGAAAGGAAGAGTGCTTCTATTGTCATAAGAGTGGACACTGGAAGAAAGATTGCAGGGCTTGGAAAGCCAGGACACAGGAACTGAAGCAGGTTGCGGCTTCAGCTTCAGGTGTGTATGTTATTGAAAACTTTCTTTCTATAAACTCTACTTCCTGGGTATTGGATACCGGATCAGGATCTCATATCTTTAATTCTTTGCAGGCATTGAGAAACCGTAGGGTTTTGAAGGCAGGTGACATGACCCTCAGAGTTGCGAACGGAGCTAGCATGGATGCTAAAGCCGTGGGGGACTATCACCTGGGAATGTCAGATGGGCATGTTTTGGTTTTGCGTAATTGCTTTTTTGTACCCAACGCAACTTGTAATATCATTTCTGTATCTTTGGTTTCTAAAGAAGGTTATGAATTTGCGTTTGTAAGTAATGTTGTAAACATTCACCTTAATCAAGTTCTGATTGGGTCAGGTACATTAAGCAATGGTATATACGTATTAAACCAACCACAGATTTTCAATGTCCAGAATACACACAAAAGAAAGTCTCCAGATATCAATCAGACTTTCTTATGGCATTGTAGACTGGGTCACATCAATGAGAGAAGGTTGACTAAGTTACATACAGAAGGATATTTGGATCCGTTCGAATATCAATCATATGCCACTTATCAATCCTGTCTCAAAGGAAAGATGACAAAGACTCCCTTCACTGGACACGGAGTAAGAGCGAGCGAGCTCTTGGGACTCGTACACAGCGACGTGTGCGGTCCAATGTCTACACATGCACGAAGCGGTTATTCTTACTTCATTACTTTTACGGATGATTTTTCAAGGTACGGTTATGTCTTCTTAATGAAACATAAGTCCGAAGCTTTTGAAAAATTCCAGGAATATAAGAATGAAGTTGAAAAACAAACCGGCAAAAGTATCAAGATTCTAAGATCGGATCGAGGTGGAGAATACTTAAGTGCCGAGTTCCTGAATTACTTAAAAGAGAATGGGATTCTCTCTCAGCTTACTCCTCCATACACTCCGCAACATAACGGTGTATCGGAGAGACGGAACCGGACCCTATTGGATATGGTACGGTCCATGATGAGTAACGCTGAGTTACCGCGATCATTCTGGGGGTATGCGCTAGAAACAGCTGCATACCTTTTGAACCGAGTTCCTACTAAGACTGTGCCTACCACACCATATGAATTATGGAGTGGGAAGAAACCCTATCTTCAGTACCTGAAGATTTGGGGATGTCCAGCTTATGTCAAAAAGCAGCATACGGACAAGCTCGAAGCGCGCTCAGTACTGTGCAAGTTTGTGGGATACCCAAAGAACTCCAGGGGGTATCTTTTCTATTACGCAGAGGAACAAAAAGTCCTTGTTTCTCGTAATGCCCATTTTCTGGAACATCAGTTCTTAGAAAAAGAAGTAAGTGGGAGCGCAATAGAACTGGAAGAAATTCCAGAACCACAGACTATTACTGAAAGCTTAATGGAACCAGAGGGTTCAAAAGAACAGGACATTCCTATGCCGCTCCGCAGAAGTAGTAGGCAGTCTCATCCGCCCGAGAGATACTACGGTTTTCTCATAGACGGGGATAGAGAGGATTGCATCATAGACTATGTTGAGCCTACTAGCTTCCAGCAGGCCGTTCAGAGCGTAGACTCGGTAAAATGGCTGGAAGCAATGCGGACCGAAATGGAGTCCATGTACACCAACAAAGTATGGACGTTGGACATTGCTCCAGACGGGGTAAAACCCGTAGGATGCAAGTGGATCTTCAAAAGGAAGATTGGTGTAGATGGACAGGTTGAGACCTATAAAGCTAGACTTATAGCAAAGGGTTTCCGTCAAAGACCTGGCTTGGACTATGACGAAACCTTTTCTCCAGTGGCTATGCTGAAATCCATTCGGATCCTTCTTGCCATTGCTGCCTTCCACGATTATGAGATTTGGCAGATGGACGTAAAAACCGCTTTTCTAAATGGAAATTTAGAGGAGTGTGTCTATATGGATCAGCCAGAGGGTTTCATTCAGAGTGGGAGCAGCGGAAAGGTGTGCAAGTTGCTTAAGTCCATCTATGGACTAAAGCAGGCATCGCGGAGTTGGAACATCTGTTTTGATGAGACGGTCAAGGAATTTGACTTTATCAAAAATCCAGATGAACCATGCATCTATAGTAGATTTGTAGCGAGAACTGTAGTATTCCTCGTTTTATACGTGGATGACATTCTCTTAATAGGAAATGACATTCCTATGCTACAATCTGTCAAGGGGTTCTTGTCACACAGGTTCTCCATGAAAGACCTGGGTGATGCCTCATACATCCTGGGAATCCGGATCCATCGTGATAGATCCAAGAGGATATTAGGACTTTCACAGTCTAGGTACATCGACACTGTACTGAAAAGATTCAGTATGGAAGATTCCAAGCGCGGTAACCTACCGGCTTGTCACGGGATCACCCTCTCTAAAGAGATGTCTCCCAAGACTGATTTGGAGAGGGATCGCATGTCTGTTATACCCTACGCTTCTGCGGTAGGCTCTATAATGTATGCGATGTTGTGTACCAGACCGGATGTAGCTTATGCACTGAGTGTGGTAAGCAGGTATCAGTCAAACCCTGGGGAGAAACACTGGATAGCGGTAAAGAACATTCTCAAGTACCTGAGAAGGACTAAGGAGATGTTCTTGGTGTATGGCGGAAAAGACCTCCAGATTGAAGCCTTTGCTGACACCAGCTTCCAGAGTGACAAGAAAGATTCCAAGTCCATGTCGGGTTTTGTCTTTACCCTCAATGGAGGGGCGGTGTGTTGGAAGAGTTCCAAACAGGAAACCGTTGCAGACTCGACGATGGAAGCGGAATACATCGCTGCATCTGATTCCGCAAAAGAAGCTGTCTGGATAAGGAAGTTCTTGAAAGAACTTCAGGTGGTTCCGTCCATTGTTGACCCAATACCTCTGTATTGCGACAACAACGGGGCTATAGCTTTAGCGAAGGAACCCAGGTCCCATCAGAGATCCAGGCACATCTTGAGGCGGTATCACCTGATCAGGGAGATCGTGGATCGCAAGGAGATCGAGGTTCGGAGGGTTGCTTCAGAAGAAAATACTGCAGATCCATTCACCAAGGCCCTACCCCAGACACAGTTCGAGCGGCTGATCGAGATGATAGGTCTTCGATACGCCAGTACATGGCCTTAGTGCAAGTGGGAGATTGTTAGTGTATATGCCCTAGAGGCCATTACTGTATCATACTAGTTTGTATATTACTTAATGGAAGCTTGGGATATTCACCTTGTATAAACAATCTTGCTCAATATAGTAGTATGCTACTTGGTTTGTTTCTACTTCAATGTGTACATGTGTTTATTTTGCGATATCACCTATACGCATTAGTGGAGCCCTTAGGATCTTTGCTTGATTACCAGCGTTGTGATGGCAGTCACACTAGTGGGGGCTGGGTAATCTATAAGCACATCCTTATACAGGTCCCTGGTCGCAGGACTATCGAGACAGGGCATCGATACTCCGGAGTAGACTAGCGTATGCGCTTCTCATCCCAGTGTGGGAGATGGTCTGTCCCACAGCCATCAGTACGTCGTACTGGAGATAGTATACGGGTGCTCGTTAGGTTACGGGTACACTGGACAGGACTCGTCGGGAACTGAGAGGTTTGTATTATACCTATCGTCAGTTATCAGTTCCCAGGTGACATGAGTACAGCTTAGTCCGCTGACTTGATACTGGCACTTCGCCTCGAGTGTGTTCCCACTGCATTTTGATCACTACCCTACCACGGCTCAAAGGAGTCGTGCAAACAGGTAGTGGTTGGGTGCAGTCCCGAAGCACTTGGAGGCAGTGACGGTTAGACAGGATTCGTCTCTCCCGGTATTGGGGGTTGACATCACGCTGTGTCTAGGAGAGCCATCACACGAGTAGTCCCTGGCCAGGGCAAGCGAGATATACTGGTAGGCTTCCAGTGTTATCTCAGGGTGTTTTGGGCTTCACTCCGACACGACTTGTACCGCTATTGGGGGACTGACGTTTTACCGCCCCCTAGGCCCGACATGCGATGTATCAGACGAACAGACCGGACTGTATGGAGAATGTCACATTCAGACTCAGTAGGAGTTCAGATGGGGTTCACCTCGTCAGCCTTCTTATCGGCATCTACCTGGGGACCGTTACGCACAGCTAGTGCCGCTTGCGGTCTGTGGTTAAACCCACTGCCAGCGTAGTGTCGAGTCTTTAGAGTCCCACACAGAGGGTATTCACCTCTGGGCAAAACAGAGTAGAGGTCGCATGGTTTTGCGGCAGGGTTCGTTCTCATCCGCGCACTTGTGCACGTTTGGAGTCCGAACGGATTATACTGGCAGGCTCTGGTTTGAGCCAGATACTGGTATATGTTTTGGGGTTGCTTTTATATCTCGGTATTCTTGTTCCTCGGAACGAGAATGCAGGTGTGTATGCACAGTTGCTTGAGGCGGAGGATGAGGTATTTCATTAGGGTTTCGGAAGGGGTGCGTATGCACAGTTGACAGTTATCATTTTCCAAACCCTAATGGATTTATGGATTATCAATTAATAATAGTAATTAAATGAGAATTATGTTATGGTTGATTTTGTTGACTTGTTGACCATGGTTGACTTGTTGACCATGGTTGAATGTTGACCACCATCATGCTTTGTAAAGATACTCCTTGATTCATGCTTACATTCATTTAATGAAGCATGATAGTGGTCATTCCAAAACTACCATCAACTATTCTTATTTTGAATTATTATTATTTAGATAATTCTTTTTCTTTTTGATATGGTTGCAAAAAGAAAAAGATAGCTCATTCTTTCATAACCATTCTCTCTCCTCACTTCATCTTCTTCTTCCTCAAGCTCAAGGTGATTCCTTCTCATGTGTTGAGAATCCATCACCTTGAAAAGAAAACAACCTCTAGACACTCTCTACTCACTCTAGGATCAAGGGTTTAGCAAGCCGGAGATTCTAGTTCACTCAAAGTTCGAGGAAGAGCCCGAAGGTTGAACCCTCAGGTGGATCGATCTTCGACGGAAGAAGGCGACGAGGAAAGAACCATCAACCTCCACAAAGTTTGAAGAAGAAGGAGTTCAAGTTTAGGTATAACTCTTCATCCGAGTAGCTAACGCTCCTTTGTATGCTTGCTAGTTTTAGTTTAGACACGATCCCGACCTTGTTTAGTCCATGTTGCCCCTTGCGATAAAAATTTGTTTTTTATACCGTTTCCGCCTCCCCGTAAGCACCGGGGGTCGCAACGTGGACTTACACAGTGTCCTAAGGGTACTAGTCCAAGCACAACAATAACTAAGCAATAAGATGTATGCGCAACACTATATATGAAATAGAATATGCGAAAATATTATAACATCTCTAGCCCAGACGCATAACGCTATGCGGGCGATTCCCCTGTAGATGTTAAATCTACTCACCAACGCTCCTGGCTAAGTTAAGCCTACCACCTGTTTTCCCTTCGTCGCAGCGTCCGAAGTCCCCGCCTGCGAACCTAAAACATAAAACAACAAAGCAGGTATATATATTAGCAATAGACCCAAAACACGTATAAACTACGCGGACCAACGCGACAACACATACGTACTCTCAAGTGTTCATATTGTAGCTAATGTGCATAGCGACACTACAAACCAACTCAAGAGCAAAAGCTACACAAAGACACGAACGATATCGGCACGACCCTAGCTAGGAACACAAAACGACATAACTACCAAGCCTAGACCCTGGTCGTACCGATCGCGCAAACACAACACAATCAAATACGAGAATTTAATAGATATAACCTCGCAACGACCAACTGAACCCACGTCGAAAATACACCGAAACCTAGTAAGCAACTTATCGCAATATTTTGCACAAGTCTAACGCTAATACAATTCTAGCGATTTCAAACATCTTAAAATAGCCTAACTAAGTTATCGAAAGCATCTCCATATTTTTAAACTTGCCTAATTAAGCTTTAGTAAAAATCTAGTTAGCTAAAACTATTAATTAGACAAAGTAGTAATTAACAATAATTATCATATTTTACTAGGTTAAGTTTTCTTAAACTTCAATTAACAATTAACACCACAACAATTTTAAAGCCTAACTTGAATTTCCTAAAAAAATTATAAGGAATGAATTTATCATGAGTTTAAAGTTAAAATAATCACTTAAATAGCTAGTTTAAGATTTAAACATAATAATTAAGGATTAAGGTAAGAAATTATACCTCTTCAAGAACAACCCAAAGCGACTAGATTCATCAACCTTAGCCTCCAAAAAACCGTGTTTTGTTGAAGATCCAAGCAAGATTAGTGAAGGGAAATGATGGTTTAATTTTATTTAGGAATTTGTGGATTTATTTTGGGATTTTTTAAGGAATTTGAGAACAAGAGAATGAAGAAATGAGCAAGGAAAATAATTGGGACAGATTTGGGGAGAAAGGTTCGGGCAAGGGAAAGATGGGGGGGGTGTGTGAAAAAAAAGTGAAGTTTCTAGCACAAAACAATAAATGCAACATTTAATGTAATTTTTCCACCTTTTTCTTCTTTCTTTTCTTTTAAAAATTAATTCCATTTGCTCACAAAATATCTAGATATTAGAAGAGAAGGTTCTAAACTAATTCTAGTGATTAGATTAGCAATGATCCTAATTAGAACTAATTAACCCATACAAAGATATAATTTCCACTAATTAAGTGCATAAATAACACATTAAAATAATATTTAATAAGGGAAAAATTCTATGTGAACCAAAACTACCCATTGACCCCCAAAGCCCGTACGCTAGCTTCATTCTAGCTAAACTAGGTGCCGACAAGTCTATACAGAAGTTTGATCACAATCGGTTAAAAACGGAAAACACCGACTATTTTACCCTAAAAACGGAAAATTCGCAAAACGATTTCTAAAACGTTACAATTATATATAGCATGGTGTAACTCACACACACACCCATAAACCATGTATCATCAAGCATGACACAAAATATTGTACATTAATATATATCACATATATACTAATGCACACTTGTGAGAAAAAGAAATTATAAGTGAGCTAATATTAGTTAATGTAACTTAATATATCATATATATAATTATATATTAAATTATTAAATCAACACTTGATTTAATAATCCGGCTATATCACATATGACCGACTAATATCATGTGTATCAACTTATCGAATCAACACTTAATCCGATAACTCGGCTATATCACATATAACCTACCGATGCCACAAAACACAAGAATAGAATACGGTATCTCATACATGTATTAATCTCGGTCCCGCACATATCACATATGTGCTCCTACACCGTATCGCATAACCTCTGTTTAGGACTTTGAAGACTCGTCAATACGCCGGCAGTAGGTGATGATCATATCAAACACCCACAAGCCGCTAGCATTCTGCTAAACGTAATGGCCACCCGGGTATTGAGCGATCAGAAGATCAACAATCAAGCCTGCTCATACTCCTGCAAATCCAATCAGTAACACTACCGTACAGTCAGGTCTCTTCGTCTGATATGTCGCATATCTCGTTTAGGGGTGGTAAACGTCAGACCCCAGAAACTCGATAAGTCGTGCTGATATGAGGCTCATAACGGGTCGAGAAACTACTGATAACACTTACCAGTATATCTCCGAATCTGCCCTGGCCAGGGACTTCCTGTTATAGCCAATCGAGCACTGCGCAACATCAACCCCCAATATCGGGAGAGACGGAATCCCCTCCTATCGCTCATTGCCTCCATGTGACTCGACAATGTACCCAAAAACCACCGTTTTGCACATTCTCTTGAACGTGGTAAGGTGGAAATCAAAGGACAGTGGGGATCACACAAGACTCTATGACGATCTCGGGTCGACAGACTACCCTGTACCAGTGTCACTAGAGAACTGCTATCTTACGTGAGGTATAATACTATGTAGGAGTTCGCGGCTAGTCCGTACAGTGTACCCAGTCACCACTGAGCGCCCGTATACCTTCTCTAATGTCCAACACCAATGGATATGGGATCATCCATTGCCCATCACATGGGTCGAGAAGCTATACGCTAGTATACTCTGGTATATCGGTGCCCTGTCTCGATACACTCACGACTAGGAACATTAAAGGATGTACTCACGGACTACCTTTGTCCCACTAGTATGATCCGCATCATAATCCAGGCAGAAAAGTACACATCCTGAGGGCTTTATCAAGTTGTTACAGAGAGACAATTAATGTACATGTTAAGATAAAGAGTAACCAGATAGCATATTATCATGTCGAGCAAGAAAGTCCTCCCTATGTATGTCCAAGCATCTACTATAGTATACATCATATGTACAATAATGGCCTATAGGGTATACATATAACTAACAAGTAGTGTCTTCAAACCTTAAGCGCAAAGACCACCGCGGCCATCTCAAGATCATGAGTAGGATAATACTGCTCGTGCTTTTTCAACTGCCGGGAAGCATAAGCGATAACTCTATCATGCTGCATCAATACACAACCGAGCCCCACTCGAGAAGCAACACTGTAAACGACAAAGCCGCCCGATCCAGAAGGAAAAGATAAAACTGGTACAGTCGTCAACCGAGTCTTCAACTGCTAAAAACTCAGCCCGCATGCCTCAGTCCAAAGAAAAGGAACCCCCATCCTAGTTAGTTCGGTCAGCGGTGCAGCGATACTCAAGATGTCCTGCACGAAACGGCGGTAGTAACCGGCTAAGCCAAAAAGCTGCGGACCTCTGTCACTGATACAGGTCTGGGCCAAAGCTGTACGGCCTCGATCTTCCTCGGGTCCATACGAATACCGTCTCCTGTAACCACATGATCCAGGAAGTCAGCACTATCAAGCCAGAAGGCACACTTCGAGAATTTAGCAAACAGTTGGTGCTCTCTCAATGTCTGCAAAGCAATCCTCAAGTGCTGCTCATGCTCCTCTCAACTCTTGGAATAAACCAGAATGTCATCAATAAACATAATAATGAACTGGTCGAGGAACGGCCTGAAAATCCGGTTCATCAAATCCATGAACGCTGCTGGGGCATTGGTGAGTCCGAACGACATCACCAAAAACTCATAATGCCCGTAGCGCGTACGAAAAGCAGTCTTCAGAATGTTATCATTCCGAACCCACAACTGATGATAACCCAATCTCAAATCAATCATGGAAAAATGTCCCGCACCCTACAGCTGATCAAACAAATCGTCTATGCGAGGTAAAGGATACCTATTCCACACCGTACCTCGGTTCAATTGACGATAATCAATGCACAAGCTCAAACTGCCGTCCTTCTTCTTGACGAACAGAACAGGAGCTCCACAAGGAGAAACACTCGGTCGTACAAGTCCCCTATCAAGCAACTCTTGCAGCTGATCCTTAAGCTCCTTAAGCTCCACCGGGGCCATCCGGTAAGGCGGTATAGAAATAGGCCCCGTATTTGGGATCAAATAATTGCAAAAATCAATCTCACGCTCTGGCGGCAATCCAGGTAACTCATTGGGAAATACGTCGGGAAACTCTCTCACAATAGGAACCTGGTCCAACGAATCTACTGTGGCTCCAGTATTACGAATGAATGCTATGAATCCCTGACATCCTCTCCTCAAAAGCTGACTAGTGCAAAGGGCAGAAATCAAATTGTGAGAGGCGGCACCACGGTCCCCCTGCACAACAGTACTGACTCGCCCGGAAAACAAAACCTGACTTTCTTCTCACGGCAGTCCACAGACGCGTAGCAAGTAGCTAACCGGTCCATGCCAAGGAGAACGTCGAAGTCCAACATCTCAAGAAGGATCAAGTCGACGGACGAATCTCTATCTCCAATATGAACGGCACATGACCGAAACACATATCGCGCAACAAAAGACTCGCCAACAAGAGTAGTCACGAGAACCGGCTGATCTAGTAAACACGACTCTCGGCCCAATCTCGGCACGAAGTGTGTAGAAACATATGAGTGCATAGATCCCGGATCAAACATAACGCGTGCATCAAAGGAACACACTGAAAGAGTACCTGAAACCTCTACATTGGATGCCTGCGCGTCCTGATGAGTCAAAGCAAATACTAGAGCCTGCCCTCTATCGGTGACTGGTTGCCCTCCGCCTCTGCCATCCCGTCCTCTCTGAACAAATCCTCCCCGACCATGACCTCTCTGAGCATAAGTCTGACGCGGAGCAACAATAGGTGTAAGGGGCAACACTCTCTGAGGTGGAGAAGGTAGTAACGTAACGTGTGATACGGCTGCCTCGTCCTCACGTGCCCCAGCACAATCTCTGACGTGATGATAAAAACACCCGCACCGGAAACATCCAGACGATGACTGCTGACCCTCCTTGGGATAAGAGCTAAATAACTGGTCTCGTTCCAAGCTTCTGCTACTCCCACGACCTGAACGAAATCTATCGCGGCGTCTATACATCTGACTCCGGGATGATTGTTCAGACCCTAATAATGCATTTTTCATTCCCCTATTCTTCTCCGTTTTATAGATAAACATGTACTCTTGACGCACGTTTATTGCATATTACAGGATACAGACTCTTGGAGCGAATACAGTGAAAAAGACGAAAGTTGATACAGAAAAGGGACTTTTGACCAACAAGTAGACGGATCCTAGTCAAGCTTAGACAAAGAATAGTGCAAGGTCCAAAATGTCAAGGAAAACGGTTAAAAGATCGCTACAAGTTATCACTGAAACATCTGGAGAAGGCCCAGAAGCCAAAGGGAGAAAAGAAGTGAAGAAATAGAAAGCCTAAGAAGACAAGAAAAAAGCCCAAAAGTTTCAGCTCCTGTTTCCCTAGTTTGGCCGCGGAACCGTGGCCAAACCTAGCCTTGCGCCGCGGTTCCGCGGCCATCTAATGCGCGTGTCGGTGAAAAATTCTCGTGTCGGTGCGTCGGTGCGGGGGCTTGGATTTTTCGTGGGCAAATCTGTAATTGCACATGTGCGAATCCCGTAACCCTAAATTCTCCTGTTTGCTTATAAATTGTAATCGAAAATTGTAAAACGGGATGCCTCTTTTCAATAAATAAAATTCAGATCTGTTCTGTTTTCTCGCTTGGAGGGAGCCATCAAATTAGTAAGTAATTTTATTTCTTTGCTTTTTATTCTCTTTTAATTAGTATGTTTTTTCATCCCCTAATGAGCGAGTAATCTCCTCGCTTGTTAGGGTTAGCCTTAGGGAAAGGTTTGAGAGATGAGATCTCTCACCCCTTTCATGCCCCTTCACAAGAATTAGAACTCCATGCATACACACACAACCGCTCCCTACGGCACCCTACCCCTCGAGGTAACGGTGACACCGTAGTATAAAGGCCCGGTTGCGCGTGTTTTCCTTGGAGGTTAGGGTAATTATCGATAAAGGAAGAATAAGAATCTAGAGGAAGAAACATCTTCCCAAAAGATTCTTATCCACTTTATGGATAATTACCGCAATATCTAATAGATCTAAAATAGGGCAATGAAAGCAAAGAGGAAACCTTTAATCTCCAAACTTCCCCTAAACCTAACCCTATCAAGATTTTTTTTTAGATTAACTTAGTTTAGTGATAAATCTAGGTTTTAGATTTAATCTATCCAAACAACATTTGGAATCAATTCATAAAAACACAATAAGAAAACTACCCATCTCTGTGGATCGACCCGTACTCACCGGCTAGCTGCAAAGCGACGCCGTTTCTGATTACGGTAAATATAAATTTTTGGATCAATCAAATGGCGCCGTTGCCAGGGATGGCGTAAAATTTCTTTCTGTGTAATTTCGGGTTGATATAAATTTTAAAAATTTTAAAAATCTGAAAATAAAAAAAATAAAAAAAAAATTATCAATTTTGATCTGTTTGAAGGGTGTATCTTTTGAATCTTGCAGGAACAGCGAAGAATAGCGAATACGGAAATTTACAGAGGGCAAAACAGAATTTGGTACATAAGAACAGAGAGGAATTGCAAGTATAGAACAGCAGAATTTTTTCCAGAGCCTGATCCCACTACTCCGCCGCGTTTCCGCCGCATAAGAGGGCCCCAGACCACGGTTCCGCCGCATGTTAGCCACGTCAGCTCCTCAATTTTACTTGGTTTGATCCCTCATTCTCCCCTCTGTAACCTACAATATATCCACTGTGAAAATTTTCTGCAGGAATTCTTTGAGCTAAAAATCTTTCTCTCCCCTTCTAAATAACAGATTTTCTGCAGGCTTCTTTGCGCCGCGCTAAAAAAATTGATTGCAAGTGAATTTACAGTATTGCATAATTTAATCGGACTTTAAGGGGCTAATTGACCAAACTCAGATTGGGTGGGCATTTCATCACCCTTCCCAGGACCCCAGAAATCACCTTAAAGCATTTTGCATCGACCACAATTAATTAAAAAAATACTAGGCTCAGCCCTAAGGACATCGAGCTCAATAGGAAAAGGGCTAGTATAGGCATCGGCCGTTTATCCTAACTGACTCTGCGGTGTCTAGGCAAGTGTGTCTAGGCTAGTGGTTTTTAATTAGGCCCACTACTGTGGTTCCTTCCCACTTACCCGGCACTTACCTGGCCGCAGTATCGGTGAAGAGGCGGTTTGAGGTCCTATTTCTAGCCCTAGTTAGGAGCTGTCTAGCAGACATAGGTGACCCTAGATCTAGGCCTGATTGTGCATGTGTGGTTGATACATTTGTGTCACGAGTCTCTTTTCAAAACTTCTTTTCAAAACTCTCACAGAAAAAAAGAAAAAGACAAATCTTTTCAAAACTTGCAACTTGTCGCTAAAGGAAACTTGCACCTCACGTCCACCATTTCTTCTCATTGACGTTATCTTACCTCCACATTCTGTTTTTCTATTTTTCTGACTACACTCTTCCTTTAGTGTATGTCACTTTGGACTAGGGATACTAACGCCTGATTTGTCCATGTTTCGTTGGTACCGACCGACGAACCTTTCGACACCGAAGTCGAAATTCCCTCCATTTCCTTACCTCCACCTTCAAATTCTTCTTTCGAAGGTATGTCGGGATTCAACCCCAACGATACCTTACCGACGGGAATGATTCCACCTCCGTTAGGTGCGAATAACCCGAATCTTCCGCCTGTTGTAGCGCCCGCACGAGTTGCGCTCCAGGATCTCTTCTACCCCGTCCGCACTTCTTTACCTACATGTCTTTCACCCCCACCGGCAAATGGGGACAATTTTGAAATAAAACCACATTTCATCAATATGCTGCCAAAATTTCATGGTTTGGAATCCGAAGATGCATATATCTTTATCAATAAATTCCAAAACGTTTGCGCTGTGATGAAAACGACTCAATTAAGTGATGACGCTATAAGGCTAAGGGTCATTCCTTTCACCTTATGTGACCTAGCCGAGAAGTGGCTATATAGCACCGTATCACATTCCATTAGAAATTGGGACGAGTTTGTGAGAGCTTTTCTGAAAAAGTTCTATCCTCATCTCAAAACTGCTAGAATCCGTAACGAGATTATACAATTTTCACAGCTTCCTTCCGAACCATTTTGGAAGTGCTTCGAGAGATTTAAAGACCTACTTATTCAATGCCCTCATCATGGGATCGAATGTTGGCAACTTTGCCAAACATTATACGAGGGATTGAACTCGGCAACGAAGCAGTTGCTAGAAACCATATGTCAAGGTCATTTTCTCTCCAAATCTAGCGACGAAGCTTGGCAGTTTCTTGAGGATCTTAGTGAGCAAACAATTCAGTGGGAGAGTACCAAGACCACATCATCTTCTTCTGTTGGTCAATCTAGGACAGGCATACATCAAGTAGATATGTCAATCGCTATGAAGGCCGAGATGGCCGCACTTACGAAAAAGCTAGAAGCCATTGAGACCAAAATCTCATCGTCTTCTCCTGCCCATGTTATGCCTCCACGAACTGTTTATGCTTATTGTACGGATCCATCGCACCTAACCGAGGAGTGTCCTTATAATGCATCTACTCAAAAACAGGATCAAGTCAATGCTGCATTTCAGCAACGACAAAGAAACGATCCGTACTCTTCGACATACAATCAGGGGTGGAGGAGTCACCCAAATTTCGCTTGGAACCAAAATCAACAAGTCCAAGGAAATAACAATTTTCAAAGACCTCCTCCACAACAACAACAAGCACCTTCACAAACTCAAAACCAACAACCTTTCCAACAACAACCTTATACCAATCAAACGTACAATTTGGTTCAACCAAATGATGATAAGGTTATCTCGCTCGAAAAAAGTCTAGATGCATTTCTTAAGCAATCTACAGAATCCGCAGCAAGATTTGAAAATTATGTTCAGTTTTTGATGCATAACAATGCCTCACACGATCAAAGTATCAAATCTATTGAGGCACAAATTGCACAATTAACTGCTGCGTTGAGCGAGAGAGAAAAGGGAAAGCTTCCATCTCAACCATTGCCAAATCCCGGTCATACACAAAACGCATATCACAATCACAATGTAAATGCGGTGACCACGTTGAGATCCGGAAGAGTGTTGCAGAGTAATGTGGAAACTAGTGATGACATCCCCGCCGGTGGTTCTTCTTCTTCTTCTTCTTTTTCTCCATTGTCATCTTCCCCTTCTTCATTTTCTTCACTTTCTTCTTCACCTTTTTCTTTAGAGCCTATTCTCCATCCTTCACACGGCTCTACTTCTTCTAACTCGAACGGACCCATTTCTCACAACACGAACACATCCACATTGGGATCCGTTCCTACTCCACATTCTACTCCACAGACATTTGACTCAATAAATTTTCAAAATGCTCCATTTCCAAACAGGTTGAGTCCTAATAAACCAACTGCACAAGTGGAGAAGGTTATGGAATTATTTAAGCAGGTTAGCATAAATATACCTCTCTTGGATGCAATCCAACAAGTCCCTTCATACGCGAAAATCTTAAAGGGCTTATGCACCTCGAAGAGAAAGGCATCTCAAGTACCCAAGAAGTGCTAGTGGCTAATGCAGTGAGCAATACTATTAACCACCATCAAACCTTACCCCAAAAACGAAAGGACCCCGGCTGTCCTACGATTTCAATCACAATTGGGGATAAGAAAATTAATCGAGCACTTTTAGATCTTGGGTCTAGTGTTAACCTGATTCCCTACTCCTTGTACGAACAATTAGGGGTTGGAGAGTTGAAAACCACTCGTTGTACTCTCCAAATGGCTGATCGATCAATCACCCATCCAAGGGGTCAGCTAGAGGATGTGTTGATCAAAGTTAGGGAGTTCATATTCCCCGTTGATTTTATTGTTATGGATACACAACCTGTTGCTAACCCAAGAAACCAAATTCCGGTGATTCTCGGTCGACCATTTTTGGCCACTTCCAATGCCGTAATAAATTGTCGCAATGGCTCCATGACTCTATCCTTTGGGAAGATGTCTAGTGAGTTCAATATTTATAAGATGGGAAGTCTACCCCCCGTGCCTAAAACTAGTACACGAGAAGTTTGCTCTATTCACGAAATCACGCAGGAGGACTGCGAGCTTGAAAGATTTCTATTTGATGAAAACAGTTTTGACGCCACTAGTGCGTCCCTCCTTGAGCCTACCACAGTTGACACAACCGATATGGATTATGAATGTTTCACTTTTTCAGATGATGACGACTCACAGCCCGAATATGAGTCTTTTGAATTTGTGGATGAGTTAGTTGAGCCATCCGAATCGGTTGTTTGCAGTGATTTCGAACCTGTGTTGGAGTCCTTTGAGTTCGAGGTAGATTCCGCAATGATCCTTTCGCCTCCGAAACTCGAACTCATGTCCTTACCGCCTCACATTAAATATGCTTACCTAGGTGAGAATGAGACCTTTCCCATTATAATATCAGCTTCTCTAGCCCTTGAGCAAGAGAACGCCCTTTTGATGGTCTTACAAGATAGGCGGCAAGTTTTCGGTTGGACTATGGCGGACATCGAGGAGATCAGTTCCCTTATAATTGAATATCATATGAAATTGATGGATGATGCCAAGTCAATAGAGGACCCATAGGAACATTTTGGGGGTATTGTGGTTAGTCAACCTCCTCCTTCAAGAGTTGAACCACCCCCATTTCTTTTAAGAAGATATGAGAATGCCAACATTCCACTGATTGCTGATCATTCACATTCTCGTTTTGATTCATCACCACCTCCTGTATATTCACCTCCACACCTTCCATACCACCACTTCTATCTTCCCCAATTCTTTTTGGACCGCCACAACTTATTCTTCCACCAACCAATACTCTTTACTGATAAATTTTTCAACTGGTTGGTGTTAACGTTTGGTCTATGCAAGGTTTGGCAGTAATGTCTAACATAGTTTAAATGAAGTTTGGGGGAGGGCCTTTCTGTATATATTTTTTGTTTTTCTTAACAATAAAAAGATTATAAATAAATAAACAGGGAAGTGCCGGTATTTTGACCCTCTTGATTTAGCATGACAGTGAGGACACTGTCAAGTTCAAGTTTGGGGGTATGCTCGGTACGTTTTCTTCCTTCGCATTCATTTGTACATATTTTTGCATTTGCATATTTATTTGAAAACCCATAAAAATTTGCATTTGCATATTTATTTGAAAACCCATAAAAATTTGAAAAATTTAAAAAATTATAAAAATTAATGTATTCAATTTTGGCTAATTGACTAGAGTTTGACAGATCGGTTAACTGGTTAGGAACAACTAGATCTTTGACGTAGTAAATTAAAAACCCTAAAGATAACCTTCCTTAAAGTTTAACGGTAGAAAGTATATGCCTTTGTAGTTTATTTAGAAATAGGCAAATTTTGGGTTCACTTCTTGGGCTAAGTCAAAATAAGGGAAGAGTATTGATGTTTTTATTAGAGTATAAGTTTGAAAAATAGTTCCTAGCTTAAGTCTAGATTCTGAAAACGTATACCCTACAATTTGCACAATCACGCACCTTGAAACTTGGAATAGTAGAAGAGACCTTGAAATGCTCTTGTCTAAAGTCCTAGTACAATGAAAATGAAAAAAATATATATGTGTGAATAAAAAAAAATGGACACTGGTTTTTGTGATTACTTAAGGCTGCAAAAATAGAAAAATATTTAGCGAGGGTGCTTCATCACCTAGTGCCTTAGACCAACTGGTTTGGGAGTCACTGCTAAAGCCTTGGGTGTTGCAAGACTAGGAAGTACGTTTTAAAGTGATAACCCATCTTGTAATCGGTTGTTGGTACCACAAGAAGTATTAACAGTCGCATGAAGGATGTGTGAGCAAAATTCAATTAAATTCACCAACTAATTAGTACTTTGGACAACGGACAAAGGGTATGATTGCTTGATTTGAATTTCCAAGTGTTGGGGTGATTTATACACACACGTAGGGGTATGTGATTGGAATTTAGATAAGAGAGAGGAATGAAAGATACAACTTGTATCTTTAATAGATTTGATAGAAATTCCTAAGTAGAGATGAAACCCTAGAAGGAAGACTTAAGAGATGCCGAAAGCTGAGTAGGTCTACATAACATATATAATCTTAAGTTAGATGATAAGGAAGTGTGAAGAATATGGGTGGACAATTTACGAGTCAACGATAATAGAATTCCTTGTTAGACACCCTAATTGGAGAATTAAAGACGAAAAGCCGAATTGATAGGATTTTGTGGGTAGTATCCGCTGAAAACCCTCAGGAGACAACACTCCTCCTACTAGGGACACCTAGAGGTTTAACGGCTTGTTGCACGTGCTCAGTGCAATCGCGTTTCCCTGCGAAAGTGCGGTTAGGATTTTAGTGAATAAAAAAATAAGTTTGATCGAGGACGAGCAAAAGATAAGTTTGGGGGTATTTGTTCAGACCATAATAATGCATTTTTCATTCCCCTATTCTTATCCGTTTTATAGATAAACAGGTACTCTTGACGCACGTTTGTTGCATATTACATGATACAGACTCTTGGAGCGAATACAGTGAAAAAGACGAAAGTTGATACAGAAAAGGGACTTTTGACCAACAAGTAGACGGATCCTTGTCAAGCTCAGACGAAGAACAGTGCAAGATCCAAAATGTCAAGGCAAACGCTTAAAAGATCGCTACAAGTTTTCACTGAAACATCTGGAGAAGGCCCAGAAGCCAAAGGGAGAAAAGAAGTGAAGAAATAGAAAGCCCAAGAAGACAAGAGAAAAGCCCAAAAGTTTCAGATCCTGTTTCCCTAGTTTGGACGCGGAACCGCGGCCAAACCTAGGCTGGCGCCGCGGTTCCGCGGCCATCTAGTGCGCGTGTCGGTGAAAAATTCTCGTGTGGGTGCGTCGGTGAAAAATTCTCGTGTCGAGGCAAATCTGTAATTACACATGTGCGATTCCCGTAACCCTAAATTCTCCTGTTTGCTTATAAATTGTAATCGAAAATTGTAAAACGGGATGCCTCTTTTCAATAAATAAAATTCAGATCTGTTCTGTTTTCTTGCTTGGAGGGAGCCATCAAATTAGTAAGTAATTTTATTTCTTTGCTTTTTATTCTCTTTTAATTAGTATGTTTTTTCATCCCCTAATGAGCGAGTAATCTCCTCGCTTGTTAGGGTTAGCCTTAGGGAAAGGTTTGAGAGATGAGATCTCTCACCCCTTTCATGCCCCTTCACAAGAATTAGAACTCCATGCATATACGCACAACCGCTCCCTATGGCACCCTACCCCTCGAGGTAACGGTGACACCGTAGTATAAAGGCCCGGTTGCGCGTGTTTTCCATGGAGATTAGGGTAATTATCGATAAAGGAAGAATAAGAATCTAGAGGAAGAAACATCTTCCCAAAAGATTCTTATCCACTTTATGGATAATTACCGCAACATCTAATAGATCTAAAATAGGGCAATAAAAGCGGTGAGGAAATCTTTAATCTCCAAACTTCCCCTAAACCTAACCCTAGCAAGACATTAATTTAGATTAACTTAGTTTAGTGATAAATCTAGGTTTTAGATTTAATCTATCCAAACAACATTTGGAATCAATTCGTAAAAACATATTAAGAAAACTATGTTGGAGATAGTGCCCTCAGAGTCAATTATTGGATCACAGGCACGTGATTGCAATGATTGAGGGAGGACCTATCCCGGTAGGACAGTCTTACTCGAGATGATAGTATGCTATCTGGTTTACCTTTATCATCGTGTACTGCTTCAGGTGACCTGACAGGTCGCTATTACACGCTGATAGAGCCCCTAGGATTCTTGCTTGACTGCCGGCAGTATGATGGCGATCATATACGTGGGAGCTGGGGTCTATACGCATATCCTTAAAAGGTCCCTAGTCGTAGGAGTTTCGAGACAGGGCATCGATACTCCAGTAGTAGACTAGTGTATACAGTCGAGACCCCGACGAGGGGCGGTGGCCGGTTTCACAAGCCACTGGTGTCTGTTGATTCACCTAAGATGTATACAGGTGCTCATTGGGTTATGAGTACACCCGACAGGACTCGCCGGGAACCTGCTAGTTGGGATTATACCAGACGTCAGATAGCAGTTCCCAGGTGACATGTGTACAGGTTAGTTCATCGACCTGAGATCGTCATTTGTTTCGTGTGAGTTCCCACTGTGCTTTGATTACTACCCTACCACGGCTCAAAGGAGTCGTGCAAACAGGTTTTAGTTGGGCACAGTCCCGAGCCACATGGAGGCAGTGAGCGGATCTGCAGGGGTTCGTCTCTCCCGGTATTGGGGGTGAGGTCGCGCTGTGTCTAGGAGAGCCATTACGCAAAGCCCTCGGCCGAGGCAGGAGATTTACTGGTAGGTATTCCAGTAGTATCTCAGGGCGTTCTGGGCTACACTCCGACACGACTTGTACCGCCTTTGGGGGTCTGACTTTTACCAACCCCCTAGGCCCGACATGCGATCCTCATAGACGAACGGACCGGACTGTACGGATATTGTCACTGACAGGCTCAGTAGGGTGTCAGGATGAGTTCGCTCATCGACGTCCCTTTTGGTCAATACCTGGTGGCCCGTTACGTATTGGCTTATACCTCTGACGTGCTAGTGGTTAAATCCACAGCCATTGTATTGACGAGTCTTTAGAGTCCACCACACTTATAGTTACTCAAGCTTTCGGGCGAAACGCTGTAGAGGCCGTATGGAGATATGGCAGGGTCCGATCAGATACGTGCGGTATTTCACGGATCAGGATCGGACGGTTTGTACTAGTAGCCGTATGGTTATATGGCAGGGTTCGATCAGATACGTGCGGTATTGCACGGATCAGGATCGAACGGACATTACTAGCCGGCTTTGGTTTAAGCCGGATCCTAGTTTAGTACAGAGTAGATTTTGTCTCATTGCATTTGTATCCGGACGGAATACAGATGCGGGTGTGTATGCACAGTATCGGGGTTTTCCTGTAATTTATTACGGGACCAGTTTTCTGGAGTTGCCAGTTTGCATTCCATTCCGGCCGGTTTTCATTTGTTCTTTCCCGGCCGGACTTTTCCGATGGAGGGGGTTATTTGCAATTGTGCAAATAACATTTGTGGAGGGGGTTTCTTGCATAAAGATTGATTATGATAGCTTCATATCTTTTACTCCATCACTTGCATTTAATTGAGATTGGAAAGGGTATGGAGGTTAAGCATGGTTGATGTTTTCTTGTCTTTGGATATGGTCACCCTTCTTGCTCTCCTACACTCACCTCCCTCTTGTTTGATATATTCATTCCTCCACCTTATTCTTCTCACTTGATGAAAATGGTAGAACATTAGAGAGAAGAAAAAGAATGAGAGAGTTCATCTTTATTTTTGTGAGGAATTCTTCATCTCCTTCTTCTTCTTGTTATGGAAAAATGAAAGCACCATTTTTCCTAACCCCATTCCTCCATCAAGGCAACAACAAACCCCAAATGAGACTAGCATTATCTACTACACATTCTACAGCATATCTTGAGCATGTCGAGTTGCCTGCTTCATGCCCGAGTTGCCTCGGTATTGAGGCGGGAGCCCGTAAAAGACGCAGGCGATGTGGTGCCCTTCCGGCGAGGAGGCGACGATGTGGAGCCAAGACTTTCCGTGGGAGATCGGGATGATAAAGAGAAGACCGGAGGACTCGGATCACTCGGTATACTTTTCTTCCCTTCTCTTGTTTGCTAGCATTAGGTTAATGGTAAACGATCCGGGTTTTCTTTGTCCGCGGTAGCGCCGGTTTCCGAGTAAGGAAAATTTTTGATTCCGCATTTTGGCCTCGAGTACGAGGCCGGGGCGCTGCCGTGGCGCAACATGGTATCAGTGCCACGCCATTAACCTTACCTAGCTTCGTTTGATGTGTTTGCGTTTCCGATCGACCGAAATTTCCAAAAACCGTATTTTTCTAGCACATCAGCTTCTGTCGAAATTTTTTGAAGTCCAAAAATTTTTCAGGTGGTCTCAGAATGATGTGCAGGGAGTTCTAAGAACACTGCAAAAATTTTGTGACATGACTCATCCGTACGACCGCGGAAGGGCGGCCAAAACCCCCTTTTTGCCGCGCTTCCGCCGCAGTATTGTGGGATCGTGTGATTATTTTTTTGCAGTGGGCTTATGGGCTGAAATTAGGGGTTTTGGAATGTTAAAATTGGGCCCAGGTTTTCTGTGAGTGCTACAGTTTTGATTGGGGGCCCACTTGTTAATTTTTGGTCAATCGGAAAATTTTAAACACATTTTTCACAGTATTTACATTATATCTGCGACCGTGAATGTCACTCGATCGGTAAATCCGGTCTAACTGCTATAGCCCGGTTAGACGGATTTGCGAACGTGATTTTCACGTTGATGTTCTATGTTTCTGCTGTGATGTTGCGGATCGGTCGTGGGGATAGCCTGGATGCAATGCTAGTACAGTTTTGTCGTATTATGTACATTTGATATTGCGGGGCGAGTGTCCGACATGTGGACTGCCGTCACTGCCAGTTTGTATTATTCTTTTGGGGCACGACCTGGTTGCGGTCGATGTACCCGGTGTATGTATATTTTACTTTCTGTACTAGGTTTACCCCGTGGAGGGGTGCACGGATAGCCGGGTTCTGGAAGGCAACAAGCCCGCATCTCATGGCATTGAGACGGAGGGGGCTTCACTCTGGGATTGGCGGGCTATTCGCCGCACTCGTAGGGGGTACAGGTTGACCCAGGAGGGGTGCCCAAGTTGCCGGATTCCGTGGAGTGCTGGGTGGTCCATTCACGGAGCTGAAGGGGGCTGCCTCGCTTCAGGTTTTGGCGGGTGACTTGCCGCGCCCGTAAGGGTCTAGGTTTTCTTTGCACAGGCTATCCACACGACCAGGGGAACGTCGGGTTTCAGCAGCGGCTCTGTGAAACCCGGGGCTTCCAGATATCTGTATTGTTCTGTGATGCTATACATTTCTGTGATGTTGCATTTTATTCACGCCTTGAGCGAAATACTATATATTGGTATATATATTAGTAGATGTTGTATATGTTTTTCATCCGCGCTAGTCCAGTCCCCGCTCTGCCGTTAGTTAGCTAACCTAACGGGTGATGACGGGACCCAGTGGCGAATGCGGATGGCATATACGTACGTCAGTATATTTTCGTTTTTTTGTGGTGTGATCAATTGATGGGACTGCGTTGATTCGGATCAATGCAAGATAAACAAACCTATTCTGATGTTGTTGGAACACTTTTCAAAAAGCTGTTATTGCAAGGACGTTCACTTTTGTTTTGCATCGTGGTATTCATTTGGAATATCCTGCTCCTCAGTCGACGAGGCAAGGGCCGAGATCCCTTCACCGGGAGTGACCCCTTGGACAGAAGTTTGCGTCAGGGCATTAACTTCACTATAGCCGATTACTTTTGCTTTGCATCGTGGTATTCAGTTGGAATATCCTGCACCTCATTCTACGGGGAAAGAGCCGAGATCCCTTCACCGGGAGTGACCTCTTTAGTAAAGGTTTTCGTCACTATATTTTTATAAAAGGCTATGCAGTTCCTTCAACGATATCAAGTTCATTACGTTAAAGGTTTTGCGCCAAAAACCAGCCGTAGCCCTCCGTCATTTCCTACAGGTATTATTTGGTATTCGTGCTGCGTTTGTTGACCTAGTCAAGACGTAGTGTTCGGTAGCTAAGTGGTACTTGTTTGTTGCATAAGTGGGATTGGTTGAGACAGTCGTGCGGCCTTGTTGACCTAGTCAAGGGCATGTACGGGTGGGTTTAATGCAGTCCAGAATAATGACGGGTTGAACTTGACTGGCGGTTTATGGTTTGTTGACCTAGTCAAGGTCATAAACCGCTTGGGGTAAAAATCACATCGGGAGTTTCAAAAGAACTGAAACTTGCCAGACATGCGCATACCTTCTGGAGTGTGGTGACGTGAGTGGATTCCGTCACGTTATCATGCGATGATAGTTGGATCCCGATTCCCACTGATGAGTTAGTTTACTCCTCGGGTGACCCCGACTAATTCTTCTTTCAGGTTTGGAGGAGAATTTGAGGTACAGTGGGAGGTTTCCAGATTAGATAAAGTGATAACCATTCTGATCTAGGTTAGAGTGCACGCTGAGTGTTTCTTTTCTCTCTCTCTTTGGCAGCGACCATTGACCCGACCCTGGACTATGACTCAGTGACCAAGTTGACCGAACCTTCTTAACACTAGCTTTTGGATTGTCAGAGTTGTAGACCTCATTGCCACTCCTACTTTTACCCTTTTCTCCAGGACACCCCGTATTACTACGAACGTCCACTTCCATTGGACAAAACCATCGTATGGTTAGATACGAACTCGAAGGACTTCGAGGATGGTTTCTGGTTCTGGAGAAAACGAATAGGACTATTCAGTTGTCTTTTCTTTTCACCTTCTCTCAGGTTGCGAGTACTCCTTGGTTTAGGAGTAGTACACCTATTACGCAAATTGGATAGTCTTCTTCCAAACCATAGGCTGGTGCCGACCGGTAGGGAATGAAGAAAACCAGTTAGCCTAAACGGTGTACAGAAAGTATTAAGTTAAGGCAAAGCAAGGGATTAGTAAGAGGGCAAAGTAAGTTGCGACTGCTATTCACGACCAAACCAAGTATTTCTTCGCCAATCCTAAATCACCTTTGTATTTCACCAGGACACTCCGTATCACTACGAAGATCCCATTTTATTGGATAATCCATCGTATGGTTATATACGAACTCGAAAGGAACTTGTTCCAGTTCGGGGATGGATACTGGTTCAGGAGAAATAGGAATAAAGTACATTCAGGTGTCTTTTATCTTCACCTTCTCTCGCATTGCAAGTGCTCCTAGGATTAGGACAGTACACCCTTTATGCTTTTTGGATAGTCTTCTTCCAAACCATAGGCTGGTGCCAAACGGTAGGGAAGGAAGAAAACCATTTGGCCTAAAGGGGTGTACAGAAGGTAATGACTAAAGACATATAAAGGGATTTGGAGAGGTGGCAAAGAATTATACGGTTACAGTTGTGAATCTGGATAATGGAAGAGACATTACTAAGAATACCAGGATACCCCAACGAAACATTTCAATGTTTCAGTTTCACTGTGTACTGTTAATAGAAAACTGATTTCCCGATTAGACCCTTACTCCAGGGTATGTATTTACCAGGTATGATTCTCACATCTGTATGGTTTTACAGATGATGAGTGGGAGTAAGTTATTGGGAATTGGGTGGTCATCCTCATTATATCGGGATTCGTTGTAATCGGTGATATTTGAGGAAGTCATCTGGGTTGTTTGCCGGACGGAAATTATTTGGTTTTGAATATCCGCGGTTATGCACCAATTTCAAATTGATATATCTGTACGTCTATTTTCATAGAGTGAGATATACCTTTTGATATTATGTCGATGACATTTACCTATATCAGTGGATGGTTAGGTAAGGAGCATTAAACAGCGGTGTAATTCTTCTTAACCATAAGTACAGTTTTCAACCTACGACACACAGTGAAAGAGTTGTTAGACTCAGCGGACTTATACAGAGTATTGTATGTCGTCCAGTGTCCATTAGGATAGAGGGGTTGGTCCTCATACTATATTCTGTTTACTTTTAACTTCTCTAATTCTTAGACATGTGTTTCGTAGGAACACAGGGTCTAATTTTTGAGGAGTTATAGGTATTTGAATAGAGTAGAGAACCAGGTGTAGCAAGTATCGGGATTCTTCAAAGTAATCGAAGATGTAGATACTTGTGTATGGTGTTCAGTTGATAGTAATGATTAAGAGAACTGGCTTCTCTTTCAGGTTACTCATAATTGGAAGCATTCCTAAGTTGAGTAACGCTGATCGGCCTCTTTCCATTTAGTTTACATGCACTGGAGAAAGCTGCATGATTTGTATCTGGTTCAATTGAATCAGTGCCTCTGGTTCTATATTGGATATAGAACAGTTCATATCTTAACGATGTTAAGGTACGGGGAGTTGTCCGGCTTATGCTTAAAACCAGACACTGGACAACTCAAGGCACGTTTCTGTAATGGCTGTTTGTGGGTTGACCCAGGCTATGACGAGGGTTGACTTTCTACCATCTGGATGAACAATAGCAATATTGTTCTAGACTCGCCACAGTTTTTATTAAAAATGGATTTTTTCAGAAAAAGTAGTGGGAGTATGGTAGAACTGGAAGTAATTCCAGAACCACAAACGATTACTGAAGATTTGATAAGGAACCTAAAGATTCAATCTGATTTGACATTCCATTGGCCACTCCGCAGATAAGGTGGGTAACTTCAGGCACCCGAGAGGTACTACGGTAGCCTCAAGAACGGTGACCGGGAAGTTCTTGTTTACCCACAATTACCATTGCTGTTGTTCCAGGCTGCGAGACCCGGCAGGAGGATGAGTATAGCGTCGTTCTAAACTAGCTTTAGAACTGCACGTCTGTATGACTCTGCCAGAAGGTTGTCGTAGTCAGTGGGAGCAGCGGAAGCATTGGTGGACATCAGGCTTATGTCTATTTATAGACTAAAGCAGATGTAGCGGAGATAGATCATCTATTTCTGATGTGACAGTCATAGGTTTGACGTCATCAGAATAGGGGGTGGATCTGTTGAGAAGGTAGTAGGAAGTGATATTCCTATACTACGATCGGTTATACTTTGGTCGTCACACAGTGTTTTCTCCACAAGGGACTTGGATATTATATCAGACATACTGGTTACTAGATCTATGGTTTTAGATCTAGATTTGGGTGGTTTCCCAATATGGGTACCTTGACAGCATTCTATGAGTATTTAGAATGGATGACTCCTGACACGGTAGTGTACCTGCAGTTGATGGAGTCACCCTCTCTAAAGGTGTCTTATAGACTAAAGAGGAGAGGGATACTCATGATTGGCAGATCACTTGCTTAGGCAATTGAGTCAATCATGAGATGTTAAGTACCACACCAGATGTTGTTCTTGCACTAGATGCAATAAGTTGATATTGATCCAATCCTGGAGAAACAGTCGGAAGCAGCTTTAGAACATAAGTGAATGTTCTAGGGATATGATAACGGCAGCCTCCTTTAGGAGACGGTTATCACTCCAGGCTTCCAAGGTGACATGGATGGCAGAGTGGCTGTCAGAGTTATAGTTCTCCTTCTGACGAGGGGCAGTATTTTGGACAGGTGGTCCAAGGCAATACTGAGGGAGGCATGGCGCTGGGTACTGATTAAGTTCAGTTATCGATACAGTCTAAGAAGTTTGGATTTGAAGTTCATTTATGAGCTAGGTCCCATCAGACATCCAGACGTTCTAAGACAGGTATTGCTCATTTCGGGAGATGGCTTTCTCCGCGAACTTGAGATATAGAGAGACATAGAAAGAAACATCACAGCGGATCCACTCACTGAGGCTATTCCTCGAACGCAATAGTTTCGCAAACAGGCTTTGTGCGACTGACTAGTAGAGGAGTTGGGTGTTCGGTATCACACGGGCTGTGAGTATGCGACATTGCAATAATTAGCCTTGAGTGCAAGTGGGAGATTGTTGGAGATAGTGCCCTCAGAGTCAATTATTAGATCACAGGCACGTAATTGCAATGATTGAGGGAGGACCTATCCCGGTAGGACAGTCTTACTCGAGATGATAGTATGCTATCTGGTTTACCTTTATCATCGTGTACTGCTTCAGGTGACCTGACAGGTCGCTATTACACGCTGATAGAGCCCCTAGGATTCTTGCTTGACTGCCGGCAGTATGATGGCGATCATATACGTGGGAGCTGGGGTCTATACGCACATCCTTAAAAGGTCCCTAGTCGTAGGAGTTTCGAGACAGGGCATCGATACTCCATTAGTAGACTAGTGTATACAGTCGAGACCCCGACGAGGGGCGGTGGCCGGTTTCACAAGCCACTGGTGTCTGTTGATTCACCTAAGATGTATACAGGTGCTCATTGGGTTATGAGTACACCCGACAGGACTCGCCGGGAACCTGCTAGTTGGGATTATACCAGACGTCAGATAGCAGTTCCCAGGTGACATGTGTACAGGTTAGTTCATCGACCTGAGATCGTCATTTGTTTCGTGTGAGTTCCCACTGTGCTTTGATTACTACCCTACCACGGCTCAAAGGAGTCGTGCAAACAGGTTTTAGTTGGGCACAGTCCCGAGCCACATGGAGGCAGTGAGCGGATCTGCAGGGGTTCGTCTCTCCCGATATTGGGGGTGAGGTCGCGCTGTGTCTAGGAGAGCCATTACGCAAAGCCCTCGGCCGAGGCAGGAGATTTACTGGTAGGTATTCCAGTAGTATCTCAGGGCGTTCTGGGCTACACTCCGACACGACTTGTACCGCCTTTGGGGGTCTGACTTTTACCAACCCCCTAGGCCCGACATGCGATCCTCATAGACGAACGGACCGGACTGTACGGATATTGTCACTGACAGGCTCAGTAGGGTGTCAGGATGAGTTCGCTCATCGACGTCCCTTTTGGTCAATACCTGGTGGCCCGTTACGTATTGGCTTATACCTCTGACGTGCTAGTGGTTAAATCCACAGCCATTGTATTGACGAGTCTTTAGAGTCCACCACACTTATAGTTACTCAAGCTTTCGGACGAAACGCTGTAGAGGCCGTATGGAGATATGGCAGGGTCCGATCAGATACGTGCGGTATTGCACGGATCAGGATCGGACGGTTTGTACTAGTAGCCGTATGGTTATATGGCAGGGTTCGATCAGATACGTGCGGTATTGCACGGATCAGGATCGAACGGACATTACTAGCCGGCTTTGGTTTAAGTCGGATCCTAGTTTAGTACAGTGTAGATTTTGTCTCATTGCATTTGTATCCGGACGGAATACAGATGCGGGTGTGTATGCACAGTATCGGGGTTTTCCTGTAATTTATTACGGGACCAGTTTTCTGGAGTTGCCAGTTTGCATTCCGTTCCGGCCGGTTTTCATTTGTTCTTTCCCGGCCGGACTTTTCCGATGGAGGGGGTTATTTGCAATTGTGCAAATAACATTTGTGGAGGGGGTTTCTTGCATAAAGATTGATTATGATAGCTTCATATCTTTTACTCCATCACTTGCATTTAATTGAGATTGGAAAGGGTATGGAGGTTAAGCATGGTTGATGTTTTCTTGTCTTTGGATATGGTCACCCTTCTTGCTCTCCTACACTCACCTCCCTCTTGTTTGATATATTCATTCCTCCACCTTATTCTTCTCACTTGATGAAAATGGTAGAACATTAGAGAGAAGAAAAAGAATGAGAGAGTTCATCTTTTTTTTTGTGAGGAATTCTTCATCTCCTTCTTCTTCTTGTTATGGAAAAATGAAAGCACCATTTTTGCTAACCCCATTCCTCCATCAAGGCAACAACAAACCCCAAATGAGACTAGCATTATCTACTACACATTCTACAACATATCTTGAGCATGTCGAGTTGCCGGCTTCATGCCCGAGTTGCCTCGGTATTGAGGCGGGAGCCCGTAAAAGACGCAGGCGATGTGGTGCCCTTCCGGCGAGGAGGCGACGATGTGGAGCCAAGACTTTCCGCGGGAGATCGGGATGATAAAGTGAAGACCGGAGGACTCGGATCACTCGGTATACTTTTCTTCCCTTCTCTTGATTGCTAGCATTAGGTTAATGGTAAACGATCCGGGTTTTCTTTGTCCGCGGTAGCGCCGGTTTCCGAGTAAGGAAAATTTTTGATTCCGCATTTTGGCCTCGAGTACGAGGCCGGGGCGCTGCCGTGGCGCAACAAACTACCCATCTCTGTGGATCAACCCATACTCACCGGCTAGCTGCAAAGCGACGCCGTTTCTGATTACGGTAAATACAAATTTTTGGATCAATCAATGATACACCAGTAAGAACCCTCTTCGGTTCCGGAACGACCGAAGTCTCGGAAAGACGCTCCTCAACCAGTAGGGCTACGTCTACTGCGGCTGCATATGTGTCAAAATGCCGGGCACTGATAGCGAGGAACAACTGGGTAAGCAGGCCTCGCATATATCTCTTGATCCGCGTCTCCTCAGTGTCCACCAAATATGGAGCATACATAGATTGTTGGGTAAACTGAACATCATACTCTGCCACCGTCATACCCGGAGTCTGGCGTAACGACTCAAAACTGTTAGCTCGAGCATCTCTGACGCTCTGCGGAAGAAAACGGGCAAGAAAAACCGTCACGAACTCAGCCCAGGTCATAGGGAAAAGACCTGCGGCTCGGCCCCTCTCTAAAGACTCGCACCAAGTCTGGGCAAGACACTCCAAACGAAAACTCACGAACTCTATCCATCTCGCGTCGGAGCATCTCAGCGAATGACAGATCCTGACCATCCGATCGATAAACGATCGGGGATCCTCAGCTGTATCGGTGCTGGTGAAAACCGGAGGCTTCACCCTCATGAACTTAGACAATGATACTGTGATAACCTCCATAGCTGCAGGTACGACTGCCTGAACAGTAGGCACCATCGCAGTCCCCGTGACAGGTGGGATAACCTCCTGTCTCTACGCTCGACTGGCCTCAACCAACGACCCTATCATCTGGTGCAAATCGTGCATACCGGCCTCTAGCCTAGTAATACGATCTAGCGAAGGTGGATCAATCCGCTCCTACGGAATAGGCATACCTCCCTGGTCAGTCCTCGTCTTCGACGAGCCTACCTTGACCTCGGCTCTCGCGGCCACTCACTGCACCCTCGTAGTCTTCGGCGGCATAATGGCTGGAAATGAAAATAGGATCCGATAAGAACATAGAAATCGAATCAAAGTGATGCATGGAATCAAGGAAGGAATTACAAGAAATATGTCCTAAGGTCACTTAAGCGGAGTACCGTGTCGTATGTATGCCGCGGAACATATACACGCTACGCCACCCTTCTTAAGCTACCTACTCCATCATACCAAGATCATCCTACACTCCGAAAGGTAAAACCAGCGCTCTGATACCAACTTTGTCACGACCCAAAATTAGGCATGTGACCGGCACTTAAACAACGTGACGTCAACAGGCGTAACGCAATTTAAGTAAGCCGAAAACCCAGAAATCTAAATCATATAAGGAAGTAAGTGATAAAAACATTGTTAAAAACATTGTTAAAAACATTTGGAAATCTCAAGTAAAATCTTAAAGCTTAAGTTTATTTTCTTAAAAATTTTGGCAGCACCTCCTTTGTAAAACTAGCCCCGAAACGGGTACAAACACAGGATATAAATAAAGCATCCCCAAATGGGAGTAAATAACGCCCAAAGGCGCAAAAACCACCACAAGCATATATACGACGCTGTGGCGAAGAAATAGACAATATAAATGAAAAATGGCATAAAGAGGTAAAACTACATAATAAAGGCCGGCTCACATGAGCACGACACCCAGAGTCACAAAATATACAATATCGATCCTCACAACTGATCTCTAAGTCAATACATGAAAGTGGTAGATGGAGAGTACTAGATACAATGAGATATACAATGGATATAATCGGACAACCGCAAACCCACCTACAGCAAAAAGGCCTCACAGCAAACCGTAGTGGTATCCGCTGAAATAGATACAATAAGAAGCCCTGCCGCGACTACTCTGAGGGTCAAGACTGCAAAACACTGTGGTACAACAGGGGTGAGTTGCCAACTCGTGAATAGTAAGTAACATTATACAGATAATTGGAGGTATGCACGAACAACGATAATCTAAAACATGCAATCTGATAGCATAAGTATGGCAATATGGATATGCAACAATCATGATCAAGGTACACCATCAGGGTACTACATTGAAACAATGCATATCTAATAAATCCTAAGTATGGAATAACACATAACATCATCAATGAATCATCAACGTGGAAAAACCCGGTGTCCATCATCGACACCCCAAATCCCAATACCTTAGGCGCCATCACTATGATTAGCCCTCATATCCCTAAATCTCATGGAACCTGAGTGCCCAACATCGACACTCGAAAAATCATAAAAACCCGTGTCCAGCATCGACACGTAAATCCACATAACTCGAGCTCCGTCAGTCCGGATCGACCCATATCCATCTCACGACTCCGATCGGTATCCTCCGGATAACCGCCGGGTCAAAACTATTACCGGTAGGTAGTAGTCCCTCTGCCAGCAGGCTCATCGTCTACTACACAACATACCTTTCTTGCCCTGGGATACCATACCGGTTCCACCATGAACCCGCAAACAGATCTTCCATCTCCTCGAATCGGGTTTCTAACAAAAATCTCAGAACCAAGAAAACTCATGGTGGACGCATCGAAATATCATACCAAGAGAAACCGGGTTTTCATAACAATGCATACTTTCTTGAAATATCACCACGGTTCACAAATCCATCAATCACATGAAATCCGTATCTCAATGCGTAAATCCATGAAATATGATGTATGCGATATAGAACAATAATATGAGCATATCAAGGGAAACCCGCTCTTTTAAATGAATCCCGTTTTTAAATAATATCATGTGGTTCCCACATTCTCCAAATTCAAATGCAACATCATATAAAGGTGTATATGTAGCTATGTATGCATGATGCATTTCATATGCGCAATCGAACAAGAATCAACGTCTCAATGACAATAACGAATACAATACCACATATGTGTATATGTTGTGCATGTCATGATAATTACCAACGGTGTGTGTGTAGCATACAATTTAGTGCTCGTGCAATATGAACCGTCAGTAATGGTGCAGTGTCCAATGGGTACTAAGTCAAGGCACAACAAGCAATGGTAAGCAATGATGCTCATGCACAATCAACTCATATGCATATAATATCATATCTAGCCCTCGACGCTTAACGCCATACGGGCGATTTCCCCGTAGATGTTAAATCTACTCACCGATAATCTCGAGCAAGATAAATCCAACCACCTGCTTTCCCTTCTTTGTAGCGTCTGAAGCCCCGCAATCGATCCTAATATCACACAAAACATAACAAGTGCAACTTAGAAACCGTTCAATAATACATACAAACTAAGTTTAAATCGACGCACCGACTCCAACAAACTTATAAGTGTTCGCTTAGTGGCTAATGTGTATAGCGACATCCTAAATCAAACCTAAGTGCAGCAAGCTACACCAAGAACGCGAACCGTGTCGGATACCGTAACGCGCGTAGTCGAAACACTAGAAATTAGCAAAGTGTTCCTAGATTTTGACTACTGTCAACAAAGAAAAATCAAGCAGTACCAAACACCCAGTATAACATACAGACAGCTACCCTCAAAACACCAACTCCCCAGTCCTCTAAAAATCCGGCGACGCCGAAATTTCTCTTCATCTCGCCTGTTTTACTAGGTCGAATGGGGTTCGGGTTTCAGGTGAACACTCAGGGCCCCTAACACAACACTACCAGATTGCTAGATTTTACAGTAAACTATCGTGGTGATTGCAGATCACAGAGTCTCTAATTTGTCACTAAAAATACGATATTGCACAAAAACTATAACATTAGTGTTCTAAACAGCAACTAATAAGCAACACAACATTTTAAAGTCCTAATTAATAGTTAGAGATCACTACATTACCACACTTGCTCAAAAACCCTAGCTTTCCATGCTCCAAGTCATCTTTAGTGGCTTAGCTAGGCTTGTAAAGGGTTTTAGTGAGGTTTAGTAAGGATTTTGCTTGGTTTTGTGATGAACAAGGTAGGGTTTTAGTTGAGGGGAGAGGAGATGAGAAGATGAACACAAATGAGAGAGTGTGAGTGATGAGGAAAAGAAATGGGGAGTGTGAGAGTGGTGAAGAAAATGGGGGTGTGAGGTTAGGATGAGCCATGCCCCTTTCTCTCTCCTCATTAAATGCTCCCCATGCTTGCCATGCCTCATCATTCCCATTGTTAACTCTCTCTCTCCCTCTCTCTTTCAAGTCAACCCTAATTCAAACCCTTTATTTTTAAAACTAAATAATTAACTAGATACATATAACATAATGGCATGAGGGTTAAGGTGCCATGGCTACTTAAGCATTGTTAACACTTCCCCAATCCCCAAGTTAACATGCACATGTGTGTGCAAGCCTAAACAAATAATAATAAAATATTAATTAATTTTTATAATATATGTGAAAACAATTTTGGTTAACCTTTTACTAAAAACCCGCATTATCGCTTAATTAACACTAATCGCATTCTAAGGTGTTACAATGTTATCCACGTACAATATAAGGAAGACAACCTTACTCTCCACAACCTTCTTATATATACATGGTTCATCTACATTTTTGATGAAGTCAAACTCTTTGACAGCTTCATCGAAACAGATGTTCCAGCTCCGCGATGCCTGCTTTAATCCGTAGATGGATTTAAGCAGCTTTCACACGCTTTCGCTGTTCCCACTGTCTACGAAGCCCTCTGGCTGTGTCATGTACACGCTCTCTTTTAAATCACCATTTAGAAAAGTGTTCTTGACGTGCAACAGCCAGATTTCGTAGTTATGGTATGCAGCAACGGCAAGTAGGATCCCGATGGAATTAAGCATAGCCACCGGAGAAAATGTTTCATCATAATCGACACCCGGTTGTTGACGAAAACCTTTTGCTACAAGTCTATCTTTGAAAGTCTCAACTTTTCCATCTACACCAATTATCTTCTCAAGATCCACTTTCTTCCTATGGGTTTTACCCCTTCAGGAGCAATTTTCAAAGTCCATACTTTGTTGGTGTACATGGATTCAATCTCAGATCGCATATCATCCTGTCATTTCACAGAGTCTCCACTTGTGATGGCCTTCTCGAAACCAGTTGGGTCATCAACTTCCATGATGCAATTCTCTCTCCTACCGTCTATGAGAAAACCATAGTAACTCTCAGGTGGATGAGAAACCCTATTAGATCTGCTGAGCGGCTGAGGTTTGGGGACTATTGAATCCTCATGTTCCACCAAATCATCAGTAATAGTTTGTGCTGCTGGAAGTTCTTCCAGTTCTACCTCATTGCCATTGACTTCTTTCACAAAAAAATTCCTTTTCAAAAAATGTGGCATGTCGAGAAACAAACACCTTTTGTTCCTCGGTGTGGTAGAAGATATTCCCTCGCGTTTGTTTGGTATATCCTACAAACTTGCACAGAACTGACCTTTCCTTGAGCTTGTCCGGATTTTGCTTTTTAATATAGGTCGGACAACCCCAAATCTTAACTCGTTTAAGACATGGTCTCATCCCATTTCATATCTCATATGGAGTGGTAGGCAGCTATCTCATTAGGAATGCAGCTATCTCAAGTGTATAACCCAAAAAGGAAATATGCAACTCAGCATTACTCATCATAGAGCGCATCATATCTAATAGGGTGCGAAACCTCCGCTCCGATACTCCGTTGTGCTGTGGGGTATACGAAGGAGTAAGCTAAGAGAGTATCCCATTCTCTTTTAAGTAGTCTTTGAATTCCGTGCTCAAGTATTCTCCTCCCCGATCATATCGAAGGATTTTAATTCTTTTACCCGTCTGGTTCTCAACTTCGTACTTATATCCTTGAATTTCTCAAAATATTCAGATTTGTGTTTCAATAGGAACACATATCTGTATCTTGAGAGATCATCGGTGAATGTAATAAAGTACGAGGAACCATTCCTGGCATATGTAGACATAGGACCGCATACATCACTATGTATCTGTCCCAAGAGTTCAGTAGCTCTTTCTCCGTGTCTAGTAAACGGAGATTTGGTCATCTTGCCTTTGATACATGACTGGCAAGTTTCATAATATGTAAATTCGAACGGATTCAAATATGCATCCTTATGCAACTCAGCCAGTCTTGTTGCATCGATATGACCTAGTCTACGATACCACAAGAAGGCTTCGTTCATTTCTGAACTGTTCCTCTTGTGTGTGTTCTGTATACTTAGAACTGTTTTGTGGTTTAGAACGTATATACCGTTATACAATGTACCATACTCAATCAACACTTGATTTAGGAAAATATTGATAATATTTTTTGAACGAAATAACAGTTGCTCAGAATTATTGTTTTACCACTTGGTAATACAATGTGATATTCACCAACTGCTTTGGCTACAACAATTGCACCATTCCCTACTACTAGAGACATATCACCCTTTCCCAGTTCTCTACCTCTCTTCAGCCCATGTAACATATTACATACGTGGGATCCTGATCCGGTATCCAATACCCATGACATATGGTTAACTGAGAAACAGTTCTCGGTTACAAATACACCCGAAGACGATGCATCAACATGCTTATTCTTCGTTTGGGTGGCTTGGGAATCCTGATATTCCCCTATTCCTTGTTCAGACTTATGACAGTCATAAGATAGAGCGGAACCTAGCCCAGTATAATAAGTGGGTTCGGTCAATACATCCATATTATTATCTTGATTAAGGCGTGTCATTGGTCGCTACCAGGAGAGAGTGAAGGATAATCACTTTTCGTGTGCTCTTTGCAAGATTAGATTGGTTATTATTTTATCTAATCAGGATGGCTCCCGCTGTTTTTATCAAATCTTTCTTCAAACCCTAAAAGGTAAGATTAGCCGGGATTAATTACACCCTACAAGTTCGCCAATAATTCAGCCAGGCAGGTTTTGATACTCCGAGGGAGTCTCCCCTTGCTTTCGCATGGAACTATTTAAATAACCTCGTTTCCGCAGGGGCATCACCCCGTTAACACCTTTCTTAGACACCTAATGGATCCGATAATTGTAATGTGGAAAACTCTCGCAGGGGTAACTCTTACTCGCACTGGGTATCGGGATCCAACTATCGTATAGAAGGTATGCAATCTCATAGCAAATTCCCGATTATTATTTTTACCCCTAACCACTTATGACCTTAACAAGGTCAACAAATCATAAGTGCTAGACAAGTCCAACCCGTTCATTTCTTGATTGAATTAAACCCACATGCATGACCCTTGACAAGGTCAACAAGGCCGCACGACTACCCTGACCCAATCGCATCAAATGCGGCAGATAAGCACTAATCAGCTACCGCACACTACGTCTTGACAAGGTCAACAAACGCATCACGAATACTAAATAGCACTTATCTGAAATGATGGAGGGTTACAGCTGGTTTTTAAGAAAACCTTTAACGTAATGAACTTGATATCGTTGTAGAATCTGGTGATTTTGAAAAGGAGTGGTTTAAGCTCCGCTTTTAAAATCACGTAGTTTTCAAAAACAAACTGAATAGCTTTTACTTGTTTTTTCTAAAGAGGTCACTCCCGGTGAAGGGATCTCTTCTCTTTCCTCATCGAATGAGGTGCTGGATATTCATCAAGGAATTCCACTGTGCAAAGCAAGAACTACAGAAGCTATGATAACATACCGAGGTGGTTGTAGCATTTGCTAGTTTTGCTAAAGAGGTCACTCTCGGTGAAGAGATCTCTGCTCTTTCCTCATCGAATGAGGTGCTGGATATTCATCAAGGAATACCACTGTGCAAAGCAAGAACTGCAGCTACCATTGTAAAAACTTTTGATTCTACAACATCTTTAGGTTTCTTTTCTTTTCATTAATCTCATTAATGAAGTCCCATCATTTAATGTTTCCCTAAACATCACAGAAAAAGAAACGAAAATAGAACGTACGCTTATGCCATCCGCATTCGCCATGGGGTCCCGTCATGCACCGTTAGGTTACTTAACTAACGGCAGAGCGGGGGCTGGACGGTTTATTATATATATATCATATATATATATATATATATGGCATCGTCTCCCACAGTTATATGATCACATCAAAGAACCAAGCAGCAGAAGTCAACATATGAAATATTGGATATACTAGGAGGTCCGTGTTTTAAATTAAGCCAAACACGGATTCCACGGTCTTGATGAATAGCCAATCCCACATCCCTAGACCCCTACGAGAGCGGCAAGCAACCCTGCCAATTCTAGAGTTAGGAGACCCGGTCTCGACTCCTCGAGATGGTCTCCCACTGGATCCCAGAACCCGGTTACTTGTGCTCCCTGCCTTGGGTCTATCCTAATGCGGAAAAGTAAATAATATACATCAATAGTGACATCATCCTCAACCCGGAAGTGTCCCAATAAAAGAATATTACATACAATTTTTACATGAATGAAAATTGTAAAACTCTCATCTCATATAAAACCCCGGGCTATTCATTCACGACAATCCAATATAACATATCACAGCAACACATAACATCACATGTCATCAACGTAAGTAAATACGCGTATCCCAAATTCCATTGACAGATAGCAACGAGATTTGGGATAACCCATATATTATAGTTACGGTCGCAGAAAAGAAATGAAAAACTACAATAATTAGAATCCGCATATCCTTAGACATCATAAACCCGTAATATCTCATATTCCAGATTTCATGCCTAATTTATAAACCTTGCATTTCAGTCTCAAATTGAAAACTCTTTTCGATAAGCTGTCGGATAATTCAACAAGATTCCTGTCTTAGTGATCGCGTACTATACGCAATTGCGACGGAGTTTTGATCCGAATCAAAACTCCGTGGCAATCGATCAAACGAGACTAAACGGCTAGATTTACAATATACTAATTAGTTTTCACAAAACTAATTAATCCGGATTCTAACAATTGTATCACATATCATCAAGATCTATACGACGTTAAACATTTCGATCGATTTATCGAACACCCTAAAATCCAGAGACCACAACAACTTGAGTCTCATTTAAAACATCCAGAAAGTGCCAAATAACATGGTGGAGCAACACAAGAAAAACCAACCCTGAACACCCCAACATTGCGATGGAACCGCGGCCAAACAAGGGTTTGGGCCGCGGTTCCTCGGTGATTTGAGGGAGTTAGGGTTTGGAATTTCTTGCGGATCCATTAAAAACCCTGCACATATTTCTGCATATTTTTAATCTCGAAAATTCCAACTTTTGAAAAATCTACAGAAACATGATAAAATCGGTGTTTTCGATGTTTGATCGAGTACTTTAACGTCGTAAAGACTTACCCAAATGTTCTCGCTTGGCTCTAATACCATGAAAGTGTACGCTTGCACCTCGACAGGGTTTAAACGTGCATCACACATGCAATTTTAAAAATTTCGGGTGCTAACGAACACTAACCAAGATCTTAACTATAATATTAGGGTTAACATAATGATATCAACTAAACTATAAGAAGTGAAAGAGGCTACAACTTTGTGGACCCTGTCCTTCTCTTCATAGAGCTCCAGGTAGTAGTCTGCACGACTCCACTAGGCTCCACTTGAAGAATTAACAAGGTTCCTCCGATGATATTCGTGCCGAAGATGGTCCACCTAAAGTCCGCCAATCCGAGCTAACTCTTCACTAAACTCTTTAATGAAGGAAACACACTATACTTGAGTGCTAATGAAGTGTAGGATGGTGAAGTAAGGGTTTTATGGCTCACTAGGATTTGTTCAAAGCTCCATGGTTCACATCACATGTGAGGGGTTAGAGCTCTTAGGCATGAAGAGGAAGAAGATAATGGAGAATGCTAGAACTCATCTCATGAGCTCATGAAGGAGCTAAAGAAAAATAACCCAAGTGAGTAATAAATTGTAGAATGGCAACCCCTTTGACCTCACTTATTCAAGCATGGAATAAATTGCAATAAGAAATTGCAACCATGCTTGAATAGTGAGTCAAGAGCAATAAACAAATGATAAAGCCCATGCTTGCCCATTCCACAAACATCTCCATATATTACACCTCATTTTCTATTTTCTAAAAATTAGAAAAACCATCCTATGCTTCATATAATATATTTATATATATCATATATATATATATCATATATATATAGATTAATATATATATAATGAAGAATAATTAGTGAGCTAATAATATTAGTTAATATATAATTATACCAAATATAATATATATCAAATTATTAAATCAACACTTGATTTAATAATCCGGTTATATCACATATAACCGACTAATATCATTTATCTGTATATCATATTATCAAATCAACACTTGATTCGATAATCTGGTTATATCACATATAACCTAACCGATAACAAATAACTGCAAGATTACAATACGGTATCACATACTCGTTTTTAATCAGGCCCACGCACATATCAGCATATGTGCCCTACTTCGTTTTGTTAGTTGTATGTATGCCTTAGAGGCCATTGTTGTACATGATTGTATATTACAATGGATGCTTGGACATATATACGGAGGACTTTCTTGCTCGACATGATAGTATGCTATCTGGTTACTCTTTATCTTAACATGTAGACTAATATTGTGATACTATTTTGCTCTCACATGTTGATAAAGCACTTAGGATGCAGATCATACTAGTGGGGCTAAGGTAGTCCATAAGTTCATCCTTTAAATGTTCCTAGTCGTGGGTGTATCGAGACGGGGGATCGATATTCCAGAGTAGATTATCCTATATGCTTCTTGACCCATTTGATAGGCGATGGATGATCCCATATCCATTTGTGTTTGACATCAAAGATGGTATACGGGTGCTCAGTGAAGACTGGGTACACTGACAAGACTCGCCGAGAACTCCTAGATAGTATTATACCTAATGTCAGATAGCAGTTCTCTGGTGACATTGCTATAGGTTAGTCTGTAGACCCGAGATGGTCATAGAGTCTTATGTGATTCCTACTGTGCTTTGATTTCCAACTTACCATGTTCAAGAGAGCGTGCAAAATGGTGGTTTTTGCGTACAGTCCCGAGTCACATGAAGGCAATGAGCGACAGGAGGGGATTCGTCTCTCCCGGTATTGGGGGTTGATGTTGCGCTGTGCTCGATGGCCATAACAGGAAGTCCCTGGCCAGGGCTGATTCGGAGATTTTCTGGTAAGTGTTATCAGTAGTTTATTGACCCGTTATGAGCCTCATATCGGCATGACTTATCAAGTTACTCGGGTCTGACATTTACCACCCCTAGACTCGATATGTGGCATATCAGACGAAGAGACCGGACTGTACGGTAGTATTGCTGTTGGATTCACAGGAGTATAGACAAGCTTGCTTGTTGATCTTCTGATCGCTCAATACCCGGATAGCCGTTACATCCAGCTAGTACCGCTGACGGCTTGTGGGTGACTGATATGATCATCACCTACTACCGGCGTATTGACGAGTTATTAGAGTCCTACATAGAGGTTTCCTAGCTCATGCGAAACGAAGTAGGGCACATATGTGATATGTGCGGGACCGAGATTAATACATGTATGTGATACCGTATTCCAATCTCGCGATACAGGTTATATGTGATATAACCGGATTGTTGAATCAAGTGTTGATTCAATGATATGTTATATGTATATGTGATATGCATATAAAAGATATTAGTCGGTTTTATGCGATACAACCGGGTTATTAAATCAAGTGTTGATTTAATAATTTAATGTGTAATTATATATTTGATATATTAATATACATTAACTAATATTAGCTCACTTAAGAAAATGTTTTCTCTTTATACATTTAATATATATGTGATATATGTTAATTTATTTATTTTGTGTCATGCTAGATGATACATTGGACTTGGGTGTATGAGACTCATACCATACCTAAGATAATGTGGGGTTTTTACTATTAAGGGAAAATCAAAATTAGATGGAAATTAGTCATGGCTTGATATGCTTATGGAACCATGTTGAACCATTGACTTAGTCCACTAATTTTGTCTTACCTTAGATATTTATTAACCTAACTAATATCTTTAGCATTGGTTAAGTCTCTAATGAGTTATATATGATATTATCTCACCCATGGTTCCCATTTCATAATGGACTTCATCTTCTTCTTCATCTCCTTGAGCTTACTAGATTTTCTTGAGGTGAAGAAAAAGTCTGAGAAAAATTATTCTAAAGTGAGCAAAATTCCTACTTCATCAATTTACATTAGACTAGCCATTTAGTATAGGTTGTTTGATTCACTAATTCTCAATTAGTGAAGAGGTAGCATGAGTTAGAGATTCTTCGGCATAGATCATCTTTGGCCTCGAAGATCCTTGAGCAAGCTCGTTCCTTTCACCTAGTGGAGCCAAAGGAGAGTCCAGGACAACACTACTTGGAGCAAAGGGACTACTGCATAGAGCTTTAGAAGTGAAGGACCGGTCTACAAAGGTTGTATTCCCATTTTACTTAGTGTAAAGTTGTTTACATGTTAGTTAAACCCTAATCCTCTAGTTAGATCCTTGGTTTGGGTTTCTTAGCACTCTAGATTTTTTAAAATTGCATGCTTGATTCCTTACAAAACCAAGTGAGGGTGCTATGGAACCCAGCAGTGGTATCGGAGACAAGCTAGAGAATTATACGATGTGTTAGAAATACGAAACCAAAACTACTCCGAAACCTTAGTTTCTGTCGAATTTTTTAAGTCCTCTAAATTTTTTTAAACAAGTGCAGAAATCTAGTTATGATGTATCTAGAACACCAGAAAAATTTGAGGCAAAACTACAAAAATATGGCCTGCCAAATTGCCTAAAAAACCAGTTTCACCTTTTTTCCTGTAGCTTGAAATTTTTGTAGTGTTCTGATCTAATGGTTTTAGGGTTTCATGTTATGTTTGTTTTTTCCAAGATTGCATGTGATGTTATTTTTCTGTAGTGGCAATACGGAGTGTTTCATAGTGGTATTTTAACATCGTTTCGGGTTTTATATTGAAATATGTGATACAATATTTGGAATCCACAATAATTAGTTTTGTGAAAACTAATTAGTACTTTGTGAATCTAGCAAGTTAGTCTCTTTTGATAGATTGCCACGGAGTTTCGATTCGGATCAAAACTCCATCGCAATCTCGTATAGTACACGAACACTCGCCGGCTAACACTACTAGATAGCCACGCCCCAAAGCCCCGACCAAGCAACTGTAGGAGAACTCTGTAGCCAAGAGCATCCATTCGGGTGCTCACGGCCGCGGTGTTCCGCCTATATGCGTACTGTCGACGGCATCGGGGGTGCGGCCGTCCAACGAGCATTCGATCATATTTTAGGAATCTTGTTGAATTGCCCGACCGGATATTGAAAAGTTTTTTCAATTTGTGACTAAAATTCCGGGTTTATAATGTTAGGCATGAAATTCGGAATATGTGATATTCCGGGTTTATGATGTCTAAGGGAATTTAAAATGTTAGGCATTAAATTCGGAATATGTGATATTCCGGGTTTATGATGTCTAAGGAATTTAAATTGTTAGGCATGAAATTCGAAGTATGTGATATTTTGGGTTTATAATGTCAAAGGTGGTTGCGGATTCCAATTATTGTAGTTTTCACTTTCTTTTCTGCGACCGTAAGTGTAATATGTGGTGTATCGCCTGTTTCGTTGCTATACGTCAATGACAATTGGGATACGCATATTTACTTACGTTGATGACATGTGATGTTATGTGTTACTGGGATATGTTATATTGGATCGTCGTGTTTGAATAGCCGAGGGGGTTTTGCGTGAGATGAGAGTTTTTCATTTTCATTCATGTAAAAACTTGTATGTAATATTCTTTTGTTGGGACACTTTCGGGTTAAGGATGATCTCACCATTGTTGGATATTATTTACTTTTCCGCATTAGGATAGACCCAAGGCGGGAAGCATAAGGGTCACGACCCCAAATGGCACGTGACTGACACTTGAATCATATGAAGTCTATAGGACCCCATCTAATTCAAGTAAGCCAAGAAATCCCAAAAATCTAAACCATTTTAAGAAAGAAGTGAAGAAAAAATGTTTTAAAGAAAGTGGTTTTAAGAACATAAGCCGAAGTATGCATTTTTAAAATCTCAAGTCTTTTCTGAAAATTTCAGCAGAGTTTCCTTTGTATATACTGGCCCTAAAAGGGTACAACACGCATAATATGAAATAAGGGCATCCCCAAGCGGGAGCTAGCTTTTCGTCAATTAACGGTCACAACCATACAAGCAATATAATATACAACGCCGAAGGGCGAGGATCAAAACTCAAAAGGAAACTTAAAGCATAAAGAAAACCATAATAATACAACGCGCGACTCTAAGGTCAAAAGAATATACACTGGTCTTCTAATTCTAATAAATATACAAGTCTGGTTGATGGAGTTACTAGATACAACTGATTAAAAAAAGAATACAAGGGTGGTCACGATGCGAGTGAACCCACCTAGCAAAGCAATCACCCGAAAAGGAACAGTGTGACAGCAAAACTGCAACGAACCTGTACGGCAAAACCTGTAAGAAACTATGGCACAACGGGGGTGAGTTGGCAACTCGTGAGTAGAAAACATCACAGATGTCATGACCCGAAGGTACGGAACGTGACTGGCACTTAGATTACGAGACGTCTAAAGGCGTACCGTAACCTAAGTCAGCCAAAACCCAGAAAATCTAAACCAAAATCAAAAGAGAGTGAAGGAAAACCTTTAATGAGAACGGTTTTTAAATCAATTAAGTTGCATAGAATCCCTTTTTAAAAACATCAAAAATTCCCGAAAATTTCGGCAGAGTCTCCCCCATATTTTCTATCCCCCATATTTTCTATCCCCCAAAATGGGTACAACAAGATATATATAACCTGTAATCATAAATGGCATCCCCAAGCGGGAGCTAGCTCTTCGCCCAAGGCGGATCATAACGACATGCAATATATAAGTAATATCGAGAAAAGAGCATAAAAGAAACGCAAAATATCAGAAAACACAACGCCGGCTCAAGTGAGCTCGACCCAAAAGAAACCACAAATATACAAATCTCTCAGTCTCATCACTAGGTCGCATATACAATATAAAAAGTGGTAGATGGAGAAAACTAGATACAATGATAGAGCAAAAAGAAACAAAGTGTGCTCGCAACCCACCTACGGGCGATGTCGCAGTCTGAGCAAAAGGAGCTGATGATAAGATAGAGGCCACTACAAGACTGATGAGTCTGACCTGCAAGACACTGTGGCACAACGGGGGTGAGTTGCCAGCTCGTGAGTAGAATATAACATCTAGTAAGGCAATCGTAAGAATGCACGCAATGCGCCACAACATGTATGTCCATATGTGATAGAATGATATAATACCTCTAGTATGCATGCACATGTATGCAATGTCATTACTAAATCTTTAAGTGTTTTAAATGTTAAGAGTTCTGCATTCTTAACTTTAGAAAAAGGAATATCTGTATAATAGCTAAGTACCATCAAGAAATCATCTGAAAACCCGTGTCAAGCATCGACACCAAATATGAAATCATATCTGTCTCAATATCTCACTGTATCAATATCTCAAATATCGGGCTCCGTCAGTCCGGATCGGCCCATATCATCAAATCTCACGACAACGGTCGGTATCCTCTGGATATCCGCCGCGCCAGACATCACCGGTAGGTAGTCTTCCCCTGTCAGGCTCATCGTCTACAACTCGATCTTCTTCCCCCGGGGTACCATACCGGGCCCACCATGTACCCGAGACGGTTCATCCACTCCTCGAATCGGGTCTCGAAATCCAACAGAAAACATGAAAACTCATGGTGGACGACACATACATCACGAGAAAACCGCAACTTTGTTTTAAAAATGATAAATATAAGCTTTTGTTAAATTCTTGCGGTTTTCCCCAAAAATCCAGAAATCGCAGCAATACTGAAATCCTCAAGAAAAATCATAGTGTCCACATATTATATATGATAAATGTCTATGATAACAAGGTATGCGATGTGAATTGTGGCTAAAAATCTATATAAGTATGATGATGATGCGAGGTATATACATGCTATGCAATTTCATATATCATTTATGATGCAAGTGGCGATACTAAACTAAACAGGTTCTATGGTGCACGTGGCATGGCAATTCCCAAAGGCGTGTGTGTCACAAGAATAGTGCGCGTGCAACAGATGTCAATGGTAATGGTGTCCGTGTCCTACGAAGTGATATCGCATATGTGTATATGAATGTCTATGCAATCTAGTATACGGTTAGCTGTGAGGGTATGCAATGTAAATAAAGGGTAAGCTAACTAGCAATACAAGTCTTGCAAGAAATAGGGTAATCCTAACTAGGGGCGTCTCGCGCCATGCAGACGATTCCCCCATAGATGAATACATCTACTCACCGGGACGCCTTGGCTAAACTGATCCGGTCTCCGTCTGTCCTTCCGCGCCGAGTCCGACATCTCTGCAACCGACCCTAGGATCATACACAAGCAATATGAGGATAAAGTATGAATAATTGCGGACACAATTTACACAAGTCAAACAACGCGCTCTAATTAAACGTGCACGCCCCCGTTGCACAAACGCGCCCGCTGCAACGCCAACGCAGCAATTAGGGTCACTCCACGTGAAAAACACCAAACCTCAAAAATTTTCTTTGAGATCTAGCTTGAAACTTGCCTCCAAGATGGTTTCATACTTCAATATCCATGCTAGAATAGGCTAAGTTAAATCGGATGAGAAATTAGCTTGAGTTTGTAAGTTTTTTGTGTGGATTTTCTTGGAATTTTTTTTTTGGATGAATTCTAGATGAAATGAGATGAAGAATGAGTGGGGATTTTGGGGGTTCCTCACAGCAAGAGGGTCGGCTTCATGAGGGGGGAGTGAGGTAAAGCAAGAGTGTGTAGAGATTTCTATGGAATTAATGCCTTCAAGTCTCATTAAATGCTTTCACACCATATCTTTCATAAACCCCCTTTTTAAATCTTTCTTTTTCTAATCAAGTAGGGAAAATTGGAGGGGGGTTTCCAGCATAACTCGGCCAGTGAAGGGAAATGGGGTTTGTGTTATTTTTTTTTTTTACAATAAAACCCCTTAAGTTTCAAAATTGCCGAATACATCATTTACAAGTTTTAAGTTATTTTATTTTATTTTCCTTTGACCCTAGAAATAACTAGAACTTGGAATAACTTGAATAAAAATTATGTTACTAACTAGATTTTAGTTTGTCAAGGTTCTTAAATATGTGATTAACCCATTCAAATTTGTATTTATCACTAATTTAATGTATATTTAAAAGTTTAAAATAATATTTAAAATAATTAATTAAGGAAAATATATAAATAACTAAGAATTTATAAGCGACTAAATAATTACTAAATACTAGCAATTTCATATCTAAATTATATATAATTAGTTCTATGTTTGAAAAAAAAATACTATAGTTACGTTTTACGGAAAATACTGTTTATTTTACCGATTATCAGAAAGTTCACCTAAAAGATTTTATTTAATTATTTATTTATTTTTTTTAAAAACGTTACATTCTTCCCCCCTTAAAGAAATGCTGTCCCCGGATTTAAATCTAACTACACGCATGGGAATAGCTCACTCTCATCTCGTCCTCAGCTCCCCACATGTTCTCTTTGCCGCACGGGCTACGCCAAGGAATCAAAATGGTCGGTATGTTCTCGTACCTCGGTTCCGTTATTTGCCGATCTAGAAAAAACTATCTGCTGCTCAGTGAAAGAAGGTTTGCACTCCAGCTGAATCATCTGATGGTATATTGCGTAAGAGGGTCATCAAGATACTTGCGGAGTATCGATACTGAAATACGGTGTACCTCGGGAAAGCTGGGTAGTAGAGCCAAACGATAAACAACTGTGCTGATATGCAAAAAAAAATCTCTAAGGAACCGACATATCTAGAATTAAGCTTCCCTTTTATTCCAAATCTTAACATGCCCTTTATTGGAGAAACCCTCCAGAAAACATGATAACCTTAACGAATTCAAAACGGCGACGGCGAACTCAATTTGCAACGACGTCCATCCATATAAGATTTCTGCCCGCCCTGGGCCGCTCTCAACATATCCTGAATCATTGAATCCTTTTGGTCACCTCTTGCATAATCGGTGGCCCTAAAATACTGCTTTCACTGAGCTCTGTCCAACGTACAGGTGATCGACATCTCTTCCTACAAATGCTTCATAGGGTGCCCTCTGAATCTCTCCTAGAAGTTGTTAGTATAGATAATCTTAGTCAAGGGAAAATGACGACCCTGATGCCATGAAATCTAAAATGCAAGATCGGAGCAGCTCCTCGAGAGTCTGAATGGTCTCCTCTGATTGACCGTCGGTTTGCAGATATAAAACTGCACTGAATCTCAATTGGTGTCCATAGTCTCCTGAAGTTTCTACAATAATCGGCTGGTGAACTGGGTACCTCAGTCGGACACAAAACACGTCGGAATTCCATGAAGTCGCACCATGTCATCAATATATATCTGTTCAATAATCTCTAAAATACGGGCATCGCCGGACTGTGCCTCGCGGATACGGTCAAGTAACTGTGGGCATGCTCTGTAATGGGCCAGCTGTCCCCCTGTAGGAGTAAACTCGAACTGCACTCTGCTATCACATAAAACCTGCCAAACCGCCGTCGACTGCATCTGTACTGCGCTCACACAAGATAAGCTACCTCCGGGCCTCCTACTCAAAGCATCTGCCACCATATTCCCCTTGCCCGGATGGTATAGAATCTCGCAGTCATAATCCTTCACCATCTCCATCCAACGGCACTGTCTCAGGTTCAAATCTCGCTGCTGAAAGATATACTTCAAACTCTTGTGGTCAGTGAATATCTGGCACGACTCATCGTATAGGTAATGTCTCCAGATCTTAAGTGCAAATACCACAACAGCCATCTCTAAATCATGAGTGGGGTAGTTCTGTTCGTGTTTTCTCAGCTGCCGAGAAGCATACGCGATAACTCTGTCGTGCTGCATCAATACACAGCCCAGCCCCACTCGAGAAGCATCACAATATACCACGAATCCGCCTGATCCTGAAGGCATTGCTAACACTGGTGCAGTAGTCGGACGAGTCTTCAACTGCTGGAAACTATCCTTACATGCCTGGGTCCAATCAAAAGGAACCCCCTTCCGGGTCAATCCGGTCAACGGTGCAGCAATGCGGGAGAAATCCTGGAAAAAACGTCGATAGTAGCCGGCCAGACCTAGAAAACTGCGAACCTCTGTAACTGATACTGGTCTAGGCCAGCGCTGAACGACCTCAATCTCCTTCGGTTCCATCCATTTCATAAACACTGCTGGAGCATTGGTGAGTTCGAACGACATCACCAAGAACTCCTAATGACCATATCGAGTACGGAAAGCGGTCTTCGGAACATCCTCCTTCCGAACCTGCAACTGGTGATAACCTGACCGTAAATCAACTTTCGAGAAATGTGCCGCACAGTAACCCGATTCAACTAACGATAAACAATATATAGACGCAACGGCCGTCCTTCTGACGAACAGGACATGAGCTCCCCCAAGGTGACGCATTCGGACGAACAAGCCCTTATTCGACAAATCTTGCAACTGTCCCTTCAGTTCTTTACGCTTCGCCGGAAATCAAATTAAAGCAGAACACAATTTCGCGCGCTGGCGATCAACAAAGTAACTCGTCAGGAAAACATCTGGAAACTCCCTCATAAACGGGACGTAGTCCAGCAGGACCTCTATGGCTCCAACATCGCAAACATACGCCAAGAATTTCTGACATCCCTTTATCTCAAAAGCTGACTAGCGCCAAAAAGAACTCAAAACTGCAAAGGGCAATGCTACGGTCTCCCCGAAAACAAGAACTGGCTTAACCGGAAGCTAAATACGATTGCCTCCACATGACGGTCCAGGGATGCATAACACGTGGCTAACCACTCCATGCTCAGAAGGACTTCAAAGTCAAACATATCGGGTAGAATCAAATTGACAAATAAATCTTTATCTCCGATGCAAACGAATCACGAACGAACAACATATTGAGCAACCAAAAGATTAGCCTCTCACAATGGCGTCTATCTAACCGCCTCTGAGCTGGCATACTGGTACAAATCCATGGTCCAGAAATAACCGCCTCTATCAATAAGGTTGTATCCATCGCGTCTGCATAAGCATCAAAATGCTGGGTGCCGATGGCAAGGAATAGCTGTGTATCAAGCCCTCGCACAAACCTCTTTATTCTCTTCTCTTCTGTGTCTACTAGGTACGAAGCATATCGAGACAACTGGGTAAACTGTATATCATACTCCGACACTGTCATCCCAGGAGTCTTGCGCAAAGACTCAAAACTACGAGCTCGAGCATCTCGGACACTCTCTGGAAGAAAACGGGCAAGAAATGCAGATGTAAACTCATCCCAGGTCATAGAAGGTAGACCTGCAGCTCGGCCTCTCTCTACTGAATCGTACCATGTCTGGGCAAGACCTCCAGACGAAAACTCGCAAACTCCACCAATAGATCATCAGATAACCTCAACGAACGGCAAATCCAAGCCATCCTATCTAGAAATGCCTGTGGGTCCTCTGTCGCATCCGTACCGGTAAAAGCTGGAGGTCTCAATCTCATGAACTCCTGTAGTGAAACAGGGATAGTCTCTATAATAGCAGGAGCGACCACTTGTGCAGCAGGTACAATCGTGGTCTGTGCGGTGGAAGGAACGTCCTCGGACCTCTGTGCCCGACTGCACTCAACTAAAAATCCCATCATCTGTTGCAACTCCTGCATGCCGGACTCTAATCTGGCAATACGGTCTGGATAAGGCAGATCAATATGACCCTGAGGGATAGGCGTATCATCCCGCTCGATCCTCGCCTCAGACGAGCCCGCTCGAATCTCATCCCTAGCGGCAGCCCGCTGAGCTCTCGTAGTCTTTGGCGGCATCGAAGCTGGAATAAGAAACAGGACTGATAAGAGCATTGCAATTGAATCAAGGAATGCAAGGAATCAAGAAGGGAAATACAAGCAATTATGTCCTAAGATCACTTAGGCGGAGTACTGTATCGTAAGTATGCCGCGGATCATACCCACGCTACGCCACTCTGCTTAAGTCACCTACTCCATCTACCAAGGTCGTGCTACACTCAGGAAGGTAAAACCTACGCTCTGATACCAACTTTGTCACGACCCGAAGGTACGGAACGTGACTGGCACTTAGATTACGAGACGTCTAAAGGCGTACCGTAACCTAAGTCAGCCAAAACCCAGAAAATCTAAACCAAAATCAAAAGAGAGTGAAGGAAAACCTTTAATGAGAACAGTTTTTAAATCAATTAAGTTGCATAGAATCCCTTTTTAAAAATATCAAAAATTCCCGAAAATTTCGGCAGAGTCTCCACTGTGTTTTCTATCCCCCAAAATGGGTACAACAAGATATATATAACCTGTAATCATAAATGGCATCCCCAAGCGGGAGCTAGCTCTTCGCCCAAGGCGGATCACAACCACATGCAATATATAAGTAATATCAAGAAAAGAGCATAAAAGAAACGCAAAATATCAGAAAACACAACGCCGGCTCAAGTGAGCTCGACCCAAAAGAAACCACAAATATACAAATCTCTCAGTCTCATCACTAGGTCGCATATACAATATAAAAAGTGGTAGATGGAGAATACTAGATACAATGATAGAGCAAAAAGAAACAAAGTGTGCTCGCAACCCACCTACGGGCGATGTCGCGAGTCTGAACAAAAGGAGCTGATGATAAGATAGCCGCCACTACAAGACTGATGAGTCTGACCTGCAAGACACTGTGGCACAACGGGGGTGAGTTGCCAGCTCGTGAGTAGAATATAACATCTAGTAAGGCAATCGTAAGAATGCACGCAATGCGCCACAACATGTATGTCCATATGTGATAGAATGATATAATACCTCTAGTATGCATGCACATGTATGCAATGTCATTACTAAATCTTTAAGTGTTTTAAATGTTAAGAGTTCTGCATTCTTAACTTTAGAAAAAGAAATATCTGTATAATAGCTAAGTACCATCAAGAAATCATCTGAAAACCCGTGTCAAGCATCGACACCAAATATGAAATCATATCTGTCTCAATATCTCACTGTATCAATATCTCAAATATCGGGCTCCGTCAGTCCGGATCGGCCCATATCATCAAATCTCACGACAACGGTCAGTATCCTCCGGATATCCGCCGCGCCAGACATCACCGGTAGGTAGTCTTCCCCTGCCAGGCTCATCGTCTACAACTCGATCTTCTTGCCCCCGGGGTACCATACCGGGCCCACCATGTACACGAGACGGTTCATCCACTCCTCGAATTGGGTCTCGAAATCTAACAGAAAACATGAAAACTCATGGTGGACGACACATACATCACGAGAAAACCGCCACTTTGTTTTAAAAATGATAAATATAAACTTTTGTTAAATTCTTGCGGTTTTCCCCAAAAATCCAGAAATCGCAGCAATACTGAAATCCTCAAGAAAAATCATAGTGTCCACATATTATATATGATAAATGTCTATGATACCAAGGTATGCGATGTGAATTGTGGCTAAAAATCTATATAAGTATGATGATGATGCGAGGTATATACATGCTATGCAATTTCATATATCATGTATGATGCAAGTGGCGATACTAAACTAAACAGGTTCTATGGTGCACGTGGCATGGCAATTACCAAAGGCGTGTGTGTCACATGAATAGTGTGCGTGCAACAGATGTCAATGGTAATGGTGTCCGTGTCCTACGAAGTGATATCGCATATGTGTATATGAATGTTATATGAATGTCCATGCAATCTAGTATACGGTTAGCTGTGAGGGTATGCAATGTAAATAAAGGGTAAGCTAACTAGCAATACAAGTCTTGCAAGAAATAGGGTAATCCTAACTAGGGGCGTCTCGCGCCATCCAGACGATTCCCCCATAGATGAATACATCTACTCACCGGGACGCCTTGGCTAAACTGATCCGGTCTCCGTCTGTCCTTCCGCGCCGAGTCCGACATCTCTGCACCCGACCCTAGGATCATACACAAGCAATATGAGGATAAAGTATGAATAGTTGCGGACACAATTTACACAAGTCAAACAACGCGCTCTAATTAAACGTGCACGCCCCCGTTGCACAAACGCGCCCGCTGCAACGCCAACGCAGCAATTAGGGTCACTCCACGTGAAAAACACCAAACCTCAAAAATTTTCTTTGAGATCTAGCTTGAAACTTGCCTCCAAGATGGTTTCATACTTCAATATCCATGCTAGAATAGGCTAAGTTGAATCGGATGAGAAATTAGCTTGAGTTTGTAAGTTTTTTTTGTGGATTTTCTTGGATTTTTTTTTTTTGGATGAATTCTAGATGAAATGAGATGAAGAATGAGTGGGGATTTTGGGGGTTCCTCACAGCAAGAGGGTCGGCTTCATGAGGGGGGAGTGAGGTAAAGCAAGAGTGTGTAGAGATTTCTATGGAATTAATGCCTTCAAGTCTCATTAAATGCTTTCACACCATATCTTTCATAAACCCCCTTTTTAAATCTTTCTTTTTCTAATCAAGTAGGGAAAATTGGAGGGGGGTTTCCAGCATAACTCGGCCAGTGAAGGGAAATGGGGTTTGTGTTATTTTTTTTTTTACAATAAAACCCCTTAAGTTTCAAAATTGCCGAATACATCATTTACAAGTTTTAAGTTATTTTATTTTATTTTCCTTTGACCCTAGAAATAACTAGAACTTGGAATAACTTGAATAAAAATTATGTTACTAACTAGATTTTAGTTTGTCAAGGTTCTTAAATATGTGATTAACCCATTCAAATTTGTATTTATCACTAATTTAATGTATATTTAAAAGTTTAAAATAATATTTAAAATAATTAATTAAGGAAAATATTTAAATAACTAAGAATTTATAAGCGACTAAATAATTACTAAATACTAGCAATTTCATATCTAAATTATATATAATTAGTTCTATGTTTGAAAAAAAAATACTATAGTTACGTTTTACGGAAAATACTGTTTATTTTACCGATTATCAGAAAGTTCACCTAAAAGATTTTATTTAATTATTTATTTATTTTTTTTAAAAACGTTACATTCTTCCCCCCTTAAAGAAATGCTGTCCCCGGATTTAAATCTAACTACACGCATGGGAATAGCTCACTCTCATCTCGTCCTCAGCTCCCCACATGTTCTCTTTGCCGCACGGGCTACGCCAAGGAATCAAAACGGTCGGTATGTTCTCGTACCTCGGTTCCGTTATTTGCCGATCTAGAAAAAACTATCTGCTGCTCAGTGAAAGAAGGTTTGCACTCCAGCTGAATCATCTGATGGTATATTGCGTAAGAGGGTCATCAAGATACTTGCGGAGTATCGATACTGAAATACGGTGTACCTCGGGAAAGCTGGGTAGTAGAGCCAAACGATAAACAACTGTGCTGATATGCAAAAAAAAATCTCTAAGGAACCGACATATCTAGAATTAAGCTTCCCTTTTATTCCAAATCTTAACATGCCCTTTATTGGAGAAACCCTCCAGAAAACATGATAACCTTAACGAATTCAAAACGGCGACGGCGAACTCAATTTGCAACGACGTCCATCCATATAAGATTTCTGCCCGCCCTGGGCCGCTCTCAACATATCCTGAATCATTGAATCCTTTTGGTCACCTCTTGCATAATCGGTGGCCCTAAAATACTGCTTTCACTGAGCTCTGTCCAACGTACAGGTGATCGACATCTCTTCCTACAAATGCTTCATAGGGTGCCCTCTGAATCTCTCCTAGAAGTTGTTAGTATAGATAATCTTAGTCAAGGGAAAATGACGACCCTGATGCCATGAAATCTAAAATGCAAGATCGGAGCAGCTCCTCGAGAGTCTGAATGGTCTCCTCTGATTGACCGTCGGTTTGCAGATATAAAACTGCACTGAATCTCAATTGGTGTCCATAGTCTCCTGAAGTTTCTACAATAATCGGCTGGTGAACTGGGTACCTCAGTCGGACACAAAACACGTCGGAATTCCATGAAGTCGCACCATGTCATCAATATATATCTGTTCAATAATCTCTAAAATACGGGCATCGCCGGACTGTGCCTCGCGGATACGGTCAAGTAACTGTGGGCATGCTCTGTAATGGGCCAGCTGTCCCCCTGTAGGAGTAAACTCGAACTGCACTCTGCTATCACATAAAACCTGCCAAACCGCCGTCGACTGCATCTGTACTGCGCTCACACAAGATAAGCTACCTCCGGGCCTCCTACTCAAAGCATCTGCCACCATATTCCCCTTGCCCGGATGGTATAGAATCTCGCAGTCATAATCCTTCACCAACTCCATCCAACGGCACTGTCTCAGGTTCAAATCTGCTGCTGAAAGATATACTTCAAACTCTTGTGGTCAGTGAATATCTGGCACGACTCATCGTATAGGTAATGTCTCCAGATCTTAAGTGCAAATACCACAACAGCCATCTCTAAATCATGAGTGGGGTAGTTCTGTTCGTGTTTTCTCAGCTGCCGAGAAGCATACGCGATAACTCTGTCGTGCTGCATCAATACACAGCCCAGCCCCACTCGAGAAGCATCACAATATACCACGAATCCGCCTGATCCTGAAGGCATTGCTAACACTGGTGCAGTAGTCGGACGAGTCTTCAACTGCTGGAAACTATCCTTACATGCCTGGGTCCAATCAAAAGGAACCCCCTTCCGGGTCAATCCGGTCAACGGTGCAGCAATGCGGGAGAAATCCTGGAAAAAACGTCGATAGTAGCCGGCCAGACCTAGAAAACTGCGAACCTCTGTAACTGATACTGGTCTAGGCCAGCGCTGAACGACCTCAATCTCCTTCGGTTCCATCCATTTCATAAACACTGCTGGAGCATTGGTGAGTTCGAACGACATCACCAAGAACTCCTAATGACCATATCGAGTACGGAAAGCGGTCTTCGGAACATCCTCCTTCCGAACCTGCAACTGGTGATAACCTGACCGTAAATCAACTTTCGAGAAATGTGCCGCACAGTAACCCGATTCAACTAACGATAAACAATATATAGACGCAACGGCCGTCCTTCTGACGAACAGGACATGAGCTCCCCCAAGGTGACGCATTCGGACGAACAAGCCCTTATTCGACAAATCTTGCAACTGTCCCTTCAGTTCTTTACGCTTCGCCGGAAATCAAATTAAAGCAGAACACAATTTCGCGCGCTGGCGATCAACAAAGTAACTCGTCAGGAAAACATCTGGAAACTCCCTCATAAACGGGACGTAGTCCAGCAGGACCTCTATGGCTCCAACATCGCAAACATACGCCAAGAATTTCTGACATCCCTTTATCTCAAAAGCTGACTAGCGCCAAAAAGAACTCAAAACTGCAAAGGGCAATGCTACGGTCTCCCCGAAAACAAGAACTGGCTTAACCGGAAGCTAAATACGATTGCCTCCACATGACGGTCCAGGGATGCATAACACGTGGCTAACCACTCCATGCTCAGAAGGACTTCGAAGTCAAACATATCGGGTAGAATCAAATTGACAAATAAATCTTTATCTCCGATGCAAACGAATCACGAACGAACAACATATTGAGCAACCAAAAGATTAGCCTCTCACAATGGCGTCTATCTAACCGCCTCTGAGCTGGCATACTGGTACAAATCCATGGTCCAGAAATAACCGCCTCTATCAGTAAGGTTGTATCCATCGCGTCTGCATAAGCATCAAAATGCTGGGTGCCGATGGCAAGGAATAGCTGTGTATCAAGCCCTCGCACAAACCTCTTTATTCTCTTCTCTTCTGTGTCTACTAGGTACGAAGCATATCGAGACAACTGGGTAAACTGTATATCATACTCCGACACTGTCATCCCAGGAGTCTTGCGCAACGACTCAAAACAACGAGCTCGAGCATCTCGGACACTCTCTGGAAGAAAACGGGCAAGAAATGCAGATGTAAACTCATCCCAGGTCATAGAAGGTAGACCTGCAGCTCGGCCTCTCTCTACTGAATCGTACCATGTCTGGGCAAGACCTCCAGACGAAAACTCGCAAACTCCACCAATAGATCATCAGATAACCTCAACGAACGGCAAATCCAAGCCATCCTATCTAGAAATGCCTGTGGGTCCTCTGTCGCATCCGTACCGGTAAAAGCTGGAGGTCTCAATCTCATGAACTCCTGTAGTGAAACAGGGATAGTCTCTATAATAGCAGGAGCGACCACTTGTGCAGCAGGTACAATCGTGGTCTGTGCGGTGGAAGGAACGTCCTCGGACCTCTGTGCCCGACTGCACTCAACTAAAAATCCCATCATCTGTTGCAACTCCTGCATGCCGGACTCTAATCTGGCAATACGGTCTGGATAAGGCAGATCAATATGACCCTGAGGGATAGGCGTATCATCCCGCTCGATCCTCGCCTCAGACGAGCCCGCTCGAATCTCATCCCTAGCGGCAGCCCGCTGAGCTCTCGTAGTCTTTGGCGGCATCGAAGCTGGAATAAGAAACAGGACTGATAAGAGCATTGCAATTGAATCAAGGAATGCAAGGAATCAAGAAGGGAAATACAAGCAATTATGTCCTAAGATCACTTAGGCGGAGTACTGTATCGTAAGTATGCCGCGGATCATACCCACGCTACGCCACTCTGCTTAAGTCACCTACTCCATCTACCAAGGTCGTGCTACACTCAGGAAGGTAAAACCTACGCTCTGATACCAACTTTGTCACGACCCGAAGGTACGGAACGTGACTGGCACTTAGATTACGAGACGTCTAAAGGCGTACCGTAACCTAAGTCAGCCAAAACCCAGAAAATCTAAACCAAAATCAAAAGAGAGTGAAGGAAAACCTTTAATGAGAACAGTTTTTAAATCAATTAAGTTGCATAGAGAATCCCTTTTTAAAAACATCAAAAATTCCCGAAAATTTCGGCAGAGTCTCCGCTGTGTTTTCTATCCCCCAAAATGGGTACAACAAGATATATATAACCTGTAATCATAAATGGCATCCCCAAGCGGGAGCTAGCTCTTCGCCCAAGGCGGATCACAACCACATGCAATATATAAGTAATATCAAGAAAAGAGTATAAAAGAAACGCAAAATATCAGAAAACACAACGCCGGCTCAAGTGAGCTCGACCCAAAAGAAACCACAAATATACAAATCTCTCAGTCTCATCACTAGGTCGCATATACAATATAAAAAGTGGTAGATGGAGAATACTAGATACAATGATAGAGCAAAAAGAAACAAAGTGTGCTCGCAACCCACCTACGGGCGATGTCGCGAGTCTGAACAAAAGGAGCTGATGATAAGATAGCCGCCACTACAAGACTGATGAGTCTGACCTGCAAGACACTGTGGCACAACGGGGGTGAGTTGCCAGCTCGTGAGTAGAATATAACATCTAGTAAGGCAATCGTAAGAATGCACGCAATGCGCCACAACATGTATGTCCATATGTGATAGAATGATATAATACCTCTAGTATGCATGCACATGTATGCAATGTCATTACTAAATCTTTAAGTGTTTTAAATGTTAAGAGTTCTGCATTCTTAACTTTAGAAAAAGAAATATCTGTATAATAGCTAAGTACCATCAAGAAATCATCTGAAAACCCGTGTCAAGCATCGACACCAAATATGAAATCATATCTGTCTCAATATCTCACTGTATCAATATCTCAAATATCGGGCTCCGTCAGTCCGGATCGGCCCATATCATCAAATCTCACGACAACGGTCAGTATCCTCCGGATATCCGCCGCGCCAGACATCACCGGTAGGTAGTCTTCCCCTGCCAGGCTCATCGTCTACAACTCGATCTTCTTGCCCTGGGGTACCATACCGGGCCCACCATGTACACGAGACGGTTCATCCACTCCTCGAATTGGGTCTCGAAATCTAACAGAAAACATGAAAACTCATGGTGGACGACACATACATCACGAGAAAACCGCCACTTTGTTTTAAAAATGATAAATATAATTTGTTAAATTCTTGCGGTTTTCCCCAAAAATCCAGAAATCGCAGCAATACTGAAATCCTCAAGAAAAATCATAGTGTCCACATATTATATATGATAAATGTCTATGATACCAAGGTATGCGATGTGAATTGTGGCTAAAAATCTATATAAGTATGATGATGATGCGAGGTATATACATGCTATGCAATTTCATATATCATGTATGATGCAAGTGGCGATACTAAACTAAACAGGTTCTATGGTGCACGTGGCATGGCAATTACCAAAGGCGTGTGTGTCACATGAATAGTGTGCGTGCAACAGATGTCAATGGTAATGGTGTCCGTGTCCTACGAAGTGATATCGCATATGTGTATATGAATGTTATATGAATGTCCATGCAATCTAGTATACGGTTAGCTGTGAGGGTATGCAATGTAAATAAAGGGTAAGCTAACTAGCAATACAAGTCTTGCAAGAAATAGGGTAATCCTAACTAGGGGCGTCTCGCGCCATCCAGACGATTCCCCCATAGATGAATACATCTACTCACCGGGACGCCTTGGCTAAACTGATCCGGTCTCCGTCTGTCCTTCCGCGCCGAGTTCGACATCTCTGCACCCGACCCTAGGATCATACACAAGCAATATGAGGATAAAGTATGAATAGTTGCGGACACAATTTACACAAGTCAAACAACGCGCTCTAATTAAACGTGCACGCCCCCGTTGCACAAACGCGCCCGCTGCAACGCCAACGCAGCAATTAGGGTCACTCCACGTGAAAAACACCAAACCTCAAAAATTTTCTTTGAGATCTAGCTTGAAACTTGCCTCCAAGATGGTTTCATACTTCAATATCCATGCTAGAATAGGCTAAGTTGAATCGGATGAGAAATTAGCTTGAGTTTGTAAGTTTTTTTTGTGGATTTTCTTGGATTTTTTTTTTTTGGATGAATTCTAGATGAAATGAGATGAAGAATGAGTGGGGATTTTGGGGGTTCCTCACAGCAAGAGGGTCGGCTTCATGAGGGGGGAGTGAGGTAAAGCAAGAGTGTGTAGAGATTTCTATGGAATTAATGCCTTCAAGTCTCATTAAATGCTTTCACACCATATCTTTCATAAACCCCCTTTTTAAATCTTTCTTTTTCTAATCAAGTAGGGAAAATTGGAGGGGGGTTTCCAGCATGACTCGGCCAGTGAAGGGAAATGGGGTTTGTGTGTGTGAGTGTGTTATTTTTTTTTTTTACAATAAAACCCCTTAAGTTTCAAAATTGCCGAATACATCATTTACAAGTTTTAAGTTATTTTATTTTATTTTCCTTTGACCCTAGAAATAACTAGAACTTAGAATAACTTGAATAAAAATTATGTTACTAACTAGATTTTAGTTTGTCAAGGTTCTTAAATATGTGATTAACCCATTCAAATTTGTATTTATCACTAATTTAATGTATATTTAAAAGTTTAAAATAATATTTAAAATAATTAATTAATGAAAATATTTAAATAACTAAGAATTTATAAGCGACTAAATAATTACTAAATACTAGCAATTTCATATCTAAATTATATATAATTAGTTCTATGTTTGAAAAAAAAATACTATAGTTATGTTTTACGGAAAATACTGTTTATTTTACCGATTATCAGAAAGTTCACCTAAAAGATTTTATTTAATTATTTATTTATTTTATTTTAAAACGTTACAACAGAGCAGAAATCGTATGTATGACTCAATCCTAGGTCAATACGATCAGTAATATATATCCTCAATATGATAAAGTCTGAAGCATGATAAGGTGGCAAGGGTAAACATCTATACAAAAGTGAATACCAAGTGCTCGTGTCAGTGCCTCAGGTAAAAACATATCCTAAACATGAGGTGTGATCAATGTAATCAACATGAAATCAGTATCAACTATATCATGAAGTCTATAAGTATGTGGATATTATCCAACTATGTAATCAATGCCTGTATGCATGTGGATCTCGTCCACGGGTCAACCAATGACACAACAATATCATGCACGTAAATATCATAAAAACATATGCATGAAAATATGAGGATATAAATCAACGTGTGCCCCTCGCGACACACCAAAATCATGGAACCTGAGTGGTCAGCATCGACACTCGAAAACATTATGAAAACCATGTCCAGCATCGACACGTAAATCCTCATATCTCGGGCTCCGTCAGTCCGGATCGGCCCTCGGGCTATGTCAGCCCGGATCGGCCCATATCATCTCTCGACTCCGGTCGGTATCCTCCGGTTATCCGCTGAGCCCAAATACTATCACCGGTAGGTATGGTTCCCCTGTCAGGCTCATCGGCATGGTCCATCGAAATACCTTTCTTGCCCCGCGGTACCTCCGGGCTCCACCATGTACCCGCACACGGCCCACGACGCCTCCTCGCATGGGGTATATATATCAGAAACGATAAAACTAATGGTGGTTGCTGAAATATCATATCAAGATAAACCGGGTTTTTCAAATAATGCATAATTTCATGAAACTACCACGGTCCTCAAATCCAGAAATCTCATGAAAACAGCATATCTCGATGCGTATAATCATAAAGCATGATGTATGCGACATATAACAGAACTGTAAACATATCCGTATATCGTGCAACATGGAATTAGTAATATGCACATATCAAGGGAAAAACCGCACTTTCAAATGAATCCAGTTTTAAAATATATCTTGCGATTCCCAACCTTTCCAAAGTCAAATGCAGCATCGTAAAAAGGTACATATGTAACTATGGCAAGTAAATTGAGCAAAGAGTCATATCATGATGCAGCAATCCTACTGTGTAGTGATATGGCAGTTATCGATGATGATGTGTATGAGCCGACAAGCAGGTGTACGTAGAGCATACGCATCATCGGTAATTTTGCTGGTGTCCTAACAACATGGGTTTCAATATAACAATGGAACACTGTAAAACATGCAACATGATGCGAATAACAAGAATATGCAGAAAATGAATAATAAACGCAATAGTGATGAACCTACATTAATATATATGAGTCATACAGTTTTACCATTTGAAATAACATGAATCATGGTGTTTAGAAAAAAAATAAGGGCTACGGTGTTTTTATGAAAAGATACGTCCTTTGAAATATCCGTAGAATCCCTTGGCCTGTCTTTAAAATACTCACGATTCGTTAGTTTTGAAATAGGTATGACTCGAGTCTAGTCTAACATCTATAAGTAAACTACAGGACTAAACTAACAGGCTAATCGAAAAGGTACGGAAACCACCTAAATCTGATTCGATACATATAAATATAATAGTCGGTGATCCCGCCTCAATACGATACAATATACAACATGACATCCTAGAGTCAAGAGTGCGGATCTATCATCAATATAAAGCTCGTACGGTAAATCCATCGTACGACATCCCAATCTGGGTACGGGTCGAATATCATATTTTCTCATCAATTGTCTGGTATCCTTATCATCATATCTCATGAACCGGGGGTACTGATCTAGGTCTATTACAAACTGATACCATCTGCATATATATGCGTTTATGGAAACACACGCCTAAAGGCCCGCTATAATCTCATGTCGTATCTCATAATACGAATCAAAACATATCACCAATCTCATGGCATCATGCCTAATCTCATCGACTCATCTCCAAGTACCATGTACAATCCTCACCATCCATGTTGTAATGCTTCGAAAATCGTTTAGGCAGTTTTTCGGTAATCGGCAAAATTAGCAGCCTTTTCCGTAAAAATTCAAAATAGGTATTTTTCATTATAGACCTTATTATACAAATTTTAGATCAGATATTACTACAAATTGGTCATTAAAATGTCACTTAAAATTTTCTAGTTAATAAAAAAAATATTCCTAATTAATTATTTTTAATATTCTTTTAAGCTTTTAAAAATATATTTAATTAGTGATAAATACAAATTTAATTAGGTAAATTACACACTTAGGAAACATTATAAACTAAAATTTAGTATTAATAAAATTTTATGAAGACTTTTCAAAAATTTTATTCTATGGTTTAAAATTTTAATCAAAAATGGTTTAAAATGGGGTTTTTTGTGTAAAAGTTGATGTGATAGTCATTAATTGAGCTTGGGAAAGGCTTTTTGTGTAGAATTTTCTACACCATTCACACACACACCCCCTCACCAACACCAGGTTGAGCTCAACCTGCTGCAAACCTCATTTCCCTCTCTCTTTCTTGCTTCAAAGATCATGAAAAAATCAACAAAATCCACCGAAATCAACACATTTCTTCACAAATTCAAACCATAATCCTATTCCACCTCTTTCCAACCCTAATTTGCTTTAAAATAAGGTGAAAGGAGGCATCTTTTAAGGTCAAGTGCAAGTTAGGGTTCAACTTGTAAGGTATAATTCTTATCTAATGTTCAAATTGTGGTTTAAATTTGCTAGATTTAGTAGTTTTAGTGTGTAATTTGGTTATGAATTCTTGTTTAGGAAATTCTAGTAAAGGTTTGGTGTTGTAATTAGGGTTTGTAGCATGGTTGATGGGTTTAAGTTAGGGTTTTGTCTATCTAGTTGGTTAGAATGGTTGTTTGTGCGATGTAGCGATCGCTACACCGTTAAATTGCGATAATTGCATCGATATTTCTATGCCTATGCTTACTAGATTTTTATGAAAATTAGGAGGTGATATTCTTAAGATATATGGACTATATTTATTATATCTCATACGACTTTTTGGGTGTGCGAATGCGGATTTTGATTTAGTCGGGTTTCAGTTTTGACGGTTGCCCGAAACGGCGATTTTAGTTAAGGTTTTAGCGATTTTCGCGTGTTTTCCGCGTACCGAATACACGTTGTGATTAATTCGAGAGCGCCGATCTTTTCATATTGTGAGTTGCGTCATTTTAGGAATCTGTAATCTTATATTGTGTGTTATGCAATTCTAGGAACGGTTGCGGAAACATCAGACACGGCGCGCAAAGGCAAGGCGGTGGTCGGATCGGATTAGCGAGGCATTCAGGTGAGTAGATGTATTCATCTATGGGGGAATCGTCTGGATGGCGCGAGGCGCCCTCTAGTTAGGGTTACTTTATTTCTTGCAAGATTTGCATTGTTAGTTAGCTAAACCCCCTCATTCACATTGCATACCTTTATAGCAAATCGTCCGCTAGATTGCTTGGATATTCATATACACATGTGTGATATCACTTCGTAGGACACGAATACCATTACCATTAGCTCCTGTTGCACGTGCACTATTCATGTGATACACACGCCTTTGGTAATTGCCATGCCACGAGCACCATAGAACCTGTTTAGCTTCGTGTCACCAATTGCATCATACATGATATATGAAATCGCATAGCATGTATATACCTCGCATCATCATCATACTTACATAGATTTCTAGCCACAAATCACATCGCATACCTTAATATCATAGACATTTATCATATACAACATGTTGGGCATTATGATTTTCTTGAGGATTTCAGTATTGCTGCGATTTCTGGATTTTGGGGAAAACCGCAAGAATTTAACAAAAGCTTATATTTATCATTTTTAAAACCAAAGTTGCGGTTTTCTCGTGATGTATGTGTCGTCCACCATGAGTTTTCATGTTTTCTGTTGGATTTCGAGACCCGATTCGAGGAGTGGATGAACCGTCTCGGGTACATGGTGGGCCCGGTATGGTACCTCGGGGCAAGAAGATCGAGTTGTAGACGATGAGCCTGGCAGGGGACGACTACCTACCGGTGATGTCTGGCGCCGCGGATATCTGGAGGATACCGACCGTTGTCGTGAGATTGATGATATGGGCCGATCCGGACTGACGGAGCCCGATGTATTGAGACATTGATATAGTGAGATATTGAGACAGATGTGTTTTCATATTTGGTGTCGACGCTTGACACGGGTTTCTGATGATTTTTTGATGGTATTTAGCTATTATACAGATATTCTTTTTCTAAAGTTAAGAATGCAGAACTCATAGCATTTAAACACTTAAAGATTTAGTATTGACATTGCATACATGTGCATGAATACTAGAGGTATTACATCACATCTGGACATACATGCTGTGACGCAATTGCGTGCATTTTTACGATAGCCTTACTAGATGTTATATTCTACTCACGAGCTGGCAACTCACCCCCGTTGTGCCGCAGTGTCTTGCAGGTCGGACTCATCAGCCTAGTAGTGGCGGCTTATCTTATTAGTGACTTCTTTTGCTCAGACTCGCGGCATTGCTCGTAGGTGGGTTGCGAGAGCGCTTTTATTTCTTTTTGTACTATTTTTGTATCTAGTATTCTCCATCTACCATTTCTTATTTGTATATTCGACCTAGTTATGAGACTGAGAGATTTGTGTATATGTGGGTTCTTTTGGGTCGAGCTCACTTGAGCCGACATTGTGTTTTCTTACATTTCGCATTTCTTTATGCTCTTTTTCTTGAGATTACATATATATATTGCGTGTGGTTGTGATCCGCTTTGGGCGAAGAGCTAGCTCCCGCTTGGGGATGCCATTTTGTGATTACAGGTTATATATCTTGTTGTACCCATTTTGGGGGATAGAATTTACAGAGGAGACTCTGCCGAAATTTTCAGAAATTTTTGATGTTTTTAAAAAGGGGTTCAATGCAACTTAATTGATTTCAAAATCGTTTTCATGTAAGGTTTCCTTCGCTCTTTTGATTTTGGTTTAGATTTTTCTGGACTTTGGCTGACTTAGGTTACGTTACGCCTTTAGACGTCTTGTAATCTAAGTGCTAGTCACGTTCCGTACTTTCGGGTCATGACAAAGTTGGTATCAGAGCTTGGGTTTTACCTTTCTGAGTGTAGGACGACCTTGGTAGATGCAGTAGGTGACTTAAGCAGAGTGGCGTAGCGTGGGTATGATCCGTGGCATACTTACGATACGGTACACCGCCTAAGTGACCTTAAGACATAATTGCTTGTATTTCCTTTCTTGATTCCTTGCATTCCTTGATTCAATTGCAATGTTCTTATCGGTCCTGTTTCTTATTCCAGCTTCGATGCCGCCAAAGACTATGAGAGCTCAGCGGGCTACCGCTAAGGATGAGATTCGAGCGGGATGATACGCCTACCCCTCAGGGTCATATTGATCCGCCTTATCCAAACCGTATTGCCAGATTAGAGGCCGGCATGCAGGAGTTGCGACAGATGATAGGATCTTTAGTTGAGTCCAGTCGGGCACAGAGATCCGAGGACGTTCCTTTTACCGCACAAACCATGATTGTACCTGCTGTACCGATGGTCACTCCAGCTGCTACTGCGACTATCCCTGTTTCACTATAGGAGTTCATGAGATTGAGACCTCCAGCTTTTACCGGTATGGATGCGACAGAGGACCCACAGGCATTTCTTGATAGGATGGCTAGGAATTGCCGTTCGTTGAGGTGTTCTGATGATATATTGGTGGAGTTCGCGAGTTTTCGTCTGGAGGGTCTTGCCCAAACATGGTACGATTTAGTATAGAGAGGACGAGCTGCGGGTCTACCTTCTATGACCTGGGACGAGTTTACAGCTGCATTTCTTGCCCGTTTTCTTCCGGAGAGTGTCCGAGATGCTCGAGCCCGTAGTTTTGAGTCTCTGCGCAAGACTCCTAGGATGACGGTGTCAGAGTATGATATACAGTTTACCCAGTTGTCTCGATATGCTCCGTCCCTAGTAGACACAGAAAAGAAGAGAATAAAGAGGTTTGTGCGAGGGCTTGATGCACAGCTATTCCTTGCCATCGGCACCCATCACTTTGATACATACGCAGTCGCAATGGACGCAGCCTTACTTTTGGAGGAGCGCATTTCTGAGACTCCGGTCATTTCTGGGCCGAAGATGATCCGTACTGATACGCTAGCTCAGTGGGAGTTGGGTAGACACCGCGATAGATTATTTCCGGAAGATGGTGGCGGCAGAGGATTGAGACGAGGTCAGTTATTTGGTTCATATCCACAGACCCAGCAGTCGTCGCCAGGATGTTTTCGGTGCGGGAGTCAGTACCACCGTGTCAGAGACTATACCATGGGACGCCAGGGCGCGGCGACAGTCCTGCATGTGACCTTACCATCCTCACCACCTCCTCAGAGAGCTCTACTTCCTACTCCTGATGATGCTCCATGCCAGCCAGATGCTTCTAGAGGTCGTGGGCGTGGCGGTCCGGTTCAGAGAAGACGAGGAGGCAGAGGCAGAGGCCGGGGTAGAGGCAGAGGACAGCCAGCTATTAGTGGTGGACAGGCCCGAGTGTTCGCGTTGACTCCTCAGGATGCACAGGCATCCAATGCCGTCGTGACAGGTACTCTGCCAGTATGTTCTTTTGATGCACGGGTATTATTTGATCTAGGCTCCACACATTCCTATGTATCCACGTACTTTGCACCGAGGTTGGGCCGAGAGTCTTCTCTGTTAGATCAGCCGCTTGTCGTTATTACACCGGTAGGCGAGTCGTTTGTTGCCCGTTTCGTGTACCGATCATGTTCCGTTCGTATCGGGGAGAGAGATTCTTCAGTTTATTTGATTCTCCTCGATATGCTAGACTTTGACGTTCTTCTTGGTATGGACTGGCTAGCCACATGTTATGCATCCGTGGACTGCCGTGAGAAAGCAGTCAGATTCAGTTTTCCTGGTGAGACGGTTCTTGTTATTCAGGGAGATCGTAGTGCTACCCTTCCCAGCTTGATTTCTTCTCTTCGCGCCGGTCAGCTCTTAAGGAAAGGGTGTCAGGGATTCTTAGCCTATGTTTGTGATACTAGTTCCACAGAAGTTCCGTTGGACCAGGTTCCTGTTGTGAGAGAGTTCCCTGATGTATTTCCCGACGAGCCGCCTGGTCTGCCACCAGAGCGCGAGATTGAGTTCTGCATCGACCTGATCCCCGGCACGGGGCCTATCTCTATACCGCCTTATCGGATGGCCTCGGCGGAGCTGAGAGAGCTGAAGGATCAGTTATCTTGCTAGACAAAGGCCTTATCCGACCGAGTGTGTCACCTTGGGGTGCTCCCGTCCTGTTTGTTAAGAAGAAGGACGGAAGTATGCGCTTATGCATTGATTATCATCAGCTGAACCGGGTTACTGTGCGGAACAGATATCCTCTACCCCGCATTGATGACTTATTCGATCAGCTCCAGGGTGCAGGGTTTTTCTCGAAGGTTGATTTACGGTCAGGTTATCACCAGTTGCGGGTTCGGAAGGAGGATATTCCGAAGACCGCTTTCCGTACTCGATATGGTCATTATGAGTTCTTGGTGATGTCGTTCGGGCTCACGAATGCCCCGGCAGCATTTATGGACTTGATGAACCGTGTATTCAGGCCGTATCTCAATCAGTTCATCATCGTGTTCATTGACGACATCTTGGTTTATTCTCGGAGCCGGGAGGAGCATGAGCAGCACTTGCGTATCACATTGCAGACTTTGAGGGAGCATCAGCTGTTCGCCAAATTTTCCAAGTGCGCATTCTGGTTAGACAGTGTCGACTTCTTAGGTCATGTGGTGACGAGAGATGGTATTTGTGTGGACCTGAAGAAGATCGAGGCAGTTCAGCGTTGGCCTAGACCAGTATCAGTTACAGAGGTTCACAGCTTTCTGGTTCTGGCCGGCTATTATTGACGTTTTGTTCAGGATTTCTCCCGTATTGCTGCACCGCTGACCGGGTTGACCCGGAAGGGGGCCCCTTTTGATTAGACCCAGGCATGTGAGGATAGTTTCCATCAGTTGAAGACTCGTCTGACTACTGCACCGGTGTTAGCTTTGCCTGCAGGATCAGGCGGGTTCGTGGTATATTGTGATGCTTCTCGAGTGGGGCTGGGCTGTGTATTGATGCAGCACGACAGAGTTATCGCATATGCTTCTCGGCAGCTGAGGAAACAAGAACAGAACTACCCCACTCATGATTTTGAGATGGCTGCAGTAGTATTTGCTCTTAAGATTTAGAGATATTACCTATATGGTGAGTAGTGCCAGATATTCACTGACCACAAGAGTTTGAAGTATATCTTTCAGCAGCGAGATCTGAATCTGAGACAGCGCCGTTGGATGGAGTTGGTGAAAGATTATGACTGCGGGATTCTATACCATCAGGGCAAGGCGAATGTCGTGGCAGATGCTTTGAGTAAGAGGCCCGGAGGTAGCTTGTCTTGTTTGAGCGCAGTACAGATGCAGTCGATGGCGGATTGGCAGGTTTTATGTGACAGCAGAGTGCAGTTCGAGTTTACTCCTACAGGGGGACAGCTGGCCCATTTCAGAGCACGCCCATAGTTACTTGACCGTATCCGCGAGGCACAGTCCGGCGATGCCCGTAATTTAGAGATTATTGAGCAGATTCGGCAGGGCAGAGTTTCTGAGTTCGTGATTGATGATCAGGGGATACTTCGATTTGGGACTCGACTGTGCGTACCAGATTCTGAGGGACTGAGGCGCGATATCCTCGAAGAGGCACATAGATCAGTATACAGTGTGCATCCAGGTTCCACCAAGATGTACCATGATTTGAGAGAGGTTTACTGGTGGGACGGGATGAAGAAGGATGTTACAGACTTTGTGTCGAGATACCTGACTTGTCAGCAAGTCAAGGCCGAGCACCAGAGGCCAGCTGGAGAGTTACAGCCTTTGCCCATCCCCGAGTGGAAGTGGGAACAGGTCTCCATGGACTTCATTATGGGTCAACCCAGGACCAGTCGAGGGTATGACTCTATTTGGGTGATTGTAGATCGACTGACGAAAGCGGCTCACTTCCTGCAAGTGAAGACCACTTTTGGATTTGCTCAGTACGCCCAGGTTTATATTGATGAGATCGTGCGACTGCATGGCGTTCCGACGTGCATTGTGTCCGACCGGGGCACCCAGTTTACCAGCCGATTATGGCAGAAACTTCAGGAAGCTTTGGGCACCCGATTGAGTTTTAGCACAGCCTTTCATCCGCAGACTGACGGTCAGTTGGAGCATACTATTCAGGCTCTTGAGGACATGCTCAGAGCTTGCGTTTTAGATTTTGGTGGTAGCTGAGATCGTCATTTGCCTTTGATCGAGTTCTCCTACAATAATAGCTTCCAAGAGACGATTCAGATGGCACCTATCGAGGCTTTATACGGGAGGAGATGTCGATCGCCTGTGTGTTGGACAGAGCTCCGGGAGAGCAGCATTTTGGGCTCGCAGATCGTACAGGAGTCGACCGAGAAGATATATCTGATTCGGGACAGGATGAGAGCGGAACAGAGTAGGCAGAAATCATATGCTGACAGTCGCCATCACCGACTCGAGTTCGCTGTTGGCGATCATGTTTTCCTGAAGGTCTCTCCGATGAAGGGTGTGATGAGATTTGGACGGAAAGGGAAGCTTAGTCCTAGATATATTGGTCCCTTCGAGATCCTAGAGCGTGTTGGTCCAGTCGCTTATCGGTTAGCTCTTCCGCCCAGTTTCCCTGATGTTCAACCCGTGTTCCATGTTTCGATGCTCGGCAAGTACCTTCATGATCCTTCCCATGCGATTCAGCACCAGACGATCCAGCTAGAGCGTGATCTTTCATTCACCGAGCAGCCGGTGGTCATTTTGGATCGGCAGGTGAAGAAATTGAGGTCGAAGGTTATACCCTCCGTCAAGGTTCTTTGGCGTGGCCCGAACAGCGAGGAGGTCACCTGGGAGACCGAGATCGAGATGAGGAAAAGATATCCCCATCTTTTTGAAGGTACGCGTAGTTAGATTCTAAATTCGGGGACCGAATTTCTTTAAGGGGGGAAGATTGTAATGCTTCGAAAATCGTTTAGGCAGTTTTTCGGTAATCGGCAAAATTAGCAGCCTTTTCCGTAAAAAGTCAAAATAGGTATTTTTCATTATAGACCTTATTATACAAAATTTATACAAGATATTACTATAAATTGGTCACTAAAATGTCACTTAAAATTTTCTAGTTAATTAAAAAAAATTCCTAATTAATTATTTTTAATATTATTTTAAGTTTTTAAAAATACATTTAATTAGTGATAAATACAAATTTAATTAGGTAAATTACACACTTAGGAAACATTATAAACTAAAATTTAGTATTAATAAAATTTTATCAAGACTTTTCAAAATTTTTATTCTATGGTTTAAAATTTTAATAAAAAATGGTTTAAAATGGGGTTTTTTGTGTAAAAGTTGATGTGATAGTCATTAATTGAGCTTGGGAAAGGCTTTTTGTGTAGAATTTTCTACACCATTCACACACACACACCCTCCCCAATACCAGGTCGAGCTCAACCTTCTGTAAACCCCATTTCCCTCTCTCTTTCTTGCTTCAAAGATCATGAAAAAATCAACAAAATCCACCGAAATCAACACATTTCTTCACAAATTCAAACCATAATCCTATTCCACCTCTTTACAACCCTAATTTGCTTTAAAACAAGGTGAAAGGAGGCATCTTTCAAGGTCAAGTGCAAGTTAGAGTTCAACTTGTAAGGTATAATTCTTATCTAATGTTCAAATTGTGGTTTAAATTTGCTAGATTTAGTAGTTTTAGTGTGTAATTTGGTTATGAATTCTTGTTTAGGAAATTCTAGTAAAGGTTTGGTGTTGTAATTAGGGTTTGTATCATGGTTGATGGGTTTAAGTTAGGGTTTTGGATATCTAGTTGGTTAGAATGGTTGTTTGTGTGATGTAGCGATCGCTACACCGTTAAATTGCGATAATTGCATCGATATTTCTATGCCAATGCTTACTAGATTTTTATGAAAATTAGGAGGTGATATTATTACGATATATGGACTATATTTATAGTATCTCATATGAATTTTTGGGTGTGTGAATGTGGATTTTGATTTAGTCGGGTTTCTGTTTTGACGGTTGCCCGAAACGACGATTTTAGTTAAGGTTTTAGGGATTTTCGCGTGTTTTCCGCGTACCGAGTGCATGTTGTGATTAATTTGAGAGCGCCAATCTTTTCATATTGTGAGTTGAGTCATTTCAGGAATCAGTAATCTTATATTGCGTGTTATGCAATTCTAGGAACGGTTGCGGAAACATCAGACGCGGCGCGCAAAGGCAAGGCGGTGGTCGGATCGGATTAGCGAGGCATTCAGGTGAGTAGATGTATTCATCTATGGGGGAATCGTCTGGATGGCATGAGACGCCCTCTAGTTAGGGTTACTTTATTTCTTGCAAGATTTGCATTGTTAGTAAGCTAAACCCCCTCATTCACATTGCATACCTTTATAGCCAATCGTCCGCTAGATTGCATGGATATTCATATACACATGTGCGATATCACTTCGTAAGACACGAATACCATAACCATTGGCTCCTGTTGCACGCGCACTATTCATGTGACACACACGCCTTTGGTAATTGCCATGCCACGAGCCCATAGAACTTGTTTAGCTTCGTGTCACCAATTGCATCATACATGATATATGAAATCGCATAGCATGTATATACCTCGCATCATCATCATACTTACATATATTTCTAACCAGAAATCACATCGCATACCTTGATATCATAGACATTTATCATATACAACATGCTAGGCATTATGATTTTCTTGAGAATTTCAGTATTGCTGCGATTTCTGGATTTTGGGGAAAACCGCAAGAATTTAACAAAAGCTTATATTTATCATTTTTAAAAACAAAGTTGTGGTTTTCTCATGATGTATGTGTCGTCCACCATGAGTTTTCATGTTTTCCGTTGGATTTCGAGACCCGATTCGAGGAGTGGATGAACCGTCTCGGGTACATGGTGGGCCCGGTATGGTACCCCGGGGCAAGAAGATCGAGTTGTAGACGATGAGCCTGGCAGGGGAAGACTACCTACCTGTGATGTCTGGCGCGACGGATATCCAGAGGATACCGACCGTTGTCGTGAGATTGATGATATGGGCCGATCCGGACTGACGGAGCCCGATGTATTGAGACATTGATACAGTGAGACATTGAGACAGATGTGTTTTCATATTTGGTGTCGATGCTTGACACGGGTTTCAGATGATTTGTTGATGGTATTTAGCTATTATACAGATATTCTTTTTCTAAAGTTAAGAATGCAGAACTCGTAGTATTTAAACACTTAAAGATTTAGTATTGACATTGCATACATGTGCATGCATACTAGAGGTATTACATCACATCTGGACATACATGCTGCGACGCATTTGCGTGCATTCTTACGATAGCCTTACTAGATGTTATATTCTACTCACGAGCTAGCAACTCATCCCCGTTGTGCCACAGTGTCTTACAGGTCGGACTCATCAGCCTAGTAGCGGCGGTTTATCTTATTAGTGACTTCTTTTTCTCAGACTCGCGACATTGCTCGTAGGTGGGTTGCGAGAGCGCTTTTATCTCTTTTTGTACTATTTTTGTATCTAGTATTCTCCATCTACCACTTCTTATTTGTATATTCGACCTAGTGATGAGACTGAGAGATTTGTGTATATGTGGGTTCTTTTGGGTCGAGCTCACTTGAGCCGACGTTGTGTTTTCTTACATTTCGCATTTCTTTAAGCTCTTTTTCTGGAGATTTCATATATATATTGCGTGTGGTTGTGATCCTCCTTGGGCGATGAGCTAGCTCCTGCTTGGGGATGCCATTTTGTGATTACAGGTTATATATCTTGTTATACCCATTTTGGGGGATAGAATTTACAGAGGAGACTCTGCCGAAATTTTCGGAAATTTTTGATGTTTTTAAAAAAGGGTTCAAAGCAACTTAATATATTTCAAAATCGTTTTCATGTAAGGTTTCCTTCACTCTTTTGATTTTGGTTTAGATTTTTCTGGGCTTTGGCTGACTTAGGTTACGTTACGCCTTTAGACGTCTCGTAATCTAAGTGCCAGTCACATTCCGTACTTTCGGGTCGTGACACATGTATAGGTATACGTATATGTATATACATATTCCCATTCCTATGTGTGTGTATATATACATATCCTCAAATACGCACAAGTAAAACAAAGTAAGCATGGGTGTGCGTGAGGGTGTAAACCTTATTCTAGGGTTCGCGACTAAACTAACTAACAACACAATCATCCAATTATACTAAAATTTCCATGACTCCCAATGTCTATCTAGATAATCATAATCTCATAATAACTTATAAATATACACATATAATATATACCATACACTACACTACGAACTGTGGTGGTGCTAAACTCCATCCACCGACTTCCCCCGTAGATATAATTTACTCACCTTGATCCTCGTTTGCTGGAGTCGATGACGCCACACTCATCCTCGACATCTTGAAATCCACGTGGAGGTAACTACAACCAATACACAATCGCAAATGCGTATTAAAATCAAGTCGGAAAATCAAAACGGCACACGTTTCGCTCAAAGGTTAAAACCTATAGCTTACGCCTGCAAAACCACCAAACAACCCCCGTCGCTGACGTAGAAACATCAGACGACGAAACACAAAATCAAATACCAAATCCCAAATTAAAACGAAGTCATAAAAGAACGCAACAACTCAAGAAAATGGTCCCAAATTTTATCCTAAGTGAAATTAGCCAATTTTGCACATATGGAGGGTCTAATTTACTGGAGATAAAGCCCTGGACCAAATAAGGATCGATTCTCCCCTACCCTGGCCATAAATTGCGGCCCGACGGATTAAATCTGTGGCCTGGGTGTAAGGGTTTGGGCTCTGGTCATCGGGGTAAATTCCTGGGTTCCATCATGACTCACAGTGTTTCCAAAATAAATCCTAGTGTCTCCGGGTGTTAGTAGATATCAAATTCCCTTCACAAATTCCAGAAAAATAGGGTATCGGGGTTTCTGGTTTCATGTCGCAGGGTTCTAGTCTATGGTTTAGCCCACTATGCAATCACTACAGGGGTCTAAGGTCATTACTAAGCCACAATTTCACTAACTCAAAGTCAAAATTTCTCAAACCGTAAGTTGGAATTTCCAAACCTCACTAGACATCGCCAAATCACTTCTTAACATGCATGGAAGCTAAGTAAACAAAATACTACACTAATGGTGATGAAATTCTCTCATTTGGCAACTCAAGAATTTTCTTGAGTTGCCCCAAGTATCCAAAATCCTTGCTTTCTTGGTCCAAAGTGTATCTTGTGAGCTTGTGCACATTTTTAATGAATGTGAGATGAAGTTTTGAGTTGATTTTGGGGGTGTTTTGAGGCTTGAAGAAGGGGATGGAGATGGGGCAGCCAAGGTGAGAGGGAGAGAGGAAAGAGATGAAAATAATAAAGTGTGAAGACAAGCCATGGTCAAAGGAGACCCCTCACCCTCTCTCGCATGCCCATCCCTCATTATAATATCCTTTTCTTTTCTTTTCCATTCTTTTCTTTTCATTTAAAAAGCCATGCATGATAAAAATAAGGAAAAAGGCATGATAGGAAAATGTAACAATGTGTAAAATGACATGGTGCATGTCCTGTGCACAAAACTAGATTAATGCAAGATTGTAGATATTTAAACGCGATTAGAATTAAAATGTAATATAATAAATCAAAAAATTTCATAATTTGCTTAAATCATATAAAACACCCTCTTTTTAGTAATTTTCTATAATTTTCCAAATATTGCCCAGTTTATCGTTATTTAATTATACCGAAATATTAAAAAATTCATAATATTTATTATTTAATTAAAAAAAATTCCCCAAAAATAATATTTTATTTTTCTGAAATGTTACAGTCATCCCCCCTTAAAGAAATTCGGTCCCCGAATTTAAATTTAAACTCCCCCAATTTCGAAAACATTTCAGTAAAATGATCAAATCGTCGGGGCTCCGAAATCATGAATACATAAAACGCATCGTAGCGCAATGCATGCGCCTGAAAAATAAGCAGATAACTCAAAATCAAAACTCCGTCAAGTATCCCGCAATTAATGGAGTTATGGCGAAGACACCAAAGTTAAAGCCCAAAACGAAAATCAACATGATATACTGTAACGCTTCGAAAATCGTTTAGGCCGTTTTTCGATAATCGGTCTTTTCCATAAAAAGTCGAAATAAGTAATTATCAATATAGGCCTAATTATACAAAATTTAGATAAGATATTGCTAAAATTTGGTAACTAAATTGTCACTTAAAACTTTCTAGTTAATTAAAAAAAAATTCCTTAATTAATTATTTTTAATATTAATTTAAGCATTTAAAAATACATTTAATTAGTTATAAATACAAATTTAATTAGGTAAATTACATAATTAGGAACCATTATAAACTAAAATATAGTGTAACAAAAATTTTATCAAAACATTTTAAGTTGAGTTGTTGTATGGTTTAAAATGGTTTGAAAAAGAATTAAAAAGGGTTTTTTTTGTAAAATTTGATGTGATAAGCATTAAATGCACTTGAGGGGTTCTTTTCTCCTAGAATTTTCTACACTTCTCTCACAACTCCCCCCCTTCCCTACCTCTGGTCGAAATTCAGCAGGCCTCCCCCATTTTCCTCTCTCTCTTTTGCTTCAAAATTCACTCAAAAATCCACCGAAATCAACAATTTCTTCACAAAAATTCAAACCTAAACCCTTTTCCACCTCTTCCCAAACCCAAATTTGTTTAAAACAAGGAGAAAGAAGACATCTTTCGAGGCTAATTGCAAGAGGTTCAAAGCTTGGGAGGTACCCCTCACGTGGACTTCGGAAGAGGATGAAGAGGAGGGCGACATCGTCTTCGGTAGATAAGGACCAGGTGAGTAGATGTATATCTACGGGGGAAGTCGGGTGGATGGCGTTTAGCACCCCCGCAACCTTAGAATAGGAATACTACTTACTGTCATTAGGAAGTCGGGCGTGACCTTAGATTCTTGGCTAGTAGGGCCCTATTAAAGACTTTAGGTTGGACTAGATTGATTTAGAAAGAATTTACCAGAGGATGAATGTCTTGGAGAAATTCGTAGGTTTCAGGTAGACACACACACACACGCACACACAGAAACTTGGCTTGGTGTATATGTGTATGTGTATATATATACATAGGAATGTGTGCAAGTATGTATATATACACACACAACATGTATATGTGATATAAGGATGTTATATGATATATCGGGATGAGACGATATAACTGGGATTGATGCTGTGATCTTTTGGCTATACAGTCGTATTATGATGTTGGCGGATCGTTGGAAAATGAATGGATATGTATACATAAACGATAATAGGTGATGATGACATTTAGATATACGAGACTCTAGAATAGGACCCGAACTGTAATATGTGACTGAATCACGATATGATATATATGTGACCTAATCACGACTTGATATATGTTACTTAATCAAGATATGATATATGTGACATGATATTTCTGAGGACCAATTGACGGTGTATATTTATGCAGACAATGATATATGATTGATGATATCGGGATGTATGCGATTACAGAACAGTACCCTTGATCCTGACATTATTTGATGATGATATTATACGAATGATGATGTGCGTAGGTGATATTTGACCCATACCCCGATATTGGGATGCCGTACGATGGATTTTACCGTACGAGGCATAGATGTGGTGATTGATCCGCACTCTTGATTCGAGGAAGTCGTACTACGTACGTGACGCTATTGATGCTAGATCGCCGACTATTAGAGATATGGACTCAGACCTTAGGTAGATTCTTATTTCTTATTGACTAGTTTCTTTAGTTTAGTTCCTTAAGGGGTTAGATAGATACTGGGTTTGGCCCGAGTCATATAACTGTAGTTAGACATGTATATTACATGAGTGGTTAATACACATCCATTTTTACATTCAGATCGTAATCATCATGTTGCATGTTCATACATATGTTTCTTTAGTCAGTATGAAACTCTACCTGTTAGGACACCAGCACCATTACCGATGATGCGCATATTCCACGTACACTTATTTGCCGGCTCACACACATCATCATTGGTAATTGCTATGTCATGTACACTTTAGAACATATTATCTTTTATTGGTAGAATCAGCTAAAGGCTAGATCAATATAATATTGTGATTACTCTCAGGTGTTAGTCTAGACATTGCATTTATTATTCAGACATTTCATGCATTCACATTTTCATGTTATCATGCAGTATTGTGGGTCTTATGCCGATACACATTATTTACTTACTCATGATTTTGGGATTTTGGATTTCTACGAGATTTCTGGATTTTAGGAAAAACCGCAAGAATATATATAAAACTTCTTCCTCTCTCTCTCCCTCTCTTTTTAAAATATAAGTTGCGGTTTTCTCATGATGTATGTGTCGTCCACCATGAAATTTCATGCTTTCTGTTGGATTTCGAGACCCGATTCGAGGAGTGGATGAACCGTCTCGGGTACATGGTGGGCCCGGTATGGTACCCCGGGACAAGAAGATCGAGTTGTAGATGATGAGCCTGGCAGGGGTAGCCTACCTACCGGTGATGTCTGGTGCGGCGGATAACCGGAGGATACCGACCGTTGTCGTGAGATTTGATGATATGGCCCGATCCGGACTGACGGAGCCCGAGATATTGAGACTATGAGTGATTGAGACTTGAGATTTACATGTTTTGTGTCGATGCTTGACAAGGATTTCCATGGATTTCATCGATGATGTTTCAGATTTCTATACAAATTTTACTATGATGAAAGTTAAAGACTTCTTATACAGATATATCCCGATTTCAGGGTTGATTGTTTTACATTTATGGTGCATGCATACTTATTCACATGACATATTACTATTTGAGGCACTGACACGAGCACGGAGCATTTGCACATACGCGTAGTTTATTACCCTGCACTACTAGATGACTAGTGATATATTAGTATATTAATATGACCTAGGACAGCGTCGAGCATTCGATTTCTTTTTGCAGATGTCTTCTACTCACGAGTTGGCAACTCACCCCCGTTGTGCCAAATTTCATTACAGGTTCGATGTACAGGTTTCCTTGGCAGTTTGCTGGCACATCATTTCATTCAGGGTCATTTGCTTGGTAGGTTGGTTCACTTGTGTCAGGACCGCCGTTGTACTTTTATTATTTCATTGGTATCTAGTAAGCTCCATCAACCAGACTTGTATTACTTGATAGTTTAAATGACCAGTTAATTATTTCGACCTTAGAGTCACGCTTTTATTATTATAGTATCTGGTGGATTTGTTTTCTTTTGAGTTTTGAGCCTCGCCCTTTGGCGTTGTATATTATTGTGCATGGTGTAGTTTTTCCGCCTGTTGGCGTAGAGCTAGCCCCCGCTTGGGGATGCCCTTTTATTGTTTGTATATATATTATTCTTGTTTGTACCCATTTGGGGCCTGTTTTTACAAAGGAGACTCTGCCGAAATTTTTGAGAAAATTGGATGTTGCTTTTAAACTTGTTTTTCTACATGTTTTCCTTTACTTCTTCTTTTATATGGTTTAGATTTCTGGGCTTCGGTTTACTTAGATTACGTTGCGCCTCTAGACGCTTCGTAATTTAAGTGCCGGTCACGTTCCGTACTTTCGGGTCGTGACAAAGTTGGTATCAGAGCGCTAGGTTTAACCTTTATATAGGTCTAGGATGACCCTTGGTTGATGGAGTAGGTGACTTAGGTACAGTGACGTACCGTGGGTATGATCCGCGGCATACTTACGATACGCTACTCTACTTAAGAAGCCTTAGGGTGTACATTTCTTTGCTCCGTATTCTATTCGTTCCTTTGATCTATCTTTGTCAATATCGGATGGTGGTTTCTATTACCACGGTCGCACGGGCAAAGGGAGCTGTGGCTAGAATGCGATTACCGTAGGGTATTGTCTATTCTTGGGGATTGAAGCATTATTTAGCGTGCGGACGAAGGGTATTTACATGTTGTTCAGACGAAGTTAAAAGGTTTGAACGAATGTCAGAAACCCATTTTCCTAAGTTTAAGGTATTCAGAAGAATATGCAGGTATTTCTATGGACCCTCTAGAAGAATGAAATCCTAACTCGACATAATGACCACGAGAACGCCTTTGAACCTTAGGGTTTACGGCAGTTCCGTAGTGCCATTAGTGAGGCTAGGGTTTACCCTTCTACGGCTGGTCCGCAGATGCTGGGGCATGTACTGGATATTTTTAAACTGTACTTGAGTGTTGAGTTCTCGGGGAATTATAGGATTATGATGAATCGATCGGAAAGTTTAACGTAGTCCGTATATCAGATGAAGGGATAGATTAAGTGGGAGACTCTCGATATGAGCATAGCCGTTTGTAGCGCCGTCAGCACAGCGATGAGGAGACGAGTCCGAATCAGTCGACATTAGAAAAGGCGCACATTGACGATAGTGTTTACGATTGTGATTCAGTGATTTGAATTTCATATTTCCATTGTTTGGATTTTGGTATTTTGAGGATTTTGTTCTACGATTGGTATTTTCTATGTGTACATTCATTACACTCTATTCGTGTTTCATATATCAGTGGTACTGATGTTGTTTTGTGCATACCCAGTGCACTCGATTTGGTTTTATGAATTTTGAGATATTGATTTGATTTCGTGCATATGGGTTGCACATGATTTTGACGTATGCTTCGACCTAGTCTTCATGCATTTTTCGTATCGTGATTTCGATTTTGATATTTGGTGTATGTTTTTGTGCACCATGTGCACTTGATTGAGATTTTTGCGCACACTTAGCGCACTTGATGCGATTTTGTGCACACCAGATGCACTAAATCGGGGTTTTGTGCACATTAGATGCACCTGATATTATTGTCGTGCACGCCCGTTGCACTTGACAGATGTTTTTGGTGCACACCTGTTGCACTCAGTTTTGTTTCTGTGCGTATTCATAGCATCTGTATTTGGTTTCGATTTCAGTACGCACCGGACGCACATGATATTTTTATACTATGATGGGGAATGATTTCATTATGAGCAGTATGTTTTTATAATCATAACTATTTGACTTAGTAACCTGGCGTGACGTGTATGTTAAATAAAATATATATATGTATAGCTATTTTTTTAAAAATAAACGTCCGCTACTTATGCCGTGACACGCGCATCACACGGCTATTTTTTTTAAAAAAAGGGGGTTTTGCATGCTTCTTTATTAAGATGTTTAGACGATTTTATTACGATGCGCACTATATAGAAGTTATAGTTTTGATGTATATCATAATGGTTTTCGTATTGGGCTTTGATATTTTATTCTCACCATATCTCCGATGATTGCGTTTTGTTGACGGAGTTTTGAATTTGAGTTATTTACTCGTTTTTTGTGCGCATGCATTGCACTAAGATGTGTTTTATGTATTGATGATTTCGGAGCCCCGACGATTTGTATGTTTTGGATGAATGTTTTAGTATTTGGGAGGAGTTTTAATTTAAATTCGGGGACCGAATTTCATTAAGGGGGAAAGATTGTAACGCTTCGAAAATCGTTTAGGCCATTTTTCGATAATCGGTCTTTTCCGTAAAAAGTCGAAATAAGTAATTTTCAATATAGGCCTAATTATACAAAATTTAGATAAGATATTGCTAAAATTTGGTCACTAAATTGTCACTTAAAATTTTCTAGTTAATTAAAAAATATTCCTTAATTAATTATTTTTAATATTATTTTAAGCTTTTAAAAATACATTTAATTAATGATAAATACAAATTTAATTGGGTAAATTACATAATTAGGAACCATTATAAACTAAAATATAGTGTAACAAAAATTTTATCAAAACATTTCAAGTTTAATTGTTTTATGGTTTGAAAATGAATTAAAAAGGGGGGTTTTTGTAAAATTTGATGTGATAAGCATTAAATGCACTTGAGGGGTTCTTTTCTCCTAGAATTTTCTACACTTCTCTCACAACTCCCCCCCTTCCCTACCTCTGGTCGAAATTCAGCAGGCCTCCCCCATTTTCCTCTCTCTCTTTTGCTTCAAAATTAACTCAAAATTCCACCGAAATCAACAATTTCTTCACAAAAATTCAAACCTAAACCCTTTTCCACCTCTTACCAAACCCTAATTTGTTTAAAACAAGGAGAAAGAAGACATATTTGAAGGCTAATTGCAAGAGGTTCAAAGCTTGGGAGGTACTCCTCACGTGGACTTCGGAAGAGGATGAAGAGGAGGGCGACATCGTCTTCGGCAGACAAGGACCAGGTGAGTAGATATATATTTACGGGGGAAGTCGGGTGGATGGCGTTTAGCACCCCCGCAAACGTAGAATAGGAATACTACTTACTGTCATTAGGAAGTCGGACGTGACCTTAGATTCTTGGCGAGTAGGGCCCCATTAAAGACTTTAGGTTGGACTAGATTGATTTAGAAAGACATTACCAGAGGATGAATGTCTTGGAGAAATTCGTAGGTTTCAGGTAGACAGACACACACACACACGCACACACAGAAACTTGGCTTGGTGTATATGTGTATGTGTATATATATACATAGGAATGTGTGCAAGTTTATATATATACACACACAACATGTATATGTGATATAAGCATGTTATATGATACATGGGGATGAGACGATATAACTGGGATTGATGCCGTGATCTCTTGGCTATACAGTCGTATTATGATGTTGGCCGATCGTTGGAAAATGAATGGATATGTTTACATAAACGATAATAGGTGATGATGACATTAAGATATACGAGACTCTAGAATAGAACCTGGACTGTAATATGTGACTGAATCACGATATGATATATATGTGACCTAATCACGACTTGATTTATGTGACTTAATCAAGATATGATATATGTGACATGTTATTTCTGAGGACCAATTGACGATGTATATTTACGCAGACAATGATATATGATTGATGATATCGGGATGTATGCGATTACAGAACAGTACCCTTGATCCTGACATTATTTGATGATGATATTATACGAATGATGATGTACGTAGGTGATATTTGACCCGTACCCCGATATTGGGATGCCGTATGATGGATTTTATCGTACGAAGCATATATCTGAAGATTGATCCGCACTCTTGGTTCGAGGAAGTCGTACTACGTACGTGATGCTATTGAGACTGGATCGGCGACTATTAGAGATATGGACTCAGACCTTAGGTGGATTCTTATTTCTTATTGACTAGTTTCTTTAGTTTAGTTCATTAGGGGGTTAGATAGATACTAGTTTCGGCTCGAGCCATATAATTGTAGTTAGACATGTATATTACAAATGAGTTGTTAATACACATCCATCTTTACATTCAGATCGTAATCATCATGTTGCATGTCCATACATATGTTTCTTTAGTCAGTATGAAACTCTGCCTGTTAGGACACCAGCACCATTACCGATGATGCGCATATTCTACGTACACTTATTTGCCGGCTCACACACATCATCATCGGTAATTGCTATGTCACGTACATTTTAGAACATATTATCTTTTATTTGTAGAATCAGCTAAAGGCTAGACCAATATAATATTATGATTACTCTTAAGTGTTAGTCTAGACATTGCATTTATTATTTAGACATTTCACGCATTCTCATTTTCATGTTATCATGCAGTATTGTGGGGCTTATGCCGATAATTATTATTTACTTACTCATGATTTTGGGATTTTGGATTTCTACGAGATTTCTGGATTTTGGGGAAAACCGAAAGAATATATATAAAACTTTTCTCTCTCTCCCCTCTCGTTTTAAAATATAAGTTGCGGTTTTCTCATGATATATGTGTCGTCCACCATGAGATTTCATGCTTTCTGTTGGATTTCGAGACCCGATTCGAGGAGTGGATGAACCGTCTCGGGTATATGGTGGGCCCCGTATGGTACCCCGGGGCAAGAAGATCGAGTTGTAGACGATGAGCCCAGCAGGGGAAGCCTACCTACCGGTGATGTCTGGCGCGGCTGATATCCGGAGGATACCGACCGTTGTCGTGAGATTTGATGATATGGGCCGATCCGGACTGACGGAGCCCGAGATATTAAGACTATGAGTGATTGAGACTTGAGATTTACATGTTTTGTGTCGATGCTTGATACGGATTTCCATGGATTTCATCGATGATGTTTCAGATTTCTATACAAATTTTACTATGATGAAAGTTAAAGACTTCTTATACAGATATATCCCGATTTCACGGTTGATTGTTTTACATTTATGATGCATGCATACTCATTCACATGACATATTACCATTCGAGGCACCGACACGAGCACGGAGCATTTGCACATACGCGTAGTTTATTACCCTGCACTACTAGATGACTAGTGATATATTAGTATATTAATATGACCTGGGACAGCGTCGTGCATTCGATTTCTTTTCGCAGATGTCTTCTACTCACGAGTTGGCAACTCACCCCTGTTGTGCCAAATTTCATTACTGGTTCGATGTACAGGTTTCCTTGGCAGTTTGCTGGCACATCATTTTATTCAGGGTGATTTGCTTGGTAGGTTGGTTCACTTGTGTCAGGACCGCCGTTGTACTTTTATTATTTCATTAGTATCTAGTAAGATCCATCAACCAGACTTGTATTACTTGATAGTTTAAATGACCAGTTAATTATTTCGACCTTAGAGTCGCGCTTTTATTATTATAGTATCTGGTGGATTTGTTTTCTTTTGAGTTTTGAGCCTCGCCCTTTGGCTTTGTATATTATTGTGCATGGTGTGGTTTTTCCGCCTGTTGGTGTAGAGCTAGCTCCCGCTTGGGATGCCTTTTTACTGTTTATATATATATTATTCTTGTTTGTACCTGTTTGGGGTCAGTTTTTACAAAGGAGACTCTGCCGAAATTTTTGAGAAAATTGGATGTTGCTTTTAAACTTGTTTTTCTACATGTTTTCCTTTACTTCTTCTTTTATATGGTTTAGATTTCTAGGCTTCGGCTTACTTAGATTACGTTGCGCCTCTAGACGCTTCGTAATTTAAGTGCCGGTCATGTTCCGTACTTTCGGGTCGTAACATATACATCAAATCTATAACACGTACATAGTACGCGTCGGTGTAAACTAGTCAAAACGTCTGAAAGAAATGCATCCCAAACCTTTCATATTGCTGTACGATGCGCATATCGCGGCACAGTGGCGGACGTTTATTGTAAGAAAATAATTTTATATATTTATATACATATATCCTTTGTTTAACATATACGTCCCGCCGTTTTGAAAAATAATATAGAAGGGTTTCCTTTATAAAAATGTTTCGTGTCATCCCCGGCAGGTAAATACCGAGTCTATAGCACCTTTTTGGAAATCCCCTTGATAACTATCAATGCATGCAAAATATATTCAGGTACTGTTCTCGGACTAGTCTTGCTCAGCTACTATACCGAATAGTAAATATCATAACACATGCTGCTCAAGGGAAATCAATCCCAAAATGTATATAGAATGCCGCGTGCGTCTGGTGCGCACGGTAATCGAATCCATGAATGTGCCATACATGTACATAGAAACAAAATCTAAGTGCAATGGGTGTGCACGAAACACCTGTCAAAGCAACGAGTGTGCCTGACAGCAAAACCAGGTGCATCTGATATGCACGAAGAATCCCGATCTAGTACATCAAAATTGCATCAAGCGCCCAAATATGCGCAAGAATCCAAATCAAGTGTACGAAGTGCACGAAACCAAATATCGAATATAAAAATCGAAATAGACGGTATACGACACATTTCAATCCAAATCCAAATCAGGTATACCGTGGTATATAATCTCACAACCATGTGCATCAGCGTGCACAAAGTCAAATCAAATACTAAAAGTGCATGAAAACTATGCCGAAAGCATAAGTCAAATCACATGCATACCATAGGTATGAAATCAAAATCAATATCTCGAATGAAATCAAATCGAAGTCAGGAGCAACTGTGGTGCACAAAATCTCAATCATGCAAATAAATCATCCAAAATCCCTAAATCAACGATAGCGGAAATAGTCCCGCTCTGGCACATCCTCTATAGATCTCTGGCCAACTGTCATGGTCACCCATAAGATGTCTCGTCGACGATGCCGAACTCTGGCCTACTTGGTCTGTGTAAAATGACCGCTCCTGGGTCCAAGTCTTCTCGTATAGTATTTCAGAAGGTTCTGTTGAAGTCTCTCCCAAAACTCGTTTATGCTGAAATGCCTGGAAGCTATCATCCTTTTGCTAAATCTGTTTCTTGTTGCGGAATGGCTGCATACTCATCGCGACTCCTTCTGGAAAATATATCCATATCCAACGCCTCTGCATGCGTGTCACATCTCTGGTGTCAGCGGAGTGGAACGCCATCTCATCCAGATCTCGTACGAACCTCTTACTCCACTTTTCTCTAATGTCGACTGATTCGGACTCGTCTCTTCGTGACTGCCTGGACAGCGCTCCAACGGCTATACTCGTATCTGGAGTCTCCCAAGAAATATATCCCATCACATGATATCCGAATGACATCGAACCTTTCGATCGATTTGTCAAGGTTCCATAATCCCCCAAGAGCTCAATAATCTTGGGTACAGTTTAATAGTATCGAGTACATGCCACACTACCTAAGGACTAGCCGTAGAAGGGCAAACCCAAGCCTCATCAATGGCACCACGGAACTGCTACAAACCCTAATGTTTCAAAGCGTTCTCATGGTCATTATATCGAGTTAGGGTTTCATTCTTCTAGAGGGTCTACGGAATTACTTGCATGTTTCTCCGAATACTTTAAACATGGAAAAATGGGTTCCTGACATTCGATCGTCTTCTATCGACTCCCAACGTACCTACGTGAAGTCGTCTCTAGCTGGAATCAATCAATCTGATGACCTCGCATCGGGGTAGGCAACGAATCACATGTCCTATTCATTCCTCCCTGGGTGACTAGCGATCTTCTATAATATCTCTAAGTATAACTCGTGCGGCAATAGTTCCAAACATTTGGGACGATATCTTGTAATTCACAGCAACAACTGGCTCATTCGTCCGCACGTTGAACAGTGCCTAAATCATCAAATAATCGGTGCATTGATGGTCATCACATGCTGGCTGGTCTCTAGCAGTAGCCTGATCCTCTGGTGCTGATCTGCACGTCCGAGAAATCTCGTAAAAGCAATCCATCAAACGCTCATGGCGTGAAAACACAATAAAATGACGCCTTTATGCAATCGTATGTCCCTGGAATCATGCCGTGGTCAGTCCTCGTTCGTGATGAGCTCATGCTGACCGCAACTCTAGCCGTAGCTCTCTCTGCCCATGTAATCGTGGCAGCAAAAACCATAAACAAATATCGATGATGATAGATCATAGGAAGGAATATAATACTGTGCAAGGAAATGTATATCCTAAGGCTCCCTAAGCGGAGTAGCGTATCGTAAGTATGCCGCGGAACATACACACGGTACGTCACTTTACCGAAGTTACCTACTCCATCAACCAAGGTCAACCAACATGACGAAAGTTTGGGTCTAATACCCCATCGACTAAGTCTAAGTTCCGTAAGGTCAAGCCTAGATTCCGTATATATACAAACGCCCTAAGCTCCGCATAGTCAAGCATAGACTCGAACCAAGGTTAACCTAGCGCTCGGATACCAACTTTGTCATGACCCCAAATGGCACGTGACTGGCACTTGAATCATATGAAGTCTATAGGACCCCATCTAATTCAAGTAAGCCAAGAAATTCCAGAAATCTAAACCATTTTAAGAAAGAAGTGAAGAAAACAAGTTTTAAAGCAAGTGGTTTTAAGAACATAAGCCGAAGTATGCAATTTTAAAATCTCAAGTCTTTTCTGAAAATTTCGGCAGAGTTTCCTTTGTAAATACAGGCCCCAAAAGGGTACAACACGCATAATATGAAATAAAAGGGCATCCCCAAGCGGGAGCTAGGTCTTCGTCAATTGACGGTGACAACCACGCAAGCAATATAATATACAACGCAGAAGGGCGAGGATCAAAACTCAAATGGAAACTCAAATCATCAAGAAAACCATAATAATATAACGCGCGACTCTAAGGTCGAAAGAATATACACTGGTCTTCTAAGTCTAATAAATATACAAGTCTGGTTGATGGAGTTACTAGATACAACTGATTAAAAAAAGAATACAAGGGTTGTCACGATGCGGGTGAACCCACCTACCAAAGTAATCACCCAAAAAGGAAAGTGTGCCAGCAAAACCGCAAAGAACCTGTACGGCAAAACCTATAAGAAACTGTGGCACAACGTGGGTGAGTTTCCAACTCGTGAGTTGAAAACATCATAGAGCAGAAATCGTATGTATGACTCAATCCTAGGTCAATACGATCAGTAATATATATCCTCAATATGATATAGTATGAAGCATGATAAGGTGGCAAGTGTAAACATCTACACAAAAGTGAATACCAAGTGCCCGTGTCAGTGCCTCAGGTAACAACATATCCTAAACATGAGGTGTGATCAATGTAATCAACATGAAATCAGTGTCAACTATATCATGAAGTCTATAAGTATGTGGATATCATCCAACTATGTAATCAATGCATGTATGTATGTGGATCTCGTTCACGGGTCAATCAATGACACAATAACATCATGCACGTAAATATCATAAAAGCATATGCATGAAAGTATGAGGATATAAATCAACGTGTGTCCCTTGCGACACATCAAAATCATAGAACCTGAGTGTCCAGCATCGATACTCGAAAACAACATGAAACCCATGTCCAACATCGACACGTAAATCCTCATATCTCGGGCTCCGCCAATCCGGGTCAGCCCTTAGGCTCCGGCAGTCCGGATCAGCCCATATCATCTCTCAACTCCGGTCGGTATCCTTCGAGCCTAAATACTATGACCGGTAGGTACGGTTTCCCTGTCAGGCTCATCGATGTGGTCCATCGAAATACCTTTCTTGCCCCGGGTACCTCCGGGCCCCACCATGTACCTACACAAGGCCCACGACGCCTCCTCGCATGGGGTATATAAATCAGAATGGATAAAACTCATGGTGGCTGCTGAAATATCATATCAAGAGAAACTGGGTTTTTCACATAAAGCATAATTTCATGAAACGGTCCTCAAATCTAGAAATCTCATGAAAACAGCATATCTCGATGCGTATAATCATAAAGCATGATGTATGCGACATATAACAAAACTGTAAACATATCCGTATATCGTGCAACATGGAATCAGTAATATGCACATATCAAGGGAAAAACCGCTCTTTCAAATGAATCCATTTTTAAAATATATCTTGCGGTTCCCAACCTTTCCAAAGTCAAATGCAACATCGTAAAAAGGTGCATGTGTAATTATAGCAAGTAAATTGAGCAAAGAGTCATATCATGATGCAACAATCCTACTGTGTAGTGACATAGTTATTATCGATGATCATGTGTGTGAGCCGGCAAGCAGGTGTACGTGGAGCATACGCATCATCGGTAATGGTGCTGGTGTCCTGACAGCATGGGTTTCAATATAACAATGAAACACAGTTAAGCATGCAATGCGATGCGAATAACAATAATACGCAGAAAATGAATAATAAACGCAATAGTGAAGAACCTACATTAATATATATGAGTCATACAGTTTTGCCATTTGAAATAACACGAATCGTGGTGTTTAGAAAAAAAATAAGGGCTACGTCGTTTTTAAGAAAAGATACGTCCTTTGAAATATCCATAGAATCCCTTGGCCTGTCTTTAAAATACTCACGATTCATTAGTTTTGAAATTGGTATGACTCGAGTCTAGTCTAACATCTATAAATAAACTACAGGACTAAACTAACAGGCTAATCGAAAAGGTACGGAAACCACCTAAATCTGAGTCGATACATATAAATATAATAGTCGGTGATCCCATCTCAATAGTATCATATACGATACAATATACAACATGACATCATCGAGTCAAGAGTGCAAATCTTTCATCAATATAATAAATCCATTATACGACATCCCAATCTGGGTAAGGGTCGAATATCATATTTTCTCATCAATTGTCGGGTATCCTTATCATCATATCTCATGAATTCGGGGTACTGATCTAGGTCTAGTACAAACGGATACCATCTGCATATATATGCGTGTACGGAAACACACGCCTAAAGGCCAGCTATAATCTCATGTCGTATCACATAATACAAATGAAAACATATCACCAATCTCATGGCATCATACCTAATCTCATCGACTCATCTCCAAGTACCATGTACAATCCTCACCATCCATGTATGGGTATACGTATATGTATATACATAGTCCCATACCTATGTGTGTGTGCATATATACATATCCTCAAATACGGACAAGTAAAACAAAGTAAGCATGGGTGTGCGTGAGGGTGTAAACCTTATTCTAGGGTTCGCGACTAAACTAACTAACGACACAATCATCCAATTATACTAAAATTATCCATGACTCCCAAAGTCTATCTAGATAATCATAATCTCACAATAACGTATAAATATACCCATATAATATATACCATACACTACACTATAAACTGCGGGGGTGCTATACGCCATCCAACCGACTTCCCCCGTAGATATAATCTACTCACCTTGATCCTCGCTTTCTGGAGTCGATGAAGCCACGCTCATCCTCGTCGTCTTGAAATCCACGTGGGGGTACCTACAACCAATACATAATCGCAAATGTGTTTTAAAATCAAGTCGGAAAATCAAAACGGCACACGTTTCGCTCATAGGTTAAAACCTGTAGCTTACGTTTGCAAAACCACAAAACAACCCCCGTCGCTGACGTACAAACATCAGACGACGGAACACAAAATCAAATACCAAATCCTAAAATAAAATGAAGTCGCAAAACAATGCAGCAACTCAAGAAAATGGTCACAGATTTTAGCTTAAGTGAAATTAGCCAATTTTGCACAAATGGAGTGTCTAATTTACTGGAGATAAAGCCCTGGACCAAACACGGATCGATTCTCCCGTACCCTGGCCGCAAATTGGGGCCAGAGGGATTAAATCTGCAGCCTGGGTGCAAGGGTTTGGGCTCTGGTCTTCAGGGTAGAATCTTGGGTTTTTGCATGACTCACGGTGTTTGCAAAATAAATCCTAGTGTCCCCGGGTGTTAGCAGATATCAAATTCCCTTCACAAATTCCAGAAAAATACGGTATCGGGGTTTCTGGTTTCGTGTCGCAGGGTTCTAGTCTATGGTTTAGCCCACTATGCAATCACTACAGGGGTGTAAGGTCATTACTAAACCACAATTTCACAATCTCAAATTCAAAATTCTTCAAACCCTAACTTGGAATTTCCAAACCTCACTAAACATCGCCTAATCACTTCTAAACATGCATGGAATCTAAGTAAACCAAATACTACACTAATGGTGCAGAAATTACCTCATTTGCAACTCAAGAATTTTCTTGAGTTGCCCCAAGTATCCAAAATCCTTGTTTTCTTGGTCCAAAGTGTAGCTTATGAGCTTGTGCGCATATTTAATGAAACTAAGATGAAATTTTGAGTTGATTTTGAGGGTGTTTTGAGTCTTGAAGAAGGGGATGGAGATGGGGCAGCCAAGGTGAGAGGGAGAGAGGAAAGAGATGAAAATAATGATGTGTGGAGACAAGCTATGGTCAATGGAGACCCCTCACACTCTCTCTCTCATGCCCATCCCTTATTATAATATCCTTTTCTTTTCTTTTCCTATTCTTTTCTTTTCATTTAAAAAGCCATGCATGATAAAAATAAGGAAAAAGCCATGATAGGAAAATGTAACAATGTGTAAAATGACATGGTGCATGTCATGTGCACACACCTAGATTAATGCAAGATTAGCGATATTTAATCGCGATTAGCATTAAAATGTAATATAATAAATCATAAAATTTCATATTTTGCTTAAATCATATAAAACACCCTCTTTTTGTAATTTTCTATAATTTTCCAAATATTTCCCAGTTTATCGGTATTTAATTGTACCGAAATATTAAAATATTCATAATATTTATTATTTAATTAAAAATAATTCCCCAAAAATTATATTTTATTTTTCTGAAATGCAACAAGTAACCGGGTTCTAGAGTCCAGTAGGAGACCATCTTGAATAGTCAAGACCGGGTCTCCTAACTCTAGAATTAGTAGGGTTGCTTACCGCTCTCGTAGGGGTCTAGGGATGTGGGTTTGGCTATTCATCACGACCGTGGAATCCGTATTTTTAACTGGCTTTATTTAAAACATGGACCTACCAGTATATCCAATATTTCATATGTTGACTTCTGCTGTAAAGTTCTGTGATGAGATCAAATAACTGCGTGAAACGAATACTTTATATTATATAAATGATATATAATAAACGTTGCTTATGTTTTGCATCCGTGCTAGTCCTTCCCCCACTCTGCCGTTAGTTATCTAACCTAAGGTGCATGACGGGACCCTGTGGCGAATGCGGATGGTATAAGCGTACGTTGTATAAGTATTTTCGTTTTTTATCCGTGATGCTTAGGAAGCATAAATGATGAGACTTCATTAATGAGATTAATGAAAAAGAAAGAAACCTAAAGATGTTGTAGAATCCTGTTTCAAAAAGGGTAGCTCTAGTTTTTGCTTTGCATAGTGGTATTCCTTGATGAATATCCAGCACCTCATTCGATGTGGAAAGAGCCGAGATCCCTTCATCGGGAGTGACCTCTTTAGCAAAACCTAGCAGATGCTACAACCCACTCGGTTCTGTTTTTTTGATTGCTTCTCTAGTTCTTGCTTTGCTTAGTGGTATTCATGAATATCCAGCACCTTATTCGACGAGGAAAGAGCCGAGATCCCTTCACCGGGAGTGACGTCTTTAGTGGTGCGAGATGTATTGAGTTCGCAAGCTTATTCGTGGAAGGTCTTGCGCAGAAGTGGTGCGAGTCGATAGAGAAGGGCAGAGCAGCAGGTCTTCCTCCCATGACCTGGGCCGAGTTTATGACTGTATTTCTTGCCCTCTTCCTTCCACAGAGTGTCCGAGATGCTCGAGCACATAGTTTTGAGTCGTTACGCCAGACTCCGGAGATGACAGTGGTACAGTACGACGTACTGTTTACCGAGCTATCGGCGTATGCCCCGTATTTGGTAGCAACTGAGGAGATGCGGATCAAAGGGTTTGTTCGAGGATTGCTTACCCCATTGTTTCTCTCCATTAGCGCATATCACTATGATACCTATGCAGCAGCAGCAGAAGCAACACTATTAGTCGAGGAGCGTCTTGTCGAGACTTCGGTAGTTCCGGGACCGAAGAGGGTTCGTACTGATACATCAGCACAGAGACGGCCGTTTAGGCACCGCGACAGACTTCATGCAGGTGGCAGAGACTTGGGGCGAGGCCGATTGTTTAGCTCTTATCCCCGGGAGGGTCAGCAGCAGACACCGTCTAGATGTTTCCAGTGCGGAAGTACTTATCATCATGTTCGAGATTGTCCGGAGCCACGTGAGGGCGAGACAGCCGTACCACATGTTACTTTACCACCTTCTCCACCTCCGAGGGCTTTGCTTCTTACACCTGCTATTGCTCCGCGTCAGACTTACGCACAGAGTGGTCGTGGTCACGGAGGGTTTGTTTAGGGAGGACGAGGTGGCCGAGGCAGAGGACAGCCAGTTGCCGGCAGAGGACAGCCAGTTGCCGGCAGAGGACAGCCAGTTACCGGTAGAGGACCGCCAGTCGCAGGTGGAGGGCAGGCATGGGTTTTTGCTTTGACGCACCAAGACGCTCAGGCGTCCAATGCAGTGGTCTCAGGTACTCTTTCAGTATGTTCTGTTGATGCACACGTGTTGTTTGATCCGGGATCTACACACTCGTACGTTTCCACACACTTTGTGCCGAGTTTCGGCAGAGAGTCTTCTTTGCTTGATTAGCCGCTTGTTGTGACCAATCCTGTAGGCGAGTCATTTCTTGCTAGACACGTGTTTCGGTCATGTGTTGTCCATATTGGTGAGAGAGAGTCGTCCGTCGACTTGATCCTTCTTGAGATGTTGGACTTCGACGTTCTCCTGGGTATGGACGGGTTACCCATGTGCTAAGCGTCTGTTGACTGCCGCGAGAAGACTGTTAGGTTTTGTTTTCCCGGCGAGTCGGTTTTAGTTGTGCAGGGGGACCGTTGTGCCGCCCCTCACAGTTTGATTTCAGCCCTTCACGCTAGTCGGCTTTTGAGGAGGGGATGTCAGGGATTCTTAGCTTCTATTCGTGATTCCGGAGCAACAGTAGATTCGTTGTACCGGGTTCCTGTCATACGAGAGTTTTCCGACGCCTTTCCTAATGAGTTGCCTGGATTGCCGCCAGAGCGTGAGATAGAGTTTTGCATTGATCTGATTCCCGGCATGGGGCCGATTTCTATACAGCCTTACCGGATGGCCCCAGTGGAGCTTAGGGAGCTGAAGGATCGGTTGCAGGAGTAGCAAGATAGGGGACTTGTACGTCCGATTGTTTCGCCGTGGGGTGCACCTGTCCTGTTCGTTAAGAAGAAGGACGACAGTTTGCGTTTGTGTATATATTACCGTCAGCTGATTCGGGTTACTGTGCGGAATAGATATCCCTTGCCTCGTATCGATGATTTGTTCGACCAGCTTCAGGGTGCGGGGTACTTCTCGATGATTGACTTGCGATCAGGCTACCATCAGTTGCGGGTTCGGCAGGAGGATATTCCAAGGACGGCTTTTCGCACGCGTTCCGGCCACTATGAGTTTTTGGTGATGTCGTTCGGACTCACCAACGCCCCAGCAGCGTTTATGGACTCGATTAACCGCGTCTTCAGGCCGTATCTTGACCAATTCATCATCGTATCCATCGACGATATCTTTGTGTACTCCCGGAGCCGAGAGGAGCACGAGCAGCACTTGTGTATTACGTTGCAGACCTTGTGGGAACATCAGCTGTGCGCTAAATTCTCCAAGTGCGCATTCTGGCTCGACAGTGTAGACTTCTTGGGTCACATGGTGATGAGAGATGGCATATGTGTGGACCCGAAGAAGATCGAGGCCGTTCAGCATTGGCCCAGACCAGCATCAGTTATGGAGGTCCACAGCTTCTTAGGACAGGCTGGCTACTACCGACGATTTGTTCAGGACTTCTCCCGTATCGCTGCACCGTTGACCGGGTTGACCCGGAAGGGAGTTCCTTTTGATTGGACGGAGGCGTGCGAGCATAGCTTTTAGCAGTTGCAGACTCGTTTTACTACGGCGCCGGTATTATCTTTGCCTTCGTGATCGGGCGGATTTGTGGTCTATTGCGACGCTTCTAGGTTGCGTATTGATGCAGCACGACAGGATTATCGCTTATGCTTCACGGCAGCTGAAGAAACACGAACAATACTACCCCACTCATGATTTAGAGATGGCTGCAGTGATGTTTGCACTCAAGATCTGGAGACATTACCTATACGCCGAAGCGTGCCATATATTCACGGACCACAAGAGCTTGAAGTACATATTTCAGCAGCGAGACCTGAATCTGAGACAGCACCGTTGGATGGAGCTAGTGAAGGACTACGATTGTGAGATCCTTTATCATCCTGGCAAGGCAAATATAGTGGCGGATGCTTTGAGTCGGAGGCCCGGAGGTAGTCTATCTTGTTTGATCGCAGTGCAGAGGCTGTCGTCGACAGATTGGCAGACTCTATGCGACAGCCGAGTGCAGTTCGAGTTTACTCGTACCGGGGGACAGCTTGCGTATATTCGTGCACGTCCACAGTTGCTTGACCGTATCCAAGAGGCGCAGCCCAGTGATGACCGTCTTTCATAGATCAGGGAGCAGGTTAGGCACGTCAGAGACTCCGAGGTCGTGATCGATGATCAGGGGATACTGGGATTTGGGACTCGACTGTGCGTACCAGATTCAGAAGGACTGAGGCGAGAGATTCTCGAGGAGGTGCATCGATCATTATACAATGTTCATCCAAGTTCCACCAAGATGTACCATGATCTGAGAGATGTTTACTGATGGGAAGGGATGAAGAGGGACGTCACAGACTTCGTTTCAAGATGCCTGACTTGTCAGCAAGTCAAGGCCGAGTACCAGAGGCCCACGGGAGAGCTACAGCCATTGCCCATTCCGGAGTGGAAATGGGAGCAGATTTCTATGGACTTCATCGTGGGTCTACCCAGGATCAGTTGAGGGTACGACTCAATTTGGGTGATCGTGGATCGATTGACGAAAGAAGCTCACTTTCTGCAGGTGAAGACCACTTTTGGATTCGCTCAGTATGCCCAGATATACATCGACGAGATTGTACGATTGCATGGCGTCCTGATTTGTATCGTGTCTGACCGAGGCACCCAGTTCACCAGCCGACTATGGCAGAGATTTCAGGAGGCTTTGGGCACCCGCTTGAGTTTCAGCACAGCATTCCATCCGCAGACCGACGGCTAGTCAGATCGTACTATTCAGACTCTGGAGGACATGCTTCGAGCTTGAATTCTAGATTTCGGTGGTAGCCGGGATCGTCATTTGCCCTTGGTTGAGTTCTCCTACAATAATAGCTTCCAGGATACGATTCAGATGGCACCTTTCGAGGCTTTATATAAGAGGAGATGTTGATCGCCCGTCTATTGGACAGAGCTCAGCGAAAGCAATATTTTAGGGTCGCAGATCGTACAGGAGACGACCGAGAAGATACAGTTGATTCGAGATAGGATGAGGACAGCTCAGAGCAGGCAGAAATCGTATGCTGACAGACGCCGTCGTAGACTCGAGTTCGCCGTTGGCGATCATTTTTTCTGAGAGTCTCTCCGATGAAGGGCGTGATGAGATTTGGGCGGAAAGGGAAGCTTAGTCCCAGATTTATAGGTCCCTTCGAGATCCTCGAGCGTGTGGGCGCAGTGGCTTATCGTTCGGCTCTTCCACTCGACTTTCCGGATGTTCATCCCGTATTCCATGTGTCGCAGATACCTTCATGACCCTTCTTACATAATTCAGCACCAGAACGTCCAGCTTGAGCGCGATCTTTCGTTCAACGAGCAGCCAGTAGTGATATTGGACCGGCAGGTGAAGAAACTTCGATCAATGGTCTTTCCATCTGTGAAGGTTCTTTGGCGCTGCCCGAATGGTGAGGAGATAACTTGGGAGGCCGAGGGTGAGATGCGGAAGAAATTCCCTCATCTCTTTGAAGGTACGCGTAGCTATATTTTAAATTCGGGGACAAATTTCTTTAAGGGGGAAGATTGTAAGACCTTAGAATGCGTTTAGTGGTTAATTAAGAGAAAATATGGTTTTTAGTAAAAAGGTTTACCAAAATGGTTTTTAAATATTTTATAAAAATTAATGAATATTTTATTAGAATTTAATTGGGCTTGCACACACATGTGCATGAAAACCTAGGGCTAATTTGGGGGTTAAACCATGCTTAGTAGCCATGGTGCTTTAACCTTTTCATTAGATAAAATATGTATTTAAATTAAGTATTTTTTTAAAATTTGAATTTCCTTTTGGTTTGACTTAGAAGAGGAGGAGAGAGAGGGCATGGGAGACAAAGCATGCTTGGCATTAAATGAGGGGAGAGAAAATGCCATTCTTTGTCCCCTAACCCCCCTCTCACTCTCTCTACTCTTTTTCTAAAACTCTCAATTTCCTCACCTCACACAATTCTCTCTCCCACTCTAAATTCTGCTCAGCAGCAGCAGCCGCCCCTCTTCCTCATCCTTCTTCTTCTTCCCTTCATTCAAGTTCCAATCTCCATTAAAAATCCCTTCCCTCTTCATTAAACCTCTTGTTTAAGCACTTTTTGTGGGTTCTTGAGGCAAATCTTTGCCTTTGAAGGCAAGGTTAGCAAGTTGAGCCATCACTAAACCCCTTTGAGGTATAAAGCTTACCCTAATCCTTTTATTTGCTAAACTTTTAATTATTTAACTTTATTTAGGGTTTAAGTGGTGTATTAGCGCTAATTAGGTGATTTATGTGTAGATTAGGTCAAGTAATGGTTTTTATGGCTTAACTTTGGGTTATTAGTACTGTTAAATCCATGTTTTGCACCTGGTTACACTAAAACCCCCAAATGTATTAATTTTAGTGTTTAATTAGTGTTTAGTTAAGATTTATTGCCGTTTTGGGATCTGTTGTAACTCTCGATGTTTCAGGAAAAAGTTGAGTTTACTGGAGCATGTTCACTAGACCTAGACCACACACATGGAGCACGAGACCCTAATTCCCACACCAGGCCGCAGAAAAATTCATTCTGGCCACAAATTGTGGCCAGAGGGCTGAGTTGGTTGTCGGGGTTTCGGCCGGGGGAGTCTGCTACATATTTAAGGTGGTTGGTATATGCAACTTTTCTTAATTCAGCTCGTATCAAAATCTGGAATCCAATTCCTTGTTTCAATGCTTTTAAAACTTGCGCGACACATACGTTATGTGAGTGGGTTTACTGCTTGCTGCGTATCACTGCGTGTCGGGGTGGTTTCAGGCGATGCACACACGTTTTGGTGTTTTTGATGCACACGCGTTTAGCTTGCGACGCTAGTTTCTCGTGTGATCTTGTTATCGCGTTTTTGCAGGATTTTGGCCTTATGAATGTTGCTTGTGTAATTCTAGGTTCGCAGGAGGGTACTTCGGACGCTGCAAGGAAGGGGAAGCACATAGTCGGCTACACTTAGCATGAGATCACGGAGAGTAGATTTAACATCTACGGGGAAATCGCCCATATGGCATTATGCGTCAGGGCTTGATAGGATATTGTAGTCGTGTGTTATAATATATATTTATGTTGGTCGTGCATACGTACCATTGTAGCATACCCCTCTTTTGTTTCATATAGACATAGTATGTATGAGACACCACACTGTTACTAACGGTTCATGCTGCACGAGCATAAATTGCATGCTACACACACACCGTTAGTAATTGCCATGACTCTCGCAGTATAGAATTGCTATGAACCATACATCGTTTAGCTTACCTCATCATCGATGATTAGACATGATTATGTTCCTTGCGTGCATACATATTGTACACTCATGCTTGCGTATATACCACTTGTACATTCATATTGGCACATATACATATTGTACACTCATGCCTGCGTATTTACCACTTGTACATTCATATTGGCACATATATATATTGTACACTCATTGTTGCGTATATACCCACTTGTATATCCATATTGGCTCACATGCATAATATACACTCATTCTTGCGTATATACCCACTTGTACATTCATATTGGCACATATACATATTGTACACCCAATCTTGCGTATATACCCACATGTATATCCATTTTGGAGCACATGCATAATATACACTCATTCTTGCGTATATCCCCACTTGTACATTTATATTGGCACATATACATATTGTACACTCGTACTTGCGTATATACCACCTGTACATCCATATTGGCACACATACATATTGTACACTCATACATGCGTATATACCACTTGTGCATCCATACCTACATACATACTTATTGTACATACATAGATGATGCCGACTTTCATTTTGGAGAATTGGGGACCGCATGAGATATTTTCAAAACTGGATCCATTTAAAAGAGCGGTTTTTCACTAAATATATCATATCACTATTCCATGTTGCATGATATTCGGATATGCTTACATTTTTATCATATGTAGTATACATCATGCCTTATGATTTTACGCACTGAGATATGCTGTTTTCATGAGATTTCTGAATTTGAGAACCGTGGCTATTTCAAAACAAAGCATGTACTGTTTTAAAAACCCGGTTTCTCTTGATATGATATTTCAGTACGTCCACCATGCGTTTTCTCGGTTCTGAGACGTGTGACATGTGAAACCCGAGTCGAGGAGCTGGATGAGGCCGATTGAGGGTACATGGTGGACCCGGTATGGTATCTCGGAGCGAGAACGGATTGTTGTACTGTAGACGATTAGCCTGGCAGAGGGACTACTACCTACTGGTGATTGGTTGGACCTGCCGGTTATCCGGAGGATACTGACCCGAGTTGAGAGATCGATACGGGCCGACCCGTACTACCGGGGCCAAGGGCCGATTCCGCAGACGGAGCCCATGGGCCGATCCGGACTGACGGAGCCCGATATATGAGGATTTGCATGTCGATACTGGACACGAGTATTTCATGATGTTTTCGGGTGCCGATGTTGGGCACATCGTTTCTATGAGATTTACAGGATTGAGGGCCGGATAAAGTGACGGCGCCTGAGTTATTGGGATTTTGGGGTGTTTTTGGTAGACACCGGGGTTTTCCACAATGATGATTCGTGTAGATGATATTTTATCCCATGCTCAGCATTCATTGTTATGCATTGCATCATGTAGTCATAGTACCTCATAGAGTACTTTGCATGATTACTGCGTACCCAGTTCATCATATAGATGTTATTAAATTGCACATGTTAGAGTATCGCAGTACGTGCATACTCGCGATTACCTTTATATATTATTTACTATTCACGAGTTGGTAACTCACCCCCGTTGTGCCTCAGTGTTTGCAGGTCGACCCTCTGAGTAGTTGCGGCAGGGCTGCCTCATTGTATCTTTTGGCTACGGATACCATTGCAGTTGGCGAGTGAGCCGTTTTGCCTTTAGGTGGGTTTTGCGGTATCCGTTTATTTCCATTGTACTCTCTGTTGTATCTAGTACTCTCCATCTACCATTTCATGTATTGACTTAGAGACCAGTTGTGAGGACGATGTATATTACTTTGTACTCTTGATGTCGAGCTCGTGTGAGCCGGTTTTATTTATGCAGTTTTATCTTTTATGTTGTCTTCACTTATATTGCTCATTTCTTCGCTACGGCGTCGTATATTTTTATTGTGGTGGTTGTTTCCGCCGTTGGGCTTGATTGCTCCCGTTTGGGGATGCTTTATTCTTATTATATGTCATTTTACTTATATCATGTCTTGTACCCAATTTCGGGGCTAGTTCTTACAAAGAAGTTGCTGCCAAAATTTTTAAGAAAATAACACAAACTTTAAAGTATTTTACTCAAGCTTTTCTAAATGTTTTAAACTAATGTTTTCATCACTCACTATTTTTAATGGTTTTGATTTCTGGGTTTCGTCTTACTTAATCGCGTTACGCCTGTAGACGTTACGTAGTTAAGTGCCGGTCACGGGCCGAACTTTGGGTCGTAACAAAAATGGTCCCTAGTCGTGGGAGTATCGAGACTGGGCATCGATATTTCGGAGTAGACTAGTGTATACGTTTCTAGACCCCGACGAGGGGTGATGGTTTGGTCCCGCAACCATTGGTCTTTAGACCAAAGATCGTATAAAGGTGCTCACCGGGGGTGATGTTGGATATAGTGCCCTCAAAGTCAATTATTGGATCACAGGCACACGATTGCAATGATTAAAGGAGGACCTATACCGGAAGGACAGTCTTACTCGAGATGATAGTATGTTATCTGGCCTGTCTTTATCATCGTGTACATACTTTAGGTGACATTACAGATCACTATTACACGTTGATAGAGCCCTTAGTATTCATGCTTGACTACCAGCAGTATGATGGCGATCATATACGTGAGAGTTGGGTAGTCTATAAGCACATCCATAAAAGTGTCCCTAGTCGTCGGAGTTTCGAGACTGGGCATCGATACTCCATTAGTAGACTAGTGTATACAGTCGAGACCCCGACGAAAGGCGGTGGCCAGTCTCACAAGACATTGGTGTAAGTTGGTTCACCTAAGATGTATACAGGTGCTCATTGGGTTATGAGTACACCGGACGGACTCGCCGGCAACTTGCTAGTTGGTATTATACCTGACGTCAGACAGCAGTTCCCTGGTGACATGTGTACAGGTTAGTCTATCGACGTGATATCGTCATTTGTCTCGTATGAGTTCTGATTGTTTTTATTTTCCGGATTGTGTAATGTAGAAAATTGTAAAGAAATCACAACCAAAGAATTAGATTTGACCGCAATCAATAACGGTGTCGTGTAGATTTCGTTAGCAAGTGCGGATCGTCCACAGGGATTGTGCGATTCGTTTCTATGTTTAATTTGTTTGAATCGAAAAGTTAATCGAAAAGAAAAGAAACGTGATTCAAGGATTTATCGATTGATTCAGGTGTCACGAGTTTAATCAAGAATCAAGAAACTGATAAACAAAACAAGAATCGGTGTTTCGATGATATTTCCAACCAAAATGTCAAGAATCTAAATGAGGCTCGTAGGAATCGATCGGATCTATAGATGTGATGTAATTTCAAGATTTCGTGTTCTTGTCCTTCGAAGGATTGATACTAGATTGATGATGATCGACGAGAGTTAGGGCTTTCTTGATGAAACTAGGGTTTCATCTTTTAAACACTTGTTCTTTCGTTGATATCATTTGCATTCTAGCCGCTAACAATTTCAAGAAACGATCGTAACTCCCCAATCTCGAGCGATATCAATCAAGAAAGCATCGCAACGAATTGGGTTGTCGATTTGTGAACTTGCTAGGGTTTACAAAACTCGTAGGAATCAAGAATCGTTTTCAGATATATTACATCATCATTCTATTGATCGTCTCGACTCCTCGACGAGCGGAGTATTACTCAAACATCATCACACAGAAAGTATTCAAGAATTGAAAAGATATCATGATGCGAGAATTTAAAGAAAACAAGATAAAAGAATATCACCTTTTATTTATATCAACAATTTTATTAGAGTCGCTCAAGAACTACAAGAGGAAGAACTAAATTGTTGAATTGGCGTCGCTCGGCTCCGTGAGTCGCGGATCGGCTTTGACCACTTGCTCCGTTGAAGATTGGCTCGGCTCATAAAAGGTTGCGAGGCTTCTTGCTTGATTGGGTACTCGGGATCTTGGCTTTTGATTGGAATTTAGGGTTAGGGTTTCACACAAGTCCTCTCACTAGACTTGTGGAAGAAGAAGATGAAGAAAGAGATAGAATGGCTCTCAAATGAACTAATGGATTGATTTTTCCAAGCTCATGAATTATATCCTTTTCAAGTGAGCCTAGGGTCTTATTTATAGAGCACCCAAACCCTAAGCCTTCTTGAGTTCCCTCCAAAAGTTTGTTGAAAGACTTCTAGATGTAGTTTGTTAGGCTTAGCTTAGGGTTTAAGCTAGGGTTTAGGAAGAAGTTTCTAGAATGATAGGCTAGTTTAGTGTTGATCCCAAAACTTGCTGATCTGGCAGAAGTATCTGGAGTCTTCTGGAAATTGTTGTGTCTTTCTGAAGTGTGGGCCCTGAGAGAAACATTTTGCACTAAAATTGAGGAGCTAACTCCTTGGACCCACCGCGGATCCACGGCGCAAGCAGGCTTCTCCCGCGGATCCGCGGCACTTTGTGGGGCTTAGGCCTTGGGCTTTTTACAGTGGTCTTATGCTAACATATTGGGCTTCATCTGATGTGTTGATTTGTATTTGTCCCTTTGGATTGATACCAGAATTGAAATCATTGGGTTGGCGTAACGTTTTAGCTGTGCCCTGTACATTTTGGCCTTTCTGCTGGATTTTCCTGCACATATCTCAAAACAAGTGTTGCGCAAATGTAGGGATGATGCGATGCCATGAAATATGGTCAATTTCCTTTATAGTGTCGGTTTTAGAGTCTAATACATGTAATCTGATATTTTGCGACAGTTTTGCTAATATGTGAATTATGAATGCCGAACACTTCTATATGAATGCAAATGATGAGGAAATTGTCGGCTAAAATATGCAATATTTTCGACTAATCAAATTCCCCCAAACTTAATTTCGATCGTATCGAGCGAACTGTTTTATTAAAAAGAGAAAGAGAAAATAAAGAAAGAGAAAAACTATCTAGCACACTTTCGTAGGCAACACGATTGCATTGAGCACGTGCAACAAGCCTTTAAACCTCTAGGTGTCCCTAGTAGGAGGAGTGTTGTCTCCTGAGGGTTTTCAGCGGATTGTACCCACAAAATCCAATAATAAAAGAAAGATCATGAATATTACATTTAAAGACAAGAATTGTAAAAGAAAAGCCTTGAAAATTAGGGTTTCCAACTAAGCTAGCTTTTTGGTTGTCATGAGCCCTATCTTAATGGTCATGAAAAGATGTTAGAAATCACGTCCTCCCTCAATAAAACATCGTCTTATTCTTCATTCCTATCTTTATTCCAAACATCGATCATATAACCCTGCGTGTGTGTAAAGACATCCCTACACCCGGAGAATTCAATTCAAGCTATCATACTCTTGCCCATCAGCCTCACTACTTTTTAATTAATGAAAATTTAGATGAGATTGCTCACACACTTTTATGCGACCGTTAATAATTCTTGAGGTACTAACCGACCGATTACTCCTGTGCTTGCTTACTTGGTGTATTTTCCTCGTCTTGCACCACCTCAGGCATAGCAGTGACTCCCAGACCAGTTGGCCTTAGGGCACTAGATGAAGAAGCACCCTCGCTATATATTTTTTATTGCCCTTGGTGATAACAAAACCAGTGTTCATTTTTCTCACAATTTTATATTTTTTATTCATTTTTTTTCTTTTTATTTCCTTCATACATCGGCTTTAAGACAAGAGCATTTCAAGGTATCCTCTACCATCCCAGGCTTCAAGACGTGTGTAAGTGCGACTAGCAGGGTATCAACGTTCAAAATGTTTGGCTTCCAAAATAGAAACTATTTTTCAGACTTATTTTTATCCTCAGATTAGTGACTTCCTTCATCTTACTAACCCTTGGGACAACGGCTCATAACTACTTATTACTAGTTCGTATAAGAAAACTTCTAATTTTCTTGGTTTTCTTAAATTTTTCTAATCTCATGGATGTAACTTTTCACTATCTAAACTTTCTTTATCTTATTTATGTACAAAAAGTGTAAATATTAAAATTATTTTTATACTTGAAAATTTTCAAATTTTTATGGGTTTTGAAAATTTTTCAATTTTTATAGATTTTTAAAGAAATGTTTTGTACTTATGCAGATGATATGCAAATGATGCGAAAATAAGCACAAACCTCCCCCAAACTTGTTTTCAACAGTGTTCTCACTGTTGCCAAACGCTATACCTACAAAAACTGTAAGCCTGGAGGGAATTATTAGTGGGGGCAAAATATATAAGTGAAGAACTTCCCCCAAACTTACTCTTTCACTCACCTTCATTAAAAAAAAAAAAATAATGCAATGATATACTGGATATGAAGGTGAGACGGAGGAAATTTAATCCAAGTAAACTGGCTCTTGTAAGAACAAGAGCTCCTCCGTAGGGTCAGTGGAAAAATACGGCTTAAGTCTATGTCCATTTACTTTGAAAAAGGTGCCGTTTATAACATTTTCTACTTCTACTGCCCCGTGCGGGTATACAGACCGCACAACAAAAGGTCCCTTCCATCGAGATCGGAGCTTACCCGCGTGAAGGTGTAATCGTGAATTATAAAGAAGGACTTGTTGACCAGGTGAAAATGTTTTCCTCAAAATGTTTTTATCGTGAAAAACCTTAGTCCTATTCTTTGTGATTACAGCGTTATCATAAGCTTCATCGCGGAGTTCGCTTAGCTTATTTATTTGCAGCTTCCGAAAGTTGCAAGCAAGGTTTAGATCAAAATTTATTTCTTTTATAGCCCACAATACTTTATGCTCTATCTCGATGGGTAAATGATATGCTTTCCCAAACACTATCCTATATAGAGACATTCCTAGGTCGGTCTTAAATGCAGTTCTGAATGCCCAAAGAGCATCCATCAATTTGGTCGACCGGTCTTTTCTATTTTTAGCAACAGTTTTCTCCAGGATAAGTTTGATTTGTCTGTTTGAGGTTTCAGCCTGCCCGCTTGTTTGGGGATGATAGGGTGTAGAAAGTCGGTGGTTGATTGAGTATTTTCGCATCAGAGTCTCAAAAGACCTGTTGCAGAAGTGTGTCCCATTATCGCTAATAATAGCGCGTGGTTGTCCAAATCGCGAGAAGATATTCTCTTTTAAGAACTTAATGACAACTTTCATGTCATTAGTGCGACATGGAATGGCTTCTACCCACTTTGAGACATAATCAACCGCCAGCAATATGTACAAATTCCCAAAGGAGTTAGGAAAGGGACCCATAAAATCAATGCCCCAAATATCAAATATTTCAACAACCAGAATGGGTTGCTGAGGCATTTCATTCCTCTGGGATATTCTACCCGTGTACTGACATTGTGTACAGGTTTTGCAATACTCAAATGCGTCCTTGAATAAGGTCGGCCAATAAAATCCACATTGCAAAACCTTTTCCGCTGTCTTTTTGTGACCAAAATGACCCCCACAGGCCTGATCATGACAAAATGAAAGAACACTCTTGAACTCTTCATTCGGGACACACCGGCGAATGATCTGATCAGGACAATATTTAAACAAATAGGGCTCGTCCCAGTAAAAGTGTTTTACTTAGGAAAGAAAACGATATTTGTCATGTTTTGACCAATCGCTTGGTATAAGTCCCGTGGCATGATAGTTCACAATATCCCTGAACCATGGTTCAGCGGATATGCTCAAGAGTTGTTCATCAGGGAATGAATCATTGATCGGCAGGGTCACAGGGGAAGAAATGATGCGTGAAAGATGGTCAGCTACTACGTTTTCACATCCTTTCTTATCTTTGATAACCAGATCGAATTCTTGTAACAGAAGGATCCAACGTATAAGTCGACCTTTTGCATCTTTCTTCGCCAGAAGATGTTTTAAAGCGGAATGGTCAGTATACACAACTATAGGTGAGCCAATTAAGTAAGGCCTGAATTTTTTTAATGCAAATACAACCTCTAAGAGTTCTTTTTCTGTGGTTGTATAATTGATTTGCGCATCATTCAGGGTCTTACTTGCATAGTATATCACGTGTGGCATCTTTTCGATGTGCTGTCCTAAGACTGCACCTACTGCAAAATCAGATGCGTCACACATCAGCTCAAAGGGGTAGTCCCAATTTGGTGATGATAAAACGGGGGCTGAAGTGAGTGAGTGTTTAAGTGAGTCGAAAGCTGTCTCGCAGTCCGAGTCAAAATGGAAAGTCGTATCCTTGGCCAGGAGAAGAGTTAAAGGTCTAGCAATTTTGCTAAAGTCCTTAATGAATCTCCTATAAAAGCCCGCATGGCCAAGGAAAGATCGAATATCTTTGACGCTTTTGGGATGAGGTAGGTTTTGAATGACATCTATCTTAGCTCTGTCAACCTCAATGCCTTTCTGTGAAATGACATGTCCAAGTACTATTCCTTCTTGGACCATAAAATGGCATTTTTTCCAGTTCAAAGTCAAGTTCTTCTCTTTGCAACGAGTAAGAACAGCGTCAAGATTCGCAAGGCAATCAGAAAAAGAGTCTCCAAAAATCGAGAAATCGTCCATAAAGATCTCCAGAAAATTCTCTACCATATCAGAGAATATCCCCATCATACACCGCTGAAAGGTAGCGGGAGCATTGCATAACCTAAAGGGCATACGACTGTAAGCAAAGGTACCAAAAGAACAAGTAAAAGTGGTTTTATCTTGATCCTTTTTGGCGATGGGGACCTGATTATAGCCTGGGTATCCGTCCATAAAACAATAATACTCTCGTCCCGCTAAGCGTTCCAGCATCTGATCAATGAATGGTAGAGGAAAGTGGTCTTTCCTCGTGGCAGCATTTAGTTTTCTATAATCAATACATACACGCCACCCAGTTTGGGCGCGTGTCTGAATCAACTCATTTGCCTCATTGGTTATAACAGTGATGCCGGATTTCTTAGGAACGACATGTATAGGACTTACCCACTGGCTATCGGAGATGGGGTATATAATACCATTATCTAAGCATTTGACGATCTCTTTCATTACAGCTTCCTTCATGACGGGATTCAACCGTCTCTGTGGTTCTCGGGTCGGTCTGGCATCATCCATCACATGTATATGATGTTCAACAATCAAGGGACTAATCCCTTTGATGTCCGCCATACTCCAACCAAATGCCTCTTTGTTAGATCTCAATACCGATAACAGTGCATTTTCTTGCTCTGATGCAAGAGAAGCGGATATTATAACCGGTAAAGACTCATTCTCACCTAGATATTCATATTTGAGGTGAGAAGGTAAAATTTTGAGATCTAACTCAGGCGGAGAAATGATAGAAGGAGGGATCATTGAGCGATTTTTGGATTTACAAAGAAGCTCAGAGCCTGTGAAAGATACAGACTCTGGTGGAGTAAAGTCAGGAGTGCAGGACTCAAGTGTAGAGAAAGTGTCCTCACTAAGATCATGTGTGAAATCAAACAGAGATGTGGTAATGTCATCGAGATCAGTAAAGCAAAGTTCCTCGGCTCTACAACTCTCGGGAGCGATCTCATGGACAGAGCACACATCTAAAATATGAGCAGAGGGTTCTGATGGCTGACTTCCAACTTTGTAGATATTTAGTTCAATGGTCATATTTCCAAATGATAAGTTCATTGAACCGTTTGTACAGTTTATAACAGCGTTGGAAGTGGCAAGGAAAGGACGACCCAGAATCACCGGAATTTGGCCCTGGGGGTTTGCTACAGGATGTGTGTCGAGAACAATGAAGTCTACAGGGAAAACAAATTCCCCGACCTTTATCAATACATCCTCTAATTCACTCCTTGGTTTGGTGATAGATCGGTCTACCATTTGGAGAGTGCAGTGAGCAGGTTTCAGCTTTCCAATCCCTAGTTGCTCATAGACAGAATAAGGGAGCAGGTTAACACTTGCGCCAAGGTCTAAAAGAGCACGATTTATGTTTTTACCCCCAATCGAAATCGATATTGTAGGACATCCTGGGTCCTTTCTTTTCTTTGGAAGCTGGGGTATAAAAGCAGTGCTAATATTATTAGACATGAAGACCTTCTTCGGCACTTGAGTCTTCCTCTTCCTAGTGCACAAGTCCTTAAGAATTTTCGCATAAGCGGGGACTTGTTGAATTGCATCTAGGAGAGGGATATTGATGTTAACCTGTTTGAACATTTCCAAAATTTTCTCCATATGAGGACTCGTTCTATTAGCCCTTAACCGGTTCGGGTAAGGAGCTTTCGCAATAAGTGCAGGGTCCATCACAGGAGAAGGAAGAGGGGGTAGACGTGGTCCCAAAAGTGGTGTGGGGACCGTCTGTGGAGAACTATAAGGGTTGGGAGAAGGTGTCGACCCTAGTGGGAAATGGAGAATAGGCTTGCGAGAAGATGGTGTGGTAGAAGAAGAAGGATTAGAAGGAGAAGTGTGTGTGTGTGGAAAGGTCTCAGCCGGGGTGTTGATATGATTTTCAGTATCATCAATACCTTCCCTGACATGATTGTTCAGCACTCTTCCCGATCTCAACATTGTGACGGTATTTACATTGTAATGCCCAGGATTCTGTAGGGGTTGAGAGGGGAGTTTCCCTTTTTCTCTCGCACTCATTTCGGCTTTTAGGCGTGCGATTTCAGCTTCCATCGATCTGATACTCTCAGCTTAGGACGCTGAGTTTTTCTTTATCTCACTGACGGAAGATCTAACCTCAGTCGAAACCTCTATGAAATTTGACAAAAGTGATTTCATGGTTTTAGTGAATTGAGAGAACTCGTCAGAACAGGACTGCATAGGATTAGACTGTGCAGGGGTGTTGCCCTGGATTTGGAAATTTTGTGACTGATAGGGGTGCTGAGTGAGTTGAAGGGGTTGCTGTTGTGGTGGAGGAAGAGCCCTTTGAAAATTATTCGTGTTTGGAACCGTGTTTTGAGGTTGGTTTTGGTTCCAAGCGAAATTCGGGTGATTCCTCCAACCCTGATTGTACGTGGAAGAATAAGGATCGTTTCGAGGTCTTCGAAATGCGGCATTAGAATGCTCGTGACCTTGAAACGCAGAGTTTAATGGACATTCTTCCGTTAAATGAGACGAATCAGAACAGCACCCACAAACAGTTTTGGGGAGTGACACTGGGTTTAGGGAGGCTGCTGCAAATTTGTGTTCCATAGCGTCGAGCTTCTTTTGCATTGCTGCCATTCCAGCTCGAACACCTATGGACACATCTATTTGGTGTACGCCACCCCTATTCATTTGTTGGGTTCCACTCTCCCACTGTAGTGATTTTTCAGCGAACTCTTCTAAGTACTTCCAAGCTTCCCAATCATCTTTGGTCATAAAAGTACCTTGACACATGTTTTCAAGGCTCTGTTTAGTGTTTGGGTTAATGCCCTCATAAATGATTCGGCACAATTCCCATCTCGGGATGCCGTGATGAGGACACTGAACCAATAGATCCTTGAAACGTTCAAAGAATTTTGAAAATGGTTCAGCAGGGAGCTGGGCAAATTGATTCAGTTCGCTACGGATTCGAGCTGTCTTTTATATTGGGTAAAATTTCTTAAGGAATGCAGCGACGAATTCTTCCCAATTCGTGTTAGAATGTGCGGTAGTGTTATATAGCCACTTCTCGGCTTTATCGCACAATGTCAATGGAAGAAGTCATAGACGCATAGCATCCACTAAAAGTTATGACGTACCCATCATTGCGCATACGTTTTCAAATTTGGTAATGAAAACGTAAGCGTCCTCAGTCTCGAGTCCGTGAAATTTGGGTAAAAGATTGATATACTGGGGCTTAATCTCAAAGTTATCCCCATTGGCTGGTGGTGTGGATAAGCAGGTCGAAAGAGGACCTCGAATAGGGTAGCACCTCTCCTGGAGAGAGATGCGGGGTGGATTCTGCGCACCAACGGACGGCGGCAGATTAGGGTTAAAGAAGTTTGATGGATTCGGATCCATCGGTGTGGGTGTGGTAGTGGGTAAAGAAAAGGTAAATGGAGAAATATCGACTTCGGAGTCGATAAAGGGTACGCGGACTAAACGGGCACTAGAATCCCGTGTCCAGCCTATCTTGCACTAAAATGGGTTAGTACAAGCGGCAGCGTTGACTTATAATTAGGGGTAATGAATGAATGCGGTGCTTGCTTTTGAAAAAGGGAAAGATTTTTGAAAAAATGATGCGACAAAACAAATGCAGCACACAAACCCTAGAATCTAGTGGTCACCTAGGTCCGGCTCTAGACCGCTCCTAACTGCCAAAAGACAAGTCGCAGGATAGAATCCTCCACTGCCTCTTTGTCCCCCTGTGGCCGGATAAGTGCCAGGTAAGTGGGAAGGTACTCCACTACGTAAGTAGTGGGCCTAATTAAAAACCACTAGCCTTAGACACACTCGCTTTAGGCACCACAAGAAAACGCGGATAAGCAATGAATTACCCACGGCCTTCTCTTGTCCTAATTGAGCGCGACAGTCCTTAGAGTCTTCTCTAGATTTCTTTTAGTTAATGTGGGTCAATGCGGATGCAAGTTTTGTGGTTTTCGGGGCCTAGGAAGGGTAATGAAATCCCCACCTAATTTAGATTTGGCCGTGCCCCTTAATTTCCGTATTTAGAATGCAAACAACCAAGAAATCAAAATCACGCACAAATTTAATTTTGCTTTTGCGGCGCTGCGATTATTTGCAAAGAATCCTGCAGCAAAGTGTTAGTTGGAGCTAAAAAGAGGAGAGAGAAGGAGGTAAGAAACTTACAGAGAAAAAATTGCACAGAGATCCCTCAAAGGGGCCGCGGTTCCACCGCAATAGCCCTCTAGTGCCGCCCTTCCGCGGTCGAGGTGTTGGATCACTGAACCAAACTTCTTCAGGGAGCTTCTGTGGACTCCCTCAGCTCTCTGGTATTTTCAAAAAAATTTCTTCACTTGCCAAACAGCTCCAGATTTCCTTGCAATAAACCACAACAAATCGTTTAGGGTTTGCACGAATTTTGATCTCAAAATAACAATGGAATAATTCTTTCAATTCAAACTATAATATGAAACGAATTAGCGCGTGATCCCCAGCAACGGCGCCATTTGATTGGTTTAGATTTTCCGGCTTCTGCCGCGGATCCGCGGCACTTTGTGGGGCTTAGGCCTTGGGCTTTTTACAGTGGTCTTATGCTAACATATTGGGCTTCATCTGATGTGTTGATTTGTATTTGTCCCTTTGGATTGATACCAGAATTGAAATCATTGGGTTGGCGTAACGTTTTAGCTGTGCCCTGTACATTTTGGCCTTTCTGCTGAATTTTCCTGCACATATCTCAAAACAAGTGTTGCGCAAATGTAGGGATGATGCGATGCCATGAAATATGGTCAATTTCCTTTATAGTGTCGGTTTTAGAGTCTAATACATGTAATCTGATATTTTGCGACAGTTTTGCTAATATGTGAATTATGAATGCCGAACACTTCTATATGAATGCAAATGATGAGGAAATTGTCGGCTAAAATATGCAATATTTTCGACTAATCAAGTTCCCACCGTGCTTTGATTACTACCCTACCACGACTCAAAGGAGTCATGAAAACAGGTTTTAGTTGGGTACAGTCCCGAGCCACATGGTGGCAGTGAGCGGATCGGTAGGGGATTCGTCTCTCCCGGTATTGGGGGTGAGATCGCGCTGTGTTTAGGAGAGACATTACACAAAATCCTTGGCCAAGTTAAGTGAAATTAACTGGTAAGTATTCCAGTAGTTTCTCAACGTGTTCTGGGCTACACTCTGACACGACTTATACCGCTATTGGGGGTATGACGTTTACCTGCCCCGTAGGCCCGATATGCGATATTCATAGACGAACGGACCGGACTGTACGGATATTGTCGCTGACAAGCTCAGCAGGGTTCTGTAACATTTTAGAAAATATAAAATATTTAGTTTTGGAATTTAATATTAAAAAAATATATTTCCCGAAAACTGCCCGATTTGCGAAATTGGGGTTTTCGAAAAAGGGTATAAATATATAGCAATAATTGTGAAATAATTGGAAATTAAAATGATTTATTCATTTAAAAACTATATTTAAAGGATTTGGCATTTTTAAAATCAATTATATGCAGTTTAAATAAAAACCCGATTAGTGCACAGCTAATCGCGATTAGGCCAAATCCGTGTTTTTACAGTTTTCAATGGCTAGTGCACCATGTCGTGTTGTATTTGGTTACATGTTGTTGCATTTGTGTTGTTTGGTGGGTATTATTGTGATTTGGTATTAAAAGAGAAAAGAAAAGAAAAGAGGAATGGCAAAAGGGTAATTAGTGAGAGTGGGTGAGAATAAATGAGAAGGGGGAGAGGGGCAGCCACATATCCCCCACCATTATTTTTCCTTCTCCTTCTTCTTCCTCACTTCCCTCCACTTCAAACCCTAGGATCCATCTTTAAAACCATGCCAAAACCCTATACCCCCTTCACAAAAGTTGATCCCCTCATTCTCCTCTACACATTGGGCCAAGAAAAGTTGGATTTTGACAACATTAGCGAACTAGGGTTTTTCTTGATGTTGCATCCATGAGGTATAATTTCTACAATTTAGATAGTTTTAAGTTTCTTTATATTCTAGTTAGTTAGGAATGGGTTTAAGATGTGGATTTGTGAATTTGGAAAATCCTAGTAAGGGTTTGAGTGAAATTGTGGATTGGTGATGATTGAGTGGCTATTGAGTGGCCGTTTAAGACCAGGGTTTGAGTATAGAAACCAGAATACAGATTTAGGAATTGATTATGTTGGTTTTGTGTCGAATTGTGAGGGTATATGGGAATCTGGAGTAACCCGGAGACACTAAAAACTATTTAACGAATACTGGGAGTAGTGCAGGCAACCTGGAGTGTACGCTGAAGACCCGAGCCCCTAACCCAAAGCCCAGGCCGCAGATTTATTCCATTTGGCTGCAAATTGTGGCCAGGGTGGGTTGGAATTGATTCATATTTGTTCTGTGGTCCCTTTAGCTGTAAACTAGACCCCTTATATGTGCAGAATTGGCCAATTTTACCTGAGAGAGAATCTGGGAGCAGTTTGGTGTGGTTTGGGCTATGTTTTCCGTATTTTGAAATGCAAATTCTTGATATTTGGATTCGTATTTGGTTGTTGGATGTCTGTACATCAACAACAAGGGTTGTTTGGTTGATTTTTGTATGCGTTGGCTATAGGTTTTGACCTATGAGCGGAACGTGTGCTGTTTTGGTTTCCGACTTGATATTAATACGCATTTGCGATGTCTTATGATATGTAGGTACCTCACGAGGGCTTCGAGGCGACAAGAAAGTACGTGGCGATGTCGGCATCGGCAAGCGAAGATCAAGGTGAGTAGATATATATCTACGTGGAGAAGTCGGTTGGATAGCGTATAGCACCCCCGCAATGTCGTAAGAAATGATATGATGTGATATAGATATACTTAGATGTGTTATTGGGAGATATGAATACTTAGCAAGAAAATCTTTGGAAGATCATGGGTTAGTGTTAGCGAGAATTGAATAAAGGACTTTAATTGGTCATAGTCGCGAACCGTAGAGTAAGGTAGTTACACATACACATGCACGCACGAGATATGGTTTTGGGTGTATATGTTATATGTTTATAGATAGATGTGGATGCGTGGGTTGATATATACATATACATATACATATACACGGATGATTGAGGATAGTATATGGTATTTGGAGATGAGTCGATGAGATTTGGCATGGTGCCTTGAGATCGGTAATGTGATTTGGATCGTATTAGGAGATAGGAAATGATGTTATATCGGATCTTTAGGCGATGTGTTTCGCACACACGCGTACATATATGTTGATGATATTAGTGTTGTACTAGACTTAGATCAGTACCCCCCATGTTCACGATACATGATTATAAGGATATCAGATGGGTAATGAGATAAATATGATACTTGACCCGTATCTGTAAGTGCACGGCGGCGCCCCGGCCGTCAAACCGACGGCCAAATGCGGAAACGGTGATAAACTTTAATTTTGCGGACTTAGCAAACCGGCACCACCGCGCACTAAACCCCGGATCGGGCCATTAAACTAGATCTAGCTAACTACAAGAAAGGGAAGAGAAGTATACCGACAGATCCGAGTCCTCCGGTCTTCTCGTCATCGTCCCGATCTCCTGCGGAATGTCCCGTCTCCTTCTCGTCGCCGGAACTGCACCACATCGCCTACTTCTTTTACGGGCTCCCACCTCAATGCCAAGGCAACTCGGGCACGAAGCCGGCTACTCGACGTGCCCAAGGTTCGCTGTAGAATATGTAGTCCTCAAGTCTCACTTTGGGGTTCATGGAGATGCCATTTTAGGTGGAGGGATGATACAAGAACAATGTGGAGGAACTTGGGAATTTCGGTGCATGAAATGAACAACATTTCCCCACCTCCAATTTTGGACAGCCCCCCTTCAAAAGGAATGGCCGGCCAATGCTTGGTGAAGGGAGGGGAAGAATGAGATCGATCCAAAAAATGAGAGAGTCATTCTCATATCAAAAACAAGAGAGAGAGAGAGGAAAGTCTATCATGCAAAAGGGAATGATCACAAGGTAAACTCCACACTCAACACCACCATCATCACCTCACAAAGTCCAACCATCATGACCATGATGACTCAAAAAGTCATGCCATCATGAAGAAATCAAGTCAAAGGATGGTGCACATCATGAAAGCCATCATGATGCAACAAGATGCAAAGAACCCCCTCCAATAATGCCTATTTGCAACAATGCAAATAAACCCTCCTCCACCAATCTTCGGCCAATGAACGGAACAATGGAAATCGGCCGAAACGGAAAGCAAACTGGCAACTCCAGAAAACTGATCCCGTAATAAATTACAGGAAAACCCCAATACTGTGCATACACACCCGCATCTGTATTTCGACCGAAATACAAATGCAATGAGACATAATCTACACTGTACTATACTAGGATCCGGCTTATACCAAAGCCGGCTAGTAATATCTGTTCGATCCTGATCCGTGCAATACCGCACGTATCTGATTGAACCCTGCCATATAACCATACGGCCTATAATACAAACTGTCCGATCCTGATCCGTGCAATACCGCACGTATCTGATCGGACCTTGCCATATCTCCTTACGGCCTCTACAACCTTTCGCCCGAAAGCTGAGTAACTGAATGTGGAGGACTCTAAAGACTCGTCAACACCTCGGTTGTGGATTTAACCACTAGCACGTCAGAGGTATAAGCCAATACGTAACGGGCTACCAAGTATTGACTAAAAGGGACGTCTGTGAGTGAACTCAGCCTGACAACCCTACTGAGCCTGTCAGTGACAATATCCGTACAGTCCGGTCCGTTCGTCTATGAGTATCGCATGGCGGGCCTAGGGGGTTGGTAAAAGTCAGACCCCCAAAAGCGGTACAAGTCGTGTCGGAGTGTAGCCCAGAACACCCTGAGATACTACTGGAATACCTACCAGTAAATCTCCTTGCCTTGGCCAAGGACTTTGTGTAATGGCTCTCCTAGACACAGCACGACCTCACCCCCAATACCGGGAGAGACGAACCCCTGAAGATACGCTCACTGCCTCCATGTGGCTCGGGACTGTACCCAACTAAAACCTGTTTGCACGACTCCTTTGAGCCGTGGTAGGGTAGTAATCAAAGTACAGTGGGAACTCACACGAGACAAATGACGATCCCCAGGTCGATGAACTAACCTGCACACATGTCACCAGGGAACTGCCATCTGACGTCTGGTATATGACCAACTAGCATGTTCCCGGCGAGTCCTGTCTGGTGTACTCATAACCCAATGAGCACCTGTATACATCTTAGGTGATCCAACTGACACCAGTGGCTTGTGAGACCGGCCACCGCCCCTCGTCGGGGTCTCGACTGTATACACTAGTCTACTAATGGAGTATCGATGCCCAGTCTCGAAACTCCCACGACTAGGGACCTTTTAAGGATAAGCTTATAGACCCCCAGCTCCCACTTATATGATCGCCCTCATACTGCTGGTGGTCAAGCAAGAATCCTAGGGGCACTATCAACGTGTAATAGCGACGTGTCAGGTCACCTAAAGCAGTACACGATGATAAAGGTAAACCAGATAGCATACTATCATCTCGAGTAAGACTGTCCTACCGGGATAGGTCCTCCCTCAATCATTACAATCACGTACCTGTGACATAATAATTGACTCTGAGGGCACTATCTCCAACAATCTCCCACTTGCACTCAAGGCTAATTATTGCGATGTCGCATACTCACAGCCCGTGTGATACCGAACATCCAACTCCTCTACTAGTCAGTCTCACAAAGCTCGTTTGCGAAACTATTGCGTTCGAGGAATAGCTTCAGTGAGTGGATCCGCTTAGATGTTTCTTTCTATGTCTCTCTATATCTCGAGTTCGCGGAGAAAGCCATCTCCCGAAAAGAGCAATACCTGTCTTAGAATGTGTCTGGATGTCTGATGGGACATAGCTCATAAATGAACTCCAAATCCAAACTTCTTAGACTGTATCGTCAACTGAACTTAATCAGTATCCTGCGCCATGCCACCCTCAGTATTGCCTTGGACCACCTGTCCAAAATACTGCCCCTCGCCAGAAGGAAAAACTATAATTCTGACAACTTCCTTGTCGTCCATGTCACCTTGGAAGCCTGGAATGATAACTGTCTCCTGAATGAGGCTGTCGTTATCATATCCCTAGAACATCCACTTATGTTCTAAAACTGCTTCCGACTGTTTCTCCAGGATTGGATTAATGTCAACTTATTGCATCTAGTGCAAGAACAACATCTGGTGTGGTACTTGACATCTCACGATTGACTCAATTGCCTGAGCAAGTGATCTGCCAATCATGCCCGTCCCTCTTCCCTTTAGTCTGTAAGACACCTTTGGAGAGGGTGACTCCATTACCTGCAGGTACACTACCGTGCCAGGAGTCGTCCATCCTAAATACTCTTAGAATGCTGTCAAGTACCCTGATTGGGAAACCACCCAAATCTAGATCTAAAACCATAGATCTAGTAACCAGTATGTCTGATATAAAATCCATTTCCTTTGTGGAGAAACAACTGTGTGACGACCAAAGTATAACCGATCGTAGTGTAGGAGTTTCTTTTCCTACTCTGTGTATATCATCCAAATACCAGGATATCACACCCTACTACCTTCTCAACAGATCCATCCCCTATTCTGATGAAGTCAAACCCATGACTGTCACGTCAGAAATAGATGATCTATCTCCGCTACATCTGCTCTAGTCTATAAATAGACATAAGCAACCTGTCCACCAATGCTTCCGCTGCTCCCACTGACTACAACAACCCTCTGGCAGAGTCATATAGACGTACACTTCTAAAACTGGTTTAGAACGACGCTATACTCATCCTCCCGCCGGGTCTCGTAACCTGGAACAACAGCAATGGCAATTGTGGGTAAACAAGAACTTCCCTGTCACCGTCCTTGAGGCTACCGTAGTGCCTCTCGGGTGCCTGAAATTACCCACCTTATCTGCGAAGTGGCCAATGGAATGTCAATCCAGATTGAATCTTTAGGTTCCTTATCAAATCTTCAGTAATCGTTTGTGGTTCTGGAATCACTTCCAGTTCTACCATACTCCCACTACTGTTTTCTGAAAAAATCCACTTTTAATAAAACTGTGGCGAGTCTAGAAGAATATTGCTATTGTTCATCCAGATGGTAGAAAGTCAACCCTCGTCATAGCCTGGGTCAACCCACAAACAGCCATTATAGAAACGTGCCTTGAGTTGTCCAGTGTCTGGTTTTAATCATAAACCGGACAACTCCCCGTACCTTAACATCGTTAAGATATGAACTGTTCTATATCAATATAGAACCAGAGGCACTGATTTAATTGAACCAGATTCAAATCATGCAGCTATCTCCAGTGCATGTCAACTAAATGGGAGGAGGCCGATCAGCGTTACTCAACTTAGGAATGCTTCCAATTATGAGTAACCTGAAAGAGAAGCAATTTCTCTTTATCATTACTATCAACTGAATACCATACACAAGTATCTACATCTTCGATCTCTTTGAAGAATCCCGATACTTGCTATACCTGGTTCTCTACTCTATTCAAATACCTATAACTTCTCAAAATTTGGACCCTGTGTTTCCGCGAAACACCTGTCTAAAAACTAGAGAAGTCATAAGTAAACCGAATATAGTACGAGGACCAACCCCTCTGTCCTGATGGACCCTGGACAACATACAATACTCTGTATAAGTCCCTTGAGTCTGATAACTCATTCACTGTGTGTCGTAGGTTGAAAACTGTACTTATGGTTAAGAAGAATTACACAGCTGTTCAATGCTCCTTACCTAACCATCCACTGATATAGGTAAATCTCGTAGACATAATTTCAGAAAGGTATATCTCACTCTATGAAAATAGACGTACAGATATATCAATTTGAAATTGGTGCATAACAGCGGATATTCAAAACCAAAAATTTGCCGACCGGCAAACAGCCCAGGTGATTTCCTCAAATATCACCGATTACAACGAATCCCGATATAATGAGGATAATCACCCAATTCCCAATAACTTACTCCCACTCATCATCTGTAAAACCATACAGATGTGAGAATCGTACCTGGTAAATACATACCCTGGAGTAAGTATCTAATCGGGAAATCAGTTTTCCTTTAACATTACACAGTGAAACTGAAACATTGAAATGTTCCGATGGGGTATTCTGGTATTCCTAGTAATGCCTCTTCCAGATTCACGACTGTAACCGTATAGTTCTTTGCCACCTCTCCAAATCCCTTCATATGTCTTTAGTCTTTACCTTCTGCACACCCTTTTAGGCCAAATGGTTTTCTTCCTTCCCTACCGTTCGGCACCAGCCTATGGTTTGGAAGAAGACTATCCAATAAGCATAATGGGTGTACTGTCCCAATCCTAGGAACACTCGCAATGAGAGAGGGTGAAGATAAAAGACAACCGAATAAACCTTATTCCTATTTCTCCTGAACTAGAATCCATCCCCGAACTGGAACAAGTTCCATTCGAGTTCGTATATAACCATACGATGGAGTATCCAAATAAACTGTGGATCTTCGTAGTGATACGGAGTGTCCTGGAGAAATACAAAGGTGATGTGGGAGTGGTAACGAAATATTTGGTTTGGTCGTGAATATCTGTTGCAATTTACTTTGCCCTCTTACTAATCCCTTGCTTTGTCTGAACTTAATACCTTCTGCACACCATCGTTATGCTAGTTGGTTTTCTTCATTCCCTACCGGTCGGCACCAGCCTAAGGTTTAGAAGAAGACTATCCAATTTGCGTAATAGGTGTACTATCTCCTAAACCAAGGAGTACTCGCAACCTGAGAGAAGGTAAAAGGAAAAGACAACTGAATAGTCCTATCCGTTTTCTCCAGAACCGGAAACCATCCTCGAATAAATCCCTTCGAGTTCGTATATAACCATACGATGGTTTTGTCCAATGGAAGTGGACGTTCGTAGTAATACGGGGTGTCCTGGAGAAAAGGGTAAAAGTAGGAGTGGCAATGAGGTATGCAACTCTGACAATCCAAAAGCCAGTGTTAAAGAAGGTTCGGTCAACTTGGTCACTGAGTCATAGTCTTAGGGTTGGGTCAATGGTCGCTGCCAAAGAGAGAGAGAAAAGAAACACTCAGCGTGCACTCTAACCTAGATCAGAATGGTTACCAATTTATCTAATCTGGAATCCTCCCACTGTACCTTAAATTCTCCTCCAAACCTGAAAGAAGAATTAGTCGGGGTTACCCGAGGAGTAAACTAACTCATCAGTGGGAATCGGGATCCAACTCTCATCGCATGACAACGTGACGGAATCCGCTCACGGTGTCACACTCCAGAAGGTATGCGCATATCTGGCAAGTTTCAGTTCTTTTGAAACTCCCGATGTGATTTCTGCCCCATGCTCTTATGACCTTGACGAAGGTCAACAAATCATAAGTCACATGTCAAGTTCTACCCGTCATTCTCCAGGTTAATTTGAATCCACCCGTACAAGCCCTTGACGAAGGTCAACAAGGCTATACGACTGTCCCAAACCAACACATCTATCTATGCTGCAGAAAGGTAACAAGCAGCTACCATACACTATGCCTTGACGAAGGTCAACAAACATAGCATGAATACTACGTGCTACCCGTCTGAAACGACGGAGGGCTATGAATGGTTTCTGGCGAAAACCTTTAACGTAAAGAACTTGATATCGTCGAAGGAACGGATAGCTTTTTAAAATATAGTGACGAAAACCGTTGCTAAAGAGGTCACTCCCGGTGAAGGGATCTCGGCTCTTTCCCCGTAGAATGGGGTGCAGGATATTCCAAATGAATACCGCGATGCAAAGCAAAAGTAATCGGCTATAGTGAAGTTAATGCCCTGACGCAAACTTTTGTCCAAGGGGTCACTCCCGGTGAAGGGATCTCGGCCCTTGCCTCGTCGACTGAGGAGCAGGATATTCCAACTGAATACCGCGATGCAAAACAAAAGTGAACGTCCTTGCAATAACAGCTTTTTTTTTTTGAAAAGTGTTCCAACAACATCAGATTAGGTTTGTTTTTAACCTGCATTGATCTGAATCAATGCAGTCCCATCAATTAATCACACCACAAAGAACGAAAATATACTGATGTACGTATATGCCATCCGCATTCGCCACTAGGTCCCGTCATTACCCGTTAGGTTAGCTAACTAACGGCAGAGCGGGGACTGGACTAGCGCGGATGCAAAACATATACGACATCTACTAATATATATACCAATATATTATATTTCGCTCAAGGCGTGAAAGAAATGCAACATCACAGAAATGTACAGCATCACAGAACAATACAGATATCTGGGATCCCCGGGTTTCACAGAGCCACTACTGAAACCCGACGTTCCCCTGGTCGTGTGGATAGCCTGTGCAATGAAATCCTAGACCCCTACGGGCGCGGCAAGTTACCCGCCAAAACCTGAAGCGAGCCAGCCCCCTTCAGCACCGTGAATGGACCACCCAGCACTTCACGGAATCCGGTAACTTGGGCACCCCTCCTGGGTCAACCTGTACCCCCTACGAGTGCGGCGAATATCCCGCCAATCCTAGAGTGAAGCCCCCTCCGTCTCAATGCCATGAGATGCGGGCTTGTTGCCCTCTAGAACCCGGCTACCCGTGCACCCCTCCGCGGGGTAATCCTAGTACAGAAAGTAAAATATACATACAACGGGTACATCGACCGCAACCTGGCCGTGCCCCAAAATAATAATACAAACAGGCAGTGACGGCAGTCCACATGTCGGACGCTCGCCCCGCAATATCAAATGTATATAATACAACAACACTGTACTAGCATTGCATCCAGGCTATCCCCCACGACCGATCCGCAACATCACAGCAAAAACAGAACATCAACGTGAAAGTCACGTTCGCAAATCCGTTTAACCGGGCTATAGCAGTTAGATCGGATTTACCGATCGAGTGACATTCACGGTCGCAGATATAATGTAAATACTGTGAAAAATGTGTTTAAAATATCCGCTCAATCAAATTTTAACAAGTGGGCCCCCAAGCAATACTGTAGTAGTTAAAGAAATTCTGAGCCCAATGTTAATATTCCAAAACCCCTATTTTAAGCCCACAAGGCCACTGGAAAAACATGGTGAACTGAACCCAACTACCTGCGGCGGAACCGCGGCCAACAAGGGGTTAAGGCCGCGGTTCCGCGGTCGTACGGAGGGTTCAAGGATCCAAAATTTTCCAGTGGTCTTATGATACTCTATACATCATTCTGAAATCACCTGAAAAATTTTTGGACTTAAAAAAAATTCGACAGAAAACTGATGCAAGAAAAATGCAGTTTTGGAACTTTTTGATCGATCGGAAATGCAAACACATTACACAAAACTAGACTAAGTTAATGGCGAGGCTCTGATACCACTGTAAGTGCACGGCGGCGCCCCGGCCGTCAACCCGACGGCCAAATGCGGAAACGGTGATAAACTTTAATTTTGCGGACTTAGCAAACCGGCACCACCGCGCACTAAACCCCGGATCGGGCCATTAAATTAGATCTAGCTAACTACAAGAAAGGGAAGAGAAGTATACCGACAGATCCGAGTCCTCCGGTCTTCTCGTCATCGTCCCGATCTCCTGCGGAATGTCCCGTCTCCTTCTCGTCGCCGGAACTGCACCACATCGCCTACTTCTTTTACGGGCTCCCACCTCAATGCCAAGGCAACTCGGGCACGAAGCCGGCTACTCGACGTGCCCAAGGTTCGCTGTAGAATATGTAGTCCTCAAGTCTCACTTTGGGGTTCATGGAGATGCCATTTTAGGTGGAGGGATGATACAAGAACAATGTGGAGGAACTTGGGAATTTCGGTGCATGAAATGAACAACATTTCCCCACCTCCAATTTTGGACAGCCCCCCTTCAAAAGGAATGGCCGGCCAATGCTAGGTGAAGGGAGGGGAAGAATGAGATCGATCCAAAAATGAGAAAGTCATTCTCATATCAAAAACAAGAGAGAGAGAGAGGAAAGTCTATCATGCAAAAGGGAATGATCACAAGGTAAACTCCACACTCAACACCACCATCATCACCTCACAAAGTCTAACCATCATGAACCATGATGACTCAAAAAGTCATGCCATCATGAAGAAATCAAGTCAAAGGATGGTGCACATCATGAAAGCCATCATGATGCAACAAGATGCAAAGAACCCCCTCCAATAATGCCTATTTGCAACAATGCAAATAAACCCTCCTCCACCAATCTTCGGCCAATGAACGGAACAATGGAAATCGGCCGAAACGGAAAGCAAACTGGCAACTCCAGAAAACTGATCCCGTAATAAATTACAGGAAAACCCCGATACTGTGCATACACACCCGCATCTGTATTTCGACCGAAATACAAATGCAATGAGACATAATCTACACTGTACTATACTAGGATCCGGCTTATACCAAAGCCGGCTAGTAATATCTGTTCGATCCTGATCCGTGCAATACCGCACGTATCTGATTGAACCCTGCCATATAACCATATGGCCTATAGTACAAACTGTCCGATCCTGATCCGTGCAATACCGCACGTATCTGATCGGACCTTGCCATATCTCCATACGGCCTCTACAACCTTTCGGCCGAAAGCTGAGTAACTGAATGTGGGGGACTCTAAAGACTCGTCAACACCTCGGTTGTGGATTTAACCACTAGCACGTCAGAGGTATAAGCCAATACGTAACGGGCTACCAAGTATTGACTAAAAGGGACGTCTGTGAGTGAACTCAGCCTGACAACCCTACTGAGCCTGTCAGTGACAATATCCGTACAGTCCGGTCCGTTCGTCTATGAGTATCGCATGGCGGGCCTAGGGGGTTGGTAAAAGTCAGACCCCCGAAAGCGGTACAAGTCGTGTCGGAGTGTAGCCCAGAACACCCTGAGATACTACTGGAATACCTACCAGTAAATCTCCTTGCCTTGGCCAAGGACTTTGTGTAATGGCTCTCCTAGACACAGCACGACCTCACCCCCAATACCGGGAGAGACGAACCCCTGAAGATACGCTCACTGCCTCCATGTGGCTCGGGACTGTACCCAACTAAAACCTGTTTGCACGACTCCTTTGAGCCGTGGTAGGGTAGTAATCAAAGTACAATGGGAACTCACACGAGACAAATGACGATCCCCAGGTCGATGAACTAACCTGCACACATGTCACCAGGGAACTGCCATCTGACGTCTGGTATATGACCAACTAGCATGTTCCCGGCGAGTCCTGTCCGGTGTACTCATAACCCAATGAGCACCTGTATACATCTTAGGTGATCCAACTTACACCAGTGGCTTGTGAGACCGGCCACCGCCCCTCGTCGGGGTCTCGACTGTATACACTAGTCTACTAATGGAGTATCGATGCCCAGTCTCGAAACTCCCACGACTAGGGACCTTTTAAGGATAAGCTTATAGACCCCCAGCTCCCACTTATATGATCGCCCTCATACTGCTGGTGGTCAAGCAAGAATCCTAGGGGCATTATCAACGTGTAATAGCGACGTGTCAGGTCACCTAAAGCAGTACACGATGATAAAGGTAAACCAGATAGCATACTATCATCTTTAGTAAGACTGTCCTACCGGGATAGGTCCTCCCTCAATCATTACAATCACGTACCTGTGACCTAATAATTGACTCTGAGCGCACTATCTCCAACAGTATCCAGATTTGGGATGCCGTACGATAGATTTACCGTGCGAGAGATAATTATGATGTTAGATCCGCACTCTTGACTCGAGGATGTCTTATATATTATTGTATCGTACGTGATACCATTTGAGGCGAGAACACCGACTACTAGATATATATATATACAGGTCGACTCAGACTTAGGTGGATTTACTTACCCTTTTGACTGGGCTTAAGTCATACTTGTTTTCAAAAGTGGAGAATTGTGAGTATTTTGAATACCAAATCTGTATGACTCGTATATTGGAAAGGTATATTCTTCAGTGTTGCTGTTACTATATCCTTTTCTGTATATTCATGATGTTTCATTGCATTGCATGCTTATAGATATGTTATCTGTAATTATTATGAAACCATGCTGTCAGGATACCAGCACCATTACCGATGATGCGTATGCTCCACATACACTTGCTTGCTAGCTCACACACATCATCATCGGTTATTGCCATGTTACGTACACTTTAGAGAATACTATTTCATTGACATAGCCTGCTAGCTGATAGTTGCAATGTGTTATAGCTTTCATATGCTAGTTTAACTATTGTATTCATTGCATGATATCAGATGCTTTCATATATTCATTGGTTATGCAGTATTATGGAGATTTGTGCCAGTTTTCACTGTTTATTGACATAGTGATTTCATGATTTCGGATTCTTCTTGAGATTTTCCGGATCTGGAAACCACATGTGAATGTTTGATAAACCGATGAAATATTTTAAAGAGAAAAATGCTGTTTTCCTTGATATGTTGAGTCTTGTCCACCATGATGTTTTCTCGGTTTTGAGATGGTTTTCGAGACCCGATTCGAGGAGTTGGATGAACCGTCTTTGGATACATGGTGGACCCGGTATGGTACCCCGGGGCAAGAAGCTCGAGTTGTAGACGATGAGCCCGGCAGGGGCAGACTGCCTACCGGTGATTGTCTGGCACGGAGAATATCCGGAGGATACCGTTCGTGGTCGTGTGATTGATGACATGGGCCGATCCGGACAGACGGTGTAGGGTTCCTAGGCACTCTCAAGAGGTCTCACAAGGCATCAACCATGCCAATTTCAAATTTTACGGGTGCCGAGAAACCCTAATACGGATCGTTAACTAGAAATTTAGGCGAAAAACTAAACTAGTTAACAACTTAACTAAAGGAGAGAGGCTACAACCTTTCTAGATCCGGTTCTCCACTTCCTTAGCTCCACGTAGGCGTCCTCTCGCTGTCCATCTCGAATCCTAGACTCGATTGTTGGCTTCATCGGAGAAATGGGCGGACTAGGTCGTCGGCTTCGTGCCGAAGATGATCTACGTCGAGGCATCATAAGTTCAAGCTCCGACTTCACAAAGTTGTGAAACTTGTGAAGAAAACACCCAAAACAACTTGGCAAGAGGTAGAGGGTGAAGAAATAGGAGGTGGGTTCACTTTAGAATTGGATTTCTCTCACTTTAGTTCAAGTTGCCATTGATGGCATCAAGCTTTCTCTCTTGAAGATGAAGAAGAAGATGAAGCTAGAATTATGATAAGTGTTGTTAAAAGAATAATAAAAATCAATACTTATCATCTTCTAACCTTGGTTAAGTGTAGAGAATAGACCATGGTCAAGTGAGAATGGTTAGGGTTAAGGATGATGACAAAATGGTCACTTTAGTCAAAGCTTCATCAAGCTTCATGAAAGAAACCATTTTGTTATCTTTTATTTATTTATCAAAAAGGAATAGATAAATAAATAAGTAAATAAATCAAAACTATAACTATTATCATAACTATGGTTTAAGTCTTAACACAAAACCAATTTACATGCATCATTAAACATGACACATTGTAGTGCACAAAAGTATATCACATATTCAACTTGTGAACTACAAGTGAGAAAATCCTATTAAAGTGAACCAATACTAGTTAATGCAAAGTAATATATCAAATATATAATTATACATTAAATCAACACTTGATTCAATGATCCGGTCATGTCGCACATAACCGACTAGTATCCAATGTATCGACTTATCGAATCAATCTACGATTCGATAACTAGGTTATATCGCATATAACCAATCGAAACATTCATCGCGAGAATGAAATACGGTATCACATACACGCATCATTCTCGGTCCTGCACATATCTCATATGCACTCCTATTTCGTTTCGCTTGAGCCAGGAAACCTCTGTGTAGGACTCTAAAGACTCGTCAATATGCCGGTAGCAGATGATGATCATATCAAGCACCCACAAGCCGCAAGCGGTCTGCTAAACGTAACGGCCATCCGGGTATTGAGCGATCAGAAGATCGACGAGCTAGCCCGCTCACATTCCTGTGAATCCAACCAGTAACACCTACCGTACAGTCCGGTCTGTTCGTCTGATATGTCGCATATCAAGTCTAGGGGTGGTATACGTCAGACCCCAATAACCGATAAGTCGTGCCGATGTGAGGCTCATAACGGGTCGAGAAACTACTGGTAACACTTACCAGCAAATCTCTGATTAGCCCTGGGCAGGGACTTCCCTGTTACGGCCAATCAAGCACAGCGCAACATCAACCCCAATACCGGGAGAGACGAAACCCCTCCTATCGCTCATTGCCTCTATGTGACTCGGGACTGTACCCAAAGACCACCGTTTTGCACGCCCTCATAGACGTGGTAAGGTGGAGATCAAAGCACAGTGGGAATCACACAAGACTCTATGACGATCTCGGGTCTACAGACTAACCTGTACAAGTGTCACCTGAGAACTGCCATCTGACGTGAGGTATAATACCATCTGGGAGTTCTCGGCGAGTCCGTCCAGTGTACCCAGTCTCCACTGAACACCCGTATACCATCTCTGATGTCAAACACCAATGGATATGGGATCATCCATCGCCCATCTCATGGGTCGAGAAGCGTATACGCTAGTCTACACTGGTATATCGATGCCCCGTTTCGATACACCCACGACTAGGGACCTTGATGGATGTACTTATGGACTACCATGTCCCCACTAGTATGATCTGCATGATAGTCCAGGTAGTCAAGTACACATCCTAAGGGCTTTATCAACATGTAACTATAAGACAGTTTAAAGAGACAAGTGTACATGTTAAGATAAAGAGTAACCAGATAGCATACTATCATATCGAGCAAGAAAGTCATCTCTATATATGTCCAAGCATCCAATATAATATACATCATCTGTATAATACTGGCCTCTAGGGCATACATACAACTAACAATCTCCCACTTGCACTAGGACCAGCTGCTGTAGTATTGCATACCGAGCATCCCGAAGAGTCTCTCAAACTGTATCTGGGGAATGGCCTTCGTGAGTGGATCCGCCGTGTTGTCCTTCGTGTTAACCCTCCTGACCTCGATCTCCCGGCGATCAACTATCTCCCGGATCAGGTGATACCGCCTCAGAATATGCCTGGATCGCTGATGGGACCTAGGTTCCTTGGCCAAAGCCACCGCTCCATTGTTATCGCAATACAAAGGTATTGGATGCTCAATGGATGGAACCACTCCAAGTTCAGTAATGAACTTCTTGATCCAGACAGCCTCTTTGGCAGTATCGTTGGCAGCGATGTATTCAACCTCCATCGTCGAGTCTGCCACGGTTTCCTACTTGGAACTCTTCCAGCTAACCGCCCCTCCGTAAAGGGTAAAGACAAAGCCCGACTGCGACTTAGAGTCGTCCTTATCACTCTGGAAGCTCGAATCGGTAAAGGACTCCACTTGGAGTTCTCCGTTACCATACACCAAGAGCATCTCTTTAGTCCTTCGTAAGTACTTGAGAATGCTCTTCACAGCTGTCCAGTGACTCTCTCCAGGATCAGCTTGATACCTGCTTACTATACTTAGTGAGTATGCAACATCGGGTCTGGTACATAGCATCGCGTACATGATAGAGCCTACAGCCGAAGCATAGGGTATCCCTTGCATGCGAGCTCTCTCCAAATCAGTCTTGGGAGACATCTCTTTGGAGAGAGTGACTCCAGAAATCGTGGGCAAGTTCCCACGCTTGGATTCTTCCATACTAAACCTCTTTAGTATGGTGTCAATGTACCTGGATTGGGACAATCCCAATATCCGTTTGGATCTATCTCTATAGATCCTGATTCCCAATATGCAGGAGGCATCACCAAGATCTTTCATCGAGAATCTTTGTGATAAGAAGATCTTGACCGATTGCAGCATAGGAATATCATTTCCTATCAAGAGTATGTCGTCCACGTACAATACGAGGAAGACAACCTTACTCTCTGCTACCTTCCTGTAGATACAAGGTTCATCTGGGTTTTTGACGAAATCAAACTCTTTGATAACGACGTCAAAGCAGATGTTCCAACTCCGCGATGCTTGCTTTAATCCATAAATGGATTTAAGCAGCTTGCACACCTTGCCGCTGCTCCCACTGTCTACGAAGCCCTCTGGCTGAGTCATGTACACGCACTCTTCTAAATCACCATTTAGAAAGGCGGTCTTAAAATCCATTTGCCAGATTTCGTAATCATGATATGCAGCGATGGCAAGCATGATCCGGATGGATTTAAGCATAGCCACTGGAGAAAAGGTTTCGTCATAGTCCACACCTGGTCTTTGACGAAAACACTTTGCAACAAGTCTAGCTTTGAAAGTCTCCACTTTCCCATCTACACCAAGTTTCTTCTTGAAGATCCACTTGCTCCTAATGGGTTTTACCCCTTCAGGAGCAACTTCCAAAGTCCATACTTTGTTGGTGTACATGGATTCCATCTCGGACCGCATAGCATCCAGCCATTTCACTGAGTCCCCACTCGTGATGGCCTGCTCGAAGCTAGTTGGGTCATCATCCTCCATGATGCAATCCTCACTGCCACCATCAATGAGAAAACCATAGTATGTCTCGGGTGGTCGAGAAACCCTACTAGATCGGCGGAGAGGCTGGGGTACGTCGGGCACCACTGAATCCTCTGGTTCTACTAAATCATTAGTTGCAGTTTGTGGTGCTGGAACCTCTTCCAGCTCTACCTCTTTGCCATTAATTTCTTTTGCAAGAAATTCCCTTTCCAAAAAGGTGGCATGTTGAGCAACAAACACTCTTTGTTCCTCAGCTTGGTAGAAAAAATATCCTTGAGAATTCTTAGGATATCCCACAAACTTGCAAAGGACTGATCGTGCCTCGAGTTTGTCCGGATTTTGCTTTTTGATATAGGCCGGACAACCCCATATCTTAATTCGTTTAAAATATGGTCTCTTCCCACTCCATATCTCATATGGTATGGTAGGTACAGATTTAGACGGAACCAGATTCAATAGGTATATGGCTGTCTCAAGCGCATACCCCCAAAAGGAAATAGGTAACTCAGCATTGCTCATCATTGAACGCACCATATCTAATAGGGTGCGATTCGTTCGCTCCGATACACCGTTGTGCTGTGGTGTATAAGGAGGAGTAAGCTGAGAGAGATTCCCATTCTCTTTTAGATAATCCAGGAATTCACTGCTTAAGTATTCACCTCCTCGATCAGATCGAAGAATCTTAATACTTTTGCCCGTTTGGTTCTCTACCTCGTGCTTATATTCTTTGAATTTCTCAAAAGCTTCTGACTTGTGTTTCAACAGGAACACATGCTCATATCTAGAGAGATCGTCAGTGAATGTAATGAAGTAGGAAGAACCATTTCTGGCGTGTGTAGACATAGGACCGCATACATCACTATGCACCAGTCCCAAGAGTTCAGTAACTCTTTCTCCGTGTCCCGTAAACGGAGTTTTGGTCATTTTTCCTTTGAGACATGAATGGCAAGTGTCATAAGATGATAATTCGAATGAATTCAAATATCCATTCTTATGCAACTTAGCCAGTCGTGTCTCATTGATATGGCCAAGTCTACAGTGCCACAAGAAGGATTCGTTCATTTCTGAGCTTTTCCTCTTGTGTGTGTTTTGTATATTGAAGACTGTATTTTGATTGAGAATGAATATGCCATTATGTAGCGAGCCTGATGCAATCAACTTTTGATCTAGGAATATGTTCATAACATTATCCTTTACTACAAAATTATATCCTTCTTTACTTAATAAAGAAACTGATATAATGTTGCACATCATGTTCGGTATATAATAGCACTCATTCAGGACTAGTGTATCACCATTTGGTAATAACAGGTGATATATGCCAACTGCTTTGGCTGCAACATTTGCCCCATTCCCTACTTGAACGGAATGATCACCTTTTCCCAGTTCTCTACCTTTTCGTAGCCCATGTAACTGCTTACATATATGGGATCCTAATCCGGTATCTAATACCCAGGACGAAGGGTGAACTGAGAAACAGTTCTCAATAACAAACACACCCGAAGAAGGTGCATCATCATGCACGTTCTCCGTTTGGGCGGCGTGAGAATCTAGATATTCTCCTGTTTCCTGTTCAGTCTTATAACATTTATAAGATAGAACGGGTCCAACGTTCCCCTGCACAGTATAACATGCGGGTTCGGTCAATACATCCATATTATTATCTTGATTAAGGCATGAAATGGTTGCTACCTGGAGAGAGAGAGAAGAAAACACTTTAGCGTATGCTCTTGCAAGATCAGATTGGTTATTATCTTATCTAATCAGGATGGCTCCCACTGCTTTTTATCAAATCTTCCTTCAAACCCTAAAAGGAAAGACTAGCCGGGATTAATTACACACTACAAGTTCGCCAATCTTTTAGCCAGGCCAGTGTCGGTACTTTGAGGGAGGTCCCCCGTGCTTTCGCACGAACCTAATTAATGTAAATCTCGTTTTCCCAGAGGCGTAACCTCGTTAACACCTTTCTAGACACCTTCTTGATCGGCTAATTGTAATGTGTAAAACTCTCCCAGGAGTAACTCTTACTCGCAGTGGGTATCGGGATCCAACTATCTCATAGAAGGTATGCAATCTCATTGCAAATTTCAACACTTGAAATTCCCGATAATGCTTTTGCCCCTAGCGATCTATGACCTTGACTAAGTCAACAAACCATAAATCGCAAGTCAAGTTCAACCCGTACATTTCCCGATTGAATTTAACTCACCCGTATGACCCTTGACTGAGTCAACAAGGCCGTGCGAATGCTCTAATCCAATCACATCTCATGTTGTTACAGATAAACATAATTTAGCTACCATACACTATGCCTTGACTAAGTCAACAAATATAGCACGAATACTAAATAATATCTATCTGAAATGACGGAGGGCTACGCGGGTTCTTTCAGAAAAAACCATGAGCGTAATGAACTTGATATCGTTGTAGAATCAAATGAAGTTTTGAAATGGAGTGATTTTGAGGCTTTTCTAGTTTTGCTAAAGGGGTCAGTCCCGGTGAAGGGATCGTCGGCCCTTTCCTCGTCGAATGAGGTGCAGGATATATCATATATATCACTATGCAAAGCAGAAACTATAGAAGCAGTCAAAAGCAAACCGAGTGTGTAGCATCTGCCAGTTATTGCTAAAGGAGTCACTCCCGGTGAAGGGATCTCGGTCCTTTCCTCATCGAATAAGGTGCAGGATATATCACATATACCGCTATGCAAAGCAAGAACTGTAACTACCTATTTTGTTAAAAATTTGATTCTACAACATCTTAGGTTTCTTTTCTTTCATTAATCACATTAATGAAGTCCCATCATTTAAATACCTAATCATCACAGATAAATACGACGTACACTTATGCCATTCGCATTCGCCTCGATGTCCCCTCGTGCACCGTTAGGTTAGGTAACTAACGACAGAGCAGGGCAGGGCTAGTGCGGGTGCAAAACATAAGTAACGTCTATATAATATATCATATATACTATATAAAGTATCTATCACAGAACATCACATGATCACATCACAGATATCGCAGCAGAAGAACCATATGAAACATTGGATATACTAGGACGTCCGTGTTTTCAATACGAGCCAGTATAAAACACGAATTCCACGGTCGTGATGAATAGCCAATCCCACACCCCTAGACCCCTACGAGAGCGGCAAGCAACCCTACCAATTCAAGGGTTAGGAGACCCGGAATCGACTCCTCGAGATGGTCTCCCACTGGACCCTAGAACCCGGTTACTTGTGCTCCCCTCCTTGGGTCTATCCTAGTGCAGAAAAGTAAATAATATACAAAGGGTGACAACTTCCGCAACCTGGAAGTGCCCCAATAAAAGAATATTACATAGAAGTTTTTACATGAATGAAAATGAAAAACACTCATCTCATATAAAAACCCCCGGCTATTCAAACACGGCAATCCAATATTACATATCCAGCAACACATAACCTCACATGTCATCAACGTAAGTAAATATGCGCATCCCAATTGTCGTTGACATATAGCAACGAAACCGGCGATATCATATATTACACTTACGGTCACAGAAAAGAAAGTGTAAAACTACAACAGTTGGAATCCGCAACCCTTTTAGACATCACATGCCTTATCAAATGAAATACTTAGACATCACATGCCTAACAGTTATAAACCCCGCATTTTAGTCCCATTATCGAAAACTCTTTTCAATATCAAATGAAACTAAACCGCTAGATTTATATCATTCATTCAGTTATCTCATAACTGTTTGTGAATTCCAATTATTGTATCCCATTCTGGATAAATAGAAAATATTAAACTTTCCGATCGAACATTCGAACACCCAAGTTTTCCCGAAACCGTCCAACACATGAAATAGGTTCAAAGACATTCACTTCATGCCTCAGTACCAACGGTCCAGCCGTAGAAGGGTCAAGCCAACGCCTCACATGTGGCACGCCGTACTGCCCCAAACCCGAAGGTTCAAAGGGCAGTTCAAGACGGTCACATAATCGAGTTAAGGTTTGTTGTCTTCTAGAGGGACCATCGCGTTACTTGCACTACTCAGAACGTCCTTAAACCACACAAAAATCTAACACTTGGATATTTTCCGGCAGGGGAAATGTTGGGTATTTATATCCGGTCGGACTTTTTAACATATTCAAAAAAATTATCCGGAAAGCACCATTGACAAAGTCTGATAATCCGATCGAAATACCGAGTCCCTAATACAACCCAGAAAACTCAACTCTTGAGTGATATTTAAAAATTCCCAGAAAATCCAGCATCAGAAAAGAGGAATTACTGTGCAAAAATTATAGGGTATTGTGACCATACGGCCGCGGAACCGCCGCAGAAGCCATGCTTCTGCCGCGGTTCCGCGCTGGGTTGATTGAATTGGGTTGTCGAATTTCACAGTAACTCTTAGAAAGTCCTGCTGAATTTTCTGCATATTTTTAATTTGGAAAAAACCCGGTTTTTAAAAAATGTACAGAGAGCAACTTTGATATCAGGGTTTCGGTTCGATCGGACTTCAAACTCCGTCTACACTTCGCCTAAGGCTCTAGTTAGGCTCTGATACCACTGTAGGGTTCCTAGGCACTCTCAAGGGGTCTCACAATGTATCAACCATGCCAATTTCAAATTTTACGGGTGCCGAGAAACCCTAATACGGATCGTTAACTAGAAATTTAGGCAAAAAACTAAACTAGTTAACAACTTAACTAAAGGAGAGAGGCTACAACCTTTGTAGATCCGGTTCTCCACTTCCTTAGCTCCACGTAGGCGCCCTCTCGCTGTCCATCTTGAATCCTAGACTCGATTGTCGGCTTCATCGGAGAGATGGGCGGACTAGGTCGTCGGCTTCGTGCCGAAGATGATCTACGTCGAGGCATCACAAGTTCAAGCTCCGACTTTACAAAGTTGTGAAACTTGTGAAAAAACACCCAAAACAACTTGGCAAGAGGTAGAGGGTGAAGAAATAGGAGGTGGGTTCACTTTAGAATTGGATTTCTCTCACTTTAGCTCAAGTTGCCATTGATGGCATCAAGCTTTCTCTCTTGAAGATGAAGAAGAAGATGAAGCTAGAATTATGATAAGTGTTGTTAAAAGAATAATAAAAATCAATACTTATCATCTTCTAACCTTGGTTAAGTGTAGAGAATAGACCATGGTCAAGTGAGAATGGTTAGGGTTAAGGATGATGACAAAATGGTCACTTTAGTCAAAGCTTCATGAAGCTTCATCAAGCTTCATGAAAGAAACCATTTTGTTATCTTTTATTTATTTATCAAAAAGGAATAGGTAAATAAATAAGTAAATAAATCAAAACCCTAACTATTATCATAACCATGGTTTAAGTCTTAACACAAAACCAATTTACATGCATCATCAAACATGACACATTGTAGTGCATAAAAGTATATCACATATACAACTTGTGAACTACAAGTGAGAAAATCCTATTAAAGTGAACCAATACTAGTTAATGCAAAGTAATATGTCAAATATATAATTATACATTAAATCATTAAATCAATACTTGATTCAATGATCCGGTCATGTCGCACATAACCGACTAGTATCCAATGTATCGACTTATCGAATCAATCTACGATTCGATAACTAGGTTATATCGCATATAACCAATCGAAACATTCATCGCGAGAATGAAATACGGTATCACATAAACGCATCATTCTCGGTCCTGCACATATCTCATATGCACTCCTATTTCGTTTCGCTTGAGCCAGGAAACCTCTGTGTAGGACTCTAAAGACTCGTCAATATGCCGGTAGCAGATGATGATCATATCAAGCACCCATAAGCCGCAAGCGGTCTGCTAAACGTAACGGCCATCCGGGTATTGAGCGATCAGAAGATCGACGAGCTAGCCTGCTCACATTCCTGTGAATCCAACCAGTAACACCTACCGTACAGTCCGGTCTGTTTGTCTGATATGTCGCATATCAAGTCTAGGGGTGGTATACGTCAGACCCCAATAACCGATAAGTCGTGCCGATGTGAGACTCATAACGGGTCGAGAAACTACTGGTAATACTTACCAGCAAATCTCTGATCAGCCTGTAAGGTTCTTAGGCACCCTAATGAGGTCTCACAAGGCATCAACCATGCCAATTTCAAATTTAAACGGTGCCGAGAAACCCTAGAACGGATCGTTGGCTAGATTTCTAGGCGAAAAGCAAACAAGTTAACACTTAACTAAGAGAATACGGAAATACAACCTTTGTAGATCCGGTGCTCCACCTCCATAGCTCCGCAACGAAGTCCCCTCGCTGTCCAAAATAAATCCCGGGCTCTAGCGTCGGCTTCATCGGAGAATAGGCGAGCTAGGTTGTCGATGTCCATGCCGAAGATGATCTACGTCGAAGCATCGCTAGATCAAGCTCCACCTTCACCAAGCCATGAAAACTCGTGAAGGAAACACACTCTACTACTTGGCAAGAGGTAGAGGATGAAGAAATAGGAAGTGGGTAGACTTTAGAATTGGATTTCTCACTCATTTCATCAATCCACCATTGATGAAGTGCAAGGTTTTCTTCTTCAGTTCAAGGTAGAAGAAGAAGAATGTTATGATAAGTTAATTATCAAATGAAAAGAAAATGAAAACTTATCATAATGTAAACCATGGTCAAGTGTAGAGATTAAACCAAGGTTAGTTGGAATGGTTAGGGTTAAGGATGAGATGAGAATGGTTGACTAAAGTCAATGCTTCATGAAGGTTCAAAGAATAAAACAAAACTAGCAACCATTCTTCTCATTATCATTTCCATAGTAAATAAATAAATAAATAGATATGAAAATGTAAACCCTAATCATTTAAATAACCATGGTTCAATCTTTACACAGACTCAAGCAAACATGTATCATCAAACATGATACAATCAAGTGCACAAAAAGTATATCACATATACAATGTGCACATCCGAGTGAGAAAATCCATCTTAAGTGAACCAATACTAGTTAATGCAAAGTAATATATCAAATATATAATTATGCATTAAATCATTAAATCAACACTTGATTCAATGATCCGGTCATGTCGCACACAACCGACTAGTATACAATGTATCGGCTTATCGAATCAATCCTTGATTTGATAACTAGGTTATATCGCAAACAACCATTCGACACATTCATCGCGAGAATGGAATACGGTATCACATTCACGTATTATTCTCGGTCCCGCACATATCTCATATGCACTCCTATTTCGTTTCGCTTGAACCAGGAAACCTCTGTGTAGGACTCTAAAGACTCGTCAATACGCCGGCAGCAGATGATGATCATATCAAACACCCACAAGCCGCAAGCGGTCTGCTAAACATAACGGCCACCCGGGTATTGAGCGATCAGAAGATTGACGAGCAAGCCCGCTCACACTCCAGTGAATCCAACCAGTAACACTACCGTACAGTCCGGTCTGATCGTCTGATATGTCGCATATCTCGCCTAGGGGTGGTAAACGTCAGACCCCAATAGCTCGATAAGTCGTGTCGATATGAGGTCTATAACAATTCGAGAAACTACTGGTAACACTTACCAGTAAATCTCAGCAACCCTGGACAGGGATTTCCGGTTATAGCCAATCGAACACAGCGCAACATCAACTCCCTATACCGGGAGAGACGAATCCCCTCCTATCGCTCATTGCCTCCATGTGACTCGGGACTGTACCCAAAAACCATCGTTTTCCACACCCACATGGACGTGGTAAGATGGAAATCAAAGAACAGTGGGAACCACACAAGACTCTATGACGATCTCGGGTCAACAGACTACTCTGTACCAGTGTCACCAGAGAACTGTCATCTGACGTAAGGTATAATACCATCTGGGAGTTCTCGGCGAGTCCGTCCAGTGTACCCAGTCTCTACTGAGCACCCGTATATCATCTCTGATGTCAAACACCAATGGATATGGGATCATCCATCGCCCATCTATATGGGTCGAGAAGGTACACGCTAGTCTACTCTGGTATATCGATGCCCTGTCTCGATACACCCACGACTAGGGACTTTGAAGGATGTACTTATGTGCTACCATGTCCCCACTAGTATGATCCGCATCATAGTCCAAGTAGTCAAGTACATATCCTAAGGGCTTTACCAACATGTAACAGAGAGACAATCAGTATACACGTTAAGGTAAAGATCTACCAGATAGCATACTATCATGTCGAGCAAGAAAGTCCTCCCTATATATGTCCCAGCATCCACTACAATATACATCCAATGTACAGTAATGGCCTTTAGGGCATACATATAACTAACAATCTCCCACTTGCACTAGGGCCATCTGTAGCAGTGGTTGTAGTATCTCATACTCAACCATCCCATAAAAGTCTCTCTCTGGGAACAGGCCTTTGTGAGTGGATCCGCTGTGTTGTCCTCTGAGTCTACTCTCCTAACCTCGATCTCCCTGAAGATCAACCATCTCCATGATCAAGTGATACTGCCTTAGAATATGTCTGGATCACTGATGGGACCGGCGTTCCTTGGCATAAGCCACAACTCCATTGTCACACAATGGGAGGAACATAGTTCATCTCATGAACCAATATACACCAAAACAGCCTCTTTGGTAGCATCTTAAGTAGCGATGTATCCAGCCTTTATCGTCTAGTATGTCACGGTATCTAGCTTGGAACTCTTCCAACATACCGTCCCCCCACTGAGGGTAAAGACAATGCCTGTGACTGACATTCAGTCGTCTTTATCACCCTGGAACACTTCTAGTGATTTTCTCCAGGATCAACTGATACCATCTCACTACAACTAGTGAGTATCCTAACATCCATTTAGATCTATCTCATAGATCCAAAATCCAGGATTTAGGAGGTATCACTTTGATCCTATATGGAGAATTATGGTGATAAGCGTAGATTGACCGAGCGTAGCATAGGAAACTCCTTCCCCATCAAGAGTATGTCATCCACGTACTCTATGAGGATCGTCACCATACTCCCTACTACCTTTTTGTTTATACAAGGTTCATCTACCATTTTGATGATGTCAAACTCTTTGACTAATTCATCAAAACAGATGTTCCAACTCCGCGATGCCTGCTTTATCCTATAAAGCATCTTGCACACGTTTCCGCTGCTCCCACTGTCTATGAGGACCTCTGGCTGTGTACTTATAGACGTTCTCTTCTAAAACATCATTTAGAAAAGCAGTCATGGCACCCAACCACCAGATATCGTAGTCATAGTATGCAGCCGTGGTAAGTAGGATCTGGATGGACTTAAGCATAGCTCCTTAGAAAAAGGTTTCCTCATGATCCACACATGGTCGATGACGAAAAGCTTTAACAAGTCTAGCTTTGAAAGTCTCAACTTTTCCATCTACACCAAGTAATCTTCTCAAGATATACTTGCTCCTGATGGGGATTTAACCCTTCAGATATAGCAACTAAAGTCCATACTTTGTTGGTGTATAAGGATTCCATCTCAGATCACTAAGCATCCAGCCATTCTTACAGAGTCTTACTCCTGATGGCCAGCTCGAAACTAGTTGGGTCATCATCTCATGATGCAATCCTCGCTCCTACTGTCATAGAGAAACCGAAGTATCTCTCAGGTGGGTGAGGAACCCTACTAGATCGGCGGAGAGGCTGAGGTTCATTGGTAACTATTGAATCCTTTGGTTCTATCAAATCATCAGCTGTAGTTTGTATAGCTGGAACCTTTCCAGTTCTACATTACAGATCTTGCCTCGAGCTTGTCCGGATTTTGCTTTCAGACATAGGCCGGACAACTCCAAATCTTAACTAACTTAAGACATGGGTTCTTCCCATTCCATATCACATATGAAGCGGTAGGCAACTGATTTGATTAGAACCCTATTCAATAGGTATGCAGCTTCTCAAGTGCATAACACCCAAAAGGAAATAGGTAGCTCAGTATTACTCATCATAGAGCACACCTTATCACATAGGGTGTAATTGCTCCACCCCGATATACCATCGTGCTATGGTGTATGCGGAGGAGTAATGCTGAGAGAGAATCTCATTCCCCTTTTAGAAAAGTCCAAGATTTCCGTGCTCAAGTATTCTCCTCCTCGATCACATCAAAGGACATAATACTTATATCCTTATTGGTTCTCTACTTCTAACTTATATTCTATGAATATCTCAAAAGGTTCGGACTTGTGTTTCAACAGGAACATGTCTGAATCTTGAGAGATTATCAGAGAATGTAATGAAGTACAAAGAACCGGTCTTGGCATGTGTAGACAGGGGACCTACATACATCAACATGTATCATCCCAAGAGTTCACTAACTCTTTCTCTGTTTCCAATAAACAGAGCTAGTGTCATTATATCTTTGTGACATGACTGGCATGTTTCACAAGATGTAGATTCAAACTGATTTAAATATGCATCTACATGTAACTTCAGCTAGTCGGGTCACATTGATCTGACCTAGTCTACAATACCTTAAGAAGGATCCGTTCATTTCTGAACTCTTCCTCTTATGTGTGTTCCATATACTAAGAACTGTAGTTTGATTTAGAACATCAATGCTTTTAGATAACGTGCCTGAACCGATCAACTTTTGATATAGGAAATGTTCAAAACATTATCCAACAATACAAAATTATATCCTTTCTTTACTTAATAAAGAGACTGATATGATTTTGTATATCAGGTTCGGTATCTAATAACATTCGTTCAGAATCAATGTATTGGTAATACAGGGTGACAGTGACCAACAGACTTGACTGCAACACTTGCCCCGTTTTCTGCCTCATGAAACTTATCACCCGTTCTCAGTTCTCTACCTTTCTGTAGCCCTATGTAACAGATTACATATCTGGGATCCTGATCCGGTATCACATACCCAGGACGTAAAGGATACAGAGAAACAGTTCTTTGTAATGAACACACCCGAAGATGATGCATCAGTATGCACTCTCTTCGTTTGGGCGGCACGGGAAATCTGGTATTCCCTTATTTCCTGCTCTGTCTTATAACAATTATAAGTTGGAGCGGGACCAACGTTCCCCAGCTCAGAATAACAAGCGGGTTCGGTCAATTATCCGTATTATTATCTTGATTAAGGCGTGATATGGTCGCTACCTGGAGAGAGAGAGAAGAAAACACTCAGCGTGCGCTCTTGGAAGAATAGATTGGTTTTTATTTTATCTAATCAGGATGGCTCCCACTGCTTTTTATCAAATCTTCCTTCAAACCCTAAAAGGAAAGACTAGCCGGGATTAATTACACATTACAAGTTCGCCAATCTTTCAGCCAGGCCAGTGTCGGTACTTTGAGGGAGGTGCCCCGTGCTTTCGCACGAACCTAATTAATGTAAACCTCATTTTCCCAGAGGCGTAACCTCGTTAACACCTTTCTAGACACCTACTTGATCGGCTAATTGTAATGTATAAAACTCTCCCAGGAGTAACACTTACTCGCAGCGGGTATCGGGATCCAACTATCTCATAGAAGGTATGCAATCTCATTGCAAATTTTAACACTTGAAATTCCCGATAATATTTTGCCCCTAACGATCTATGACCTTGACAAGGTCAACAAACCATAGACCGCAAGTCAAGTTCATGTAAGTCCACGTTGCGACCCCCGGTGCTTACGGGGAGGCGGAAACGGTATAAAAAACAAATTTTTATCGCAAGAGGCAACATGGACTAAACAAGGTCGGGATCGTGTCTAAACTAAACTAGCAAACTTATAAAGGAGCGTTAGCTACTCGGATGAAGAGTTATACCTAAACTTGAACTCCTTCTTCTTCAAACTTTGTAGAGGTTGATGGTTCTCCTCTCGTCGCCTTCTTCCGTCGAAGATGGATCCACCTGAGGGTTTAACCTTCGGGCTCTTCCTCGAACTTTGAGTGAACTAGAATCTCCGGCTTGCTAAACCCTTGATCCTAGAGTGAGTAGAGAGTGTCTAGGGGTTGTTTTCTTTTCAAGATGAGGGTTTCTCAACACATGAGAAGGAATCACCTTGAGCTTGAGGAAGAAGAAGATGAAGTGAGGAGAGAGAATGAATATGAAAGAATGAGCTATCTTTTTCTTTTTGCAACCATATCAAAAAGAAAAAGAATTATCTAAATAATAATAATTCAAAATGAGAATAGTTGATGGTAGTTTTGGAATGACCACTATCATGCTTCATTAAATGAAATGTAAGCATGAATCAAGGAGTATCTTTACAAAGCATGATGGTGGTCAACATTCAACCATGGTCAACAAGTCAACCATGGTCAACAAGTCAACAAAATCAACCATAACATAATTCTCATTTAATTACTATTATTAATAGATAATCCATAAATCCATTAGGGTTTGGAAAATGATAACTGTCAACTGTGCATACGCACCCGTTCCGAAACCCTAATGAAATACCTCATCCTCCGCCTCAAGCAACTGTGCATACACACCTGCATTCTCGTTCCGAGGAACAAGAATACGGAGATATAAAAGCAACCCCAAAACATATACCAGTATCTGGCTCAAACCAGAGCCTGCCAGTATAATCCGTCCGAACTCCAAACGTGCACAAGTGCGCGGATGAGAACGAACCCTGCCGCAAAACCATGCGACCTCTACTCTGTTTTGCCCAGAGGCGAATACCCTCTGTGTGGGACTCTAAAGACTCGACACTACGCTGGCAGTGGGTTTAACCACAGACCGCAAGCGGCACTAGCTGTGCGTAACGGTCCCCAGGTAGATGCCGACAAGAAGGCTGACGAGGTGAACCCCATCTGAACTCCTACTGAGTCTGAATGTGACATTCTCCGTACAGTCCGGTCTGTTCGTCTGATACATCGCATGTCGGGCCTAGGGGGCGGTAAAACGTCAGTCCCCCAATAGCGGTACAAGTCGTGTCGGAGTGAAGCCCAAAACACCCTGAGATAACACTGGAAGCCTACCAGTATATCTCGCTTGCCCTGGCCAGGGACTACTCGTGTAATGGCTCTCCTAGACACAGCACGATGTCAACCCCCAATACCGGGAGAGACGAATCCTGTCTAACCGGCACTGCCTCCAAGTGCTTCGGGACTGCACCCAACTACTACCTGTTTGCACGTCTCCTTTGAGCCGTGGTAGGGTAGTAGTCAAAGTACAGTGGGAACACACTCGAGGCGAAGTGTCAGTGTCAAGTCAGCGGACTAAGCTGTACTCATGTCACCTGGAAACTGATAACTGACGATAAGTATAATACCAACCTTTCAGTTCCCGACGAGTCCTGTCCAGTGTACTCGTAACCTAACGAGCACCCGTATACTATCTCTAGTACGACGTACTGATGGCTGTGGGACAGACCATCTCCCACACTGGGATGAGAAGCGCATACGCTAGTCTACTCCGGAGTATCGATGCCCTGTCTCGATAGTCCTGCGACTAGGGACCTGTATAAGGATGTGCTTATAGATTACCCAGCCCCCACTAGTGTGACTGCCATCACAACGCTGGTAATCAAGCAAAGATCCTAAGGGCTCCACTAATGCGTATAAGTGATATACTGAAATAAACACAAGTACACATTGAAGTAGAAACAAACCAAGTAGCATACTACTATATTGAGCAAGATTGTTTATACAAGGTGAATATCCCAAGCTTCCATTAAGTAATATACAAACTAGTATGATACAGTAATGGCCTCTAGGGCATATACACTAACAATCTCCCACTTGCACTAAGGCCATGTACTGGCGTATCGAAGACCTATCATCTCGATCAGCCGCTCGAACTGAGTCTGGGGTAGGGCCTTGGTGAATGGATCTGCAGTGTTTTCTTCTGAAGCAACCCTCCGAACCTCGATCTCCTTGCGATCCACGATCTCCCTGATCAGGTGATACCGCCTCAAGATGTGCCTGGATCTCTGATGGGACCTGGGTTCCTTCGCTAAAGCTATAGCCCTGTTGTTGTCGCAATACAGAGGTATTGGGTCAACAATGGACGGAACCACCTGAAGTTCTTTCAAGAACTTCCTTATCCAGACAGCTTCTTTTGCGGCATCAGATGCAGCGATGTATTCCGCTTCCATCGTCGAGTCTGCAACGGTTTCCTGTTTGGAACTCTTCCAACACACCGCCCCTCCATTGAGGGTAAAGACAAAACCCGACATGGACTTGGAATCATCCTTGTCACTCTGGAAGCTGGAGTCAGCAAAGGCCTCGATCTGGAGGTCTTTTCCGCCATACACCAAGAACATCTCCTTAGTCCTTCTCAGGTACTTGAGAATGTTCTTTACTGCTATCCAGTGTTTCTCCCCAGGGTTTGACTGATACCTGCTTACCACACTCAGTGCATAAGCTACATCCGGTCTGGTACACAACATCGCATACATTATAGAGCCTACTGCAGAAGCGTAGGGTATAATAGACATGAGATCCCTTTCCAAATCAGTCTTGGGAGACATCTCTTTAGAGAGGGTGATCCCGTGACAAGCCGGTAGGTTACCGCGCTTGGAATCTTCCATACTGAATCTTTTCAGTACGGTGTCGATGTACCTGGACTGTGAAAGTCCTAATATCCTCTTGGATCTATCACGATGGATCCGGATCCCCAGGATGTATGAGGCATCACCCAGGTCTTTCATGAAGAACCTGTGTGACAAGAAACCCTTGACAGATTATAGCATAGGAATGTCATTTCCTATTAAGAGAATGTCATCCACGTATAAAACAAGGAATACTACAGTTCTCGCTACAAATCTACTATAGATGCATGGTTCATCTGGATTTTTGATAAAGTCAAATTCCTTGACCGTCTCATCAAAACAGATGTTCCAACTCCGCGATGCCTGCTTTAGTCCATAGATGGACTTAAGCAACTTGCACACCTTTCCGCTGCTCCCACTCTGAATGAAACCCTCTGGCTGATCCATATAGACACACTCCTCTAAATTTCCATTTAGAAAAGCGGTTTTTACGTCCATCTGCCAAATCTCATAATCGTGGAAGGCAGCAATGGCAAGAAGGATCCGAATGGATTTCAGCATAGCCACTGGAGAAAAAGTTTCGTCATAGTCCAAGCCAGGTCTTTGACGGAAACCCTTTGCTACAAGTCTAGCTTTATAGGTCTCAACCTGTCCATCTACACCAATCTTCCTTTTGAAGATCCACTTGCATCCTACGGGTTTTACCCCGTCTGGAGCAATGTCCAACGTCCATACTTTGTTGGTGTACATGGACTCCATTTCGGTCCGCATTGCATCCAGCCATTTTACCGAGTCAACGCTCTGAACGGCCTGCTGGAAGCTAGTAGGCTCATCATAATCTATGATGCAATCCTCTCTATCCCCGTCTATGAGAAAACCGTAGTATCTCTCGGGCGGATGAGACTGCCTACTACTCCTGCGGAGCGGCGTAGGAATGTCCTGTTCATTTGAACCCTCTGGTTCCACTAAGCTTTCAGTAATAATCTGTGGTTCTGGAATTTCTTCCAGTTCTACTGCGCTCCCACTTAATTCTTTTTCTAAGAACTGATGTTCTAGAAAGTGGGCATGACGAGAAACAAGAACTTTTTGTTCCTCTTCGTAGTAGAAGAGATATCCCTTGGAATTCTTTGGATATCCCACAAACTTACACAGTACTGAGCGCGCCTCGAGCTTGTCCGCATGCTGCTTTTTAACAAAAGCTGGACGTCCCCAAGTCTTAATGTGACTGAGATGGTGCCTCTTCCCACACCACATCTCATATGGTGTAGTAGGCACAGTTTTAGTAGGAACTCGGTTCAATAGGTACGCAGCTGATTCTAGTGCATACCCCCAGAATGATCGCGGTAACTCAGCGTTACTCATCATGGACCGTACCATATCCAATAGGGTTCGGTTCCGTCTCTCCGATACACCGTTATGTTGCGGAGTGTATGGAGGAGTAAGCTGAGAGAGAATCCCATTCTCTTTTAAGTAATTCAGGAACTCGGCACTTAAGTATTCTCCACCTCGATCCGATCTTAGAATCTTGATACTTTTGCCGGTTTGTTTTTCTACTTCATTCTTATATTCCTGGAATTTTTCAAAAGCTTCGGACTTATGTTTCATTAAGAAGACATAACCGTATCTTGAAAAATCATCCGTAAAAGTAATGAAGTAAGAATAACCGCTTCGCGCATGTGTAGACATTGGACCGCACACGTCGCTGTGTACGAGTCCCAAGAGCTCGCTCGCTCTTACTCCGTGTCCAGTGAACGGAGTCTTTGTCATCTTTCCTTTGAGACAGGATTGACAAGTGGCATATGATTGATATTCGAACGGATCCAAATATCCTTCTGTATGTAACTTAGTCAACCTTCTCTCATTGATGTGACCCAGTCTACAATGCCATAAGAAAGTCTGGTTGATATCTGGTGACTTTCTTTTGTGTGTATTCTGGACATTGAAAATCTGTGGTTGGTTTAATACGTATATACCATTGCTCAATGTACCTGACCCAATCAGAACTTGATTAAGGTGAATGTTTACAACATTACTTACAAACGCAAATTCATAACCTTCTTTAGAAACCAAAGATACAGAAATGATATTACAAGTTGCGTTGGGTACAAAAAAAGCAATTACGCAAAACCAAAACATGCCCATCTGACATTCCCAGGTGATAGTCCCCCACGGCTTTAGCATCCATGCTAGCTCCGTTCGCAACTCTGAGGGTCATGTCACCTGCCTTCAAAACCCTACGGTTTCTCAACGCCTGCAAAGAATTACAGATATGAGATCCTGATCCGGTATCCAATACCCAGGAAGTAGAGTTTATAGAAAGACAGTTTTCAATAACATACACACCTGAAGCTGAAGCCGCAACCTGCTTCAGTTCTTGTGTCCTGGCTTTCCAAGCCCTGCAATCTTTCTTCCAGTGTCCACTCTTGTGACAATAGAAGCATTCCTCTTTACCAACAAGCTTCCCCGCTATCTTTGTTGCCTTTTCCTTTCCCTTCATACCCACTTTACTAACACCACCTCTTGGTTTGGCGGGGGCTTTCTTCCTCTTTCCCTTGGCTTTCGCCTTGGACCTAGAGGAAGAAGATCCTCCTACAAACAAAGCGGGTGTATCCCTACCCTTCTGTAGGGTGCCCTCTGCGCTCCTCAGCAGGTTGAGGAGTTCTGAAAGTTCAACTTCCTTTTCTTGCAAGTTGAAATTCAGTATGAACTGGGCGTAAGTGGATGGAAGGGACTGGAGAATTAAATCTGTATAGAGTTCACTATCCAACGTGGTCCCAAGTTCTGCGAGCTCCTCAGTGTAGCCAATCATCTTAAGCACGTGGTCCGCTACCGATGATCCGACGGCCAACTTTGTCGAAAACAACTTCTTCGACACTTCGTATCTTGCGATACGAGACTGCTCTCCATACAGTCCTTTTGTATGGAGAAATATGGACTCGAGGTCCATATTCTCATGCCTCCTCTGATGTTCGTTGTCCATAGAGGCAAGCACGAGGCACCTGGCCTTCGCGCAATCAATCTCCCAAGTCTTACGGATTTCCTTATCCGCGACGCTGGAGGTGGGACCTGGGACGGGGGGAGCTTTGGTGGTTAGAAGATACCCCAGCTTGTCGTAAGCGATTGCCAATTTGACATTCTTGAGCCAATCTTTGTTGTTTGGCCCTGTCAGTATGTTTTTATCTAGAAGTAACTTAAGTCCAGTCATTTCGAATTTGGTCGCTGCAGGGGGGAGAGAAGAAACACTTTAGCACGATGCTCTTGCAAGTTTAGAATGGTTTTTAATTTGTCTAAACAGGATGGCTCCCACTGTCTCTCGAATCCCTCCTCAAACCACAAAGGAAGAATTAGCCGGGATCAATCCCACCGTACAATACTTGCTTAACCGTTCAGCCAGGCCAGTGTCGGTACTTCGAGGGAGGTTTTCCAACGCTTTCGCGAAGTTCCTTAATTTAAGAACCTCTTTTCCCTGGGGGCATAGCCCCGCTAACACCTTTCTAGGCACCTACTAGGTTTATAGCATTGATCGTTTAGTGAGAAATTTCCCGAGGAGTAGCATATACTCACAGTAGGATCGGGATCCAAATATCATCGCGTGACGAAAATGAAGGAATCCTACCATAATCATCACACTCCAAATGGTATGCAAATCTAGCAAGTTTCAGTACTTATGAAACTCCCGATGTGGATTTTTGCCCCATGCTCTTATGACCTTGACTTTGGCCAAAATATCATAAGTCACATGTCAAGTTCTACCCATCACTTTTCAGGTTAATTTGGATCCATTCGTACATACCCTTGACTTTGGCCAAAATGGCAGCACGACTGTCCCAAACCAACGCATCTATCTATGCTACACATGAACACCCAATAGCTACCAATCACTGTGCCTTGACTTTGGCCAAAATACACAGCTTGAATACTATTGCCTATTCATGCGAAACGACGGAGGGCTACGAATGGTTTTGGTAAAACCGTGAACGTAGTGAACTTGATATAATCGATGGAACGAGATAGCTTTTAGAAGGAGTGGCTCAAGCTCCGCATTTAAAAGTTAGTTTTGAAAAGAACCGAGTGGTTTTTCGAAAGTGTTCCAACGACTTTAACTTGGTTTATTATCTTGCATTAGTTCTTTTAATGCGTGATATTCTTGCATTAGTTCTTTTAATGCGTCCCATCATTTAATCCTACCATTTCAGAAAACAACCAAAATATGACGTACGTTTATGCCATTCGCATTCGCCACGGGGTCCCGTCATCACTCGTTAGGTTACTTAACTAACGACAGAGCGGGGGCTGGGCTAGCGCGGCTGTAAAACATAAGCAACGCCTAAATAGAAAGCAATGATAGACATTACAGATCACAGATCAATACATTGGATATACTAGCAATCCGCAATCCTTTCGAGCCTGCAACGAAAAGCGGATTACACGGTCGCAGTGAATAGCAAATACCCCACCCAAGACCCCTACGGGTGCGGCAAACTACCCGCCAAGTACTCGGCAGTTTGTGCACCCCTCCATGGGTCTATCCTAGGAGCAAAAACAGTAAAAAGAATTATACAATGACGGCTACAACCCCGACCCGGTTGTGCGGCCAAACAAATAATAATATTACATCAATTTACATTTACAAATGAATGAAAGAAAAACAAACGCTCATCTCACATCCACCCCGGCTATTCACCCGCGACAGTCCAACAGATTCATATACACAATCCAATATCAAACACAGATCATGTATAACCCCGACCAATCGACTTATAGCGATTAGCCGACGTTCAATACATGCAAACATCACAGATATAACCATCATAGTCAAAGTGCAGTGAAGTTCGGAAAAAATACGGAATTATAGGACCCCAAAAGTAAATTTCTGTTCTGGAAAATCTGGGCACATATAACATATTTGAAAAATCCCAAAACCCTACCAGAAGAACACTGCACAAAACACGATCTCATGAAGTGCCCGAACGGCGGCGGATCCGCGGCTAGATGAACAGGTGGGGCCGCGGATGGGCGGCGCTTTGAAGGAATCATGGGATCGTTTTTGGTGGGTGTTCTCAGAAAACCCTGAGCCGATTTTAGGAGTATAAAGTTTTTCATTTAGAGCATAAAAAATTTCAACAGAAACTTAGGGTTTTAGTTTTTCCGGTTTTGCGATTTTTCTGTTCCGAACTTCGTTACACTTCACTACCAAGCTAGTTTAAGTTTAGTTAGGCTCTGATACCACTGTAAGTCCACGTTGCGACCCCCGGTGCTTACGGGGAGGCGGAAACGGTATAAAAAACAAATTTGTATCGCAAGAGGCAACATGGACTAAACAAGGTCGGGATCGTGTCTAAACTAAACTAGCAAACTTATAAAGGAGCGTTAGCTACTCGGATGAAGAGTTATACCTAAACTTGAACTCCTTCTTCTTCAAACTTTGTAGGGGTTGATGGTTCTCCTCTCGTCGCCTTCTTCCGTCGAAGATGGATCCACCTGAGGGTTCAACCTTCGGGCTCTTCCTCGAACTTTGAGTGAACTAGAATCTCCGGCTTGCTAAACCCTTGATCCTAGAGTGAGTAGAGAGTGTCTAGGGGTTGTTTTCTTTTCAAGATGAGGGTTTCTCAACACATGAGAAGGAATCACCTTGAGCTTGAGGAAGAAGAAGATGAAGTGAGGAGAGAGAATGAATATGAAAGAATGAGCTATCTTTTTCTTTTTGCAACCATATCAAAAAGAAAAAGAATTATCTAAATAATAATAATTCAAAATGAGAATAGTTGATGGTAGTTTTGGAATGACCACTATCATTCTTCATTAAATGAAATGTAAGCATGAATCAAGGAGTATCTTTACAAAGCATGATGGTGGTCAACATTCAACCATGGTCAACAAGTTAACAAAATCAACCATAACATAATTCTCATTTAATTACTATTATTAATAGATAATCCATAAATCCATTAGGGTTTGGAAAATGATAACTGTCAACTGTGCATACGCACCCGTTCCGAAACGCTAATGAAATACCTCATCCTCCGCCTCAAGCAACTGTGCATACACACCTGCATTCTCGTTCCGAGGAACAAGAATACCGAGATATAAAAGCAACCCCAAAACATATACCAGTATCTGGCTCAAACCAGAGCCTGCCAGTATAATCCGTCCGGACTCCAAACGTGCACAAGTGCGCGGATGAGAACGAACCCTGCCGCAAAACCATGCGACCTCTACTCTGTTTTACCCAGAGGCGAATACCCTCTGTGTGGGACTCTAAAGACTCGACACTACGCTGGCAGTGGGTTTAACCACAGACCGCAAGCGGCACTAGCTGTGCGTAACGGTCCCCAGGTAGATGCCGACAAGAAGGCTGACGAGGTGAACCCCATCTGAACTCCTACTGAGTCTGAATGTGACATTCTCCATACAGTCCGGTCTGTTCGTCTGATACATCGCATGTCGGGCCTAGGGGGCGGTAAAACGTCAGTCCCCCAATAGCGGTACAAGTCGTGTCGGAGTGAAGCCCAAAACACCCTGAGATAACACTGGAAGCCTACCAGCATATCTCGCTTGCCCTGGCCAGGGACTACTCGTGTAATGGCTCTCCTAGACACAGCACGATGTCAACCCCCAATACCGGGAGAGACGAATCCTGTCTAACCGGCACTGCCTCCAAGTGCTTCGGGACTGCACCCAACTACTACCTGTTTGCACGTCTCCTTTGAGCCGTGGTAGGGTAGTAGTGAAAGTACAGTGGGAACACACTCGAGGCGAAGTGTCAGTGTCAAGTCAGCGGACTAAGCTGTACTCATGTCACCTGGGAACTGATAACTGACGATAGGTATAATACCAACCTTTCAGTTCCCGACGAGTCCTGTCCAGTGTACTCGTAACCTAACGAGCACCCGCATACTATCTCTAGTACGACGTACTGATGGCTGTGGGACAGACCATCTCCCACACTGGGATGAGAAGCGCATACGCTAGTCTACTCCGGAGTATCGATGCCCTGTCTCGATAGTCCTGTGACTAGGGACCTGTATAAGGATGTGCTTATAGATTACCCAGCCCCCACTAGTGTGACTGCCATCACAACGCTGGTAATCAAGCAAAGATCCTAAGGGCTCCACTAATGCGTATAAGTGATATACTGAAATAAACACAAGTACACATTGAAGTAGAAACAAACCAAGTAGCATACTACTATATTGAGCAAGATTGTTTATACAAGGTGAATATCCCAAGCTTCCATTAAGTAATATACAAACTAGTATGATACAGTAATGGCCTCTAGGGCATATACACTAACAGTTCAACCCGTCATTTCTTGATTGAATCAAACCCACCCGCACGACCCTTGACAAGGTCAACAAGGCCGCACGACTACCCTAACCCAATCTGCATCATATGCATAAGCAGATAAATACTGGTTAGCTACCGCACACTGAGCCTTGACAAGGTCAACAAACGCAGCACGAATACTAAACAGGATTTATCTGAAATGACGGAGGGCTACGACAGGTTTTTCTGAAAACCTATTGCGTAATGAACTTGATATCGTTGTAGGATCGAATGAATTTTAAAAATTGGAGTGTTTTTGAGGCTTTTCTAGTTTTGCTAAAGGAGTCATTCCCGGTGAAGGGATCGTCGGTCCTTTCCTCGTCGAATGAGGTGCGGGATATATCATATATATCGCTGTGCAAAGCAAAAACTCTTAAAAGCAATCAAAAGACAAACCGAGTGTGTAGCGTCTGCCAGTTATTGCTAAAGGAGTCACTCCCGGTGAAGGGATCTCGGTCCTTTCCTCATCGAATAAGGTGCAGGATATATCTCATATACCGCTGTGCAAAGCAAGAACTGTAGCTACCTGTTTTATTTTTGAAATTCGATTCTACAACATCTTAGGTTTCTTTTATTTCATTAATCACATTAATGAAGTCCCATCATTTAAGTACCTAAACATCACAGATAAATACGACGTACACTTATGCCATCCGCATTCGCCTCGATGTCCCCTCGTGCACCGTTAGGTTAGGTAACTAACGGCAGAGCGGGGCAGGGCTAGCGCGGGTGTAAAACATAAGTAACGTCTATATAATATATCATATATACTATATACTGTATCTATCACAGAACATCACATGATCACATCACAGATATCGTAGCAGAAGAAACATATGAAATATTGGATATACTAGGACGTCCGTGTTTTCAATACGAGCCAGTATAAAACACGGATTCCACGGTCGCGATGAATAGCCAAACCCACACCCCTAGACCCCTACGAGAGCGGCAAGCAACCCTACCAATTCTAGAGTTAGGAGACCCGGACTCGACTCCTCGAGTTGGTCTCCCACTGGACTCCAGAACCCTGTTACTTGTGCCCTCCTCCTTGGGTCTATCCTAGTGCAGAAAAGTAAATAATATACAAAAGGTGACATCTTCCGCAACCTGGAAGTGCCCCAATAAAAGAATATTACATACAAGTTTTTACATGAATGAAAATGAAAAACACTCATCTCATATAAAAAACCCCGGCTATTCAAACACGATGATCCAATATAACATATCCAGCAACACATAACATCACATGTCATCATCGTAAGTAAATATGCGCATCCCAATTGTCGTTGACATATAGCAACGAAACCGGCGATATCACATATTACACTTACGGTCACAGAAAAGAAAGTGTAAAACTACGACAGTTGGAATCCGCAACCACCTCAGACATCGCATGCCTGACCAAATGAATTACTTAGACATCGCATGCCTAACAATTATAAACCCCGCATTTTAGTCTCAAAATCGAAAACTCTTTTCAATATCAAGTCGGGTAATTCAACAAGATTCCCGACATCCTGATCGAATGCTCGTCGCAAACTTCAGTAGACGGCTGCACCCCCGATACCGTCGACGAAATGCACCAAGGCGGAACATCGCTACCGCGAGCACCCGAACGGATGCTTTCGGCAACGGGGTTCTCCTACAGTCACTTGGTCGGGGTTATGGAGTGAGGCTGTTTATTAAGTTTATCCGGCGAGTATCCGCGTACGCTACGTGATTGCGACGGACTTTTGATCACATCAAAATTCCGTGGCAACCGATCAAGTGAGACTAAACTGCTATGTTTATAACATTAATTCAGTTATATCATAACTATTTGTGAATTCCAATTATTGTATCCCATTCCAGATAAACAGAAAATGTTAAACTTTTCGATCGAACATTCGAACACCCAAGTTTTCCCGATACAGATCAACACATGAAATAAGTCTAACAACATTCAGTTCGTGCCTCAGTACCAACGGTCCAGCCGTAGAAGGGTCAAGCCAACGCCTCACATGTGGCACGCCGTACTGCCCCAAACCCTAAGGTTCAAAGGGCAGTTCAAGACGGTCACATAATCGAGTTAAGGTTTGTTGTCTTCTAGAGGGACCATCGCGTTACTTGCACTACTTAGAACGTCGTTAAACTACGGAAAAATCCAACACTTGGAAATTTCCCGACAGGGGAAAAGTTGGGTATGTATATCCGGTCGAACTTTTTAACATATTCTAAAATTTATCCGGAAAGCCACACAGACAAAATTTGATACTCCGATCAAAACACCGAATCCCCAAAACAACTCCAGAAAATTCAACTCTTGAATAAATTTTAAAAATACCCAGAGAACTCAGCACCTGAAACAATGAATTACTGTGCAAACAGTTATTGATGACGTCACAGATCTGCCGCGGAACCGCCGCATAAGCTAGGCTTATGCCGCGGTTCCGCCGCCGATTACACTGTTCATGCAAAACTTTTTGCGCCGTAATTCTTATATTTCCCTGCTGAGTTTTCTGCATATTTTTAATTTGGAAAAATCCACGATTTTTGAAAAAGTACAGAGAGCAAGTTTAGGTTTGGGTTTTCGGGTCGTTCGGACTTCAAATTGCGTCTGGACTTCGCCTAAGGCTCTAGCTAGGCTCTGATACCACTGTAAGGTTCCTAGGCATCCTAATGAGGTCTCACAAGGCATCAACCATGCCAATTTCAAATTTAAACGGTGCCGAGAAACCCTAGAACGGATCGTTGGCTAGATTTCTAGGCGAAAAACAAACAAGTTAACACTTAACTAAGAGAATACGGAAATACAACCTTTGTAGATCCGGTGCTCCACCTCCATATCTCCGCAACGAAGTCCCCTCGCTGTCCAAAATAAATCCCGGGCTCTAGCGTCGGCTTCATCGGAGAATAGGCGAGCTAGGTCGTCGATGTCCATGCTGAAGATGATCTACGTCGAAGCATCACTAGATCAAGCTCCACCTTCACCATGCCATGAAAACTCATGAAGGAAACACACTCTACTACTTGGCAAGAGGTAGAGGATGAAGAAATAGGAAGTGGGTAGACTTTAGAATTGGATTTCTCACTCATTTCATCAATCCACCATTGATGAAGTGCAAGGTTTTCTTCTTGAGTTCAAGGTAGAAGAAGAAGAATGTTATGATAAGTTAATTATCAAATGAAAAGAAAATGAAAACTTATCATAATGTAAACCATGGTCAAGTGTAGAGATTAAACCAAGGTTAGTTGGAATGGTTAGGGTTAAGGATGAGATAAGAATGGTTGACTAAAGTCAATGCTTCATGAAGGTTCAAAGAATAAAACAAAACAAGCAACCATTCTTCTCATTATCATTTCCATAGTAAATAAATAAATAAATAGATATGAAAATGTAAACCCTAATCATTTAAATAACCATGGTTCAATATTTACACAAACTCAAGCAAACATGTATCATCAAACATGATACAATCAAGTGCACAAAAAGTATATCACATATACAATGTGCACATCCGAGTGAGAAAATCCATCTTAAGTGAACCAATACTAGTTAATGCAAAGTAATATATCAAATATATAATTATGCATTAAATCATTAAATCAACACTTGATTCAATGATCTGGTCATGTCGCACACAACCGACTAGTATACAATGTATCGGCTTATCGAATCAATCCTTGATTCGATAACTAGGTTATATCGCATACAACCATTCGACACATTCATCGCGAGAATGGAATACGGTATCACATACACGTATTATTCTCGGTCCCGCACATATCTCATATGCACTCCTATTTCGTTTCGCTTGAACCAGGAAACCTCTGTGTAGGACTCTAAAGACTCGTCAATACGCCGGCAGCAGATGATGATCATATCAAACACCCACAAGCCGCAAGCGGTCTGCTAAACGTAACGGCCACCCAGGTATTGAGCGATTAGAAGATCGACGAGCAAGCCCGCTCACACTCCAGTGAATCCAACCAGTAACACTACGGTACAGTCCGGTCTGATCGTCTGATATGTCGAATATCTCGCCTAGGGGTGGTAAACGTCAGACCCCAACAGCTCGATAAGTCGTGTCGATATGAGGTCTATAACAATTCGAGAAACTACTGGTAACACTTACCAGTAAATCTCAGCAACCCTGGCCAGGGATTTCCGGTTATAGCCAATCGAACACAGCGCAACATCAACTCCCTATACCGGGAGAGACGAATCCCCTCCTATCGCTCATTGCCTCCATGTGACTCAGGACTGTACCCAAAAACCACCGTTTTGCACGGCCTCTTAGACGTGGTAAAATGGAAATCAAAGCACAGTGGGAACCACACAAGACTCTATGACGATCTCGGGTCAACAGACTACTCTGTACCAGTGTCACCAGAGAACTGCCATCTGACGTAAGGTATAATACCATCTGGGAGTTCTCGGCGAGTCCGTTCAGTGTACCCAGTCTCTACTGAGCACCCGTATATCATCTCTGATGTCAAACACCAATGGATATGGGATCATCCATCTCCCATCTATATGGGTCGAGAAGGTACACACTAGTCTACTCTGGTATATCGATGCCATGTCTCGATACACCCACGACTAGGGACTTTGAAGGATGTACTTATGGACTACCATGTCCCCACTAGTATGATCCGCATCATAGTCCAAGTAGTCAAGTACATATCCTAAGGGCTTTACCAACATGTAACAGAGAGACAATCAGTATACACGTTAAGGTAAAGATCAACCAGATAGCATACTATCATGTCGAGCAAGAAAGTCCTCCCTATATATGTCCCAGCATCCACTACAATATACATCCAATGTACAGTAATGGCCTCTAGGGCATACATATAACTAACACAGCCCTGGCCAGGGACTTCCCTGTTACGGCCAATCAAGCACAGCGCAACATCAACCCCCAATACCAGGAGAGACGAAACCCCTCCTATCGCTCATTGCCTCCATGTGACTCGGGACCGTACCCAAAGACCACCGTTTTGCACGCCCTCATGGACGTGGTAAGGTGGAGATCAAAGCACAGTGGGAATCACACAAGACTCTATGACGATCTCGGGTCTACAGACTAACCTGTACAAGTGTCACCTAAGAACTGCCATCTGACGTGAGGTATAATACCATCTGGGAGTTCTCGGCGAGTCCGTCCAGTGTACCCAGTCTCCACCGAGCACCCATATACCATCTCTGATGTCAAACACCAATGGATATGGGATCATCCATCGCCCATCTCATGGGTCGAGAAGCGTATACGCTAGTCTACACTGGTATATCGATGCCCCGTCTCGATACACCCACGACTAGGGACCTTGAAGGATGTACTTATGGACTACCATGTCCCCACTAGTATGATCTGCATCATAGTCCAGGTAGTCAAGTACACATCCTAAGGGCTTTATCAACAAGTAACTATAAGACAGTTTAAAGAGACAAGTGTACATGTTAAGATAAAGAGTAACCAGATAGCATACTATCATATCGATCAAGAAAGTCATCTCTATATATGTCCAAGCATCCAATATAATATATATCATCTGTACAATACTGGCCTCTAGGGCATATATACAACTAACAGACGGAGCCCGAGGTACTGAGATATTGAGATTCGAGACACTGAGATATTGAAATTTGAGATTTATGTTTTGTGTCGATGCTTGACACGGATCCTATGTTTATTTCATTGATGATATCTCGACTTATATACATACAGAAATCTCATTAAATAAAGAAAAACAGTTCTTCGATTCATGATATACTCTTTTCTCATTATATGCAATTGCACATCATTTTAGAGACATATTGCTACCTGACATTTGTACATCATAATAGTGACATATTGTTACCTGAGGCACTGACACGAGTACATAGCATTACACTTAAGGATAGATGTTTACCCTTACCATTATATTATGCTTCAAGCCATATTATAATTTTGAGGATATTACTGATCGTATGACCTAGGATTACGTTATACATGCGATTTTTGCTCTGTGATGTTTTCTACTCACGAGTTGGCAACTCACCCCCGTTTTGCCACAGTTCCTTGCAGGTTTGCCGTACAGGTTTCGTTGCGGCTTTGCTGACACACTGTTTTCCTTCCGAGTGATTGCCTTGGTAGGTGGGTTCACTCACATCATGACCACCCGTGTGCATTTATTTATTCAGTTGTATCTAGTAAACTACATCAACCAGACTTGTTTATTTTATAGAACTAGAAGACCAGTCTATATTCTTTCGACCTTAGAGTCGCGCTAGTATTATTAAGGTTTTCTGGTGGATATAGGCTTTCTTTTGAGTCTTGATCCTCGCCCTTCGGCATTGTATATTATGTTGCTTTCATGGTTGTGACCGTCAATTGACGAAGAGCTAGCTCCCGCTTGGGGATGCCTTTATTCATTATATATGCTTTATCAGGTTTTGTACCCGTTTGGGGTCCGTATTTTCGAAGGAAACTCTGCCGAAATTTTCAGAAAGACTCGAGATTTTAAAAATGCATACTTCGGCTTCTGTTGTTAAACTTCTTGCTTTAAAAATTGGTTTTTCCTTCACTCTACTACTTTATTTGGTTTGGATTTATGGGTTTTGGCTTACTTAGATTACGTACGCCTCGAGACGTTTCGTAATTTAAGTGTCGGTCAAGTTCCGTACTTTTCGGGTCGTGTCAATGTTGGCATCAGAACGTTAGGTTTTACCTCCTGAGTATAGGATGACCCTTGGTTGATGGAGTAGGTGACTTAAGGAGTGTGACGTACCGTGTGTATGTTCCGCGGCATACTTACGATACGCTACTCCGCTTAAGAATTCTTAGGATGTACATTTCCTTGCACATTATTATATTCATTTCTATGATCTATCCCCTTCAGTACCAGTTTATGGTTTTGTTACAATGGTAGTACGGGCGTGGAGAACTAGGGCTAGAGTTGCGGTCAGCACGAGCTCGTCACGGACGAGGACTGACCAGGGCCTGATTCCGGGGACATGCGATTGCATAGACATATCGTTTATTTGTGTTTTCGCGCCATGAGCGTTTGATGGGTCGCTTTTACCAGTTTACTCGGACGTGCAGATCAGCACCAGAGGATTGGGCCACTGATAGAGGCCAGCCTGTATGTGATGACCATTGATGTATCACCTATTCTTGATGATTGAGGCACTGTTCAGCGTGCAGATGAAGGAGCCAGTTGTTTCCATGGACGATGAGATATCGCCCCAGATGTTGGAGCTTTTGTAGTACGAGTTGTAATTAGAGATATGATAGATGGTCGCTAGTCACCCGCGGATGAATAACTAGGACATGTGGATCATTTGCACGCCCCGATGCGAGGTCATCAGATTGATTGATTCCAGCTTGAGAAGACTTCACACAGGTACGTTGGGAGTCGTTAGAGATGATCGAATGTCAGAAACCCATTTTCCAAGTTTAAAGTATTTGAAAAAAACATGCAAGTAATTCTACGGACCCTCTAGAAGAATGAAATCCTAACTCGACATAATGACCATGAAAACGCTTTCGAACCTTAAGGTTTGCGGCTGTTCAGCGGTGCCATTAATGAGGCTTGGGTTTGCCCTTCTACGGTTGGTCCATAGGTGCTGTGGTATATACTCGATATTATTAAACGGTACTCAAGATGTTCAGCTCTTGGGGGATAATGAGGTTTTGGCGAGTCGATCGAAAGGTTCGACTTCATTCGAATATCATGTGATAGGATGCATTGCTTGGGAGACTCCAGATATGAGTATAGCCGTTGGAGCGCAGTCCATGCAGCCATGAAGAGACGAGTCCGAAGCAGTCAACATTTGAGAAAAGTGGGGTAAGAGGTTCGTACGAGATGACGTTCCACTCCGCCGACAGCAAAGATGTGATACACATGCAGAGGCGGTATATATGGATATATCTTCCAGAAAGAGTCAGATGAGTATGCAGCCGATCCAGAACAAGAAACAGATTTAGGAAAGGACGATGACTTCTAGGCAGTTCGGCAGAAACGAAATTTGGAAGAGACATCGACAGGACCTTTCTGGAATATTATACGAGAAGACTTAGACCCAGGAGTGGTCATTTTACGCACACCCAGCAGGCCAGAGTTTGGCACCGTCAACGAGACATGTTATGAGTGACAACGACGGTTGGCCAGAGATTCTTAGAGGATGTGCTTGAGCGGGACTATTCCGCCATACTTGATTTCGGTATTTTGGGCGATCTATTCGCATGATTGAGTTTTGGTGAACGAGTTTCATGATATTGTTTTCGTGCACCATGGTTGCACCTACTGGATATTTATGATTTGTGCACAGTTATTGCACATGATATCGCTTTTGTGCCTTGGCTGCACATGTTTATGATTTCATGGATTTCATACAGTAGGGTTGATTTTATGTAAATGGTACGCACACGAATTGGTATCCGCACTCAGTATAGTTCACATATGCTTGCAGTGCATTGATACGTATTTTGTGCACGTGGTTGCACATGGTTATGAGATTTTATGCCACGGTATACTGGATTTGGATTTGAGATGTGTTCTATACTGTCGAGTTCGATTGTGACACTCGATATTTGTTTTGTGCACCTTGTGCACCTGATTGGATTTTGTGATTTCGCGCATGTTGGATGCACATGATTTAGATTTTATTCGTGCATGATGGATGCACAAGATTTGGATTGTGCGCATGCTTGAGGCGCCTGATGCGATTTAGGTGCACACCTGATGCACTAAATCGAGATTCTTCGTGCATATCAGATGCACCTGATATTGCTGTCAGGCACACCCGTTGCCTCTGACAAGTGTTTCGTGCACACCCGTTGCACATAGATGTTGTTTCAGTGCACATGTACGAAACGTTCATGGATTTGATTTCCCTGCGCACCAGACGCACGCGGCATTCTTATGTACATTTTGGGATTGATTTTTGGGGCAGTACGTTTTTTTGGTATTTACTATTTGTTTCGTACTGAGCAGGACTAGTCAGAGGACGGTACCTGGATATATTTTGCATGCATTGATAGTTATCGAAGGGATTTCCAAAAAGGAAGCTATAGTTTGAGCATTTACCTACGTGCCTCATATGACACGAAACGTTTAAAACAAGGAAACCCTACTAAATTATTTTCAAAACGGCGAGACGTGCATATTAAACAAAGGATATAAATAGATATAGCTATTTTCTTATAATAAACGTCCGCCACCGTGCCGTGTTACACGCATCGCACAACAACTTAAAAAGGTTTGGCATGCATTTCTTTCAGATGTTTGACGAATTTACAACAATATGTACCTGTATAGTTTTGATGCATATCATGTTGGTTTTCGTATTGGACTGGACATTGGTGTCTTCATTACGACTCCGATGATTGTGGGATGCTTGACGGAGTTTTTCTTTTGATTGATATACTCATTTTCGTGCGTATGCATTGCGCTACGATGCGTTTTATGCATTGACGATTTCGGAGCCCCGACGACTTGGACTTTTTTCTGAAATGTTTTAGAAATTGAGGCGTTTAAATTTAAATTCGGGGACCGAATTTATTTAAGGGGGAAGATTGTAACATTTCAGAAAATATAAAATATTAACTTTTGGAATTTAATATTAAAATAATATTTTTCCCGAAAACTGCCCGATTTGCGAAATTGGGGTTTTCGAAAAAGGTTATAAATATATACCAATAATTGTGAAATAATTGGAAATTAAAATGATTTATTCATTTAAAAACTATTTTTAAAGGATTTAGCATTTTTAAAATCAATTATATGCAGTTTAAATAAAAATCCGATTAGTGCACTGCTAATCGCGATTAGGCCAAATCCGTGTTTCTACAGTTTTCCATATCTAGTGCACCATGTCGTGTTGCATTTGGTTACATGTTGTTGCATTTGTGTTGTTTGGTGGGTATTATTGTGATTTGGTGTTAAAAGAGAAAAGAAAAGAAAAGAGGAATGGCAAAAGGGTAATTAATGAGAGTGGGTGAGAATAAAGGGGAGAGGGAGAGGGGGGCAGCCACATATCCCCCAACATTATTTTTCCTTCTCCTTCTTATTCCTCATTTCCCTCCACTTCAAACCCTAGGATCCATCTCTAAAACCATGCTAAAACCCTATACACCCTTCACAAATGTTGATCCCCTCCTTCTCCTCTACATATTGGACCAAGAAAAGTGGGATTTTGACAACATTGGCGAACTAGGGTTTTTCTTGATGTTGCATCCATGAGGTATAATTTCTATCATTTAGATAGTTTTAAGTTTCTTTATATTCTAGTTGGTTAAGAATGGGTTTAAGATGTGGATTTGTGAATTCGGAAAATCCTAGTGAGGGTTTGAGTAAAATTATGGATTGGTGATGATTGAGTGGCTGTTGAGTGGCCGTTTAAGACCTGGGTTTGAGTATAGAAACCAGAATACGGATTTAGGAATTGATTATGTCGGTTTTGTGTCGAATTGTGAGGGTATATGGGAATCTTGAGTAACCCGGAGACACTAAAAATTATTTAGCGAATACTGGGAGTCGTGCAGGCAACCTGAAGTTTACCCTGAAGACCCGAGCCCCTAACCCAAAGCCCAGGCCACAGATTTATTCCATCTGGCCATAAATTGCGGCCAGGGTGGGTTGGAATCGATTCGTATTTGTTCTGTGGTCCCTTTAGCTGTAAACTAGACCCCCTATATATGCAGAATTGTTCAATTTTACCTGAGAGAGAATCTGGGAGCAGTTTGGTGTGGTTTTGGCTATGTTTTCCGTATTTTGAAATGCAAATTCTTGATATTTGGATTCGTATTTGGTTGTTGGATGTCTGTACATCAACAACAAGGGTTGTTTGGTTGATTTTCGTATGCGTAATCTATAGGTTCTGACCTAAGAGCGGAACGTGTGCTCTTTTGATTTCCGACTTGATTTTAATACGCATTTGCGATGTGTTATGATATGTAAGTACGTCAAGGGGGCTTCGAGACGACAAGCAAGCACGTGGCGACGTCGGCAATGGCAAGCGAAGATCAAGGTGAGTAGATATATATCTACGGGGAGAAGTCGGGTGGATGGCGTATAGCACCTCCGCAATGTCGTAAGAAATGATATGATGTGATATAGATATACTTAGATGTGTTATTGAGAGATATGAATACTTATCAAGAAAAGCTTTGGAAGATCATAAGTTAGTGTTAGCGAGAATTGAAGAAAGGACTTTAGTTGGTCATAGTCGTGAACCCTAGAGTAAGGTAGTTACACATACACATACACGTACGGCATATGGTTTTGGGTGTATATGTTATATGTTTATAGATAGATGTGGATGCGTAGGTTGATATATATATATATATATATATATATATATATATACATATACATATACACGGATGCTTGAGGATAGTATATGGTATTTGGAGAAGAGTCGATGAGATTGGGCATGGTGCCATGAGATCGGTGATGTGATTTGGTTCGTATTAGGAGATACGACATGATGTTATAGCGGATCTTTAGGCGATGTGTTTCGCACACACGCGTACATATATGTTGATGATATTAGTATTGTACTAGACTTAGATCAGTACCCCCTGTTCACGATACGTGATGATAAGGATATCAGATGAGTAATGAGATAAATATGATACTTGACCCGTACCCAGATTTGGGATGCCGTACGATAGATAATTATGATGTTACATCCGCACTCTTGACTCGAGGATGTCATATATATTATTGTATCGTACGTGATACCATTTGAGGCGAGATCACCGACTACTAGATATATATATAGGTCGACTCAGACTTAGGTGGATTTCCTTACCCTTTTGACTGAGCTCGAGTCATACTTGTTTTCAAAAGCTGAGAATTGTGAGTATTTTAAATATCAAAACTGTATGACTAGTATATTGGATATGTATATTCTTCAGTGTTGCTGTTACTATATCACTTTCTGTATATTCATGATGTTTCATCGCACTTCATGCTTATACATATGTTATCTGTAATTATTATGAAACCATGCTGTCAGGACACTAGCACCATTACCGATGATGCGTATGCTCCACATACACTTGCTTGCCGGCTCACACAAATCATCATCGGTAATTGCCATGTTACGTACACTTTAGAGAATACTATTTCATTGACATAGCCTGCTAGCTAATAGTTGCAATAAGTTATAGCTTTCATATGCTAGTTTAACTATTGCATTCATTGCATGATATCAGATGCATTCATATATTCATTGGTTATGCAGTATTATGGAGATTTATGCCGGTTTTCACAGTTTATTGACATAGTCATTTGATGATTTCGGATTCTTCTTGAGATTTTCCGGATTTGGAAACGGCATGTGAAAGTTTTATAAACTGATGAATTATTTTAAAGACAAAAATGCGGTTTTCCTTGATATGTTGAGTCATGTCCATCATGATGTTTTCTCGGTTCTGAGATGGTTTTCGAGACCCGTTTCTAGTAGTTGGATGAACCGTCTGCGGGTACATGGTGGACCTGTTATGGTACCCGGGACAAGAAGCTCGGGGTGTAGACGATGAGCCCGGCAGGGGCAGACTGCCTACCGGTGATTGTCTGGTGCGGCGGATATCCGGAGGATACCGTTCGTGGTCGTGTGATTGATGATATTGGCCGATCCGGACAGACGGAGCCCGATGTACTGAGTTATTGAGATTTGAGACACTGAGATATTGTGATTTGAGATTTATGTTTTGTGTCGATGCTTGACACGGATCCTATGTTGATTTCATTGATGATATCTCGAATTATATACATACAGAAATCTCATTAAATAAAGAAAAACAGTTCTTCGATTCATGATGTACTCTGTTCTCATTATATGCAATTGCACATCATTTTAGTGACATATTGCTACCTGACATTTGTACATCATATTAGTGACATGTTGTTACCTGAGGCACTGACATGAGTACTTAGTATTACACTTAGGGATAGATGTTTACCCTTACCATTATATTATGCTTCAGACCATATTATTATTTTGAGGATATTACGGATCGTATGGCCTAGGATTGCGTTATATATGAGTTTTCTGCTCTGTGATGTTTTCTACTCACGAGTTGGCAACTCACCCCCGTTGTGCCACAGTTCCTTTAGGTTTGCCGTATGGGTTTTGTTGCGGCTTTGCTGGCACACTGTTTTCCTTCCGGTGATTGCCTTGGTAGGTGGGTTCACTCACATCGTGACCACCCTTGTACATTTATTTATTCAGTTGTATCTAGTAAACTCCATTAACTAGACTTATTTATTTGATAGAACTAGAAGACCAGTGTATATTCTTTCGACTTTAGAGTCGCGCTTGTATTATTATGGTTTTCTTGTGGATATGGACTTTCTTTTAAGTTTTGATCCTCGCCCTTCGGCGTCGTATATTATATTGCTTGCATGCTTGTGACCGTCAATTGTCGAAGAGTTAACTTCCGCTTGGGGATGCATTTATTCATTATATATGCTTTATCAGGTTTTGTACCCGTTTGGGGTCAGTATTTAGAAAGGAAACTCTGCCGAAATTTTCAGAAAAGACTTGAGATTTTAAAAATACATACTTCGACTTCTGTTGTTAAACTTCTTGCTTTAAAAATTGGTTTTTCCTTCACTCTACTGCTTTACTTGGTATGGATTTCTGGGTTTTGGCTTACTTAGATTACGTACGCCTCGAGGCGTTTCATAATTTAAGTGTCGGTCATGTTCCGTACTTTTCGGGTCGTGACACGTTCCAGGATGAGTTCGCTCATCGGTTTCCCTTTCGCTCAATACATAGGCAGCCATTATGCACAGCTAGTGCCACTGACGTGCTCGTAGTTAAACCCACAGCCAGCGTATTAACGAGTCTTTAGAGTCCCCCACAAAAAGTTTCCCAAGTTCGGGCGAAACGTTGTAGAGGCCGTATGGTTTTATGGCAGGGTTCGAACATACACGTGCACTTGTGCACGTGTCATGATTCGGACGAATAATACTTGTGGGTTTTAGTTTAAGCCGGATCCTAGTATTATATTGTGTTGGAATATTTTAGTCTCACTGTATTCGTATTCGGTCGGAATACGGATGCAGGTATGTATATACAGGTGATGGGTATTTTTGTAATTCATTACAAGATTACTTTAGAAGATGCATTTCTTTTTCGTTAAACATTTTGGTTTAAATGTTTATATGATTTGGAAAGTGTGACTCATTATGGTGAGTCATTATTCTAGCATGTTCACTTAATGACTCATGGTTATGAGTCATATATTGAGTCATGGTGGCTTAATGAGCTTTGTTTTGGGTGAGATATTTTGAGGGTTTTGTGGGAGATATTTTGTGATATCTTTTCTTTGGTTTTTAAGTAAAAAACCTCACAATATCATCACAATGAAGTGAGAGGGCAGCCAACACAATTTTTGGGGTTTGGTTTTTTGCTCACTTGATATTTTCTTGAGCTCACACTCTTCATCTCATTGCATCTTCTTCAACCTCTAACCTATCCCTCTCATGTGATGAGAATTCTACGGTGTATTGAGACAAAGTATTCACACTTATTCTCTACTTCATCTTGGTCATCTCTTTTAACAAACATGATCTCCGAGTTACCTCGGTTTAGAGGTGGAAGGCCGTATAAAGAATTCTCGATGTGGTGCAACTTCGACGAAAGAGATCGGAAAGCGAACTTCGTTGGAGCAACCGCGAGGAGCTTGTGATGGTGGCTAAAGACCGAAGGACACGGATCGATCGGTATAGCCATTCTAACCTCTTGTAGTTTGCTAGTATAGGGTTAATGGAACGATCCAGGTGGAAGTATGCGTTAGCGCCAGTTCATAAAAGTTTTTGTTCCGCGTTTGGCCTCGGATTGACGGCTGGGGCGCTTCCATAGACTTACATGGTATCAGTGCCACACCATTAACCCTTACTAGCTTGTTCTAACATGTTTAAAATACTGCTCGAACGAAATTTCCAAAACCGCAATTCCATTCACAAAGTTTCTGTCGAAATTTTTTTGTGGTCGAAAAATTATTTTCAGTATGTCAAAAAATCGTGCAGGCTTTTCTAAGACCCCTGAAGAAATTTGAAAGCATGATCCAATCATAACGCCGCGGAACCACTGCAGTACTGACATGTTTAACGCAGATCCGCGGTCAAAATGTAGGCTCAGAGCTTCATTTTTCTTCTGGATGTCTTTCATGTGGAATTGTGGTTTCTGGAATATTTAGTTTAGGCCCAAATTTATTTGAGTGCTGGATTTGCACTTGGGGCCCACTTCGGGAAATTTTGTCGATCGAAATTTTAAATACGTTAGTTCATAGTACTTACATTACTATCTGCGACCGTGAATGTCATTAGAGCGGTATAACTCGTCTAATTGCTATATGTCCTTTTAGACGAGTTTGCGAACGTGATATTCACGTTGATGTTCTGTGTTGTGCTGTAATGTTGCGGATTTGTCGTGATGGATAGCTTGCATTCAATGGTAGTACAGTTTGGATTTATTTGTACATTTGATATCGCGGGGCGAGCGTCCGACATGTGGACTGCCGTCACTGCCTGTTTGTATATTATTTGTTTGGGGCATGCCCGGGTTGAGGTCGATGTATCCGTTGTACATATTTTCTTTTCTGTACTAGGATTATCCCGCGGTGGAGTGCATGGATAGCAGGGTTCTAGAGGGCAACGGGCCCGCATCTCATGGCTTTGAGACGGAGGGGACTTCACTCTAGAATTGGCGGGGTATTCGCCGCACTCGTAGGGGGTACAGGTTGACCCAAGGTGGGGTGCTCAAGTTACCGGATTCTGTGAAGTGCTGGGTGGTCCATTCACTTTGATGAAGGGGGATACCTCACTTCTGGTTTTGGCGGGTAACTCGCCGCACTTGTAGGGGTCTAGGTTTTCATTGCACAGCCTATCCACATGACCCATAGAATGTCGGGTTTCAATTGCGGCTCAAAGGAAACCCGGGGCTCCCAAATTATTTGTTTTGTTCTTTGATGCTTATCACTTATTCCGTGATGTTGCATTTATCATACCTGGAGCGATTATTATATATTGATATATATACTAGTAGATGTTGTATATGTTTTACACCCGTGCTAGTCCAGTTCCCGCTCTATCTTTAGTTATGTAACCTAACGGGTGATGACGGGACCCAGTGGCGAATGCGGATGGCATATACGTACATTTTATTTTCATTCTTTTCTGGTGTGATTAATTGATGGGACAACGTTGATTCTGATCAATGCAAGGAAAAAAAACCTATTCGATGTTGTTGGAACAATTTTCAAAAAGGTGTTACTACAAGGACGTTCTCTTTTGTTTTGCATAGTGGTATTCTGTTATGAATATCCAGGACCTCATTCGATGAGGTAAGGGCCGAGATCCCTTCATCGGGAGTGACCCCTTGGACAGAGGTTTGCGTCAGGTTAATAACTTCACTGTAGTCGATTACTTTTTCCTTTGCATCGTGGTATTCAGTTTGGAATATCCTGCACCTTATTCTACGAGGAAAGAGCTGAGATCCCTTCACCGGGAATGACCTCTTTAGCAAAGGTTTTCGCCACTATATATTTATAAAATGCTATATGGTTCCTTCAATGATATCAAGTTCATTACGTTAATGGTTTTTCGCCAAAAACCATTCGTAGCCTTCCGTCATTTCAGGCGGGTAGCACTTAGTATTCATGCTATGTATGTTGGCCTTCGTCAAGGCATAGTGTATGGTAGCTATTTATTACTTTTCTGTTGCATAGATAGATGCGTTGGTTTGGAACAGTCGTACTACTATTTTGGCCTTCGTCAAGGGTATGTACGGGTGGGTTCAAATTAACCTGGATAATGACGAGTAGAACTTGACATGTGACTTATGATATGTTGGCCTTCGTCAAGGTCATAAGAGCATGAGGTAAAAATCACATCGGGAGTTTCTAAAGAAACTGAAACTTGCCAGGCATCCGCATACCTTCTGGAGTGTGATAACGTGAGTGGATTCCGTCATCTCATCATGCGATGATAGTTTTATCACGATTCTCACTGATGAGTTGGTTTACCCATCGGGTGAGATCCCGATTAATTCTTCTTTCAGGTTTGGAGGAGAATTTGAGGTTACAGTGGGAAACATCCTGATTAGATAAAGTGATAACCATTCTGATCTAGGTTAGAGTGCACGCAGAGTGTTTCTTTTCTCTATCTATTTGGCAGCGACCATGGCCCGACCCTAGACTATGACTCAGTGCCTAAGTTAACCAAACCTTCTTAAAAACATACTGGCTTTTGGATTGTCTAAGTTGCATACATCATTGCCACACCTTATTTTACCCTTTGCATTTCTCCAGAACACCCCGTATTACTACGAACATCCACTTCCATTGGATAAATCCATCATATGGTTATTTACGAACTCGATGGAACTTGTTTCAGATTCAAGGATGGATTCTGGTTCTGGAGAGATTGAATAAGATTATTCAGCTGTCTTTTCCTTTTACCTTCTCTCAGGTTGTGAGGGCTCCGAGGATTAGGAGAGAGTACACCTATTGCGCTTATTGGATAGTCTTCTTCCAAACCATAGGCAAGTGCTGAAAGGTAGGGAATGAAGAAAACCAATTTGCCTAAGTGTGGTGTACAAAAGGTAATAAGTAAAGACAAATAAAGGGATTAGAAAGAGAGCAAAGTAAATTGTGACTGCTATCAATCATGACCGAACCACGTATTTCATCGCCACTCCTACTTCACCTTTGTATTTCTCCAGAACATCTCGTATCACTGCGAACATCCACTTCCATTGAATAAATCCAAGTATGGTTATATACGAACTCGAAGAAACTTGTTCCAGTTCGGGGATGGATTCTGGCTCAGGAGAAATAGGAATAAGGTTTATTCAGTTGTCTTTTATCATTACCTTCTCTCAGGTTGCGAGTACTCCTAGGATTAGGAGAGTACACCTATTATGCTTATTGGATAGTCTTCTTCCAAACCATAGGCTGGTGCCAAACGGTAGGGAAGGAAGAAAACCATTTAGCCTAACGATGGTGTACAGAAGGTAATGAGTAAAAACAAATAAAGGGATTTGGAGAGATGGCAAAGAAATATACGGTTATAGTCATGAATCTGGATAATAGAAGAGGCATTACTAGGAATACCCTGATATCTCTACGAAACATTTTAATGTTTCAGTTTCACTATGCGTTGTTAATAGAAAACTGGTTTTCCAATTAGATCCTTACTCTACGGTATGTATTTACCAGGTATGATTCTCACATCTGTATGGTTTTACAGATGATGAGTGGGAGTAAGTTATTGGGAATTAAGTGATTATCCTCATTATATTGGAATTCATAGTAATTGGTGATATTTGAAGAAATCGTCTGGATACAAATTTTAACTTACGACGCACAGCGTTTGAGTTATTCAACTCAAGGGACTTATACAAAGTATTGTATGTTGTCCAGTGTCCATTAGGACAAAGGGTTTGGTCCTCATACTGTATTCTGTTTACTTGTGACTTCTCAAGTTTTAGACAAGTGTTTCGTAGAAATACAAGGCCTAAATTTGAGAAGTTATAGGTACAAGAATAAAGTTGAGAACAAGGTGTCGCAAGTATCAGGATTCTTCAAGGCGATCGAAGATGTAGATACTTGTGTTAGGTATTCAGTAGATAGTAATGGTTTTGAGAAACTTGTTTCTCTCTCAGGTTACTCATAATTGGATGCACTCCTAAGTTGAGTAATGTTGATCAGCCTCTCTCCATTAAGATGACATGCACTGCAGACAGCTGCATGATTTGAATCTGGTTCCAATTTAATCAGTGCCTCTGTTTCTATATTGTATATAGAATGGTTAATATTTTAATGAAGTTAAGGTATATGGAGTTGTCCGGCTTATGCTTAAAACCAGATTGTGGAAAACTCAGGGCACGTTTCTGTAATGGCAGTTTGTGGGTTAACCCGGGCTATGATGAGGGTTGACTTTCTACCATCTGGAAGATCAATAGTGATATTGTTCTTGACTCGCCACAGTTATAGTAAAATGGATTTTTTCAGAAAACAGTAGTGGGAGTATGGTAGAACTGGAAGTGATTCCAGAAGCGCAAACAATTACTGAAAATTTAATAGGACCTAAAGATTCAATCAGGTTTGACATTCTATTAGCCACTCCGCAGATATGGTCGATAACCTCAGACGCCCAAGAGGTACTCCGATATCTTCAAGGACAGTGACAGGGAGGTTCTTGTTTACCCAGACTTGCCATTACTGCTGTTCCAGACTATGAGACCCGGCAGGAGGATGAGTATAGCGTCGTTCTAAACTAGCTTTAGAGGTGCACATGTATATGATTCTGCCAAAGGGTTGTTTAGTCAGTGGGAGCAGCGGAAGCATAGTGGACAAGTTGCTTGTGTCTATTTATAGACTAAAGCAGATATAGCGAAGATAGATCATCTATTTTTGATGCGTAGTCATAGGTTTTGACTTCATCAGAATAGGTGATGGATCTGTTAAGAAGGTAGTAGGGTGTGATGTCCTGGTATTTGTATGGCATACACAGAGTAGGAAGTGAAATTCCTATATTACGATCGGTTATACTGTGGTTGTCACACAGTAGTTTCTCCACATAGGCTATGGATATTATATCTGATATTCTGGTTACTAGATCTATGGTTTTAGATCTAGATTTCGGTAGTTTCCCGATCTGGGTACTTAGAAAGTATTCTAAAGGTATTTTAGAATGAACGACTCTTGGCACGGTAGTATACCTACAGGTGATGGAGTCACCCTCTCTAAGACTAAAGGGGAGAGGGATGTGCATGATTGGAATATCACTTGCTTTGGCAATTGAGTCAATCATGAGATGTCAAGTACCGCACCAGATGTTGTTTTTGTACTAGATGCAATAAGTTAAGATATTAATCCAATCCTGGAGAAACGTTCGGTAGCAGTTTTAGAACATAAATGGATGTTTTAGGGATATGATACCGACAGCCTCCTTCGGGAGACAGTTATCATTCCAGACTTCCATGGTGACCTGGATGACAGAGTGACTGCCAGAGTTATAGTTTTCCCTATGACTAAGGGTAGTATTTTGGACAGGTGGTCCAAGAGGAGACTGTGCGAGGCATGGCGCAGGATACTGATTAAATTCAGTTGACGATACAGTCTAAGAAGTTTTCTGTATTTGGAGTTCATTTGTGAACTAGGTCCCATCAGATATCCAGACATATTCTAAGACAGGTATTGCTAAATTCGGGAGATGGCTTTCTCCACGAACTTGAGAAAAAGAGAGACATTGAAAGAAACATCAGGGCGGATCCGCAAACTGAGGCTATTTCTCTAAAGCAATAGTTTTACAAACGAGCTTTGTGAAACTGATTAGTAGAGGAGCTGGATGTTCGGTATCACACGGGCTGTGAGTATGCGACATCGCAATAATTAGCCTTAAGTGCAAGTGGGAGATTGTTGGATAAAGCGCCCTCAAAGTCAATTATTGGATCGCAGGTCCGCGATTTGAATGATTGAGGGACGTCCTATACCGGAAGGAAGGTCTTACTCGAGATGATAGTATGGTATCTGGTTTGTCTTTATCATCGTGTACATGCTTTAGGTGATATTACAGATCACTATTACTCGTTGATAGAGCCCTTAGGATTCATGCTTGACTACCAGCAGTATGATGGTGATCATATACGTGAGAGTTGGGTAGTTTATAAGCACATCCTTAAAAGTGTCCCTAGTCGTGGGAGTTTCGAGACAGGGCATCGATACTCCATTAGTAGACTAGTGTATACAGTCGAGACCCCGACGAGGGGCGGTGGCTGGTCTAACAAGCCATTGGTGTCAGTTGATTCACCTAAGATGTATACAGGTGCTCATTGGGTTATGAGTACACCGGACAGACTCGCCGGGAACTTGTTAGTTGGTATTATACCTGTCGTCAAATAGCAGTTCCCTGCTGACATATGTACAGGTTAGTCTATCGACCTGAGGTCGTTATTTGTCTCGTGTGAGTTCCCACTGTTCTTTGATTACTATCCTACCACGGCTTAAAGGAGTCGTGCAAACAGGTTTTAGTTGGGTACAGTCCCGAGACACATGGAGGCAGTGAACGGATCGGCAGGTGATTCGTCTCATCTATTATTGGTGGTGAGATCGCGCTGTGTTTAGGAGAGCCATTACAAAAATCTATGGCCAAGGCAAGTGAGATTTACTGGTAGGTATTCCAGTAGTTTCTCAAAGTGTTCTGGGCTACACACCGACACGACTTATATCGCTATTGGGGGTCTGACGTTTAGGCCCGATATGCGATATGTTAGTGTATATGCCCTAGGGGCCATTATTGTATCATACTAGTTTATATATTACTTAATGGAAGCTTGGGATATTCACATGTATATAACAGTCTTGCTAAACATGGTAGTATGCTACTTGGTTTTTTCTATCTTAATATGTGAGTATACGTATTGATAGAGCTCTTAGGATCTTGCTTGACTACCAGCGTTGTGATGGCAGTCACACTAGTGGGGGCTGGGTAGTCTACAAGCACATCCTTATTCAGGTCCCTAGTCGTTGGATTATCGAGACAGGGCATCGATACTCCGGAGTAGACTAGTGTGTACGCTTCTCATCCCAGTTGGGGAGATGGTCTGTCCCACAGCCGTCAGTACGTCGTACTGGAGATAGTATGCAGGTGCTCGTTAGGTTACGGGTACACCGGACAGGACTCACAGGGAACTGTTGGTTGGTTTTATACCAGTCGTCAGTGAACAGTTCCCAGGTGACATGAGTACAGCATAGTCCGCAGACTTGACACTGCTACTTCGCCTCGAGTGTGTCCCACTGTTCTTAGATTGCTACCCTACCACGGCTCAAAGGAGTCGTGCAAACAGGTAGCAGTTGGGTGCAGTCCCGAGCACTTGGAGGCAGTGCCGGTTAGACCGGATTCGTCTCTCCCGGTATTGGGGGTTGATATCGCGCTGTGTCAGAGAGCCATTATGCAAAGTCCCTGGCCAGGGCAAGCGAGATTTGCTGGTAGGTTCCAGTAGTTTCTCAGGGTGTAATGGGCTTCGCTCCGACACGACTTATACCGCTATTAGGGGACTGACGCTTGCCGCCGCCCTAGGCCCGATATGCGATAATCTTAGACGAATAGACTGGACTGTACAGAGATTGTCACATCAGACTTAGTAGGAGTTCGGATGGGTTTCCTCATCGGCCTTCTTATCGACATCTACCTGGGGACCGTTACGTACAGCTAGTGCCGCTTGCGGTCTGTGGTTAAACCCACTGCCAGCGTAGTAGTCGAGTCTCTAGAGTCCCACACAGAGAGTTTCCCTACTCCAGGCGAAACGATATAGAGGTCGTATGGTTTTACGACAAGGGTGCGGACACATACGTGTGTTTACGCACGTACGACTTTCGGACAGTTTTTACTAGTCGGTTTTGGTTTAAGCCAGTTACTAGTATCCGGTTATTAGATTTATACAGTCTAAAGTTTTTCTGTGTTTTCACGGATAGGAGGGACGTTCTCGTAATTGCGCGAGAAGCTTCTAGAAGATGGTGACTAAGGAGGTTTAGGTGGCATATACAATGAATGAGATTAGTGAGTCATATGGATGATTCATCCATGTCATTAATGCTTCATAATTGCTTAAGGACTCATGGAGATGAATCATCACTAGATATTATCAAGCATGGTTGTTAAATTGATTTATTTTCTTTTCTTGATAAAAAGAAATGCTTGATATATATTATGATAACTCATTATTCTCACTTCATAATTATCTTCACCTTCTCTCTCCTCAAGCTCTCCCTCTTCAAACCCTAATCCTCCCCTCTCATGTGTTGAGTACAAGGATTAGTTAGACTTATTAAACCATAACCCTCACTCTATTTCACCTAGCTTCTTTGATTAGCACTTAAAGAAGTTTAGTTGCCTCAAGTTTAGAGGCTAAGCTTGGGGTAAAGCTCTCGGGTGGATCGTCAACTACATCGAGAAGGCCGAGGAGGAGGTGGAGTTCGCAAAGACGAAGGACACGATTCTTTAGGTATAATCCCTTTACATAGTAGTTGTTAACTTCTATGTTTGATGTTAGTTATCGTTTAGCTTTGATTCATGCGGTTAGTCGATGTTTAGCATATAAACAAGATCGTTTTTCATATATCCGCCTCCCCGCAAGTCGTGGGGTGTTGTACATCGACTTACAGTGGTATCAGAGCCTCGCTAAACAATAAATAACTTACTTGCAAATTTGTATGAATTTCGAACGGAAAAAACGAAACCGGAAAAGCCCGAAATCATTAGTTTCTGTCATTTTTTAAATGAAGTCCAAAAATTTTTCAGGGATGTTCAGAAAGCTTGAAAAGACAGTAGAAGAACACCCAAGAAAATTGGGCCCCTGAATCGCCTAAAGCGCCGCGGAACCGCGGCGGATCCCACCGATCCGCCGCCATTCCGCCGCCGAGTTGGCGATTCAGGAACCCAATTTTCCTGTGTTGCTTCCCTGTGATATTTGGTATTTTCTGGAAATTTTTATTTTTGCTCACGTTTCAGATTTACAGAGAAGTATTGGAGCAAAATTAAAAGTGTTTAATCGATCGAAATTATACAGTATTTGCTTGTTGGATTATATCTGTGTTTGTATAATGTGTTCGTAAACCTCCCCTAACTGCTAGTATGTCGGTTGGCAGGGGGTTGCACATTTCTGTAATGGTTTTTACTGTTTGTGGATATGAACTGTGTTGGACTGTTGTGATGTATAGCCGGGGTTATGTGATGGGTTATTATTTAATTCATTTGATGTAAATATAATTTGTTGTAATATTATTTTGCGGGGCACATCCAGGTTGCGGTTGTAGCCACCGTTGTATTATTTCATTTTACTGTTTTTGCTCCTAGGACAGACCCAAGGTGGGGTGCACAAACTGCCGGGCGGGTAGTTTGCCGTACCCGTTGGGGTCTTGTGTGGGGTAATGGCTATTCATCTCAACTATGTAATCCGTCTTTTGTTGCAGGCTCAAAACAAACACGGATTGCTTGCAAATCCAATAAAGTTCATCTGTGATCTGGAATGCCTATTATTGCTTCTGACGAATGTACAATATCTATATATGATAGCTATTTAGACGTCACTTATGTTTTACACCCGCGCTAGCCCAGCCCCCGCTCTGTCGTTAGTTATGTAACCTAACGGGTGCTGACGGGACCCCGTGGCGAATGCGGATGGCATAAGAGGACGTTGTATTTTCGTTGTTTTCTGCAATGATAGGTTAATGATGGGATGCATTATTTATAATGCAAAGAAAAATAAACCAAAAAGTTTAATCGTTGGAACAATTTAAAAGAAACCACTCGGTTAATTTTAAAAACAGATATTTTTAAATGCGGAGCTTTAACCACTCCTTTTAAAAGCTATCAGGTTCCTTCGGTTATATCAAGTTCACTACGTTCACGGTTTCGCCAAAACCATTCGTAGCCCTTTGTCATTTCATCTGGGTATTCAGTAGTATTCAAGCTATGTATTTTGACCTAACGTCAAGGCATAGTGTTTGGTAGCTACTGGGTATTCATTTGTTGCAAAGATAGATGAGTTAGTTTGGGACAGTCGTATTATCATTTTGGCCGAACGTCAAGGATATATACGGATGGGTTCAAATTGACAAGATAATGATGGGTAGAACTTGACATGTGACTTATGACATTTTGACCTAATGCCAAGGTCATAAGAGCATGGGGCAGAAAAATATATATATCGGGAATTTCTAAAGAAACTGAAATTTGCAAAGAGTTTCATACCATTTAGAGTTTGATGAATGTTGGTAGGATTCCTTCAACATTATCATACAATGATATTTGGATCCCGATCCTACTGTGAGTATATGCTACTTATCAGGAGATTCGTCACTTAACGATCAATGCTATAAACCAAGTAGGTGTCAAGAAAGGTGTCAGCGGGGTTACGCCCCTAGAGAAAAGAGGTTATTTAATTAAGGAACTTCGCGAAAGCGTTGGAAAACCTCCCTCGAAGTATCGACACTAGCCTGGCTGAACGGTTAAGCAAGAATTGTACAGTGAGAATAGTCCTGGCTAATTCTTCTTTTATGGTTTGAGGAAGGATTCGAGAAACAGTGGGAGCCATCCAGTTTAGATAAACTAAAAACCACTCTAAACTTACAAGAGCATCATGCTAAAGAGTTTTCTTCTCTCTCTCCTAATTGCAGCGACCCTGAAAATGACTGGACTTAAGTTACTTTTAGAGAAAAATATACTGACAGGGCAAAACTATAAAGATTGGCTGCGGAATGTCAAAATGGCTTTGACCTATGACAAATTGGGGTACGTCCTCACCGCCAAGGCACCTGCTGTCCCTGGTCCCAAATCCAGCAATGTGGATAAGGAAATCCGCAAAACCTGGGATTTAGATTGCGCGAAAGCCAAGTGCATCGTGCTTGCCTCGATGAACAATGAACATCAGAGGAGGCACGAGGATATGGACATAGATGGCATATTTCTCCATACAAAGGAACTTTATGGAGAGCAATCTCGTATAGCAAGATACGAGACCTCTAAGAACTTGTTTCGAGCGAGGTTGGCTGTCGGGTCATCGGTAGGAGAACATGTCCTAAAGATGATCGGCTCTATTGAAGAGCTCGCAGACCTTGGGACGACTTTGGATAATGAGCTCTATACAGACCTTATTCTCCAGTCCCTTCCTCACACCTACGCCCCGTTTATCCTGAACTTCAACATTCAAAGAAAAGAAGTTGAGCTTCCGGAACTCCTGAACATGTTAAGGAGTGCAGAGGGCACCTTGCAGAAGACAAGGGAAACACCCGCTATGTTTGTTAGCGGTACATCTTCTTCCGGGTCCAAGGCAACGGCCAAAGGAAGGAAGAAGAAGGCCGCCACCAAACCTAGAGGAGGTGTTAGTAAGGTGGGAGGGAAGGGAAAGAAAAAGTTTGCGGTACCGGTATTTGGCCAGGATGAGTGCATCCATTGTCACAGGAAAGGGCACTGGAAGAAGGATTGCAAGGCGTGGAACGCCAAGAACCAGGAACCGAAGCAAGCTGTGGCTTCGACTTCAGGTGTGTTTGTAATTGAGAATTGTCTGTCGATCAACTCTACTTCCTGGGTATTGGATACCGGATCAGGATCTCATATTTGCAATTCATTGCAGGCACTGAGAAACCGTAGAGTGCTGAAGGAAGGTGATATAACCCTAAAGGTTGCTAACGGAGCTAGCGTGGGAGCTGCGTCCGTCGGGGATTATCACCTAGGATTGACGAGTGGACACATTTTGGTTTTACATAACTGTTTTTTTGTACCAAGCTTAACGTGTAATATCATATCAGTTTCCTTGTTATCAAATATAGGTTATGATTTCACGTTTGTAAGAGATGTTGTTAACATCCACCTTAATCATGGTTTGATTGGGTCCGGTACACTAAATAACGGTATATATGTTTTAAACCAACTCCAAATTTTCAATGTCCAGAACACACTTAAAAGAAAGTCTCCAGATTTAAATAAAGCTTTCTTATGGCATTGTAGACTGGGTCACATCAATGAGAGAAGGTTGACTAAGTTGCATAGAGAAGGATATTTGGACTCGTTCGAATATCAAACTTATGACACTTGTCAATCTTGTCTCAAAGGAAAGATGACAAAGACTCTATTTACTGGACATGGAGTAAGAGCGAGCGAGCTCTTAGGACTCATACACAGCGATGTATGCGGTCCAATGTCTACACATGCAAGAGGTGGTTTTTCCTATTTCATTACTTTCACGGATGATTACTCAAGATACGGATTCATTTATCTGATGAAACATAAATCCGAGACTTTTGAGAAATTCCAAGAGTATAAGAATGAAGTAGAAAACCAAACCGGCAAAAGTATCAAGACACTTAGATCTGATCGAGGTGGTGAATACTTGAGTGCCGAGTTCCTAGGTTACCTAAAAGAGAAAGGAATTCTCTCTCAGCTTACTCCTCCATACACTCCACAGCATAACGGTGTATCGGAGAGACGGTATCGAACCCTATTGGATATGGTACGATCCATGATGAGTAATGCTGAGTTACCGCGATCTTTCTGGGGTTATGCGCTAGAATCAGCAGCATATCTTTTGAACATGGTTCCTACCAAGACTGTGCCTACCACTCCATATCAGATGTGGAGCGGGAAGAAACCCCATCTACAGTATATAAAGATTTGTGGATGTCCAGCTTTTGTTAAAAAGCAGCATGTGGACAAGCTCGAGGCACGATTAGTAAAATGTAAGTTTGTGGGATATCCAAAGAATTCCAGGGGATATCTATTCTATTACGCAGAGGAACAAAAGGTATTTGTTTCTCGTAATGCCTATTTTCTAGAACATCAGTTTTTAGAAAAGGAATCAAGTGGGAGCGAAATAGAACTGGAAGAAATTCCAGAACCACAAACTAATACTGAAAGTTTGGTAGAACCGGTAGTTAAAGAAGAACAGGACATTCCCGCACCCCTCCGCAGGAGTAGTAGGCCATCTGATCCGCCTGAGAGATACTACGGTTTTCTCATAGATGGGGATAGAGAGGATTGCATCATAGATGATGATGAACCTACTGACTTCCAGCAGGCCATCCAGAGCGGGGACTCGGTACGATGGCTAGATGTAATGCGGACCGAAATGGAGTCCATGTACACCAACAAAGTATGGACTTTGGACTTTGCTCCAGATGGGGTAAAACCCATAGGATGCAAATGGATCTTCAAGAAAAAGATTGGTGTAGATGGACAGGTGGAAACCTATAAGGCTAGACTTGTTGTAAAGGGTTTTCGTCAAAGACCTGGTTTGGACTATGACGAAACTTTTTCTCCAGTGGCTATGCTCAAATCCATTCGGGTCCTTCTTGCTATTGCTGCCTTCCATGATTATGAAATCTGGCAGATGGACGTAAAGACGGATTTTCTAAATGGAAATTTAGAAGAGTGCGTCTATATGGATCAGCCAGAGGGTTTCAATCAGAGTGGGAGCAGCGGGAAAGTATGCAAGCTGCTTAAGTCCATTTATGGACTAAAGCAGGCATCGTGGAGTTGGAACATCTGTTTTGATGAGACAGTCAAAGAATACGACTTTATCAAAAATCCAGATGAACCGTGCATATATAGTAAAGTTGTAGCCAGAAGTGTCGTATTCCTCGTCTTGTACGTGGATGACATTCTATTGATAGGAAATGACATTCCTATGCTACAATCTGTCAAAGGATTCTTGTCACATAGGTTTTCCATGAAAGACCTGGGTGATGCCTCTTACATTCTGGGGATCCGGATCTATCGTGATAGATCCAAGAGGATGTTAGGACTTTCGCAGTCCAGGTATATCGACACTGTACTGAAAAGATTCAGTATGGAAGATTCTAAGCGCGGTAATCTACTGGCTTGTCACGGAATCACCCTCTCCAAAGAGATGTCTCCCAAGATTGATTTAGAAAGGGAACGCATGTCTATTATACCCTACGCTGCTGCGGTAGGCTCTATAATGTATGCGATGTTGTGCACCAGACCAGATATAGCTTACGCACTAAGCGTGGTAAGCCGGTATCAGTCAGACCCAGGGGAGAAGCACTGGATAGCAGTAAAGAACATTCTCAAGTACCTGAGAAGGACTAAGGAGATGTTCTTGGTTTACGGCGGAAAAGATCTCAGGTTGGAGGCCTTTGCTGATTCCGGCTTCCAGAGTGATAAGGACGATTCCAAGTCCATGTCGGGTTATGTATTTACCTTCAATGGAGGGGCGGTGTGCTGGAAGTGCTCCAAGCAGGACACCGTTGCTGACTCGACGATGGAAGCGGAGTATATAGCTGCTTGCGAAGCCGCAAAAGAAGCAGTCTGGATGAAGAAGTTCCTAACAGAACTTCAGGTGGTTCCTACCATAGTTGATCCAATACCTCTGTATTGCGACAACAACGGAGCTATAGCTTTAGCAAAGGAACCAAGGTCCCATCAGAAGTCTAGACACATCTTAAGGCGGTATCACCTGATCAGGGAGATCATTGATCGTCAGGAGATCGAGGTTCGGAGAGTTGCTTCTGAAGAGAACATTGCTGATCCATTCACAAAGGCCCTACCTCAGATTCAGTTCAAGAGGCTACTCGAGATCATCGGTCTTCGATATGCAAGTACATGGCCCTAGTACAAGTGGGAGATTGTTAGTGTATATGCCCTAGGGGCCATTATTGTATCATACTAGTTTGTATATTACTTAATGGAAGCTTGGGATATTCACATGTATATAACAGTCTTGCTAAACATGGTAGTATGCTACTTGGTTTTTTCTATCTTAATATGTGAGTATACGTATTGATAGAGCTCTTAGGATCTTGCTTGACTACCAGCGTTGTGATGGCAGTCACACTAGTGTGGGCTGGGTAGTCTACAAGCACATCCTTATTCAGGTCCCTTATCATTAAATTATCGAGACAGGGCATCGATACTCCGGAGTAGACAAGTGTGTATGCTTCTCATCACAGTTGGGGAGATGGTCTGTCCCACAGTCGTCAGTACGTCGTACTGGAGATAGTATGCAGGTGCTCGTTAGGTTACGGGTACACCGGACAGGACTCATAGGGAACTGTTGGTTGGTTTTATACCAGTCGTCAGTGAACAGTTCCCAGGTGACATGAGTACAGCATAGTCCGCAGACTTGACACTGCTACTTCGCCTCGAGTGTGTCCCACTGTTCTTAGATTGCTACCCTACCACGGCTCAAAGGAGTCGTGCAAACAGGTAGCAGTTGGGTGCAGTCCCGAGCACTTGGAGGCAGTGGCGGTTAGACAGGATTCGTCTCTCCCGGTATTGAGGGTTGATATCGCGCTGTGTCAGAGAGCTATTACGCAAAGTCCCTGGCCAGGGCAAGCGAGATTTGCTGGTAGGTTCCAGTAGTTTCTCAGGGTGTAATGGGCTTCGCTCCGACACGACTTATACCGCTATTAGGGGACTGACGCTTGCCGCCCCCTAGGCCCGATATGCGATAGTCTTAGACGAACAGACCGGACTGTACGGAGATTGTCACACCAGACTCAGTAGGAGTTCGGATGGGTTTCCTCATCGGCCTTCTTATCGACATCTACCGGGGGACCGTTACGTACAGCTAGTGCCACTTGCGGTCTGTGGTTAAACCCACTGCCAGCGTAGTAGTCGAGTCTCTAGAGTCCCACACAGAGAGTTTCCCTACTCCAGGTGAAACGATATAGAGGTCATATGGTTTTACGACAAGGGTTCGGACGCATACGTGTGTTTACGCACGTACGACTTTCGGACAGTTTTTACTAGTCGGCTTTGGTTTAAGCCAGTTACTAGTATCCAGTTATTGGATTTATACAGTCTAAAGTTTTTCCGTGTTTTCACGGATAGGAGGGGCGTTCTCGTAATTGCGCGAGAAGCTTCTAGAAGATTGTGACTAAGGAGGTTTAGGTGGCATATACAATGAATGAGATTAGTGAGTCATATGGATGATTCATCCATGTCATTAATGCTTCATAATTGCTTAATGACTCATGGAGATGAATCATCACTAGATATTATCAAGCATGGTTGTTAAATTGATTTATTTTCTTTTCTTGATAAAAAGAAATGCTTGATATATATTATGATAACTCATTATTCTCACTTCATAATTATCTTCACCTTCTCTCTCCTCAAGCTCTCCCTCTTCAAACCCTAATCCTCCCCTCTCATGTGTTGAGTACAAGGATTAGTTAGACTTATTAAACCATAACCCTCACTCTATTTCACCTAGCTTCTTTGATTGGCACTTAAAGAAGTTTAGTTGCCTTAAGTTTAGAGGCTAAGCTTGGAGTAAAGCTCTCGGGTGGATCGTCTACTACTTCGAGAAGGCCGAGGAGGAGGTGGAGTTCGCAAAGATGAAGGACACGATTCTTTAGGTATAATCCCTTTACATAGTAGTTGTTAACTTCTATGTTTGATGTTAGTTATCGTTTAGCTTCGATTCATGCGGTTAGTCGATGTTTAGCATATAAACAAGATCGTTTTTCATATTTCCGCCTCCCCGCAAGTCGTGGGGTGTTGTACATCGACTTACACGATACTCATAGACAAACGGACCGGACAGTACGGATATTATCAGTGACAGGCTCAGTAGGGTTCCAGGATGAGTTCACTCATCGGCTTCCCTTTCGCTCAATACATAGGCAGCCGTTACGCACAGCTAATGCCACTGACCTGCTCGTGGTTAAACCCACAGCCAGCATATTGACGAGTCTATAGAGTCCCCCACAGAAAGTTTCCCAAGTTCGGGAGAAACGTTGTAGAGGCCTTATGGTTTTATGGCAGGATTCGAACATACACGTACACTTGTGCACGTGTCATGATTCGGACGGATAATACTAGTGGGCTTTGGTTTAAGCCGGATCCTTCTATTATATTATGTTGGAATATTTTAGTTTCATTGTATTCGTATTCGGTCGGAATACGGATGCATGTATGTATATACAGGTGAGGGGTATTTTTGTAACTCATTACAAGATTACTTTATAAGATGCATTTCTTTTTGGTTAAGCATTTTGGTTTAAATGTTTATATGATTTGGAAAGTGTGACTCACTGTGGTGAGTCATTATTCTAGCATGTTCACGTAATGACTCATGGTTATGAGTCAAATAGTGAGTCATGGTGGCTTAATGAGCTTCGTTTTGGGTGAGATATTTTGAGGGTTTTGTGGGAGATATTTTATGATATCTTTTCTTTGGTTTTTAAACAAAAAACCTCACAATATCATCACAATGAAGTGAGAGGGCAGCCGACACAATTTTTAGGGTTTGGTTTTTTGCTCACTTGATATTTTCTTGAGCTCACACTCTTCATCTCATTGCATCTTCTTCAACCTCTACCCTATCCCTCTCATGTGATGAGAATCCTAGGGTGTATTTAGACAAAGTATTCACACTCATTCTCTACTTCATCTTGGTCATCGCTTTTAGCAAACTTGATGTCCGAGTTGCCTCGGTTTAGAGGTAGAAGCCCGTATAAAGAATTCTCGATGTGGGGCCACTTCGACGAAAGAGATCGGAAAGCGAACTTTGTTGGAGCAACCGTGAGGAGCTTATGATGGTGGCTAAAGACCGAAGGGCACGGATCGATCGGTATAGCCATTCTAATCTTTTGTAGTTTGCTATTATAGGGTTAATGGAATGATCCGGGTGGAAGTATGCATTAGCGCCAGTTCATAAAAGTTTTTGTTCCGCATTTGTCCTCGGATTGACGGCCAGGGAGCTATCATAGACTTACAGGTGAGTACACAGGACGGACTCGCCGAGAACTTGTAGATGGTACTATACCAATCGTTAGATGGAAGTTCTGAGGTGACATGAGTACAGGTTAGTCTTTGGACCTGAGATCGTGTTTTTCTCGTGTGAGTTCCCACTGTGCTTTGATCACTACCCTACCACGGCTCTACTGAGTCGTGCAAACAGGTTTTGGTTGGGAACAGTCCCGAGCCACATGGAGGCAGGGAGCGATTGTCGGGGATTCGTCTCTCCCGGTATTGGGAGTCGATATCGCACTGTGTTTGATTAGTCAAGACCGTAAGACTTTGGTCAAAGCAGTTGGGATTTACTGATAGGCTGATTAGTAGTTTGCGGATTGGTCCTGAGCCGCATCAGCAAGAATTACCAGGTTATCAGGGTCTGACGTTTACCACCCCCTAAACCCGGTATGCGATACTCACAAACGAAGAGACCAGACTGTACGGAGATTGTCACAGATAGGCTCAGTAGGGATATAGATGAGTTTGCTCATCAGCCTTCCTTTTCGACAGGTATCCAGGTAGCCGTTACGTACTGCTAGTGCCGCAGACGTGCTTGTGGTTATGGTTTATCTAGTAACTCACTGCCGGCAAACGGTCGAGTCTTTAGAGTCCCACACATAAGGTTTCCCCGGTTCAGGTGAAATGATGTAATAGCCGTATTGGATACGTGCAGGGTCTCGATCGATTGATGTACTTTGTACTCGGACTTTCGATCGGACAGTTGGTAATACTAGCCGGCTCGAGTTTGAGCCGGATTATCAAATCAGGTATTGATTTAATAGTTTACATATATGTATATTCTAGTATTCCGTTCTTCGTATTATTCTATCTCTTTAGGCATTCGTGTTTTTATATGAATGCAGGTATGTATATACAGCAGACTGTAATCCGTATTTTATTACTGATTACCTTCTAGAAGGTGGCCACCTCATTATGATTTTTCCATTTATTTGATAAATGGAAATGAGGAGTAAAGTTTGAGGTATGGGAGGAATGGTGATAACCATGCTTCAATAGTTAACAAATGAATTTTAAATTCATTTATAGTTACTATTGATGTATGGTTGTTGATTGTTCATTCAAGAAATTCATACACAAAACCATTGTGTTGATTTTCTCTCACAAGCATGCTTCATTTTTCTTGAGCTCCCATTTTCAGCACCTCCTCCCTCCTCTTGAGTTTCCTCAACCTTCATCATCTTCCTCTTCACTATCTTTCTCATGAGTTGAGAAACAACTGAAAAGGCAAGAAAGAGATAGAAAAACACTTAGATCATCACACTACATCCTAGACTACTTGGCTTAGCAACCCAAGTTCTCTAGTTGCTCCGCTTGACATATAGTGTGGAGATAAAGCCATGGATCATATCCCTTGGGTGGATCATCCACGACAAAGGAAGGCTGAAGAACAAGCTCGATCCCGGAGGACCGATGGAGCCGGAAATAAAGACCAAGCATGCTCAAGGTAGCCACTAGGAGCATATGATGAGGAAAGAAGATCGAAGGACTTAGATCGTTTGGTGAGACTTCTTTCATAGTAGATAGCACCACTTTCGTTTTGCTAGATAGGTTTATGGAAAGATCCGGGTTAAAGGTTATTCTAGTGCCATGTTCTAATCGTTAGAAAAAAATTTGTTCCGCATTTGGCCATGGTAATTGGCCGGGGCACTAGTGTAACCTTTCAAAAATAGATAATGAATGAACGATATTAAATTGCAGTTTTCTGAGATGAACAAATACCCCCAAACTTATCTTTTTCTCGTCCCGAGCAAAACAGAAATCCTGACCTCATTTTCGCATGGAACGCGGTTGCACTGAGCTCGAGCAATAAGCCGTTAAACCTCTAGGTGTCCCTAGTAGGTGGATTGTTGTCTCCTGAGGGTTTTCAGTGGATTTCACCCACAAATTCCCGTCACGCTAGTTTTGCGAAATAACTATTGATTCTAAACCTAAGGTTTAGCTTTAAAGCTAGAAATTCTATTATCCTAAGTTAGAAATATCGAACCTTTATTTTTTACACCTCATTTCTTATTTACTTAATATCATATATGTCTTTACGTGCGGTGCAAATAGTGTCGTTAAGTTTTAAAAGGATCGATTAAAGTCATCATGTCACAAAATAAAGCCCAGATAAAAACTTAAAAAGGATCACACAAGTTTTATAAAGAGTTAAGTATTTCTTAAGTTTCGTTTTCCAGTTAGGTTTTAAATTTTGAATTTCTATCTTCCTTAATAGGAAACTAGGTCTTATTTTTCACTCCACCGTTTATTTGTTTTCGTTTCATACACACTTTCGTGAACGTGCAATTGTCTTCAACATATGATAAAACCTTCATATCTCCGTTAAAAATGTTTTTATAAATCCATGTATTTTGTCAAGATTATTCTCACACAAAGGACCGTTAGGAATTTTATCTCGGAGAGAACACTTGCTTGACTTTGTTTTAATTTGGACTTTCTAGGCTTCCTAGCGAGCTTTGGGCCAATGCTCCCAAACCAGTTGGTTTTAGGGCATTAGGTGTAGGGACACCCCGGCGGACTTTATTGCTCAAGTTACCTAGGCCCTAAAACAAAAAGACCCATTTTGGCGTGAAAATCATACGATTTAATGCGAACGGAGATATAACCAGTTGTTCAATTATTTTTAGGATAAAAGACGTGTTTAGTGGATCACGTGTGTAATCACCCCAATCAAGTTTCAGATGGGTTATTCTTCAGAATTAGTTCCTATTAAGGCATCTATAATATCCCTTCATAACTACTTCACTTTCGAAACCATTCTTGATATTACTTATTTCAGAACAAACTTATTTGATCCTCAAAAAATAGTTTATCAATTTAAAAGTTTTCAGACATATTAGACTTGTCATTAAATTTTGAAAACTCACGACACGTGTATTGTGATGTAAAGACATATATTAGCTACAGTTAAACTCAAAGGAGGGTTAACTTTCAGGTTTTCAAAATCTAAAAATAAGACTTAGTTGTTCCTATCTTATCAAACAAAACCGTTGAAATATTGAATCTAAGTTCTCCCACTAGCTAACTTGACGACAAAGTTTTTATTTTTTTACAAAATTTTCTGATTTTTATGGGTTTTTGAATATGTATGCAAATGCATAATATACAAATGAATGCGAAGGGAGAAAGCTTACCGAGCACCGGGCAAGCATACCCCCAAACTTTAGCTGGACAGTGCCCTCACTGTCATTGTACATCAAGAGGGCAAAATAGTTGAAGCGTCAAAATCGTCGGTTCACTTTTTTTTGTAATGAACAATGAGAGATCGTCACTAGACAAGATTGCTAGTCAAAAAGAAAAATGGATATGCACAGGATAAGAATATCTACATATATATACCAAGAATAGTATATACATACCGCCAAACTTATTTGAAACAGTGTCTCCACTTTTTATGGCTGGATAACAGAAGTTTGGTGGTAAACAGAGAATGATTAAGCAGGGTAAACCGGCTCCTGCAATATCAGTAGCTCCTCTGATGGTTCTGCACTAAGGAATGGTTTCAATCTGTGTCCGTTTACTATGAAGAACGAACCGTCCTTTGGATTCTCCAAATCCACTGCTCCGTGTGGGTACACACACTGCACAAGAAATGGTCCCTTCCAGCGAGATCGAAGTTTACCCGGATGGAAATGGAGTCGGGTGTCATAAAGAAGTACCTGTTGTCCAGGCGTGAAGGTTTTGCGCGTAAGGTGTTTATCATGAAACACCTTCGTTCGGTTATTTATAACAACCGTGTTTTCGTAAGCCTCATCCCGAAGCCCGTTCAGTTCGTTAAGTTGCAGCTTCCGATAGCTGCCCGCATCTTCAAGATTAAGATTCAGCTCTTTGATCGCCTAAATAGCACGATGTTCGATTTCCACAGGGAGGTGGCAAGCCTTTCCGTACACAAGACGACAAGGAGACATGCTAAGATCAGGTCTTATATGCAGTTCGAATTTCCCAAAGGGCATCGGTTAATTTCACAGACCAATCTTTACGGTTCCTCGAAACCGTTGTCTCCATTATCTGCATGATCTGCCGATTTGAAACTTCGGCTTGCCCATATGTTTGGGGGTGGTAGGGCCTGGATAGCTTATGATTAATCGAGTATTTTTGCATCAAGGACTCGAAAGACCTATTGCAGAAATGTGTCCCGTTGTCGCTAATAACAGCGCGGGGGTGTCCAAATCTGGAAAAGATGTTTTCTTTCAGGAATTTAATGACAACCTTATTGTCGTTAATCCGTCTTGGCATTGCCTCAACCCATTTGGAGACATAATCAACAGCTAAGAGAATGTACAGGTTCCCAAAAGAGTTTGGAAACAGGCCTATGAAATCTATCCCCCATACATCGAACAACTCAATAACAAAGATTGGTTGGAGCGGCATCTCGTTTCGCCTGGAAATCCGCCCCAAATGTTGGCACCAAGAGCAAGTCTTGCAGTACTCATGCGTGTTGGGTTCCCTAGGGCGCCAACAAGGTTTCGGGAGGCATCGTCCATGCCGTTTTCAAATTTTTGCCGTACTAAAGAACCCTAACCTTAGAATCTTAACTAGAGATTTAGACAAACTACAATGTAAACATCTTTTCATCTAAGTGAATGAGGGATACAACCTTTGTAGACCGGTCCTTAATTTCTAAAGCTCCGTGTAGTAGTCCCTTCGCTTCAAGTAGTGAACACCCGAACTCTAGTATAGGTTCACATGAAGAAATGAATACGCTTGCTCAAAGTCTTCGAGGCCAAAGATGATCTACGTCGAGGAGACTCAAGCTCATGCTACCTCTTCACTGATTGTAGATTAGTGAAGCAAATACCATAAACTAAATGTCTAATATAGTAGCGGATGATGAAGTAGGAATTGGGCTCACTTTAGATTAATTTTTCTCACATTATTTCTTCGCCATTTGAAAAGCTAGTGAGCTTTCTCATAAGGAAGAAGAAGATGAAGTGGAGATGAGAATGAAACTCATGAGGTGAGAATAGCTACCATGGGTGAGTTAGTGTCATACACTAAATCATGTAGAGAATCAACCATGGGTTTACAATAATGGTTGGGTTAATAAATATCTTCAAGTAAAACAAAATGAGTGGACTTGGTCAATGGTTTCACAAGCTTCTACAAGCTTCAACCATGTGACTAATTACCACTAATTTGTGAAATACCAATAAATAAAAACTTGAGGATTATAATAACCATGGTGTAAGTCTCATACACCCATGTTGCATGTGGCATGAAACATGACACAAATAAATGTACATTAATATATATCACATATATACCATATGCACACAGGTGAGAAAAAGAAACGTTTAAGTGAGCAAATATTAGTTAATGTAAATAAATATATCACATATATGATTATACATTAAATCATTAAATAAACACTTGATTTAACAATCCGGTTATATCACATACAACCGACTAATATCAAATGTAACAATCTATCGAATCAACACCTGATCCGATAACCCGGCTATATGACATATAACCGACCGATATCACATATCACGAGAATAGAATGCGGTATCACATACGTGCATTAATCTCGGTCCCTCACATATCATATATATGCTCCTACATCGTTTCGCATGAACCAGGAAACCCATGTGTAGGACTCTAAAGACTCGTCAATACGCCGGCAGTAGGGGATGATCATATCAAACACCCATAAGCCGCAAGCGGTCTGCTAAACGTAACGGCCACCCACGTATTGAACGATCAGAAGATCAACATGCAAGCCTACTCATACTCCTGTGAATCCAATCAGTAACACTACCGTACAGTCCGGTCTCTTCGTCAGATATGTAGCATATCTAGGCCTGGGGGGTGGTAAACGTCAGACCCTAATAGCCTGATAAGTCATGCTATGTGAGGCTCATAACGATTTGAGAAACTACTGGTACCACCTACCAGTAGATCTCAGCAACCCTGGCCAGGGATTTTCTGTTATGGCCAATCAAGCATAGCGCAACATTAACCCCCAATATCGGGAGAGACGAAATCCCCTCCTATCGCTCATTGCCTCCATATGACTCGGGACTGTACCCAAAACCCACCGTTCTGCACGATCTCTTGAACGTGGTAAGTTGGAAATTAAAGCACAGTGGGAATCACACAAGACTCTATGACGATCTCGGGTCGACAGACTAACCTGTACCTGTGTCACCAGAGAACTGCTATATGACGATAGGTATAATACCATCTAGGAGTTCTCGGCGAGAACGTTCGGTGTACCCAGTCTCCACTGAGCACCCGTATACCTTCTCTGATGTCAAACACCAATGGATGTGGGATCATCCATCGCCCATAATATGGTTCAAGAAGCGCATACGCTAGTCTACTCTGGAGTATTGATGCCCTATCTCGATACTCCCACGACTAGGAACATTTGAAGGATGTACTTACCGACCATCCTGTCGCCACTAGTATAATCTGCATCATAATCCTGGTAGTCAAGTACTCATCGTAAGGGCTTTATCAACATGTAATAGAGAGACAATAAGTGTATATGTTAAGATAAAGAGCAACCAGATAGCACACTATCATGTCGAGCAAGAAAGTCTTCCCTATATATGTCCAACCATCCACTACAATATACATCACATGTACAGTAATGGCCTGTAGGGCATACATATAACTAACAATCTCCCACTTGCACAAGGCCATTTGTTGCAGTACCTCATACTCAACGTCCTATAGATGTCTCTCTAGGGAAAGGCCTTTGTGAGTGGATCCACTTTGTTACTCTTCGGGTCTACTCTCGTAACCTCGATCCCTTAGAGATCAACCATCTCCCTGATTAACTAAGAATATGTCTAAATCGCTGATGGGACCGGTGTTCCTAGGCTAAAACCACAACTCCATTATTGTCACAATAATAGTTATTGGATGCTCAATGATAGGAACCATGTTCATCTCATGAACAAGAAATGTCCAGACAGCCACTTTGGTAGTATCGTTGGTAGCGATGTATTCAGCCTTTATCGTCTATTATGTCACGGTATCTAGCTTAGAACTCTTCCAATATACCGTCCCTCCACTGAGGGTAAAGACAAAGCCTGTGACTGACTTTCAGTCATCCTTATCACTCTGGAAGTGATTGATCGTTCTTCGTGTGTATTGAAATGTTTCACAACCAAAGAAACTTATACCGCAATCAATTGACGGTGTCTATTGTAGGTTCATCGGTGAATGCGGATCGTCCACTGGGAATGTTTGATTTGTTCGTAATCGTTTTAGTTGAGTTGAAAATTAAAGAATAAAAGAAAATGATTCAATATTTGTGAAATTTAGTTTCAAAAATCATAAAGAAATAGATCTAAAATCAAGAATTACTAAAGATCAAGAAAATGTCCAAATCGTTTGAATTATCAAGATTTGTAAAGAAGCCTGTAGGAATCGATCCAATTGATAATGATGATGAATACTAATGATTACAAATTCTTATATATTGAGGATTTGTTGCTAGATCGATGACGATCAACGAGCTTTAGGGTTCTATTGAAGAAACTAGGGTTTCTTCATCATCATCCCTTGTCCTTTCATTGATTATCATTCAAATTCTAGCTTCTAGCAAATTAAATCACCGATCGTTGATCTCTAATTTGGAGCGAAAACATTCTTGAAAGAGATCTCGCTCAAATTAGGTCTTCGATGATTCAATTTCGTAAAGCTTACAAAACTCATAAGACTTAAAAATCGTTCAAGAATTTAATCATCATCAAGCACCTATTCTCTCGATTCCTCTACAAGCGGAATTTTCACTCAAACATCATGAAAAATAAATGAATCAAGACTCGATCACTCTTCATAATGAAAGAATGTAAAGACAAGCAAGATTTATAATCTTCACCTTTATTAATCGATGATTAGTTACAATTCACTCGAGTCGAGGTTACAAGATTTGAGGAGAGAACTAAATCGTCGAAATTAGCTTCGCATCGGTCTTCTTGAGTCGCGGATCGTCATGGATCTCTTGCTCAGATGAAGATCAGCGTTGCTTCAAAGGCTCGTCGAAAGCATGCTTGATTTGGTACTCGATGGATCTTGATTTAGATCAAATTGTGTCACTCAACTTGTTTAGAATTGATTTGGATCTTGCCAGAATTTTTACCCTCAAATGATGAACAACCCAAACCCTAGGTTTAGATCTCCTTTTATAACCACTCATTTGAATCTTACCTCCAAAGCTTGGTTGTTGAGGGAGCCTTCTAGAATGTGGTGGTTTGTTAGAGGGAATATTCTTTACAAGGAATATTCTAGAGTGAGTTTGTTAGGCAGAGCCTTCTGGATAAAGCCACGTGCTCTTTGAGAGTCTACTGAAAGCTGAGGCCATTACAAGAAGCCACGTGGAGAAATTTGAGCCGCCGATGAGTCAAAACGGCCATTGATCCGCGACGGATAGGCCTGACTCGGCCGCGGATCCGCGGCCATATGACGGAGTCACAGCATGGAATCTTCAGGGTATTCTGTTGTTGGCTTTAAGGCTGTTTCCTGATGTCTGGAATATTTGTATACTTTCTTGTTTACTGCCAAATCACAAGTTTTGGCTTTATGTATTTTATCAGCACTTTTAGCAGTTCCGACTCTTTTACCTGGAGAATTTCGTGCACACAATCTCGAGACAAGTGTTGATATATACAGATCAATGCAAATAGTAAAAAACACTTAATTTCGCTTTAGAATGTCGATTATAACTATAACACAGGTTATTTGGTATTTTCCAGATGAATTCGTAATATGTGTTATAATTACAATAAACACCTATATATGAATAATAAGAGTAGGGAAATTAACTTGTTGAGAATGCACTATTTTCGACTGATCAAATTCGGCCAAACTTAATTTTGGTCGTCTCGAGCAAACATCTTTTTATTATTATTTAAGAGGAGGAGAAAATATAAGAAAGAGCAAAACTAACTAGCACACTTTCGTACGCAACACGATTGCACTGAGCACGTGCAACAAGCCTTTAAACCTCTAGGTGTCCCTAGGAGGAGGAGTGTTGTCTCCTGAGGGTTTTCAGCGGATTGCACCCACAAAATACCATAATAAAAGGAAATCCGTGAAAGTTACATATAAAGATCAGAATTATAAAAGAATGACTTTGAAAATTAGAGTTTCCAACTATACTAGATTTTCGGTTGTCATGAGCCCTATCTTAATAGTCATGACATGATGTTAGAAATCACATCATCCCTCAATAAACTCATTCCTACCTTTCTTCCAAACATTGATCATATACCCCTACGTGTGTGAACTGGACATCCCTACACTCGGAGAATTCAATTCAAGCTATCATACTCTTGTCCATCTGCCTGCCTCAGTACTTTTTAATTAATATTTAGATGGAATTTGCTCACACATTTTTCATGCGACCGTTAATACTTCTTGAGGTACTAACCGACCGATTACTGATGATCTTGATGATTAGGTGTATTTAATATTTTCCTCGTCTTGCAACACCTAAGGCTTAGCAGTGACTCCCAAACCAGTTGATCTAAGGCACTAAGTGATGAAGCACCCTCGCTATATTTTTTTTATTGTTGCCTCGCTGTAAACAAAACCAGTGTTCATTTTTCTTTTCACCATTTTATTTTTTATACTCCATTTATTATTTCCTTCATACTTTGGCTTTTAGACAAGAGCATTTTAAGGTATCCTCTACTATCCCAAGTTTCAAGACGTGTGTAAGTGGGAATAGTAGGGTATCAATATTCAAATGTTTGACTTCCAGAATAGGAACTATTTTTCAGACTTATTTTTATCTTCAAATTAGTGGCTTCTTTCATCTTACTAACCTTTGGGACAACGGCTCATAACTACTTATTACTAGTTTCGTTTAAGAAAACTTCTTACTTTCTTGGTTTTCTTATTCATATCTTTTGGAGGTAATTTTTCACTATCTAATCTTTTATTATAAAATTAAATATTAAATATTTTTATCTTTTAAATTTTTCAAATTTTTATATGTTTTTAAAAGTTTTGTGCTTATGCAAAGTATGATGCAAAATGATGCGAAAATAAGTACAAACCTCCCCCAAACTTGTATTCAACAGTGTCCTCACTGTTGTCTTCTGCTAATGCTCAAAAAACCTGTAAGCTTGGGAGGACAATTTGTTAAAGGGGACATGCAATATGATCATGAAAATCTCTCCCAAACATATTCTTTATTTATGTATAAAAAAATTTATTATTTTGTTTTGTATTTTTTTTATATTTAATTTTTTTTTTAATTTTTTATTTAAAATGTATGTACAAGTTGACACACCTCCATTCTAAAAATGTGACCAAATTACTAAGTCATGGAGGTGAGGTGGAGAAAAATTAGTCATTCTAAAGCGGCTCCTGTAAAAACAGGAGCTCCTCCGAGAGGTCAGTGGAAAAATACTGTTTTAGTTTATGTCCATTCACTTTAAAAATTGTACCGTTTTCAACATTTTCTACCTCAACTGCCCCGTGCGGGTACACATACCGCACAAGAAAAGGTCCTTTCCACCGAGATTTTAGATTTACCCGCATGAAGATGGAGTCGTGAATCATAAAGAAGGACTTGTTGACCAGATGTAAAAGTTTGTCTCAAAATATTTTTATCGTGAAATACTTAGTTCGGTTCTTTACAATCACATCATTATCGTAAGCTTCATCGTGGAGTTCGCTTAGCTCGTTTAATTGCAGCTTCCAAAAGTTGCAGGCTTGATTTAAGTCAAAGTTAAGTTCTCTAATGGCCCACATTGCTTTGTGCTCAATCTTGACCGGAAGGTGACAAGCCTTTCCAAACACTAGTCTGTAAGGATACATACCTAGATCGGTTTTATATGCAGTTCGGAATACCCAAAGGGCATCCGTCAATTTCGTTGACCAATCTTTTTGATTTTTAGAAACAGTTTTCTCCAAAATTTGTTTGATTTGTCTGTTTAAAATCTCAGCTTGCCAGCTCGTTCAGGGATGATTGGGTGTAGAAAGTTTGTGGTTGATTGCATATTTCCGCATCAACGTCTCAGAAGACCGATTACAGAAATGCGTCCCGTTATCGCTAATGATAGCGCGTGGGTGTCCAAATCGCGAAAAGTTGTTTTCTTTTAAAAACTTCATGACAACCTTTTTTTCATTGTTGCAACAAGGAATAGCTTCAACCCGTTTCGAGACGTAATCAACCGCAAGCAATATGTACAAATTCCCAAAGGAGTTGGAAAAAGGACCCATAAAGTCAATACCCCAGACGTCAAAAATTTCAACCACTAATATGGGTTTAAGTGGCATCTCATTTGTCCGAGAAATCCGACCCGTGCGCTGACACTGTGTACAAGTTTTGCAATGATCAAATGCATCTTTGAATAAAGTCGGCCAATAAAAACCGCATTGCAAAACCTTCTCCGCCGTCTTTCGAGAACCGAAAAGACCCCCACATGCCTGATCATGAGAAAAAGATAGAACACTCTTGAATTCATCATTAGGGACACATCTGGGAATGATCTGGTCACGACAATACTTAAACAAATAAGGTTCATCCTAGTAAAAGTGTTTTACTTGGGATAGAAATCGATGTTTGTCCTGTTTCGACCATTCGCGGGGAATAAGTCCCGTAGCAAAATAATTCACAATATCCCCGAACCAAGGTTCGTTGGATACGTTCAAGAGTTGTTCATCCGGAAAAGAATCATTGATTGGCAAGGTCACAGGTGAAGAAGGGATGCACGATAGATGGTCGGCTACTACGTTTTCACATCCTTTCTTATCTTTAATAACAAGATCAAATTCTTGTAATAGAAGGATCCAACGTATTAGCCTACCTTTAGCATCCTTCTTAACCAAAAGATGTTTCAAGGCGGAGTGGTCAGTGTACACAACAATTGGTGAGCCAATCAAGTAAGGCCTGAATTTTTCTAATGCAAATACAACTGCCAAAAGATCTTTTTCGGTAGTTGTATAATTAATTTGAGTATCGTTCAGGGTCTTACTTACATAATAGATCACGTATGACATCTTTTCAATATGATTTCCTAAGACTGCACTAACTGCAAAATCTGATGCATCACACATAAGCTCAAACGGGTAGTTCCAATCAGGAGATGATAGAACGGGAGCTGTAGTGAGGGACTGTTTAAGTGAGTCAAATGCAGCCTCACAATCCGAGTCAAAGTGAAAGGTTGTGTCCTTTGCCAAGAGAAGAGTTAAAGGTCTAGCAATTTTGCTAAAATCCTTAATGAATCTCCGATAAAAACCTGCATGGCCAAGAAAAGATCATATATCCTTGAAGCATCTGGGATGAGGAATATTTTGAATGACATCTATTTTAGCTTTGTAAACTTCAATGTCTTTCCGTGAAATAACATGTCCAAGCACAATTCTCTCTTGGACCATGAAATGCCATTTTTCCCAATTCAAGGTTAAGTTCTTCTCTTTACATCGAGTAAGAACTGCGTCAAGATGAGATAGGTAGTCAGTAAAAGAATCTCCAAATATCGAGAAATCGTCCATGAAAATCTCCAGAAAATTCTCGACCATGTCCGAAAATATTCCCATCATACACCGCTGAAATGTAGCGGGAGCATCGCATAACCCGAAGGGCATGCGTCTAAAAGAAAAAGTACCAAAATGACAAGTAAATGTGGTTTTGTCTTTATCCTTTTTGGCAATAGGGACCTGGTTATAACCAGAGTATCTGTCCATGAAATAATAATATTCCCGTCCAGCTAAGCGTTCTAACATCTGGTCAATAAAAGGTAGAGGAAAGTGGTCTTTCCTCGTTGCGACATTAAGTTTTTTATAATCAATACATACACGCCACCCAGTTTGAGCACATGTTTGGATTAACTCTTTTGCCTCATTTGTTATGACCGTGATGCCAGATTTCTTAGGGACGACATGAATTGGACTTACCCATAGGCTATCGGAGATTGGGTAAATGATACCATTGTCAATGCATTTGGCGATTTCTTTCTTCACCGCATCCTTCATGATGGGGTTCAACCGTCTCTATGGTTCTCGGGTTGGCTTAGCTTCATCCATCAGATGTATATGATGTTCGATAATTAAGGGACTAATCCCTTTGCTGTCAGCCATAGTCCAACCAAACGCCTGGCTATTAGATCTCAATACCGTCAAAAGCGCATTCTCTTGCTCTGAGGCTAGAGAAGATGATATGATCACCGGTAAAGATTCTTTCTCACCTAAATATGCATATTTAAGATGAGAAGGAAATAATTTGAGATCTAATGTCGGCGGAGAAACTATATAAGGTGGGGTCAGCGAATGATATTCGGAGTCACGAAGAAGCTCATAGCCTACATATTATACAGACTCAGAAGGTGAAGAGTCATAAAGTTCAAACTCAAGAGTGGAAAAAGTGTCCTCACGAAGATGTGAAAGATCAAACATTGATGTGCTAGTGTCGTCGAGATCTTCAAAGCAAAGTTCATCAACTTCGCAACTTTCAGGAGCAATCTCGTGGACAGAACAGACATCAAGTATGTGAGCAGAGGGTTCAGACGGTTGACTTCCAATTTTATAGATGTTCGGTTCAATTGTTATTTTTCCAAAGGATAGGTTCATTGAACCATTTCGACAATTAATGACAGCATTGGAAGTGGCAAGGAATGGTCGACCCAAAATCACCGGAATTTGGTTCTGTGGGTTCGCTACAGGTTGTTTATCGAGAACAATAATGTCCACAGGGAATATAAATTCCCTGACTTTTATCAACACATCCTCCATTTCATTTTTAGGTTTGTTGATTGAACGGTCTGCCATTTGGATGGTGCAATGAGCTGGTTTCAACTCTCCAATCCCTAACAGCTCGTAAACAGAATATGGAAGCAGGTTAACACTTGCGCCAAGGTCAAGTAAAGCACGGTTAATGTTTTTACCCGCAATAGAAATTGATATCGTAGGACATCCTAGGTCCTTACGTTTCTTTAGTAACTGTGGGGTAAAAGAAGTGCTAACATTATTTGTCATGAAGACCTTTTTGGGCACTTTAGTCTTCCTCTTCCTAGTGTACAAGTATTTGAGAATTTTCGCATTAGCGGGGACTTGTTGAATAGCATCTAGGAGAGGGATGTTGATTTTAACTTGTTTAAACAATTTCATCATCTTCTCCATATGTGGACTCAATTTGTTACCCCGTTAACCGATTCGGATAAGGTGCTTTAGCAATAATAGCTGGGTCCAACATTGGAGAAGGTGGTGTGTGTGGAATTGATCCCAGAATAGAAGTGGGGATCATCTTTGGTGGACTAGAAGAGGTATGCTGAGGTGTCTAGCCTTGAGGAAAATGAAGAATAGGCTCGCAAGAAAATGGTGGGTTAGATAAATTATGATTAGATGTAGAAGAGGGTTTGGAAGGAAAAGTCTCAGCCGGGATGTTATTGATTAATTCTTTATGATTATCAATCTCTTCACCGACTTGATTATTCAGCACTCTTCCAGATCTCAACGTTGTAATGGCATTCACATTATAATGTTGTGAATGTCCATGGTTCGGTAGGGGTTGAGACGGAAGTTTCCCTTTCTCTCTAGCACTCATTTCGGCATTTAATTGTGAAATTTGTGCTTCCATCGATTTTATACTCTCACCATGGGAGTTAGAGTTTTTCTGGATTTTATCGACAGAAGTCTTTATTTCAACCAAAACTTGCATGAAATTTTTCAGAATCAAATTCATAGTTTGTGCGAGTGAAGATGATTCATCTGTACCGGTCAATTTCAAAGAACTAGACGGTGCAGAGGTGTTGACTGGATTTTGAGAGTTTTGTGATTGATAGGGGTGCTGAGTCAGTTGTAGTGGTTATTGTTGTTGTGGAGGACCCCTTTGGAAATTGTTTTGGTTTGGAACCGTGTTTTGATTTTGATGTTGGTTCCAAGAAAAATTAGGGTGATTCCTCAAACCCTGATTATAAGTAGAAGAATACAGATCGTTTCTAGGTCTTTGTTGGAAAACAGTATTGGTATGCTCTTGACCTTGAAACGGAGAATTTGAATGACATTCTTCCGTAAGATGAGATGGATCAGAACAGCATCCACAGACATTTTTGGAGAGTGACATCTGATTTAGGGAGGCTGCTAAAAATTTATGTTCCATAGTTTCGAGTTTCTTTTGCATTGCTGCCATTTCAGCTCTAACTCCTATGGAAACATCAAGTTGATGAATGCCACCTCTAGACGATGACTGGTTTACACTCTCCCACTGTAAAGTTTTTTCAGCGAAATCTTCTAAAAATCTCCAGGCTTCACCATCATCTTTAGTCATGAAGGTTCCTTGACACATGGATTCAAGGGTCTATTTTGTTGTAGGATTAATGCCCTTATATATGATTCTGCACAGATCCCATCTAGGAATTCCGTGATGAGGACATTGAACTAACAGATCCATGAAGCGTTCAAAACACTTCGCAAATGGTTCATTCGGAAATTGGTCAAATTGAATTATTTCGCTACGGACTCGAGCTGTCTTATGATTAGGGTAGAATTTCTTTAGGAAAGCTGTTACAAATTCTCTCCAGTTTGAAATATAATGTGTGGCTGTGTTATAAAGCCACTTCTCGGCTATATCGCACAAAGTGAATGGGAGAAGACGTAATCTCATATCATTCACAGAAAGCCGTGAAGTACCCATCGTAGCGCATACATTTTCAAATTTGGTAATAAAGACGCATGCGTCCTCAGACTCGAGACCGTGAAATTTTGGTAAAAGATTGATGTATTGTGGATTGATTTCAAAATTGTCCCCATTGGCTGGTGGAATGGTGAGACAAGTCAAAGAGGACCTCGCATAGGGTAACATCTCTCTTGGAGAGAGATGCGGGGCGAATTCTGCGCACCTGTGGACGGTGGCAGAGTAGTGTTAAAGAAGTTCGATGGAGAACCGTCCATCGAAGTGGGTGTGGTAATGGGTGAAGAAAAATAAGATGTATATTACCGACTTCGGAGTCGATAGAAGGAACGCGGACAAGACGGGCACTAGAATCCCGTGTCCAGCCGAGCATGCACTAAATGGTTTAGCACAAGTGGCAGCGTAAGTGATACTTAGAGAAAAGTGGATTAGTGTTTCGTTTGAAAAATACGGATTTTGAAAAATTCACACAAACAATGCACAAGCAATCCTAAATCTAGTGGTCACCTAGGTCAAGTCTTTAGACCGCTCCTAGACTTCCAGAAGACAGGTTGCAAGATAGATCCTCTACTGCCTCTTTACCCCTTCTGTGGCCAGGTAAGTGCCAGGTAAGTGGGAAGTTCTCCACTACGTAAGTAGTGGGCCTAATTAAGTAACAACTTGCCTTACACACACTTGCCTTAGACACCACAAAAGAAACGCGGATAAGCAATAGATTACCCACGACCTCCTTCTGTCCTAAGTGAGCGCGACGGTCCTTAAAGTCTTGTGTAGATATTTTTTAGTTAATGAGGGTGATGCGGATGCAAGTTCGTGATTTTTGGGTCTAAGGAAGGGTAATGAAATCCCCACCTAATCTGAATTTGGTCTTTGCCCCTTAATTTACGTGTTAAAAAATGCAAACAACCAAGATGAAACACGCAACAATTTTTCTTTTTGCGGCGCTGCAAATTTTTGCAAAGAATCCTGCAGAAATTTGTTATTGGACAGAGCAGGGAGGAGAAAATAAAGACAGCATTATACCTGAGAAGTTTGGTGCTCTGAAACCCTAATTAGGCCGCTGAACCGCCGCAATATTGCTAGTTTCGCCACTGATCCGCCGCAAGACAGAGAGATCCCTGCATAAAAATTTCAGCAAATGCTCCTGTTGACTCTGAACTTTTTGGGATGTCCTGAAAATTTTTCCTCTCGCACTACAGATTCCAGATCTCCTAGCAACAAATCACAACAAATTGTTAAGCGCTTGTTGCAAATTTTGATCTAAAAATTCTGATGTAATAATAAAATTTTCAACTCAAATTGCAAAAATGAACAAATTAGCACACGATCCCCGGCAACGGCGCCATTTGATTGATCGTTTTTCGTGTGTATTGAAATGTTTCACAACCAAAGAAATTTATACCGCAATCAATTAACGGTGTCTATTGTAGGTTCGTCGGTGAATGCGGTGTAAGTGCACGACAGCGCCCCGGCCGTCAATCCGACGCCGGAATGCGGAAGCGGTGAATAACTTAAATTTTGCGGACTTTGCAAACCGGCACCACCGCGCACTATCACCCGGGATCGTTACCATTAACTAGTCTAGGCTAACAAGAAGATGGGAAAGAGATATACCGACGATCCAAGTCCTCCGGTCTTCATCTCCAATCCGATCTCCTCGCGGGATCTCCGTCCGTCTCCTCCTCGTCGCCGGAAGTGCACCACGTCGCCTACATCGTTTACGGGCTCCCACCTCAATGCCGAGGCAACTCGGGCACGAAGCCGGCTACTCGACGTGCCCAAGATTCGCTGTAGAATGTGTAGTAGAACTTGTGTCTCCTTTTGGGGTAGTGGAGATGCCATTTGGTGGAGGGATGAAACAAGAACAATGTGGAGGAGCTAGTGGGTATTTTGGAGCATGATATGAACCAAAGATACACCCACACAATTTTTAGACAGCCCCAATCCTAAGTGGCCGGCCAAAGAGGTGAGGAGAAGAGCATGGAGTGAGGGAGTGATATGATAAAACCAAAAAGATCAAAAACCACAACCATAATCCAAAGAGAGAGAGAAAGGAATGGTTATGATATCAAGTAATGATCACAAGCAAAACCAACACTCATCCAACCATCATCACCAAACTCATCATCAACAACCATGATGATCACTAAAAAGTCAAGCAATCATGAAGCTAGAAGTCAAGGTCAATGAGAGGCTATCATGATTCAACAATAAGCAAATACCCCCTCCACAAATACTTATTTGCAACAATGCAAATAAGCCCTCCTCCACCAATCTTCGGCCAATGAACGGAACAATGGAAATTGGCCGAAACGGAAAGCAAACTGGCAACTCCAGAAAACTGGTCCCGTAATAAATTACAGGAAAACCCCGATACTGTGCATACACACCCGCATCTGTATTTCGACCGAAATACAGATGCAATGAGACAAACACTACACTGTACTATACAAGGATCCGGCTTATACCAAAGCCGGCTAGTAATATCTGTTCGATCCTGATCCGTGCAATACCGCACGTATCTGATCGAACCCTGCCATACACCAATACGGCCTATAGTACAAACTGTCCGATCCTGATCCGTGCAATACCGCACGTATCTGATCCGACCTTGCCATATCTCCATACGGCCTCTACAACCTTTCGCCCGAAAGCTGAGTAACTGTAAATGTGGTGGACTCTAAAGACTCGTCAATACTATGGCTGTGGATTTAACCACTAGCACGTCAGAGGTATATGCCAATACGTGACGGGCCACCAGCTATTGACCAAAAGGGACGTCGATGAGGAAGCTCACCCCGACACCCAACTGAGCCTGTCAGTGACAATATCCGTGCAGTCCGGTCCGTTCGTCTATGAGTATCGCATGGCGGGCCTAGGGGGTTGGTAAAAGTCAGACCTCCAAAAGCGGTACAAGTCGTGTCGGAGTGTAGCCCAGAACACCCTGAGATACTACTGGAATACCTACCAGTAAATCTCCTTGCCTTGGCCAAGGACTTTGTGTAATGGCTCTCCTAGACACAGTACGACCTCACCCCCAATACCGGGAGAGACGAACCCCTGAAGATACGCTCACTGCCTCCATGTGGCTCGGGACTGTACCCAACTAAAACCTGTTTGCACGACTCCTTTGAGCCGTGGTAGGGTAGTAATCAAAGTACAGTGGGAACTCACACGAGACAAATGACGATCCCCAGGTCGATGAACTAACCTGCACACATGTCACCAGGGAACTGCCATCTGACGTCTGGTATATGACCAACTAGCATGTTCCCGGCGAGTCCTGTCCGGTGTACTCATAACCCAATGAGCACCTGTATACATCTTAGGTGATCCAACTGACACCAGTGGCTTGTGAGACCGGCCACCGCCCCTCGTCGGGGTCTCGACTGTATACACTAGTCTACTAATGGAGTATCGATGCCCGGTCTCGAAACTCCCACGACTAGGGACCTTTTAAGGATATGCTTGTAGACCCCCAGCTCTCACTTATATGATCACCCTCATACTGCTGGTGGTTAAGCAAGAATCCTAGGGGCTCTATCAACGTGTAATAGCGACGTGTCATGTCACCTAAAGCAGTACACGATGATAAAGGTAAACCAGATAGCATACTATCATCTCGAGTAAGACTGTCTTACCGGGATAGGTCCTCCATCAATCATTACAATCACGTACCTGTGACCTAATAATTGACTCTGAGGGCACTATCTCCAACAATCTCCCACTTGCACTCAAGGCTAATTATTGCGATGTCGCATACTCACAGCCCGTGTGATACCGAACACCCAACTCCTCTACTAGTCAGTCTCACAAAGCTCGTTTGCGAAACTATTGCGTTCGAGGAATAGCCTCAGTGAGTGGATCCGCCTTGTTGTCTCTTTCCATGTCTCTCTATATCTCAAGTTCGCGGAGAAACCCATCTCCCGAAATGAGCAATACCTGTCTTAGAATGTGTCTGGATGTCTGATGGGACATAGCTCATAAATGAACTCCAAATCCAAACTTCTTAGACTGTATCATCAACTGAACTTAATCAGTATCCTGCGCCATGCCTCCCTCAGTATTGCCTTGGACCAACTGTCCAAAATACTGCCCCTCATCAGAAGGAAAAATATAACTCTGACAACCTTCTTGTCGTCCATGTCACCTTGGAAGCCTGGAATGATAACTGTCTCCTGAATGAGGCTGTCGTTATCATCTCCCTAGAACATCCACTTATGTTCTAAAACTGCTTCCGACTGTTTCTCCAGGACTGGATTAATGTCAACTTATTGCATCTAGTGCAAGAACAACATCTGGTGTGGTACTTGACATCTCACGATTGACTCAATTTCCTGAGCAAGTGATCCGCCAATCATGCCCGTCCCTCTCCCCTTTAGTCTGTAAGACACCTTTGGAGAGGGTGACTCCATTACCTGCAGGTACACTACCGTGCCAGGAGTCGTCCATCCTAAATACTCTTAGAATGCTGTCAAGTACCCTGATTGGGAAACCACCCAAATCTAGATCTAAAACCATAGATCTAGTAACCAGTATGTCTGATATAAAATCCATTTCCTTTGTGGAGAAACAACTGTGTGACGACCAAAGTATAACCGATCGTAGTGTAGGAGTTTCTTTTCCTACTCTGTGTATATCATCCAAATACCAGGATATCACACCCTACCACCTTCTCAACAGATCCATCCCTTATTCTGATGAAGTCAAACCCATGACTGTCATGTCAGAAATAGATGATCTATCTCCGCTACATCTGCTCTAGTCTATAAATAGACATAAGCTACCTGTCCACCAATGCTTCCGCTGCTCCCACTGACTACGACAACCCTCTGGCAGAGTCATATACACGTACACTTCTGAAGCGAGTTCAGAACGACGCTATACTCATCCTCCCGCCGGGTCTCACAGCCTGGAACAACAGCAATGGTAATTGTGGGTAAATAAGAACTTCCCTGTCACCGTCCTTGAGGCTACCGGAGTACCTCTCGGGTGCCTGAAGTTACCCACCTCATCTGCGGAGTGGCCAATGGAATGTCAATCCAGATTGAATCTTTAGGTTCCTTATCAAATCTTCAGTAATCGTTTGTGGTTCTGGAATCACTTCCAGTTCTACCATACTCCCACTACTGTTTTTCTGAAAAAATCCATTTTTAATAAAACTGTGGCGAGTCTAGAACAATATTGCTATCGTTCATCCAGATGGTAGAAAGTCAACCCTCGTCATAGCCTGGGTCAACCCACAAACAGCCATTACAGAAACGTGCCTTGAGTTATCCAGTGTCTGGTTTTAATCATAAACCGGACAACTCCCCGTACCTTAACATCGTTAAGATATGAACTGTTCTATATCCAATATAAAACAGAGGCACTGATTTAATTGAACCAGATTCAAATCATGCAGCTGTCCCCAGCGCATGTCAACTAAATGGAAGGAGGCCGATCAGCGTTACTCAACTTAGGAATACTTCCAATTATGAGTAACCTGAAAGAGAAGCAAGATCTCTTTATCATTACTATCAACTGAATACCACAAGTATCTACATCTTCGATCTCTTTGAAGAATCCCGATACTTGCTACACCTGGTTCTCTACTTTATTCAAATACCTGTAACTTCTCAAAATTCGGACCCTGTGTTTCCACGAAACACCGGTCTAAAATACTAGAGAAGTCATAAGTAAACCGAATATAGTACGAGGACCTACCCCTCTGTCGTTATGGACCCTGGACAACATACAATACTCTGTATACGTCCCTTGAGTCTGATAACTCATTCATTGTGTGTCGTAGGTTGAAAACTGTACCTTTGGTTATGAAGAATTACACCGTTGTTTAATGCTCCTTACCCAACCATCCGCTGATATAGGTAAATGTCGTAGACATAATTTCATAAAGGTATATCTCACTCTATGAAAATAGACGTACAGATATATCAATTTGAAATTGGTGCATAACAGCGGATATTCAAAACCAAATATTTGCCAACCAGCAAACAGCCCAGGTGATTTCCTCAAATATCACCGATTACAACGAATCCCGATATAATGAGGATGATCACCCAATTCCCAATAACTTACTCCCACTCATCATCTATAAAACTATACAGATGTGAGAATCGTACCTGGTAAATACATACCCTGGAGTAAGTATCTAATCGGGAAATCAGTTCTCTTTTAACATTACACAGTGAAACTGAAACATTGAAATGTTTCGTTGGGGTATCCTGGTATTCCTAGTAATGCCTCATCCATTATCCAAATTCACAACTGTAACCGTATAATTCTTTGCCACCTCTCCAAATCCCTTCATATGTCTTTAGTCATTACCTTCTGTACACCCCTTTAGGCCAAATGGTTTTCTTCCTTCCCTACCGTTCGGCACCAGCCTATGGTTTGGAAGAAGACTATCCAAAAAGCATAAAGGGTGTACTGTCCTAATCCTAGGAGCACTCGCAACGCGAGAGAAGGTGAAGATAAAAGACACCTGAATGTACTTTATTCCTATTTCTCCTGAACCAGGATCCATCCCCGAACTGGAACAAGTTCCTTTCGAGTTCGTATATAACCATACGATGGATTATCCAATAAAATGGGATCTTCGTAGTGATACGGAGTGTCCTGGAGAAATACAAAGGTGATGTGGGAGTGGTAACGAAATATTTGTTTTGGTCGTGAATATCTGTTGCAATTTACTTTGCCCTCTTACTGATCCCTTGTTTTGTCTGAACTTAATACCTTCTGCACACCATCGTTATGCTAATTGGTTTTCTTCATTCCCTACCGGTCGGCACCAGCCTATGGTTTGGAAGAAGACTATCCAATTTGCATAATAGGTGTACTACTCCTAAACTAAGGAGTACTCGCAACCTGAGAGAGGGTGAAAAGAAAAGACAACTGAATAATCCTATCCGTTTTCTCCAGAACCGGAAACCATCCTCGAATAAATTCTTTCGAGTTCGTATCTAACCATACGATGGTTTTGTCCAATGGAAGTGAACGTTCGTAGTAAAACGGGGTGTCCTGGAGAAAAGGGTAAAAGTAGGAGTGGCAATGAGGTTTGCAACTCTGACAATCCAAAAGCCAGTGTTTAAGAAGGTTCGGTCAACTTGGTCACTGAGTCATTGTCTTAAGGGTCGGGTCAATGGTCGCTGCCAAAGAGAGAGAGAAAAGAAACACTCAGCGTGCACTCTAACCTAGATCAGAATGGTGACAATTTATCTAATCTGGAATCCTCCCACTGTACCTCAAATTCTCCTCCAAACCAGAAAGAAGAATTAGTCGGGGTCACCCGAGGAGTAAACCAACTCATCAGTGGGAATCGGGATCCAACTCTCATCGCATGATAACGTGACGGAATCCGCTCACGGTATCACACTCCAGAAGGTATGCGCATATCTGGCAAGTTTCAGTACTTTTGAAACTCCCGATGTGATTTCTGCCCCATGCTCTTATGACCTTGACTAAGGCCAACAAATCATAAGTCACATGTCAAGTTCTACCCGTCATTGTCCAGGTTAATTTGAATCCACCCGTACAAGCCCTTGACTAAGGCCAACAAGGCTATACGACTGTCCCAAACCAACGCATCTATCTATGCAGCATATGAATACCCAATAGCTACCAAACACTGTGCCTTGACTAAGGCCAACAAACACAGCTTGAATACTATTGACTACCCATATGAAACGACGGAGGGCTACGAATGGTTTCTGGCGAAAACCTTTAACGTAGTGAACTTGATATCGTTGAAGGAACGGATAGCTTTTTAGAAAATATAGTGACGAAAACCTTTACTAAAGAGGTCACTCCCGGTGAAGGGATCTCGGCTCTTTCCCCGTAGAATGGGGTGCAGGATATTCCAAATGAATACCACGGTGCAAAGCAAAAGCAATCGGCTATAGTGAAGTCATTGCCCTGACGCAAACTTTTTGTCCAAGGGGTCACTCCCGGTGAAGGGATCTCGGCCCTTGCCTCGTCGACTGAGGAGCAGGATATTCCAATGAATACCACGATGCAAAACAAAAGTAAACGTCCTTGCAATAACAGCTTTTTGAAAAGTGTTCCAACAACATCAGATTAGGTTTGTTTTAACTTGCATTGATCCGAATCAATGCAGTCCCATCAATTGATCACACCAAAAAGAACGAAAATATACTGATGTACGTATATGCCATCCGCATTCGCCACTGGGTCCCGTCATTACCCGTTAGGTTAGCTTACTAACGACAGAGCGGGGACTGGACTAGCGCGGATGCAAAACATATACAACATCTACTAATATATATACCAATATATTATATTCGCTCAAGGCGTGAATAAAAATGCAACATCACAGAAAATGTACAGCATTACAGAAACAATACAGATATCTGGGATCCCCGGGTTTCACAGAGCCGCTGAAACCCGACGTTCCCCTGGTCGTGTGGATAGCCTGTGCAATGAAATCCTAGACCCCTACGGGCGCGGCAAGTCACCCGCCAAAACCTGAAGCGAGGCAGTCCCCTTCAGTGCCGTGAATGGACCACCCAGCACTTCACGGAATCCGGCAACTTGGGCACCCCTCCTGGGTCAACCTGTACCCCCTACGAGTGCGGCGAATAGCCCGCCAATCCTAGAGCGAAGCCCCCTCCATCTCAATGCCATGAGATGCGGGCTTGTTGCCCTCCAGAACCCGGCTATCCGTGCACCCCTCCGCGGGGCAATCCTAGTACAGAAAGTAAAATATACATACACCGGGTACATCGACCGCAACCAGGTCGTGCCCCAAAATAATAATACAATCCGGCAGTGAGGGCAGTCCACATGTCGGACGCTCGCCCCGCAATATCAAATGTACATAATACAACAGCACAGTACTAGCATTGCATCCAGGCTATCCCCCACGACCGATCCGCAACATCACAGCAAATACATAGAACATCAACGTGAAAGTCACGTTCGCAAATCCGTCTAACCGGGCTATAGCAGTTAGACCGGATTTACCGATCGAGTGACATTCACGGTCGCAGATATAATGTAAATACTGTGAAAAATGTGTTTAAAATATCCGATTGATCAAACTTTAACAAGTGGGCTCACAAAGAATACTGTAGCAGTCACAGAAATAATTGGCCCAATTTTAATATTCCAAAACCCATACTTTAAGCCCAGAAAACTACTGAAGAAATTTGATGCAGGGATCTGAACAGTAAGCGGCGGAAGGGCGGCGCTTAAGGAAGGTCAGGCCGCGCTTCCGCGCTTGTACTGTTGACTGACACTCTCGAATTTTCTCAGTAGCCTTGAAATCTCCAGTACATTAATATTTTACAACCTGAAAAAATTTTCGAGACCAAAAATTTTCAACAGAAAACTGATGCGACAAAATACGGGTTTTTGGACTTTTTGATCGATCGGAAATGCAAACACATTACACAAAGCTAGACTAAGTTAATGGCCTGTCTCTGATACCACTGTAAGTGCACGACAGCGCCCCGGCCGTCAATCCGACGCCGGAATGCGGAAGCGGTGAATAACTTAAATTTTGCGGACTTTGCAAACCGGCACCACCGCGCACTATCACCCGGGATCGTTACCATTAACTAGTCTAGGCTAACAAGAAGATGGGAAAGAGATATACCGACGATCCAAGTCCTCCGGTCTTCATCTCCAATCCGATCTCCTCGCGGGATCTCCGTCCGTCTCCTCCTCGTCGCCGGAAGTGCACCACGTCGCCTACATCGTTTACGGGCTCCCACCTCAATGCCGAGGCAACTCGGGCACGAAGCCGGCTACTCGACGTGCCCAAGATTCGCTGTAGAATGTGTAGTAGAACTTGTGTCTCCTTTTGGGGTAGTGGAGATGCCATTTGGTGGAGGGATGAAACAAGAACAATGTGGAGGAGCTAGTGGGTATTTTGGAGCATGATATGAACCAAAGATACACCCACACAATTTTTGGACAGCCCCAATCCTAAGTGGCCGGCCAAAGAGGTGAGGAGAAGAGCATGGAGTGAGGGAGTGATATGATAAAACCAAAAAGATCAAAAACCACAACCATAATCCAAAGAGAGAGAGAAAGGAATGGTTATGATATCAAGTAATGATCACAAGCAAAACCAACACTCATCCAACCATCATCACCAAACTCATCATCAACAACCATGATGATCACTAAAAAGTCAAGCAATCATGAAGCTAGAAGTCAAGGTCAATGAGAGGCTATCATGATTCAACAATAAGCAAATACCCCCTCCACAAATACTTATTTGCAACAATGCAAATAAGCCCTCCTCCACCAATCTTCGGCCAATGAACGGAACAATGGAAATTGGCCGAAACGGAAAGCAAACTGGCAACTCCAGAAAACTGGTCCCGTAATAAATTACAGGAAAACCCCGATACTGTGCATACACACCCGCATCTGTATTTCGACCGAAATACAGATGCAATGAGACAAACACTACACTGTACTATACAAGGATCCGGCTTATACCAAAGCCGGCTAGTAATATCTGTTCGATCCTGATCCGTGCAATACCGCACGTATCTGATCGAACCCTGCCATACACCAATACGGCCTATAGTACAAACTGTCCGATCCTGATCCGTGCAATACCGCACGTATCTGATCCGACCTTGCCATATCTCCATACGGCCTCTACAACCTTTCGCCCGAAAGCTGAGTAACTGTAAATGTGGTGGACTCTAAAGACTCGTCAATACTATGGCTGTGGATTTAACCACTAGCACGTCAGAGGTATATGCCAATACGTGACGGGCCACCAGCTATTGACCAAAAGGGACGTCGATGAGGAAGCTCACCCCGACACCCAACTGAGCCTGTCAGTGACAATATCCGTGCAGTCCGGTCCGTTCGTCTATGAGTATCGCATGGCGGGCCTAGGGGGTTGGTAAAAGTCAGACCCCCAAAAGCGGTACAAGTCGTGTCGGAGTGTAGCCCAGAACACCCTGAGATACTACTGGAATACCTACCAGTAAATCTCCTTGCCTTGGCCAAGGACTTTGTGTAATGGCTCTCCTAGACACAGTACGACCTCACCCCCAATACCGGGAGAGACGAACCCCTGAAGATACGCTCACTGCCTCCATGTGGCTCGGGACTGTACCCAACTAAAACCTGTTTGCACGACTCCTTTGAGCCGTGGTAGGGTAGTAATCAAAGTACAGTGGGAACTCACACGAGACAAATGACGATCCCCAGGTCGATGAACTAACCTGCACACATGTCACCAGGGAACTGCCATCTGACGTCTGGTATATGACCAACTAGCATGTTCCCGGCGAGTCCTGTCCGGTGTACTCATAACCCAATGAGCACCTGTATACATCTTAGGTGATCCAACTGACACCAGTGGCTTGTGAGACCGGCCACCGCCCCTCGTCGGGGTCTCGACTGTATACACTAGTCTACTAATGGAGTATCGATGCCCGGTCTCGAAACTCCCACGACTAGGGACCTTTTAAGGATATGCTTGTAGACCCCCAGCTCTCACTTATATGATCGCCCTCATACTGCTGGTGGTTAAGCAAGAATCCTAGGGGCTCTATCAACGTGTAATAGCGACGTGTCATATCACCTAAAGCAGTACACGATGATAAAGGTAAACCAGATAGCATACTATCATCTCGAGTAAGACTGTCTTACCGGGATAGGTCCTCCATCAATCATTACAATCACGTACCTGTGACCTAATAATTGACTCTGAGGGCACTATCTCCAACATGCGGGTCGTCCACTGGGAAAGTGTGATTTGTTCGTAATCGTTTTAGTTGAGTTGAAAATTAAAGGATTAAAGAAAATGATTCAATATTTAGGAAATTTAGTTTCAAGAATCATAAAGAAATAGATCTAAAATCAAGAATTACTATAGATCAAGAAAATGTCCAAATCGTTTGAATTATCACGATTTGTAAAGAAGCTTGTAGAAATCGATCCAATTGATAGTGATGATGAATACTAATGATTACAAATTCTTATCTATTGAGGATTTGTTGCTAGATCGATGACGATCAACGAGGTTTAGGAATCTATTGAAGAAACTAGGGTTTATTCATCATCATCCCTTGTCCTTTCAATGATTATCATTCAAATTCTAGTCTCTAGCAAATTAAATCACCGATCGTTGATCTCTAATTTGGAGCGAAAACATTCAAGAAAGCGATCTCGCTCAAATTAGGTCTTCGATGATTCAATTTTCTAAAGTTTACAAAACTCATAAGTCTTAAGAATCGTTCAAGAATTTAATCATCATCAACTACTTAATCTCTCGATTCATCTACAAGCGAAGTTTTCACTCAAACATCATGAAAAAGAAATGAATCAAGACTCGATCACTCTTCATAATGCAAGAATGTAAAGATAAGCAAGATTTATAATCATCACCTTTATTAATCGATGATTAGTTACAATTCACTCGAGTCAAGGTTACAAGATTTGAGGAGAGAACTAAATCGTCGAAATTAGCTTCGCATCAGTCTTCTTGAGTCGCGGATCGTCGTGGACCTCTTGCTCGGATGAAGATCGGCGTTGCTTCAAAGGCTCGTCGAAGGCTTGCTTGATTTGGTACTCGGTGGATCTTGATTTGGATCAAATTGTGTCACACAACCTGTTTAGAATTGATTTGGATCTGTTGGATATATGTATGCCCTAGAGGCCATTATGTGATAGTGGATGTATCTATACATGTATATATATTCAGTTTGCATTCTTGCTCGACATGATAGTATGCTATCTGGTTATTCTTTATCTGACATGTTGATTTGATCATGCTTTTATTCATTCATACATGCTGATAAAGCCCCAAGGATATCTGCTTGACTACTCTGATTATGATAGAGATCATACTAGTGGGACATTTGTAGTCTATAAGCATATCCTGAAATGTCCCTAGTCGGAGGTGTATCGAGACGGGGCATCGATATACCAGAGTAGACTAGCGTATATGATACTAGACCCATGTGATGGGCGATGGATGTTCCCACATTCATCGATGTTTGACATCAAGATCATATACGGGTGCTCAGTGCTGACTGGGTACACAGGACAGACCCACCGAGAACTCCTATATGGAATTATATCTATCCTCGGATAGCAGTTCTCAGGTGACACTAGTACAGGTTAGTCTGTAGACCCGAGATTGTCATGGAGTCTTGTGTGTTCTCCCACTGTACTTTGATTGCCACCCTACCACGGCTCTACTGAGTCGTGCAAACAGGTGGCCGTTGGGTACAGTCCCGAGACACACGAAGGCAATGAGCGATAGGAGGGGTTTCGTCTCTTCCGGTATTGGGAGTTGATGCTGTGCTGTGCTCGACTGGTTATAACAGCAAGTCCCTGTCCAGGGCTGCTGAGATTTGCTGATAAGTGTTATCAGTAGTTTCTCGATCTGTTATAGACCATTCACCGACACGACTTATTGAGTTATTGTGGTCGACGTGACCATCCCTAGGCTCGATATGCAGCATATCTGACGAAGAGACCGGACTATACGGTAGTGTTGCCGGATGGCTCGACGGGAATTGTAGCAGGTTCGCTTGTTGTCTTCTGATCGCTCAATACGCGGGTGGCCGTTACGTTTAGCTGACCGCTTGCGGCTTGAGGGTACTTGATATGATCATCACCCTCTGCCGGCGTATTGACGAGTCTTAGAGTCCCACAATGGAGTTACCCAGTCCAGGCGAAACGTTGTGGTGCGCATATGCGATATGCGCATGCACCCGATTGAAATGTGCGTATATGATACCGAACATTGATCGGGTGAACTGCTTTTGGTGGGGTCGTATGAGATATGACCGGATTGATAAATCAAGTGTTGATTTATCATTTAACCATTAGTTTTCTCACTTAAAACCTTTTCTTGGATGATGGATGTGTGCATGCATGTGTGCTTTTCTTTCTTTCTTTCATGCTAGTTTCATGCACATGTGAATGTGCATCCATGCACACATACATACACTCATCCATCATGGTTGTTAGCATATGGAAATGGTGGCAATATAAGACTCACACCATGGATTATATTATGGATTATTGTTTAATTTTGGATTTAAAAGAAAATGAAAAAGGGAAGGATAATCATTCATGCTTCTACATTCTTCCTTTGACCTAACCATGCTCAACTACCACTAACCTTAGGTTATCCTTCTCTTTATCATTCCAAACTAAAGTTAAATAATGTCTCCATCACTTTAACCATGGTTCATAGCATGAAGGAATAAAATATATACGGATATATTTCTTTCTTCACTAGAGTTAATCTTTTATCTCTTGTTAAAATTGCCACCATCTTCTTCCTCTAGCTCCTTTGCTCTCTTGATTTTCCTAGTGAGCAAATACCACTTAAAGATAGGTTTTTGAAGTGAGATTCCACACCACAACATCATTCTACTCAAGTCTAGCCGACTTGATTAGAGTGTTTCCTTCGGTTTTCCAAAGAAGCGAGCTTGGACGGAGTACTCCGTGGTGGATCGTCGTGGACGCAAGGGAACTTCGAGAGGACCTCGACTCAACACCCAAGACACCAAGGAGTCTAGCAAAGGGGAGCTACAAAGGTTGTAGCCTTCAAACCCTAATCTTTTCTAGCTTAACGTTTAATAACCCTAATTTTCTAGGATCGATCCATGTGCATGTTAGTTTAGCACCTTAAAAATTATAATTTTGGGTCATGTGATGCTTCAAAACTCTTCATAGGGTGCTATACTAACCTTACATTGGTATCAGAGCCGACCTAGAACATTAGGCGACGTTTTTACGAAGTGAAAACCCCGATCGGACAAAAATACGATATTATGGGATGCTCTCTGGAAATTTTCTAAATTTTGACATTTTGCAGAATTAAAAATATGTAAAAAATAAAGCAGGGAAAAATAAGGATTACGGCAGAAAATTTATCCAATGAACAGTGTTTCTTGCCGCGGAAACGCGGCCTAAGCTTGCTTAGACCGCGGTTCCGCGGCTTTATATATGAATTAGTGGATAATTTTTCTTCTGTAATTTTTGGTTCTGCATGTATAAATTTTTGGGTATTTTTAAACTGTATAAAGTTTTGAAAAATTCTGGAGATATTTTTGGATTCGTCGATTCGATCGGGACTTTCATTTCGTAGCTTTTCCGGGTAAATTAGAAAGTATTGAAGTGTTTGAACGAGTATCATTTACTCACTATTCACGGGGTTTAAATAGTTTGGAAATACGTGCAAGTCTTTTTGCGGTGGTCCCTCTAGAAGACAACAAACCTTAACTCGATTATGTGACCGTCTCGAACTGCCCTTTGAACCCTAGGGTTTGGGGCAGTACGGCGTGCCACATGTGAGGCGTTGGCTTGACCCTTCTACGGCTGGACCGCCGCTACTGTGTCACACTCCAGATTTTTTTGAACCCTGCTCAAGTGTTGAGCTTTAGTGAATCTTGGGTGCTTGATTGTTCGTTCGAAAACTTTAATACTGTCTGTTTGTCTGGAATGTGATACAATATGTGGAATTCATATAGTGTAGGCATGAAATACGAAATATGTGATATTTCGCATTTATGATGTCTAAAGAAAATCTGGATAATATTGTAGTTTTTCACTTTCTTTTCTGTGACCGTAAGTGTAGTATGTTAGATATCGCCGGTTTCGTTGCTATACATCAACGACAATTGGGGTATGCATACTTACTTACGTTGATGATATGTGATATTATGTGTTGCTGAGATATGATGTGTAGGATTGTCGCGATCGAATAGCCGGGGGTTTTTGTGAGATGAGAGTTTTATATTTTCATTCATGTAAATTCAAATGTAATGTAATATTCTTTTATTTGGGGCACTTCCAGGTTGCGGTTGTATCACCAGTGTTGTATATTATTTACTTTTCCGCATTAGGATGGACCCAAGGAGGGGAGCATAGGTGACCGGGTTCTGGGGTTCATTGGGAGGCCATCTCGAGGAGTCGAGACCGGGTCTCCTAAACTCCAGGATTGGTAGGGTCACTTGCCGCTCTCGTAGGGGTCCAGGGTGTGGGCTTGGCTATTCATCGCGACTGTGGAATCCGTATTTTCTATTCTGGCTAAATACTAAATACGGACGTCCTAGGATATCCCACGTTATATCTATGTTTCTGCTTCCTGTGTTCTGTGATATCTGAGACGAATGACATATTATATATATGATATATAGTAGACGTTGCTTATGTTTTACACCCGCGCTAGTCCCGTCCCGGTATGCCGTTAGTTAAGTAACCTAACGGTGCATAACGGAACATTGCGGCGAATGCGGATGGCATAAGTGTACGTGTTATTTTCGTTTCTTTTCTGTGATTGGCTTAAGGACTTAAATGATGGGATTACATTAATGTGATTAATGTAAAGAAAATAAACCTAAAAAGATGTTGTAGAATCGGATTTAAAAACTACTCGGCTATTTGTGAAAAAGCTACATTTCAAAACTGCGGAGCTTAAGCCACTCCTTTTGAAAACTGTTTGATTCTACGACGATATCAAGTTCAAAGCGTTAAAGATTTTCTTAAAAATCATTCGCAACCCTCCGTCATTTTAGGAAGTAGAGTACTTAGTATTCGTGCTACGTTTGTTGACTTTAGTTAAGGCGTAGTGTACGGTAGCTAAGTGATGTCTTCCTACACTGCATATGATGTAGATTAATTAGGTCATTCATGCGACTTTGTTGACCATAGTTAAGGGTCATATGGGTGGGTCTAATTGATCAAGAAATGACGGGTAGAACTTGACTGGTACTTATGATTTGTTGACTATAGTTAAGGTCATAAGTACTAGGGGTAAAAATTACATCGGGAATTTCAAGTGTTGAAATTTGCAATGAGATTGCATACCTTCCATGTGATGGTTGGATCCCGATCCCACTGTGGGCAATAGTTGCTCCTAGGAGAGTTTTACAGTTTACAATTAGCTAACTCATTAGGTGTTTAGAAAGGTGTTAACGGGGCTCCGCCTCTGGGAAAACGAGGTTTACTCTAATTAGGTCCGTGCGAAAGCACGGGGAACCTCCCTCAAAGTACCGACACTGGCCTGGCTGAACGGTTAGCGAAGTTGTAGACTGTAATTAATCCTGGCTAGTTTTTCTTTTTAAGGTTTGAAAGAAAAACTTGATAAAAAGCAGTGGGAAACATCGATTAGACAAGATAATAAACCAATCTAATCTATGCAAGAGCTTTCACTGAGTGTATTCTTTTCTCTCTCTTAATGGCAGATACCAACGACTGGACTTAAGCTTCTACTAGATAAAAACAAACTGAATGGGACCAACTATAAAGACTGGCTAAGGAATCTGAAGATCGCCTTGACTTATGATAAAGTATCATATGTCCTCACGGCTTCAGCCCCGCCCGTCCCAGGTCCAAAATCCTCAGTTGCGGACATTGAAGTCCGCAAGACATGGGACGCTGACTGTGCCACGGCCACATGCCTCGCGCTTGCATCGATGGATAACACACATCAAAAGCAGCATGAGGACATGGACATTCACGGGATACTGCTCCATACAAAGGAGTTGTATGGGGAGCAATCCCGCGTATTACGATACGAAGCATCGAAGAAACTGTTTCAGATGCGAATGACCCCTGGAACACCGGTAGGAGACCATGTGTTGAAGATGATAGCTCTTATAGAAGAGCTTGAGGACCTTGGATGGACAATGGACAATGAACAATATATAGATATTATTCTGCAGTCCCTCCCCACCACCTTTGCTCAGTTCATAGTGAACTTCAACATGCATGGCATGGAGAAGGACCTCCCTGAACTCCTTAATATGTTAAGGAGTGCAGAGAGCACTATGAAGTCAGCAAAGACTCCCGTTATGACCATTGGACAGTCTTCTTCTTCTCGTCCAAAAGCTAAGGCCAAGGGAAAGAAAAAGAAGAAACCCACTAATCCTAAGGGCGGAGTCAAAAAGGTGAAGGGAAAGGGAAAGTCCACGGCTGGAGACCCAGGGAAAGGCGAGTGTTTTCATTGCCACAAGACAGGACATTGGAAGCGCAATTGCACGGAGTACCTAAGTCTCAAGAAGAAGCATGGTGATGCTTCTGCTTCAGGTGCGTTTGTGACTGAAAACTGTTTTTCTATAAACTCTGCTTCCTGGGTATTGGATACCGGTTCAGGTTCTCACATTTGCAATTCTATGCAGGGGCTGAGAAATAGCAAGGTTTTGAAGACAGGTGACCATACTCTCCGCGTTGGAAATGGTTCCAATGTACATACAGTCGCAATGGGAGAGTATCACTTGGGGTTGCCATCTGGATGTATTTTGATTTTGAATCCATGTTATTTTGTACCAAGTATGCTATGTAATATAATATCCGTTTCTTTGTTGGACAATGAAGGATATAATTTTGTGTTGCAGAACAATGTTATGAACATTCACCTAAATCAAATGTTGGTTGGGTATGGTACGCTTAATAACGGAATATATGTCCTAAATCAACACACAGTTTTCAGTATACAACACACTAATAAAAGAAAACTTTCAGAATTAAATGAAGCTTTTCTTTGGCATTGTAGACTTGGTCATATTAACGAAACAAGACTAAACAGGTTACACAAAGATGGATATTTAAACTCTTTTGAATATAAATCTTATGCGACTTGCCAGTCTTGTATCAAGGGTAAAATGACCAAAACTCCGTTTACCGGACACGGAGAAAGAGCTACTCAGCTCCTTGGCCTCATACATAGTGATGTATGTGGGCCAATGTCTACACAGGCTAGTGGCGGTTTTTCATACTTCATTACATTCACCGACGATTTCTCAAGATTCGGTCATATATTTTTATTAAAGCACAAGTCCGACGCTTTCGAGAAATTCGTTGAATATAAACAAGAAGTAGAAAAACAAACCGGCTTGAGTATTAAGATGCTTCGATCAGATCGAGGTGGAGAGTATCTCAGTACAGAATTTGCAAACTTCCTAAAAGAGAATGGGATTCTCTCTCAGCTCACTCCTCCTTACACACCACAGCACAACGGTGTGTCAGAACGACGGAATAGGACCCTATTAGATATGGTCCGATCCATGATGAGTGACGCCGAGTTACCAGTCTCGTTTTGGGGGCATGCATTGGAGACTGCAGCGTTTCTGCTAAACAGGGTTCCGACCAAAGCCGTGTCTACCACGCCATATGAGATATGGAATGGGAAGAGACCATCTCTTAAGAGAATTAAGATTTGGGGTTGCCCGGCCTATGTTAAAAAACAGAATCCGGACAAACTCGAGACACGGTCAGTCATGTGTAACTTTGTGGGATATCCAAAGAATTCTTATGGATATCTGTTCTACCACAAAGAGGAACAAAAAGTGTTTGTTTCTCAGTATGCCACATTCTTGGAAAAAGAGTTTTTCACAGATAAAGATGATGGCAAGGTGGTAGATATAGAAGAGGTTCTGGTGACACAAACTACAAATGACGATTTGGTTGAACCGGCTGTTGCAACAGAAACTGAAGAACCTCGGCCACTCCGTAGGTCTGGTAGGACTTCTCGCCCACCGGAGAGGTACTACGGTTTCCTCATTGATGGTAACGGAGAAGATTGCATCATGGATGATGATGATCCTACCAGTTTTCAGCAGGCTATCACGAGTGGTGACTCAGTGAAGTGGCTGGATGCCATGAGATCCGAAATGGAGTCTATGTACACCAACAAAGTATGGACTTTGGACGTTGTACCCCATGGGGTAAAACCTGTAGGGTGCAAATGGATCTTTAAAAGAAAGATTTGTGTGGATGGGCAGGTAGAGACCTATAAGGCAAGACTTATGGCGAAAGGTTTTCGTCAAAGACCAGGTTTGGACTATGACGAAACTTTTTCGCCCGTAGCCATGCTTAAATCCATTCGGATCCTACTTGCTATTGCTGCTCACTACGACTATGAAATCTGGCAGATGGACGTTAAAACAGCATTTCTAAATGGAAATTTAGAAGAATGCGTTTATATGGATCAGCCAGAGGGCTTCATTGACAGTGGGAGCAGCGAGAAAGCATGTAGATTGCTTAAATCCATATATGGGTTGAAGCAGGCATCTCGGAGTTGGAACATCTGTTTCGATGATGTTATCAAAGAGTTTGATTTCATCAAAAATCCAGATGAACCTTGTGTTTATAAGAAGGCTGTAGGAAGAGCTGTCACATTTCTCGTATTGTACGTGGATGACATTCTTCTGATAGGAAATGATATTCCTATGCTACAGTCGGTCAAATCATTCTTATCACTAAGGTTCTCCATGAAGGACCTGGGTGATGCCACATACATCCTGGGCATAAGGATCTATAGGGATAGATCCAAAAAGTTATTGGGATTGTCCCAAACCAGGTACATCAACACCATCCTAAAGAGGTTTAGTATGGAAGACTCCAAGCGGGGTGCCTTACCCGCTTGCCATGGAGTCACTCTCTCCAAGGATTCTTGTCCAAAGACCGATGAAGAGAGAGCTCGCATGAGCATTATACCTTATGCTTCGGCAGTAGGGTCTATAATGTATGCGATGTTATGTACACGCCCAGATGTAGCTTATGCACTTAGTGTTGTAAGCAGGTATCAATCCAACCCAGGAGAGAACCACTGGACAGCTGTGAAGAACATTCTTAAGTACTTACGAAGGACTAAAGAATTGTTCTTGGTGTATGGTAATACAGATCTCCAAATGGAGGCCTTTACCGATTCGAGCTTCCAGAGCGATAAGGATGACAGCAAATCTATCTCAGGGTTTGTATTTACCCTCAATGGAGGGGCGATAAGTTGGAAGAGTTCCAAACAGGATACCGTTGCAGACTCTACGATGGAAGCTGAGTACATTGATGCAAATGACGCCGCCAAGGAAGCCGTCTGGATGAAGAAGTTCGTCTCGGAGCTAGGAGTAGTTCCAACCATTATTGATCCAATACCTTTGTATTGTGACAATAATGGGGCGATGGCGTTAGCCAAGGAGCCCAGATCCCATCAGCGGTCCAGACACATCCTGAGGCGCTTTCATTTGATCCGGGAGATTGTAGATCGCCGCGAGATCGAGATTAAGAGAGTTGACACAAAGAACAACGCCGCGGATCCACTCACCAAGGCCCTCCCTCAGCCACAGCATGAGCGACTTTTTGAGATGTTGGGTATGAGATACGCCAATAACTGGCCTTAGTGCAAGTGGGAGATTGTTGGATATATGTATGCCCTAGAGGCCATTATGTGATAGTGGATGTATCTATACATGTATATATATTCAGTTTGCATTCTTGCTCGACATGATACTATGCTATCTGGTTATTCTTTATCTGACATGTTGATTTGATCATGCTTTTATTCATTCATACATGCTGATAAAGCCCCAAGGATATCTGCTTGACTACTCTGATTATGATAGAGATCATACTAGTGGGACATTTGTAGTCTATAAGCATATCTGAAATGTCCCTAGTCGGAGGTGTATCGAGACGGGGCATCGATATACCAGAGTAGACTAGCGTATATGATACTAGACCCATGTGATGGGCGATGGATGCTCCCACATTCATCGATGTTTGACATCAAGATCATATACGGGTGCTCAGTGCTGACTGGGTACACTGGACGGACTCACCGAGAACTCCAATATGGAATTATATCTATCGTCGGATAGCAGTTCTCAGGTGACACTGGTACAGGTTAGTCTGTAGACCCGAGATCGTCATGGAGTCTTGTGTGTTCTCCCACTGAACTTTGATTGCCACCCTACCACGGCTCTACTGAGTTGTGCAAACAGGTGGCCATTGGGTACAGTCCCGAGACACACGAAGGCAATGAGCGATAGGAGGGGTTTCGTCTCTCCCGGTATTGGGAGTTGATGTTGTGCTGTGCTCGACTGGTTATAACAGCAAGTCCCTGGCCAGGGCTGCTGAGATTTGCTGATAAGTGTTATCAGTAGTTTCTCGATCTGTTATAGACCATTCACCGACATGACTTATTGAGTTATTGGGGTCGACGTGACCATCCCTAGGCTCGATATGCAGCATATCTGACGAAGAGACCGGACTATACGGTAGTGTTGCCGGATGGCTCGACGGGAGTTGTAGCAGGTTCGCTTGTTGTCTTCTGATCGCTCAATACCCGGGTGGCCGTTACGTTTAGCTGACCGCTTGCGGCTTGAGGGTACCTGATTTGATCATCACCCTCTGCCGGCGTATTGACGAGTCTTAGAGTCCCACAAAGGAGTTACCCAGTCCAGGCGAAACGTTGTGGTGCGCATATGCGATATGCGCATGCACCCGATTGAAATGTGCGTATATGATACCGAACATTGATCGGGTGAACTGCTTTTGGTGGGGTCGTATGAGATATGACCGGATTGATAAAACAAGTGTTGATTTATCATTTAACCATTAGTTTTCTCACTTAAAACCTTTTCTTGGATGATGGATGTGTGCATGCATGTGTGCTTTTCTTTCTTTCTTTCATGCTAGTTTCATGCACATGTGAATGTGCATACATGCACACATACATGCACTCATCCATCATGGTTGTTAGCATATGGAAATGGTGGCAATATAAGACTCACACCATGGATTATATTATGGATTATTGTTTAATTTTGGATTTAAAAGAAAATGAAAAAGGGAAGGATAATCATTCATGCTTCTACATTCTTCCTTTGACCTAACCATGCTCAACTACCACTAACCTTAGGTTATCCTTCTCTTTATCATTCCAAACTAAAGTTAAATAATGTCTCCATCACTTTAACCATGGTTCATAGCATGAAGGAATAAAATATATATGGATATATTTCTTTTTCTTCACTAGAGTTAATCTTTTATCTCTTGTTAAAATTGCCACCATCTTCTTCCTCTAGCTCCTTTGCTCTCTTGATTTTCCTAGTGAGCAAATACCACTTAAAGATAGGTTTTTGAAGTGAGATTCCACACCACAACATCATTCTACTCAAGTCTAGCCGACTTGATTAGAGTGTTTCCTTCGGTTTTCCAAAGAAGCGAGCTTGGACGGAGTACTCCGTGGTGGATCGTCGTGGACGCAAGGGAACTTCGAGAGGACCTCGACTCAACACCCAAGACACCAAGGAGTCTAGCAAAGGGGAGCTACAAAGGTTGTACCCTTCAAACCCTAATCTTTTCTAGCTTAACGTTTAATAACCCTAATTTTCTAGGATCGATCCCTGTGCATGTTAGTTTAGCACCTTAAAAATTATAATTTTGGGTCATGTGATGCTTCAAAACTCTTCATAGGGTGCTATACTAACCTTACAGGATCTTGCTAGAATTTTTACCCTCAAATGATGAATGACCTAAACCCTAGGTTTAGATCTCCTTTTATAACCACTCATTTGAATCTTCCCTCCAAAGCAAGGTTGTTGAGGGAGCCTTCTAAAATGTCATGGTTTGTTAGAGGGAATATTCTTTACAAAGAATATTCTTGAGTGAGTTTGTTCAGCAGAGCCTTCTGGATAAAGCTACGTACTTTTTGAGAGTCTTCTGTAAGCTGAGGCCGTTACAAGAAGCCACGTGGAGAAATTTGAGTCTCCAATGAGTCAGAACGGCCGCAGATCTGCGGCGGATAGGCCTGACTCGTCCGTGGATCCGCGACCATATGACGGAGTCATTGCATGGAATCTTCAGGGTATTCTGGTGTTGGATTTTGGGTTGTTTCCTGATGTCTGGAATATTTTTATACTTTCTAGTTTACTGCCAGATCACAAGTCTTGGACTTGATGTATTTTATCAGCACTTTTAGCAGTTCCGACTCTTTTACCTCGAGAATTTCCTGCACACAATCTCGAGAAATTGTTGATATATACAGATCAATGCAAATAGTAATAAACACTTAATTTCCCTTTAGAATGTCGATTATAACTATAACACAGTTTATTTGGTATTTTCCAGATGAATTCGTAATATATGTTATAATTATAATAAACACCTATATATAAATGATAAGAGTAAGGAAATTAACATGTTGAGAATGCACTATTTTCGACTGATCAGGAGGCTTGAACCAAGAACTTTCTTTTAGTGCTTCTCAAGTACTTAAGAATGTCCTCTACAGCTGTCCAGTGATTCTCCCAAGATCCGATTGATTCCTGATCACTACACCTAGTGAGTTAGCTACATCTGGTCAGGTACATAACATCGCATACATGATAGAGCCAACTTTCGAAGAATAGGGTATCCCTTGCACGCGAGCTCTCTCCAAATCAGTCTTGAAAGACTTTTTTTTGGAGAGAGTGATTCCTGAGTAAGTGGGCGAACCACCACGCTTAGAATCCTCCATACTAAACCCATTTAGTATGGTGTTAGTGTACCTGGGTTTGGGATACTCCCAACATCCATATAGATCTATCACCATATATCGAAATCCACAAGATGTACAATATGAAACCATTTCCAATCAAGAGTATGTCATCTACGTACAATATGTGGAAGACAACCTTACTCGATACAACCTTCTTGTATATACAAGGTTCATCTATCTTTTTGATGAAGTCAAATTTTTTGACTGCCACATCAAAACAGATGTTCCAACTCTGCGATGCGTGCATTGATCCTGATGGACTTAAGGATATTTTTGAAAGGCTCAACTTTTCTATCTACACCAAGAATCTTCTCAAGATCCATTTGCTCCCAATGGGTTTTACCCCTTCAGGTGCAGCAATCAAAGTCATACTTTGTTGGTGTACATGGATTCCATCTTTGATTGCATAGCATCCAGCCATTTCACAAAGTCTCCACTTATGATAGCCTGCCTAAACCTAGTTGGGCCATCAACTACCATGTTGCAATCCTCACTCCCACTGTCACCGGGAAGACCGTAGTATCTCTCAAGTGGATGAGGAACCCTACCAGATTCGCGGAGAGGCTGAGGTTCGTTAGAGACTATTGAATCCTTTGGTTTCACCAAATCATCAGCTGTTAGTTTGTTTAGCTGGAACTGCTTCCAGTTCTACCTCATGTCCACAAATTTCATTACAAGAAATTCTATTTCCAAAAAAGGTGGCATGCTGACAAACAAAACACCTTTTGCTCCTCGGTGTGGTAGAAGATATTCCCTCGCTAATGTTCGGGATATCTAACAAACTTATACAGAACTGACCTTGCCTCGAGCTTGTCCGGATTCTACCTTTCAACATAGGCCAAACAACCCCATATCTTAACTCGTTTAAGACATGTCTCTTCCCATTCCATATCTCATATGTAATGGTAGGCACTGATTTGGTTGGAACCCCATTCAATAGGTATGCAGCTTCTCAAGTGCATAACTCCAAAAGGAAACATGCAACTCAGCAGTACTCATCATAGAGCGCTCCATATCTCATAGTGTGTGATACCTCCGCCCCGACACACCGTTGTGCTGTGGTGTACTCGAAGGAGTAAGCTGAGAGAGAATTACATTCTCCTTTAAGAAAATCCAGGAACTCCATGCGTAAGTATTCCTTTCCTTGATCACATCGATGGACTTTATACTTCTACCTTTCTGGTTCTTAACTTCAAGCTTATATTTCTTGAATTTCTCAAAAGTTTTAGACTTGTGTTTCAACAGGAACATATGTCTGAATCCTGAGAGATGATCAGTGAATATAATGAAGTATGAAGAACCAACCTTGAAATTTGTAGACATAGGACCGTACACATTATCATGTATCCGTCCCAAGAGTTCAATAACTCTTCCTCTGTTTCTAGTAAACGGAGTATTGGTCATTTTACCTTTAAGACAAGACAGACAAGTATCATAAGATGAAAATTCGAACAGATTCTTACATTCATTCTTATGTAACTTAGCTGGTCGTGTCGCGTTGATATGACCTAGTCTTTAATGCCATAAGAAGAATTCGTTCATTTCTGAACTATTTCTCCTGTGTGTGTTCTAGATACTTTGAACTGTGGTTTGATTTAGAACGTATATGCTATTATATAACATGCCTTATCCAATCAACTCATGATTCAGGAAAATGTTCACAACATTATCCTCGAATACAGAATTATATCTTTCTTTAACTAAATAAAGAAATTGATGTAATGTTGTATATCAGGTTCGGTATTTAATAACATTTATTCAGAATCAATGTATTTACCATTTGGTAATACAAGGTGATATCTGTCAACTAATTTGGCTGCAACAATTGCACCATTCTCTAACACTAGAGATATATCACCCAATCTTAGTTCTCTACCTTTCTTCAGCCCATGTAACAAATTACATATGCGGGATCCTAATCCGGTATCCCATACCTAGGACATAGAGGATACTGTGAAACAGTTCTTGGTAATGAACACACTCGAAGAATATGCATCAACATGCTTATTCCTTGATTGGGTGGCATGGGAATCCGGATATTCCTCAATTTCCTGCTTGGACTTATAACAATTATAAGATAGAGCGGAAACCAACGTTCCCCAGCTCAATATAATAAGCAGGTTCGGTCAATGCATCTATATTATTATCTTGATTAAGGCGTGACATGGTCGCTACGAGGAGAGAGAGAGAAGAAAACACTCTGCGTGCACTCTGGCAAGAACAAATTGGTTATTATTTTATCTAATCAGGATGGCTCCCACTGTTTTTTATAAAATCTTCCTTCAAACCCTAAAAGGTAAGACTAGCCGGGATTAATTAAACCCTATAAGTTCGCTAATCTTTCGGCCAGGCCAGTGTCGGTACTTTGAGGGAGGCTCCCCGTGCTTTCGCACGGACCTAATGTAACCCTTCGAAAATCGTTTAGGCAGTTTTTCGGTAATCGGCAAATTTTTCGGCTTTTTTCCGTAAAAAGTCAAAATTGATATTTTTCATTGTAGACCTAATTATACAAAATTTAAATAAGATATTACTATAATTTTGTCACTAAAATGTCATTTATAATTTTCTAGTTAAATAAAAAAAAATTCGTAATTAATTATTTTTTTATTATTTTAAGCCTTTTTAAATACATTTAATTAGGGATAAATACAAATTTAATTAGGTAAATTTCTTAATTAGGAGTCTTTATAAGCTAAAATATGGTGTTAATAAAATTATATCATGGCTTGCAAACTTTTAGTTTTAAGGAAGGAAATTTAATGAAAAATGAGGTAAAATAAGGGTTTTTTTGTAAAATGTTGAAAAGAAATGCATTAAATGATAACATGGGGGTGTTTTGGTCCTAGAAACTTCTCCCAAAAATCCCAAACTCCTCTTCATTGCTGCAGCCGACCCCTTCCAGCAGCAATTCCCCACTTCCCACTCCATTCTTGCTCCTTTTTTCTTGCTAAAAATCAACAAAAATTCACATTTTTCCATCTCCATTCAAAGCCAATCCCTAATCCATGCCCTCTTCAACCCAAATTAGTTTAAAAACTTGATGAAAGGAGGCTTCTTGGTGACTTGATCATGCTAGGATTCAATTGGGGAGGTAAAAATTCTAAACTAGTTTGCTTACTTGTGGTTTAATTGTGCTAGAATTTCAATTCTAAATATTAGTTTAGTAGTAAATGTTTGATTAGGAAAAATCAAGAGAAGGTTTTGATTTTAGAAATTAGGGTTTGTAGCATAATGGTTGGATTATGTTAGGGATGGTTATCTAGATGATTGGAGTGGTTAATTGTGTATTGGTATGCTCGCTAAAACGACAAATTTCAATGTTTGTACCGATTTGGTTTGAAAATCGCTTACTAGATTTTTACGAAAAATAGTATGCGTTCAAATTGCGCTAGGTTAGCAATATAATTAGCTTCGTATAGGATTATTAGAGTGCGCGAACGTGGGGTTTCGTCTAGTCGGTTTGTAGTTTTGTCGATTTTCCCGAAATGACGATTTTAGCTAAAAATTAGCGATTTTCGTGCGTTTTCCCGCGCACCGAGGGCGTGCTATGATTAATTTGAGAGCGTCGATAATTGTATATAGTGACTTGCATCGTTTTAGGTGTTGTAATCTTATGCTTGGTATTGTGCAAATATAGGATTGGTCGGAGAAACATCGGACACGGCGCGCAAAGGCAAAGCGGTGGCCGGATCAGATTAGCGGGGATTTCTGGTGAGTAGATGTATTCATCTATGGGGGAATCGTCTGGATGGCGTGAGGCCCCCCCTCCCTAGTTAGGATTACCCTACTTTATGCAATAATTATATTGTTAGCTAGCTTATCCATTTATGTACATTGCATACCCTTACAGCTAACCCTATACTAGATTGCATGGACATTCATATGACATTCATATATACATATGCGATATCATTTCGTAGGACACGAACACCTTATCATTGGCATCTATTGCACGCGCACTATTCATGTGAGACACACGCCTTTGGTATTTGCCATGCCACGTGCACTATAAAAACCTGTTTAGCTTAGTAACGCCATTCCATTCATGCATGATATTTGAGATTGTATCGCATCCATATACCTCGCATTACTATCATATTTACATAGATTTCTAGCCAAACTCTCACATCATATACATTGATATCATAGACACTTATCATATATAACATGTGGACATTATGATTTCTTGAGGATTTCAGTTTGCTGCGATTTCTGGATTTTTTTGGGGAAAACCGCAAGAATTTAACAAAGCTTATATTTATCATTTTTAAAACAAAGTTGCGGTTTTCTCGTGACGTATGTGTCGTCCACCATGAGTTTTCATGTTTTCTGTTGGATTTCGAGACCCGATTCGAGGAGTGGATGAACCGTCTCGGGTACATGGTGGGCCCGGTATGGTACCCCGGGGCAAGAAGATCGAGTTGTAGACGATGAGCCTGGCAGGGGAAGAATACCTACCGGTGATGTCTGGCGCGGCGGATATCCGGAGGATACCGACCGTTGTCGTGAGATTTATGATATGGGCCGATCCGGACTGACGGAGCCCGATATTTGAGACAGATGTGATTCCTATTTGGTGTCGATGCTTGACACGGGTTTTCAGAGGATTTCTTGATGATATTTAGCTATTATGCAGACATTCATTTTCTAAAAGTTAAGAATGCAGTAACATTAACATTTAAACACTTATAGAGTTAGAAAAGATATTGCATACATGTGCATGCATACTAGAGTTATTATATCACATATGGACATACATGTTGTTCCGCATTGCGTGCATTCTTACGATTGCCTTACTAGATGTTATATTCTACTCACGAGCTGGCAACTCATCCCCGTTGTGCCACAGTGTCTTGCAGGTCGGACCCGTCACCTTTGTAGCGGCGGGCTATCTTATCATTAGCTCATTTTGCTCAGACTCGTGACATCGCCCGTAGGTGGGTTGCGAGTATACTTTATTTCTTTTTGCTTTATCATTGTATCTAGTATTCTCCATCTACCACTTGTATTGTATATGCGACCTAGTGATGAGACTGAGAGACTTGTATATTTGTGGTTCTTTTGGGTCGAGCTCACTTGAGCCGACGTGTGTTTTCTGGTATTTTGCGTTTCTTTATGCTCTTCTCTTGATATTACTATTATATTGCATGTGGTTGTGATCCGCCTTGGGCGAAGAGCTAGCTCCCGCTTGGGGATGCCATTTTATGATTACAGGTTTATTATCTTGTTGTACCCATTTTGGGGGATAGAAAATACAGGGGAGACTTTGCCGAAATTTTCGGAAATTTTTGATGTTTTAAAAAGGGATTCTTTGCAACTTAATTGATTAAAAACCGTTTTCATTTAAGGTTTTCCTTCACTCTCTTTTGATTTTGGGTTAGATTTCTGGGCTTTGGCTGACTTAGGTTACGGTACGCCTTTAGACGTCTCGTAATCTAAGTGCCAGTCACGTTCCGTACTTTCGGGTCGTGACAAAGTTGGTATCAGAGCGTAGGTTTTACCTTTCTGAGTGTAGGACGACCTTGGTAGATGGAGTAGGTGACTTAAGCAGAGTGGCGTAGCGTGGGTATGATCCGCGGCATACTTACGATACGGTACTCCGCCTAAGTGACCTTAGGACATAATTGCTTGTATTTCCCTTCTTGATTCCTTGCATTCCTTGATTCAATTGCAATGATCTTATCAGTCATGTTTCTTATTCCAGCTTCGATGCCGCCAAAGACTACGAGAGCTCAGCGGGCTGCCGCTAGGGATGAGATTCGGGCGGGCTCGTCTGAGGCGAGGATCGAGCGGGAGGATACGCCTACCACTCAGGGTCCTACTGATCCGCCTTACCCTGACCGTATTGCCAGACTAGAGGCCGGCATGCAAGAGTTGCGGCAGATGATGGGATCTTTAGTTGAGTCCAGTCGGGCACAGAGATCCGAGGACGTTCCTTCCACCGCACAGACCACGATCGTACCTGCTGCACAGATGGTCACTCCTGCTGCTACTACGGAGACTATCCCTGTTTCACTACAGGAGTTCATGAGATTGAGACCTCCAGCTTTTACCGGTACAGATGCGACAGAGGACCCACAGGCATTTCTTGATAGGATGGCTCGGATTTGCCGTTCGTTGAGGTGTTCTGAGGATAGATTGGTGGAGTTTGCGAGTTTTCGTCTGGAGGGTCTTGCCCAGACATGGTACGACTCAGTAGAGAGAGGCCGAGCTGCAGGTCTGCCTTCTATGACCTGGGATGAGCTTACAGCTGCATTTCTTGCCGTTTTCTTCCGGAGAGTGTCCGAGATGCTCGAGCCCGTAGTTTTGAGTCTTTGCGCAAGACTCCTAGGATGACAGTGTCGGAGTATGATATACAGTTTACCCAGTTGTCTCGATATGCTCCGTACCTAGTCGACACAGAAGAGAAGTGGATAAAGAGGTTTGTACGAGGGCTTGATACACAGCTATTCCTTGCCATCGGCACCCAGCACTTTGATACATACGCAGCCGCGATGGATGCAGCCTTACTTTTGGAGGAGCGTATTTCTGAGACTCCGGTCGCTTCTGGGCCGAAGAGGATCCGTACTGATACGCCAGCTCAGCGGCAGATGGGCAGACATCGTGATAGATTATTTCTGGGAGATGGCGGAGGCAGAGGATTGAGACGAGGTCAGTTATTTGGTTCATATCCACAGACCCAGCAGTCGTCTCCAGGATGTTTTCGGTGTGGGAGTCAGTACCACCGTGTCAGAGACTGTACCATGGGACGTCCGGGCACGGCGACAGTCCCGCTTGTGACTTTACCACCCTCACCACCTTCTCAGAGAGCTTTACTTCCTACTCCTGATGATGCTTCACGCCAGCCAGATGCTTCTAGAGGCCGTGGGCTTGGCGGTCCGGTTCCGCGAGGACGAGGCGACAGAGGCAGAGGCAGAGGCCGAGGTAGAGCAGAGGACAGCCAGCTATTAGTGGTGGATAGGCCCGAGTGTTCGCGTTGACTCCTCAGGATGCACAGGCATCCAATGCCGTCGTGACAGGTACTCTGCCAGTATGTTCTTTTGATGCACGGGTATTATTTGATCCAGGCTCCACACATTCCTATGTATCCACGTATTTTGCACCGAGGTTGGGCCGAGAGTCTTGTCCGTTAGATCAGCCGCTTATCGTTATTACCCCGGTAGGCGAGTCTTTTGTTGCCCGTTTTGTATACCGATCTTGTTCCGTTCGTATCGGGGAGAGAGATTCTTCAGTAGATTTGATTCTCCTCGATATGCTAGACTTTGACGTTCTTCTTGGTATGGACTGGCTAGCCACCTGTTATGCATCCGTGGACTGCCGTGAAAAAGCAGTCAGATTCAGTTTTCCTGGTGAGCCGGTTCTTATTATTCAGGGAGATCGTAGCGCTACCCTTCCCAGCTTGATTTCTTCTCTTCGCGCTGGTCAGCTCTTAAGGAAAGGGTGTCAGGGATTCTTAGCCTATGTTTGTGATACTAGCTCCACAGAGGTTCCGTTGGACCAGGTCCCTGTTGTGAGAGAGTTTCCTGATGTATTTCCTGATGAGCTGCCTGGTCTGCCACCAGAGCGCGAGATTGAGTTCTGTATTGACTTGATCCCCGGCACGGAGCCTATCTCTATACCTCCTTATCGGATGGCCCCGGCGGAGCTGAGAGAGCTAAAGGATCAGTTACAGGACTTGCTGGACAAAGGGCTTATCCGACCGAGTGTGTCACCTTGGGGTGCTCCCGTCTTGTTTGTTAAGAAGAAGGACGGAAGTATGCGTTTATGCATTGATTATCGTCAGCTGAACCGGGTTACTGTGCGGAACAGGTATCCCCTACCCCGCATTGATGACTTATTTGATCAGCTCCAGGGTGCAGGGTTTTTCTCGAAGGTTGATTTACGGTCAGGTTATCACCAGTTGCGGGTTCGGAAGGAGGATATTCCGAAGACCGCTTTCCGTACTCATTATGGTCATTACGAGTTCTTGGTGATGTCGTTCGGGCTCACCAATGCCCCGGCAGCTTTTATGGATTTGATGAACCGCGTATTCAGGCCGTATCTCGATCAGTTCATCATTGTGTTCATTGACGACATCTTAGTTTATTCTCGGAGCCGGGAGGAGCATGAGCAGCACTTACGTATCACATTGCAGACTTTGAGGGAGCATCAGCTGTTCGCCAAATTCTCCAAGTGCGCATTCTGGTTAGACAGTGTCGACTTCTTGGGTCATGTGGTGACGAGAGATGGTATTTGCGTGGACCCGAAGAAGATCGAGGCAGTTCAGCGTTGGCCTAGACCAGTATCAGTTACAGAGGTTCGCAGTTTTCTAGGTCTGGCCGGCTATTATCGACGTTTCGTCCAGGATTTCTCCCGCATTGCTGCACCGTTGACCGGGTTGACCCGGAAGGGGGTTCCTATTGATTGGACCCAGGCATGTGAGGATAGCTTCCAGCAGTTGAAGACTCGTCTGACTACTGCTCCAGTGTTAGCATTGCCTTCAGGATCAGGCGGGTTCGTGGTATGTTGTGATGCTTCTAGAGTGGGGCTGGGATGTGTGTTGATGCAGCACGACAGAGTTATCGCGTATGCTTCTCGGCAGCTGAGGAAACACGAACAAAACTACCCCACCCATGATTTAGAGATGGCTGCAGTGGTATTTGCACTTAAGATCTGGAGACATTACCTATACGGTGAGTCGTGCCAGATATTGACTGACCACAAGAGTTTGAAGTATATCTTCCAGCAGCGAGACCTGAACCTGAGACAGCGCCGTTGGATGGAGTTGGTGAAGGATTATGACTGCGAGATTCTATACCATCCGGGCAAGGCGAATGTGGTGGCAGATGCTTTGAGTAGGAGGCCCGGAGGTAGCTTATCTTGTTTGAGCGCAGTACAGATGCAGTCGACGGCGGATTGGCAGGTTTTATGTGATAGCAGAGTGCAGTTCGAGTTCACTCCTACAGGGGGACAGCTAGCCCATTTCAGAGCACGCCCACAGTTACTTGACCGTATTCGCGAGGCACAGTCCGGCGATGCCCGTATCTTAGAGATTATTGAGCAGATTCGGCAGGGCAGAGTTTCTGAGTTCGTGATTGATGATCGGGGGATGCTTCGATTTGGGACTCGACTGTGTGTGCCAGATTCAGAGGGACTGAGGCGTGATATTCTCGAGGAGGCACATAAATCAGTATACAGTGTTCACCCAGGTTCCACCAAGATGTACCGTGATTTGAGAGAGGTTTACTGGTGGGACGGGATGAAGAAGGATATTACAGACTTTGTGTCGAGATGCCTGACTCGTCAGCAAGTCAAGGCTGAGCACCAGAGGCCAGCCGGCGAGTTACAGCCTTTGCCCATCCCTGAGTGGAAGTGGGAGCAGGTCTCCATGGACTTCGTTGTGGGTCTACCCAGGACCAGTCGAGGGTATGACTCTATTTGGGTGATTGTGGATCGACTGACGAAAGCGGCTCACTTTCTGCCAGTGAAGACCACTTTTGGATTTTCTCAGTACGCCCAGGTTTATATTGATGAGATTGTACGACTGCATGGTGTTCCGACTTGCATCGTGTCCGACCGTGGCACCCAGTTTACCAGCCGATTGTGGCAGAAACTACAGGAAGCTTTGGGCACCCGATTGAGTTTTAGCACAGCCTTTCATCCTCAGACTGACGGTCAGTCGGAGCGTACGATTCAGACTCTTGAGGACATGCTCAGAGCTTGTGTTTTGGATTTCGGTGGTAGCTTCCAGGAGACGATTCAGATGGCACCTTTTGAGGCTTTATATGGGAGGAGATGTCGATCGCCTGTATGTTGGAAAGAGCTCAGGGAGAGCAGTATTTTGGGGCCTCAGATCGTACAGGAGACGACAGAGAAGATACAGCTGATTCGGGACAGGATGAGAGCGGCACAGAGCAGGCAGAAATCTTATGCTGACAGGCGTCGTCGCCGACTCGAGTTCGCTGTTGGCGATCATGTTTTCCTGAAGGTCTCTCCGATGAAGGGTGTGATGAGATTTGGGCGGAAAGGGAAACTGAGTCCTAGATATGTTGTTCCTTTCGAGATCCTAGAGCGTGTTGGTCCAGTCGCTTATCGGTTAGCTCTTCCGCCCAGCTTCCCCGATGTTCACCCCGTATTCCATGTCTCGATGCTCCGCAAGTACCTTCATGATCCTTCCCAGGCGATTCAGCACCAGACGATCCAGTTAGAGCGTGATCTTTCTTTCACCGAGCAGCCGGTGGTCATTTTGGATCGGCAGGTGAAGAAATTGAGGTCGAAGGTCATACCGTCTGTCAAAGTCCTTTGGCGTGGCCCGAACAGCGAGGAGGTCACCTGGGAGACCGAGGTCGAAATGAGGAAGAGATATCCCCATCTTTTTGAAGGTACGCGTAGTTAAATTCTAAATTCGGGGACCGAATTTCTTTAAGGGGGGAAGATTGTAACCCTTCGAAAATCATTTAGGCAGTTTTTCGGTAATCGGCAAATTTTTCGGCTTTTTTCCGTAAAAAGTCAAAATTGATATTTTTCATTGTAGACCTAATTATACAAAATTTAAATAAGATATTACTAAAATTTTGTCACTAAAATGTCATTTAAAATTTTCTAGTTAAATAAAAAAAATTTCGTAATTAATTATTTTTTATTATTTTAAGCCTTTTTAAATACATTTAATTAGGGATAAATACAAATTTAATTAGGTAAATTTCTTAATTAGGAGTCTTTATAAGCTAAAATATGGTGTTAATAAAATTATATCATGGCTTGCAAACTTTTAGTTTTAAGGAAGGAAATTTAATGAAAAATGAGGTAAAATAAGGGTTTTTTTGTAAAATGTTGAAAAGAAATGCATTAAATGATAACATGGGGGTGTTTTGGTCCTAGAAACTTCTCCCAAAAATCCCAAACTCCTCTTCATTGCTGCAGCCGACCCCTTCCAGCAGCAATTCCCCACTTCCCACTCCATTCTTGCTCCTTTTTTCTTGCTAAAAATCAACAAAAATTCACATTTTTCCATCTCCATTCAAAGCCAATCCCTAATCCATGCCCTCTTCAACCCAAATTAGTTTAAAAACTTGATGAAAGGAGGCTTCTTGGTGACTTGATCATGCTAGGATTCAATTGGGGAGGTAAAAATTCTAAACTAGTTTGCTTACTTGTGGTTTAATTGTGCTAGAATTTCAATTCTAAATATTAGTTTAGTAGTAAATGTTTGATTAGGAAAAATCAAGAGAAGGTTTTGATTTTAGAAATTAGGGTTTGTAGAATAATGGTTGGATTATGTTAGGGATGGTTATCTAGGTGATTGGAGTGGTTAATTGTGTATTGGTATGCTCGCTAAAACGACAAATTTCAATGTTTGTATCGATTTGGTTTGAAAATCGCTTACTAGATTTTTACGAAAAATAGTATGCGTTCAAATTGCGCTAGGTTAGCAATATTATTAGCTTCGTATAGGATTATTAGAGTGCGCGAACGTGGGGTTTCGTCTAGTCGGGTTGTAGTTTTGTCGATTTCCCCGAAATGACGATTTTAGCTAAAAATTAGCGATTTTTGTGCGTTTTCCCGCGCACCGAGGGCGTGCTATGATTAATTTGAGAGCGTCGATAATTGTATATAGTGACTTGCATCGTTTTAGGTGTTGTAATCTTATGCTTGGTATTGTGCAAATATAGGATCGGTCGGAGAAACATCGGACATGGCGCGCAAAGGCAAAGCGGTGGCCGGATCAGATTAGCGGGGATTTCTGGTGAGTAGATGTATTCATCTATGGGGGAATCGTCTGGATGGCGTGAGGCCCCCCCTCCCTAGTTAGGATTACCCTACTTTATGCAATAATTATATTGTTAGCTAGCTTATCCATTTATGTACATTGCATACCCTTACAGCTAACCCTATACTAGATTGCATGGACATTCATATGACATTCATATATACATATGCGATATCATTTCGTAGGACACGAACACCTTACCATTGGCATCTATTGCATGCGCACTATTCGTGTGACACACACGCCTTTGGTATTTGCCATGCCACGTGCACTATAAAAACCTGTTTAGCTTAGTAACGCCATTGCATTCATGCATGATATTTGAGATTGTATCGCATGCATATACCTCGCATTACTATCATATTTACATAGATTTCTAGCCAAACTCTCACATCATATACATTGATATCATAGACACTTATCATATATAGCATGTGGACATTATGATTTCTTGAGGATTTCAGTTTGCTGCGATTTCTGGATTTTTTTGGGGAAAACCGCAAGAATTTAACAAAGCTTATATTTATCATTTTTAAAACAAAGTTGCGGTTTTCTCGTGACGTATGTGTCGTCCACCATTAGTTTTCATATTTTCTGTTGGATTTCGAGACCCGATTCGAGGAGTGGATGAACCGTCTCGGGTACATGGTGGGCCCGGTATGGTACCCCGGGGCAAGAAGATCGAGTTGTAGACGATGAGCCTGGCAGGGGAAGACTACCTACCGGTGATGTCTGGCGCGGCGGATATCCGGAGGATACCGACCGTTGTCGTGAGATTTATGATATGGGCCGATACGGACTGACGGAGCCCGATATTTGAGACAGATGTGATTCCTATTTGGTGTCGATGCTTGACACGGGTTTTCAGAGGTTTTCTTGATGATATTTAGCTATTATGCAGACATTCATTTTTCTAAAAGTTAAGAATGCAGTAACATTAACATTTAAAACACTTATAGAGTTAGAAAAGATATTGCATACATGTGCATGCATACTAGAGTTATTATATCACATATGGACATACATGTTGTTCCGCATTGCGTGCATTCTTACGATTGCCTTACTAGATATTATATTTTACTCACGAGCTGGCAACTCACCCCCGTTGTGCCACAGTGTCTTGCATGTCGGACCCGTCACCTTTGTAGCGGCGGGCTATCTTATCATTAGCTCATTTTGCTCAGACTCGCGACATCGCCCGTAGGTGGGTTGCGAGTATACTTTATTTCTTTTTGCTTTATCATTGTATCTAGTATTCTCCATCTACCACTTGTATTGTATATGCGACCTAGTGATGAGACTGAGAGACTTGTATATTTGTGGTTCTTTTGGGTCGAGCTCACTTGAGCCGACGTGTGTTTTCTGGTATTTTGCGTTTCTTTATGCTCTTCTCTTGATATTACTATTATATTACATGTGGTTGTGATCCGCCTTAGGCGAAGAGCTAGCTCCCGCTTGGGGATGCCATTTTATGATTACAGGTTTATTATCTTGTTGTACCCATTTTGGGGGATAGAAAATACAGGGGAGACTCTGCCGAAATTTTCGGAAATTTTTGATGTTTTAAAAAGGGATTCTTTGCAACTTAATTGATTAAAAACCGTTTTCATTTAAGGTTTTCCTTCACTCTCTTTTGATTTTGGGTTAGATTTCTGGGCTTTGGCTGACTTAGGTTACGGTACGCCTTTAGACGTCTCGTAATCTAAGTGCCAGTCACGTTCCGTACTTTCGGGTCGTGACACCTAATTAAAATAAACCTTGTTTCCCCAGGGGCGTAACCCCATTAACAACTTTCTAGACACTTACTTGATCGGCTAATTGTAATGTGTAAAATTCTCCCAGGAGTAATTCTTACTCGCAGTGTGTATCGGGATCCAACTATCTCATAGAAGGTATGCAATCTTATTGCAAATTTCAACACTTGAAATTCCCGATAATATTTTTGTTAGTTATATGTATGCCCTAGAGGCCATTACTGTACATGAGATGTATATTGTAGTGGATGCTCGGACATATATAGGGAGGAATTTCTTGCTCAACATGATAGTATGCTATCTGGTTGCACTTTATCTAAACATGCACACTGATTGTTGTTCATAACAGAATACTGCATTTTATACCGCCCATTCTTACGCTCGAGTGTTTATAGGTAGGTGCTTTTAATCCGTGTTTGTTGCATATTCACAGAGTACAGGTTTCCAGTCCAAATATTGCAAATAAAAGCAAAATATCCACAGTTACGCCAAAAGCAGAACATCTGTTGACAGCAGATAAAAGCCGGGTTCCGGTCATCCATATCCGTCCAGTGCCGAGTACCAGTTCCTGAGACAAGTCATATGACAGTGGTCATTCGTGTCTGGGACAAGCACAGAGCACGAGGGGGGCAGCATAAGAATCAATGGGTGCGCGGAGCTCGAGAGAGATAGAAGTCAAAAGTGAAGAAAAGATAGCAATCTTGGACTAAGAATTCTGAAGATATTCTGGAAAGATTATCAGAAAATACATGTACCAGACAACAGGGGACAGCAGACCAAGGCCGTACAGAAAAGCCCATGCCCTGAACCCACTATAGTGCGGTGGATCCGCGGCCAAAAGGGGGCTTAGGCCGCGGATCCGCGGCCGTACTGGCGCCGCAGCTGCTCGTTTTTCTGGGGTAGTTGGGTCTTTTCACATGGGTCCAGTTTGTTGCCCTAGATTTCATTTCACCTGCCTATAAATACTCCAGAACTGAGCTAAGCCAAGGGTCCAATTTTTGTGTCCACTCTTTTGTAGTTTTTTGTATAGTTCTTCTTCTTCTTCTTCATTCTTCCTCCATGGAAATGTAGTGAGAGCATTGAGTGGATATTAATGAAGATGAGAATTTTGTATCATTCTCTTTTGTTTCTTCTTCTCCTTGAGATTCTTGCTTTCTCTTGATCATTCAACCTCTTCATTGAGCTTGAATGGTTAAGGGTTAGTTATTGATCTCAAGGGCCGTATTTTCTTATGGAATTAGCGCTTCATTTCACATGCGTTCTCTACCCTTCCCTTGATCTTGCAACCTCTTGATTGAGCTTGCAAGTTTAAGGGTTGGCTATTGATCACATGCTTGTCTTGAGTTCTAGTATCTTGTTCTTTTTATCGCTTTTTATTACTTGCTTATTATTATCTTGCTTTACTTTCTTGCAATTTAATTCATGCACTTAATTACTTGTAATCTTTTCTTTTCTTTGTTCTTTTCTTTTAGTTCTCTCTTTTTGGTTCTTTTTTGTGAATGAATGTAATTATCGTTGTTAAGAATAAATACGGTATTGTAAGTTAAGATTTTCTTTTCTCATTTCCTTTTCCCGTTATTTTCCATTGAACCCCGCCCAAACGTTACGCAAGCGCTCCGTTAGGCACCCAACCCTAACAAGGTAACGGTGATTCCTAACCGCGACCGGTTGCGTTCGGTTTGGACGTAGGCGGAAGCAAGAGACAAGAACGGAAGGACAAGGGTAAATAAGCTGTATTCCACGAATACCGCGCTTAAATCCCCCAATCCACGTTGTTGCCGATTGCTCTAGCTTCAATTGGTCAAGACTCGGCTCAAAGGTTTTGAGTACGGATTTCTGTAGCTTACAATCTCGTATCTTTTCTTAACAACTTCATACTTGCAAATAAATACACATAGGTTAGAATCAAACAAGCACATACAGATTCTTTATTGACTCGTCTAAAACAAGAAAGGACTTACAACCATCTCCCTGTGGATCGACCCGTGCTCAACCGGCTAGCTGCATAGCGACACCGTCTTGATTGCGGTTAACATTAATTCTTTCAATCAAATGGCGCCGTTGCCGGGGAAACGGTAGCGTATTTTCTTTCTTGTTATTCGGGTTAATATTCTTTTTGTATATATTTAAAAAATATATATATATATATATTCTTTTTGTTTTTTTTTTTTGATCATTTTTGTGGGCAAGAGTGCAGATTTTTGCAGATTTGCAAACTGCTATTTTGGGGAGCAAAGTGTACATTCAAGGCTAAGGTGATTGCAAAGTACAGTGCCAAAGATCCGGGTAGTTTGACCCGCGCAAGCGAACTTTTCAAGCTCACCGGATTTGATTCAACGGGGGTTTCCTAACCCAAAAACTTAACGGTACGTACTTTACTAACACCTTCTTCTCAAATCCGACGCATCCAATATACTATTCTTTGCAGGATTCTTTGCAAGTTCGCTAGCAAAACGCAAAAAAATTGACTAACCCGTATTTGTTGCAGTGCCGCGCTTAAATTAAAAAACGATTTTTTGATTCTTTATAGAATTTTTATTGAATTGCGCATTGCATCAATTAATACGGACTTAAGGGCAAGCGAACCCCACAACATACGGTAAAGGATTTCATCACCTTTTCCGTGGCCCACAAATCACGAACTTGAGCATAACGTTTACCCGCACAAATTTAAAAGAAACTAGACTTTAAGCCTTAAGGACTTCGTGCTCATTAGGAGAAGTTAACCGTGTTTAGAACCTCGCTTAACGGTACATTGTTTACGGGGTGTCTAGGAAAGTGTTAACGGCGAAACCGCCAAAAGAGAAAGGGTTATTTAATTAAGGAACTTCGCGAAAGCGTTGGAAAACCTCCCCTTATCTCTGCACTTACCTAGCCTCGTGATCAGTGTATCTTGAGCCCGTTTCTCGACACAGTTTTACTTCGACAATCAAGTTCTGGAGCAGGTCTAGTTGACCTAGGTGAACCCTAGAACGATTAGGTGTGTTGTATTTTTGTGTCGTGATTATTTTTGTCCAGATTCTTTTTTGTGTATACTTCATTCTTTTTGTTAATAGTTAACTAAAAAAAAAAGAAAAAAATCACATTCTTTTTCCCCTCCCTTTTCTTTTTCTCTCTTCATATCATGGGTACCCCACCTCGCAAAACTCTTGCCGAACTTTGGTACCCACAACCAGACATAACTTCCTACGGTTCTTGTTTTGGTCGAACTTCCAACGACCCCTCCATGCCCAAAGTTTCTCTGAAAGATCGCATAGATGCGTCTAGGTCAAACACTTGCACTCCGCATTCCATGTTGTATCAACCTTTTCAAACTCCCCCACCCACTTATGTTGATACCCCTTTTGCAAGTCGTCCTTTGTCCGTCGCCGAACTTATTGCACAATCTCGTAGCCGATCTTTCACTCCTTTCACCGCTTCAAATTCTTGGGATCAACAATTCCATTCACCTTCTTATCCCAATGTTGATCCCACTCCTGTCCAGCCATTCAATTCCAACCAATCCTACCCTGCTTTTGCACCTTCCCTAGACATTGCTTCAGAACCGCCGTTTGGGAGTTTTCAGTATCCAAACAACTTTGAATCTTTTACTGAAACCCCTTCACAACCTATGTCTAGTCTGGAACAGTCGTTGGAAGATTTTAGGGTAGCGTCAAGCCAACAGATGATGGATTTGAATGCGTCCATGGCCGCCCTCATGCAACCTAGTGACCCGGTAGCTAGTTTTCAACTAGCTCCAACTTTTTCAATGTATGATGAGGCGGCATGACAGTCTGTGAATTTGAGTGGAGAGAGTGAGATGTACCCCCTTCCAAATCAAACCTACCCATCCCAAATTAAATCCCACACCTCCTGTTTTGAAAGTCCATCAAGTGTCCCAAATGAATTATCAGTTGAAGATAGAATGTTTAATGAGTTGTGCGACTTTGTAGTGTTTGATTTGCCAGATTGTGAAGGGACCTTGCCAAGTGAAATCACACCCAATCCTTTTGACCTCTACACCTCCATCTTAGAACCTGAATTGATTGAAATCCATGCTTTTGATGAGGTGTCTGAGAATATTGATTTTCACTTGATTGAGGATATTGACGCTGGGAATATTTTGGATGATGAACCCATAGATTTGGCTGACTTTTTTTCTTCAAATCATCATCCCGAGTCATTAAATGTTTTTCCCGAACGTCATATGCGTCTTGATATTAATAATGAAGGCATGGATGAGCCTAACTTTGAGGAGAATTCTGAGGATAGTTTTGAGGATGAACCAGTTATAATTGATGAGTCGGATTTTCCATTTCATCCTATCCCTTCCACTGACTGTGTACACCCTCCTGAACCTTTAACCGATAACCTTCCTCCACCACTTCCCTCCATTCTTTCCATCGTTCCGACCTTGCAAGAAACCGTATCATTTCCATTTTCATTGTCTGGTTTACCAAGTTCGGCGTACCCATGGTTTCTTACGAATCTTGAGGGATTTGACCCAATTTCTCGCCATATTGATAGATTAGTACAATCCATCTTTTCACATCGATCATTACAGATTGTACTAATCTATTCACTCCATTTGCACCCTCAAGTTCGTATTCCACTTCTTTTTCCCTTCCGCCATTCTTCTTCTTCTGATATACCGAGACCGTATCCCGCTTCTCTCCGCATACGGTCTCGCGTATTTTCCATTTCTTTCCTCTTCACCTTCTTTCACCAGCCGCTGCTTTATCACGATAAGATCTCTGATTGGTTGGTGCTAACTTTTGGCCTGTGTAAGGCCTTGTATAGCTTGATACTGTTCTTTCCCCCCTAATCCTGAACTTCATCGCTTAACAGTGGAAACACTGTTTTACTTAAGTTTGGGGGGGACACCTTTTTTGTATATATTTTTGGTTTTTCTTTGTGTATATAATTTGTTTTTAGGGGGAGCGCCGACAATTTTGACCCTCTTGGTATAGCCTGACAGTGAGGGCACTGTCAAGTTTAAGTTTGGGGGTGCGCTCGGTAAGCTTTCTTCCTTCGCATTCATTTGTATATTTTGCATTTGCATACCTTATTAAAAACCTATAAAAATCGAAAGTTTTCCAAAAAATATAAAAACTTTGTCGTCAAGTTAGCTAATAGGGTAACTTAGATCTTTATTCCGAAAGTTTAGTTGATATGATAGAAATAACTAAATTCTAGGCTTAGGGATTGAAAACCCTAAAAATAACCCTCATTCTGTTTAAACTTGGTAAGTATACGTCCTTACAGTTTTTTTTTGAGAAATAGGTAATCTTGAGTTCAGTTCTTTAGTTAAGTCAAGATGAAGGGAAAGTATTGATGCTTTACTAAAGGATAAGTCTGAAAAATAGTTTCTTTTCTTGAATTCAAATTTAGAAAGTATATACCCTACAAACTGCACATACACGCACCTTGAAACTTAGGATAGTAGAGGATACCTAGAAATACTCTTGCCTGAAAGCCTAGTACGAAAGAAAAAACGGTATTTAAAGCTAAACACCAAAAGAGCATATTGAAAAATATATCCGGTCTTAAAAAAAAAAGAAAAAAAGAAGAAAAAGAAAAAAATAGAATAAAATCAAGACCTGGAGACTGCTATTTACGCTTTAAAGTTCACACATTCAGTAATCGGTCGTTAGTGCCTCAAGAAGCATTAATAGTCGCATGAAAGGTGTGTGAGCAAATCCGTCCATCCTTAATGAAAAGAAGTAGTATTAGGTATTAGGACAAGGGTATTATAGCTTGAATTGAATTCTTGAGTGTAGGGGTGCAAATATACACACACGTAGGGGTATACAATCGATGTTTGAATAAAAGATAGAAATAAAGAATAAAACTTATGTTTTCTGTAAAGTTGATAAAAATCCCTAATTTGAGGCCGCACTTTAGAAGGAAAACTCAGGGGAACCAACATCTTTCTAAACTTTTTTGGAACGTATATGATCTAAAAATAAATAGATTAGAGGTGTGAAGCATAAGGGTTGGATATTTCTAACTTAGGATGATAGAATTTCTAACGTAAATACTAAACTGTAGGAATAGAATCGACGTTAACTTATGACACTAGCTTGACGGGATTTTGTGGGTAGTATCCGCTGAAAACCCTCAGGAGACAACACTCCTCCTACTAGGGACACCTAGAGGTTTAACGGCTTGTTGCACGCGCTCAGTGCAATCGCGTTCCCTGCGAAAGTGCGGTTAGGATTTTATTTTTGTGAATAATTGGTTTTGCTCGGGACGAGCAAAAGTTAAGTTTGGGGGTATTTGTTCATAACAGAATACTGCATTTTATACCGCCCATTCTTACGCTCGAGTGTTTATAGGTAGGTGCTTTTAATCCGTGTTTGTTGCATATTCACAGAGTACAGGTTTCCAGTCTAAATATTGCAAATCAAGGCAAAATCTCCACAGTTACGCCAAAAGCAGAACATCTGTTGACAGCAGATAAAAGCCGGGTTCCGGTCATCCATATCCGTCCAGTGCCGAGTACCAGTTCCTGATACAAGTCATATGACAGTGGTCATTCGTGTCTAGGACAAGCACAGAGCACGAGGGGGGCAGCACAAGAATCAATGGGTGCGCGGAGCTCGAGAGAGATAGAAGTCAAAAGTGAAGAAAAGATAGCAATCTTGGACTAAGAATTCTGAAGATATTCTGGAAAGATTATCAGAAAATACATGTACCAGACAACAGGGGACAGCAGACCAGGGCCGTAGAGAAAAGCCCATGCCCTGAACCCACTATAGTGCGGCGGATCCGCGGCCAATAGGGGGCTTAGGCCGCGGATCCGCGGCCGTACTGGCGTCGCAGCTGCTCGTTTTTCTGGGGTAGTTGGGTCTTTTCACATGGGTCCAGTTTGTTGCCCTAGATTTTATTTTCCCTGCCTATAAATACTCCAGAACTGAGCTAAGCCAAGGGTCCAATTTTTGTGTCCACTCTTTTGTAGTTTTTTGTATAGTTCTTCTTCTTCTTCTTCATTCTTCCTCCATGGAAATGTAGTGAGAGCATTGAGTGGATATTAATGAAGATGAGAGTTTTGTATCATTCTCTTTTGTTTCTTCTTCCCCTTGAGATTCTTGCTTTCTCTTGATCATTCAACCTCTTCATTGAGCTTGAATGGTTAAGGGTTAGTTATTGATCTCAAGGGTCGTATTTTCTTATGGAATTAGCGCTTCATTTCACATGCGTTCTCTACCCTTCCCTTGATCTTGCAACCTCTTGATTGAGCTTGCAAGTTTAAGGGTTGGCTATTGATCACATGCTTGTCTTGAGTTCTAGTATCTTGTTCTTTTTATCGCTTTTTATTACTTGCTTATTATTATCTTGCTTTACTTTCTTGCAATTTAATTCATGCACTTAATTACTTGTAATCTTTTCTTTTCTTTGTTCTTTTCTTTTTGTTCTCTCTTTTTGGTTCTTTTTTGTGAATGAATGTAATTATCGTTGTTAAGAATAAATACGGTATTGTAAGTTAAGATTTTCTTTTCTCATTTCCTTTTCCCGTTATTTTCCATTGAACTCCGCCCAAACGTTACGCAAGCGCTCCGTTAGGCACCCTACCCTGAGAAGGTAACGGTGATTCCTAACCGCGACCGGTTGCGTTCGGTTTGGCCGTAGGCGAAAGAAAGAGACAAGAACGGAAGGACAAGGGTAAATAAGCCGTATTCCACGAATACCGCGCTTAAATCCCCTAATCAACGTTGTTGCCGATTGCTCTAGCTTCAATTGGTCAAGACTCGGCTCAAAGGTTTTGAGTACGGATTTCTGTAGCTTACAATCTCGTATCTTTTCTTAACAACTTCATACTTGTAAATAAATACACATAGGTTAGAATCAAACAAGCACATACAGATTCTTTATTGACTCGTCTAAAACAAGAAAGGACTTACAACCATCTCCCTGTGGATCGACCCGTGCTCAACCGGCTAGCTGCATAGTGACACCGTCTTGATTGCGGTTAACTTTAATTCTTTCAATCAATTGTCTCTCTGTTACGTGTTGATAAAGCCCTTAGGATATGTACTTGACCACCTGGATTACGTTGCGGATCATACCTGTGGGACAAAGGTAGTCAGTAAGTACATCCTTTAATGTCCCTAGTCATTGGTGTATCGAGACGGGGCATCGATATACCAGAGTACACTAGCGTATAGATTCTCGATCATGTTGATGGGCGATGGATGATCCTATATCCATTGGTGTTTGACATTAGAGATGGTATATGGGTGCTCAGTGGAGACTGGATACACTGGACGGACTCGCAGAGAACTCCCAGAAGGTATTATACCTCACGTCAAATGGCAGTTCTCTGGTGACACTAGTACAGGTTAGTCTGTCAACCCGAGATCGTCATAGAGTCTTGTGTGATTCCCACTTTGCTTTGATTTCCACCTTACCGCGTTCAAGAGAACGTGCAGAACGGTGGTTTTTGGGTACAGTCCCGAGTCACATGGAGGCAATGAGCGATAGGTGGGGATTTCGTCTCTCCCGGTATTGGGGGTTGATGTTGCGCTGTGCTCGATTGGCTATAACAGGAAGTCCCTGGCCAGGGCTGCTACTGAGATATACTGGTAAGTGTTATCATTAGTTTCTCAACTAATGAGGTGAGAATAGCAACCATGGGTGAGTTAGTAACACATATTAACAAATGTAGAGACATAACCATGGTTTAAGATAATGGTTTGGTTAATAAATATCGTGAATTGCTTCATTTTTCATTGTGGTTTTCTTCATCTCTTTCTTCTAGCTTTCTAGCTCCATGAAACATGAAGAAATATTGTGAGAAAATAAAATCTAAAGTGAGCCCACTTCCTACTTCATCATCATCTACTACTTGCTATTTAGTTTAGGATGTTTGCTTCACTAATTTCATAATTAGTGAAGAGTTAGCATGAGCTTGAGTCTCCTCGACGTAGATCATCTTCGGCCTCGAAGACTTCGAGTAAGTTTGTTCATTTCTCCGGGAGAACCCTTTCTAGAGTTAGGGAGATCACAACTCGCAGCGAAGGGACTACTACACGGAGCTATTGAAGTGAAGGACCAGTCTACAAAGGTTGTATTCCTCTTTCACTTATATGTAATGGTAGATTACATGTTTCGTTTTGTCTATTTACTCTAGCTTGATCCTAGTTTAGGATTGATTAGCACATTAGAATTTTTGAATTTGGTAAGGTAAATGCTGTGAAAACCCAGTAGGGTGCTAAGGAATCCCAATAGTGGTATCAGAGCCGGGCTAGAGTATTAGACGGTGTTTGTTTGTAACATTTCATAAAATATAAAATATTATTTTTGGAATTTAATATTAAAATAATATATTTCCCGAAAACTGCCCGATTTGCGAAATTGGGGTTTTCGAAAAAGGTTATAAATATATACCAATAATTATGAAATAAATGGAAATTAAAATGATTTATTCATTTAAAAATATATTTAAAGGATTTGGCATTTTTAAAATTTATTATATGCAGTTTTGATAAAAACCCAATTAGTGCACTGCTAATCGCGATTAAGCCAAATCCGTGTTTCTACAGTTTTTCATGGTTAGTGCACCATGACATGTTACATGTTATTTTATTTGTTTTGTCTCATTTAGGTGTATCTGTTTTTGGAGAGAAAAGTGGGGAAAAAGGTGTAATGATGAGTTGGAGAGAGAGAGGGGAATTAATGATGACTTGGAAAATGAATGGGTGAGAATAATTGAGAGAGAGAGAGGGGCTGCCTCATTGCTATTCTCCACCATTTTCTTCTCCTTCTTCTTCCTTATCTCCCTCCATCTTCTACCCTCATGACCCATATCGAGATATTCACCAAAACCCCATACCCATTTCTTTAAAAACATGCACAAGCTCAAGGGAAGCACATTAAACCAAGAAAAGTTGGATTTTGACGACTTGTGGAGCTAGGGCTGTCTAGAGTAGCCTAAATAAGGTAATACCTACACTATTAGATTAGTATTTGAGTTTCCTAACTTCTATTGTTAGTTTAGAAGTGTTTTAGTGTAGATTAGTGGGTTTTGAAATTTCCTAGAAGAGGGTTGAGGATTCTAGAGTTGTGGTGGTGAAGTTGAGGCCTAGTAGTGACCATAGGACCACCATAGTGCTAAAAACCCAGACCTAACCTAAAATGAAAACCAGAAAACCCAAAACAGAAACTTGTCATGTCGGTTTTGTGAAAATATAGGGTGTGCAGGGAAATCTGGAGCAACCCGGGGACTTTCTGAGTTTAGCAAACAATACCAGGAACCCATTTGAGACCCTAGGAGACCACCCTAGGAAGACGAAGCCCATGGGAGCCTGGGGGGCCAAGGAGGCCAGAATTTTGGGGGTAGGGGCTGGTCTTATTTGTGAATTAGGTGCCCAGGTTGCTTCTGTAGGTCATTTACACCCTGTACATCATCTCAGTACTGTTTGTGCACTTAGTTTTCACCTGAACTAAAATCTGGAGCATGTTTTCATGGTTTCTGCCGTATGTTTCGTGGTGTTTATGAATTTAAATTTTGATATTTTGTTTGATATCGATCACTTGGCGTTTGTACGTCTATATCGAGGGTTATTTGGTTGAATTGCGAGAAGTAGACCATGGGTTTTGACCAATGGGTGATTCGTGCGATATTTTCGTTTTCGTGCGTGATTTCATTTACGATGCTATATATGATATATAGGTACCCCACGTGGACTTCGAGACGACGAAGATGAGCATGGTGTCATCGACTCCAGAGAGCTAAGATCAAGGTGAGTAGATATATATCTACGGAGGAAGTCGGTGGATGGCGTATAGCACCCCCGCATTTTCGTAAAATATGATGTGATGTGATATAGTTATACATTTTTGTGTTGTGACAAGATATGAATTCTTAGCAAGGAAAGATTTATAAGATCATGGCTTAGTGTTAGCGAGATTTGAGGAAAGTGATTTAGTTGGTTTCATAGTCGCGAAACCTTGAGTAAGGTTGTTACACATACGCATACACGCACGGGATATGGGTTTGGGTGTATATGTTATATGTATATAGATAGATGTGGATCCGTGGATTTATATATATATACATATACGTATACACGGATGATTGAGGATAGTATATGGGGCCATGAGATCGATAATGTGATTTGGTTCGTATTAGGAGATACGACATGATGTTATAGCAGATCTTTAGGCGATGTGTTTCAGACACACACACACATATGTTGATGATATTAGTATTGTACTAGACTTAGATCAGTACCCCCTGTTCACGATATGTGATGATAAGGATATCAGATGAGTAATGAGATAAATATGATATTTGACCCATACCCAGATTTGGTATGCCGTATGATAGATTTACCGTATGAGATATAATTATGATGTTAGATCCGCACTCTTGACTCGAGGATGTCATATGTGTGTATTGTATTGTACATGATACTGTTGAGGTGAGATCACTGACTACTAGATCTATATAGATCGACTCAGACTTGGTGGATTTGCTTACCCTTTTGACTTGGCTCGAGTCATACCTGTTTTTCAAATGCAGTGAATCGTGTGTACTTTAAAGTACCAAACTGTATGACTCGTATATCGGGTAGGTTTATTCTTCAGAGTTTCTGTTACTATATCACTTTCTGTATATTCATGATGTTTCATTGCATTGCATGCTTAGACATATGTTATCTGTAATTATTATGAAATCATGCTGTCAGGACACCAGCACCAATACCAATGATGAGTATGCTCCACATACACTTGCTTGCCGGCTCAAACACTTCATCATCGGTAATTGCCATGTTACGTACACTTTAGAGAATACTATTTCATTGACATAGCCTGCTAGCTGATAGTTGCAATATGTTATAACTTTCATATTCTAGTTTAAGTATTGCATTCATTGCATGATATCAGATGCATTCATATATTCATTGGTTATGAAGTATTATGGATATTTATGCCGGTTTTCACTTTTATTGACATGGTGATTTGATGTTTTCGGATCGTTCTTGAGATTTCTGGAATTGGAAACCGCATGTGAAAGTTTTATAAACTGATGATGTAGTTTGAAGAGAAAAAAGCGGTTTTCTTTGATATGATGAGTCTTGTCCACCATGATGTTTTCTCGGTTCTGAGATGGTTTTCGAGACCCGATTCGAGGAGTTGGATGAACCGTCTACGGGTACATGGTGGACCCGGTATGGTACCCCGGGGCAAGAAGCTCGAGTTGTAGACGATGAGCCCGACAGGGGCAGACTGCCTACAGGTGATTGTCTGGCACGGCGGATATCCGGAGCGTACCGTTCGTGGTCGTGTGATTGATGATATGGGCCGATACGGACTGACGGAGCCCGAGGTATTGAGATTTTGAGATATTGAGACTTGAGACACTGAGGTATTGAGATTTGAGATTTATGTTTTTTGTCGATGCTTGACACAGATCCTTTGTTGATTTCATTGATGATATCTCGACTTATATACATACAGAAATCTCATTAAAAAAAGAAAAATAGTTCTTCGACTCATGATGTACTCTGTTCTCATTATATGTATTTGCACATCATTTTAGTAACATATTGCTACCTGACATTTTTACATCATATTAGTGACATGTTGTTACCTGTGGCACTGACACGAGTACTTAGTATCACTCTTAAGGATAGATGTTTACCCTTACCATTATATTATGCTTCCGGCCATATTATTATTTTGAGGTTATTACTGATCGTATGACCTAGGATGCGTCATACATGCGATTTCTATTCTGTGAGGTTTTCTACTCACGAGTTGGCAACTCACCCCGTTGTGCCACAGTTTCTTGCAGGTCTTGCCGTACAGGTCTCATTGCGGCTTTCTGGCACACTGCTTCCATTCTGGGTGATTGGTTTGGTAGGTGGGTTCACTCTCATCGTGACCATCTTTGTACATTTATTATTTCAGTTGTATCTAGTAAAACTCCATCAGCCAGACTTGTATATTTGATAGAGATAGATGACCAGTGTATATTCTTTCGACCTTAGAGTCGCGCGCTGTATTTTTATGGTTTTCCTCTGTTTTCATGATGATGTTGGATTTTTATCCTGAGTTTGATCCTCGCCTTTCGGCGTTGTATATTATATTGCATTGTGTGGTTTTGTCCGCCTTTTGGCGAAGAGCAAGCTCCCGCTTGGGGATGCCTTTATTCATTATACATACTTTATCAGATTTTGTACCCGTTTGGGGTCTGAATTTACAAAGGAAACTCTGCTGAAATTTTCAGAAAAGACTTGACATTTTAAAAAAAATTGCATACTTCGGCTTATGTTGTTAAACCTCTTGCTTTAAAATTGGTTTTTCCTTCACTTTACTGCTTTACTTGGTTTTGATTTCTAGGTTTTGGCTTACTTAGATTATGTACGCCTCGAGACATTTCGTAATTTAGGTGCCTGTCATGTTCCGTACTTTTCGGGTCATGACAAAGTTGGTATCAGAGCATTAGGTTTTACCTTCTGAGTGTAGGATGACCCTTAGTTGATAGAGTAGGTGACTTAAGAAGAGTGACATACCATGTGTATGTTCCGCGGCATACTTACGATACGATACTCCGCTTAAGAAGCCTTAGGATGTACATTTCCTTGCACAATATTATATTCATTCCTTTGATCTATCCCTTTCAGTACCAGTTTATGGTTTTGTTACCACGATTACACGGGCAGAAAGAACTACGGCTAGAGTTGCATCAGCACGAGCTCATCACGGACGAGGACTGACCAGGGCATGATTCCAGGGACATACGATCTGCATAGATGCGCCAATTAGTTGTGTTTTCACGCCATGAGCGTTTGGTGGGTCACTTTTACGAGATTACTTAGACGTGCAGATCAGCACAAGAGGATTGAGCCACTGATAGAGACCAGCCAGAATGTGATAACCATTGACGTATCGCCTATTTATGATGATTGAGGCACTGTTCAGCGTGCAGAAGAATGAGCCAGTAGTTGCTGCGAACGACGAGATATCTCCCCAGATGTTAGAGCTATTGCAGTACGAGTTGTACTTAGAGATATAACAGAAGACCGCTAGTCACCCGAGGATGAATGACTAGGATATGTGGTTCGTTCGCTTACTCCGATGCGAGGTCATCAGACTGATTGATTCCAGCTAGAGACGACTTCACACAGATACGTTGGTAGTCGATAGTGACGATCGAATGTCAGGAGCCATTTTCCAAGTTTAAAGTATTCAGAGACAAATGCAAGTAATGCTATGGACCCTCTAGAAGAATGAAATCCTAACTCGACATAATGACCATGGAACACCTTTGAACCTTACGGTTTGCGGCAGTTCAGCGGTGCCATTAGTGAGGCTTGGATTTGCCCTTCTACGGTTGGTCCACAGGTGCTGCGGCATGTATTCGATACTATTAAACTGTACCCAAGATGTTGAGCTCTTAGGGGATTATGGAACTTTGACGAATCGATCGAAAGGTTCGACTTCATTCGGATATCATGTGACGGGATGCATTGCTTGGGAGACTCCAGATACGAGTATAGCCGTTGGAGCGCAGTCTATGCAGCCATGACGAGACGAGTTCGAAACAGTCGACATTAGAGAAAAGTGGAGTAAGAGGTTCGTACGAGATCTTGATGAGATGGCATTCCACTCCACCGACATCAGAGATGTGATACGCATGCAGAGATGTTGTATATGGATATATCTTACAGAAGGAGTCGTGATGAGTATGCAGCCGTTCCGGAACTAGAAACAGATATAGTAAAGGGTGAGAACTTCCGGACAGTTCGGCAGAGACGAGATTTGGGAGAGACCTCGACAGGACCTTTCTGCAATAATTTACGAGAAGACTTGGACCCAGGAGCGGTCCTATTATGCACACCCAGCATGCCAGAGATCGGCACCGTCGGCGAGACATGTTATGAGTGACCATGATAGTTGGTCAGAGACTCTTAGAGGATGTGCTTGAGCGAGACTATTCCGCCATACTTGATTCGGTATTTTGGGCGATCTATTCGCATGATTGAGTTTTGATGACTAAGTTTTATGATATTTGTTTTCGTGCACCATGGCTGCACCTACTGAGTATTTGCATTTTGTGCATGGTCATTGCACTTGAGATATGCTTTGTACACCGTTGTGTTGATTTATGATTTGTGCAGGTTTATGGCACTTGATTCAGTTTTGTGCCTTACCTGCACATGTTTATGATTTCATGGATTGCATATAGCTGATTTTGTGCAGATGGTATGCACTCGATTTGGTTCTTGCACTCGGTATAGCTTATATGTACTTGCAGTGCGTGGATACGTGTTTTGTGCACGCAGTTGCATGCGTTTATGATTTTATAAACCTTAGCACACTCGGTGTTGCTTTTTATACGCATTTGAGTTATTGAGGCATTTCCGTGCACTTGTTGCAGCCGATTTGTATTTTGTACAGTTGTTGCACTAGGTTTTTACGCTGTGCATTGTTGCACCATATTGTATTTCGTGCACTGGATGCACTATATTTGGTATTTCGTGTACTGGATGCACTTTATTTGGTATTTCGTGCACTGGATGCACTGTATTTGGATTTCGTGCACTGGATGCACTGTTTTTGGTATTTCGTGCACTGGATGCACTGTATTTGGTATTTCGTGCACTGGATGCACTGTATTCGTCATTTCGTGCACTGGATGCACTGTATTTGTTTTCGTGCACATCGTGCACTGGATTTGGATTCTTGCGCATATTTGGGCGCTTGATGCGATTTTGAAGCACACCAGATGCACTCAATCGAGATTCTTCGTGCCTATCAGATGCACCTGGTTTTGGCTGTCAGGCACACTAGTTGCACTAGACAGATGCTTTCGTGCACACCCATTGCATTGAGTTTTGATTTTGTGCATATTGTGGCACGTGTATTTGGATTTGATTTCTGTGCGCACCAGACGCACGTGATTATTGGACACGTCTTTTGTGGCTGATTTTGCTCTTGAGCACCTTGTTTTTTTGTTGGGCACTATGTTATATAGTGGACAAACAGGACTGATCTGAGGACAGTACCTGAGTACTTTGCATTCATTAAATGTTTACCAAGAGGTTGTTCAAAAAGAGCTATAGTCTCGCTATTTCCTACGCGTCCGTAAGAGACACGAACGTTTTTAAAGGAAATCCTTTGGGGATATTTTGAAAGAAGACGGGACGTATACTTAGCAAAACATATATGGACATATATTATTACTTTACAAAAGGACGTCCGTCACTTATGCCGTGAGTTACGCATCACACGGCGATTTAGAAAGGATTTTGCATGTGTGTGATTCAGTTTTTTGAGATTTTCCAAAGATGCCTACCATACACGTATTATAGTATTTGACTAGTGTATATTGGATTTCAGTAGTGGATTTCGAGATCTGTATCTCTATTGTAACCCCGAGGATATGAGTGCTAATCCGATGATTTGCGTGACGCTTGACGGATTTCGATCTTGAGTTTTGTACTCATTTTCATGCGCACTTGACGCGCTGTGTTGTTTCTACATCTTCCATGATTTCGGAGCCCCGTTGATTTGAACTGGTTATTGAAATGTTTTAGATTTTGGGGGTTTAAATTTAAATTCGGGTACCGAATTTCTTTAAGGGGGGAAGATTGTAACATTTCAGAAAATATAAAATATTATTTTTGGAATTTAATATTAAAATAATATATTTCCCGAAAACTGCCCGATTTGCGAAATTGGGGTTTTCGAAAAAGGGTTAAAATATATACCAATAATTATGAAATAAATTGAAATTAAAATAATTTATTCAATTAAAAATATATTTAAGGGATTCGGCATTTTTAAAAGTTATTATACGCGGTTTTGATAAAAACCCGATTAGTGCACTGCTAATCGCGATTAAGCCAAATCCGTGTTTCTACAGTTTTTCATGGTTAGTGCACCATAACATGTTACAAGTTATTTCATTTGTGTTGTTTCATTTGGGTGTATTTGTTTTTCGTGAGAAAAAAGGGGAAAAAGGTGTAATGATGAGTTGGAGAGAGAGGGGAGAATTAATGATGACTTGGAAAATGAGTGGGTGAGAATAATTGAGAGAAAGAGAGCGGGGGGCTGCCTCATTGCTATTCTCCACCATTTTCTTCTCCTTCTTCTTCCTCATCTCCCTCCATCTTCTACCCTCGTGACCCATATCAAGATATTCACCAAAACCCCATACCCATTTCTTTGAAAACATGCACAAGCTCAAGGGAAGCACATTGAACTAAGAAAAGTTGGATTTTGACGACTTGTGGAGCTAGGGCTGTCTAGAGTGGCCTAAATGTGGTAATCCCTACACTATTAGATTAGTATTTGAGTTTCCTAACTTCTATTGTTAGTTTAGAAGTGTTTTAGTGTAGATTAGTGGGTTTTGAAATTTCCTAGAAGAGGGATGAGGATTCTAGAGTTATGGTGGTGAAGTTGAGGCCTAGTAGTGACCATAGAACCACCATAGTGCTAATAACCCAGACCTAACCTAAACTGAAAACCTAAAACAGAAACTTGTCATGTTGGTTTTGCGAAAATATAGGGTGTGCAGGGAAATCTGGAGCAACCCGAGGACTTTCTGAGTTTAACAAACAATACCAGGGACACATTTAGGACCCTAGGAGACCACCTTACAAAGATGAAGCCCATGGGAGCCTAGGGGCCAAGGAGGCCGGATTTTTAGTGGGTAGGGGCCGGCCACATTGGTGAATTAGGTTCCCAGGTTTCTTCTGTAGGTTATTTACACTCTGTACATCATCCCAGTACTGTTTGTGCACTTAGTTTCACCTGAACTAAAATCTGGAGCATGTTTTCATGGTTTCTGCCGTATGTTTCGTGGTGTTTATGAATTTAAATTTTGATATTTTGTTTGATATCGATCACTTGGCGTTTGTACGTCTATATCGAGGGTTATTTGGTTGAATTGCGAGAAGTAGACCATAGGTTTTGACCAATGGGTGATTCGTGCGAAATTTTGGTTTTTGTGCGTGATTTCGTTTACGATGCTATATATGATATCTTTGTACCCCACATGGACTTCAAAACGATGAGGATTAGCATCGCGTCATCGACTCCAGAGAGCGAAGATCAAGATGAGTAGATATATATCTATGGGGGAAGTCGGGTAGATGGCGTATAGCACCCCCGCTTTTTCGTAAAATATGATGTGATGTGATATAGTTATACATTTTTGTATTATAACGAGATATGAATTCTTAGCAAGAAAAGATTTAGAAGATCATGGCTTAGTGTTAGCGAGATTTGAGGAAAGTGATTTAATTGGCTTCATAGTCGCGAAACCTAGAGTAAGGTTGTTACACATACGCATACACGCACGGGATATGGGTTTGGGTGTATATGTTATATATATAGATAGATGTGGATGCATGTGTTTATATATATATATATATATATATATATATATATATACATATATGTATACACGGATGATTGAGGATAGTATATGGGGCCATGAGATCGGTGATTTGATTTGGTTCATATTAGGAGATACGACATGATGTTATAGCGGATCTTTAGGCGATGTGTTTCAGACACACACACATATGTTGATGATATTAGTATTGTACTAGACATAGATCAGTACCCCCTGTTCACGATATGTGATGATAAGGATACCAGATGAGCAATGAGATAAATATGATATTTGACCCGTACCCAGATTTTGGATGCCGTACGATTAATTTACCGTACAAGATATAATTATGATGTTAAATCCGCACTCTTGACTCGAGGATGTCATATGTGTGTATTGTATTGTACATGATACTATTGAGGCGAAATCACCGACTACTAGATCTATATAGATCGACTCAGACTTGGTGGATTTCCTTACCCTTTTGACTGGGCTCGAGTCATACCTGTTTTCAAATGCAGTGAATCGTGTATACTTTAAAGTACCAAACTGTATGACTCGTATATTGGGTAGGTTTATTCTTCAGTATTGCTGTTACTATATCACTTTCTCTATATTCATGATGTTTCATCGCATTGCATGCTTAGACATATGTTATCTGTAATTATTATGAAACTATGCTGTCAGGACACCAGAACCATTACCGATGATGAGTATGCTCCAAATACACTTGCTTGCCGGCTCACACACATCATCATCGATAATTGCCATGTCACGTACACTTTAGAGAATACCATTTCATTGACATTGCCTGCTAACTGATAGTTGTAATATGTTATAGTTTTCATATGCTAGTTTAACTATAGCATTCATTGCATGATATCAGATACATTCATATATTCATTGGTTATGCAGTATTATAGAGATTTATGTCGGTTTTCACTTTTATTGACATGGTGATTTGATGTTTTCGGATCCTTCTTGAGATTTTCTGGAATTGGAAATCGCATCTGAAAGTTTTATTAACTGATGATGTATTTTAAAGAGAAAAATGCAGTTTTCCTTGATATAATGAGTATTGTCCACCATGATGTTTTCTCGGTTCTGAGATGGTTTTCGAGACTCGATTAGAGGAGTTGGATGAACCGTCTGCGGGTACATGGTGGACCCGGTATGGTACCCCGGGGCAAGAAGCTCGAGTTGTAGACGATGAGCCCGGCAGGGGCAGACTGCCTGCCGGTGATTGTCTGGCACGGCGGATATCCGGAGGGTACCGTTCGTGGTCATGTGATTGATGATATGGGCCGATCCGGACTGACGGAGCCCGAGGTATTGAGATATTGAGATTTGAGACACTAAGATATTGAGATTTGAGATTTATGTTTTGTGTCGATGCTTGATACGGATCCTATGTTAATTTCATTGATGATAACTCGACTTATATACATACAGAAATCTTTTTAAATAAAGAAAAACGGCTCTTCGACTCATGATGTACTCTGATCTCATTATATGCATTTGCACATCATTTTAGTGACATATTGCTACCTAAAATTTGTACATCATATTAGTGACATGTTGTTCGACTCATGATGTACTCTGATCTCATTATATGCATTTGCACATCATTTTAGTGACATATTGCTACCTGAAATTTATACATCATATTAGTGACATGTTGTTACCTGAGGCACTGACACGAGTACTTAGTATCACACATAGGGATAGATGTTTACCCTTACAATTATATTATGCTTATAGCCATATTATTATTTTAAGGATATTACTGATCGTATGAACTAGGATGCGTCATACATGCGATTTCTGCTCTGTGATGTTTTCTACTCACGAGTTGGCAACTCACCCCCGTTGTGCCACAGTTTCTTGTTGGTCTTGCCGTACAGGTCTCATTGCGGCTTTCTGGCACACTGCTTCCATTCTGGGTGATTGCTTTGGCAGGTGGGTTCACTCGCATCGTGACAACCCTTGTACATTTATTATTTCTGTTGTATATAGTAAAACTCCATCAGCCAGACTTGTATATTTGATACAGATAGATGACCAGTGTATATTCTTTCGACCTTAGAGTCGCGCGCTGTATTATTATGGTTTTCCTCTGGTTTTCTTGATGATGTTGGATTTTTATCCTGAGTTTGATCCTCGCCTTTCGGCATTGTATATTATATTGCATTGTGTGGTTTTGTCCGCCGGTTGGCGAAGAGCTAGCTCCCGCTTGGGGTTGCCTTTATTCATTTTACATACTTTATCAGATTTTGTACCCGTTTGGGGTCTGAATTTACAAAGGAAACTCTTCCGAAATTTTCAGAAAAGACTTGACATTTTAAAAAAAAATGCATACTTCGTCTTATGTTGTTAAATCTCTTGCTTTAAAATTGGTTTTTCCTTCACTCTACTGCTTTACTAGGTTTTGATTTCTGGGTTTTAGCTTACTTAGATTACGTACGCCTCGAGACTTTTCGTAATTTAGGTGCCTGTCATGTTCCATACTTTTCGGGGTGTGAGATTGCTAGATTACGAAACCGAACTACTCCGAAACTTGAAACATCGAAACCTCGGTTCTATCGATTTTTATATGGTCTCGAAAAATTATTTAAACAAGTGCAGAATATTGTATGAGCAATTACATGAACATGGCAGGAATTTGAGACCATCTGCTCGGATTTTGGCCGAGTAGATGAGGGTTTTGGCCGAGCAGGCCGGCCCAGACAGAGAGTTTTGGCTTCAAAGTTTTATCATGTTCCATGCTCTGGGTTTTGGTGTTTCAGGTGTTGTTTTTTTTTTCTAAAATTGCATGTGATGCAGTCTTACCGTATAGGCAATTCAGAGTGTTTTGTATTCATAGTTTAACATTGTTTTCGGGTTTTCACATGTTATCTATGAGAAGTTAAATTGCTCGATCGAATGTCAAAAACCTATTTTTCCAAGTTTAGGGTATTCGGAAAATCATGCAAGCGATTCTATGGACGCTCTAGAAGAATGAAAGCCTAACTCGACATAATGACCATGGAAACATTTTCGAACCTTAGGGTTTGGGACAGTTCCGCAGTGCCATTAATGTGGCTTGGGTTTGCTCTTCTACGGCTGGTCCATAGGTGTTGTGGCATGATTCTGGGTATTTATAAACTGGGCTCAAGTGTTGAGCTCTCGGGGAATTGTGGAACTTTGATTAATCGATCGAAAAGTGTAACCTCGTCCAGATATTTATGATGGGATACAATAATTGGAATCTATTTAGTTGCGTGCAAGTTTAACATTTCGGTCTCGGATGAAATCGGGAATCTTGTTGAATTACCCAACTTCTTTTGAAAAGTGTTTTCATAGTTGAGACCTAAATGTAAGATTTGCATTGTTAGGCATGAAATCCAGAATATGCGATATTCCGGGTTTATGATGTCTAAGGGCAGTGCGGATTCCAATTGTTGTAGTTTTTCACTTTTTTTTCTGCGACAGTAAGTGTAATACGTGGTGTATCGTCGGTTTCGTTACTGTATGTCAACGACAATTGCGATACGCATCTTTACTTACGTTGATGACATGTGATGTTATGTGTTACTGGGATATGTTATATTGGATCGTCGTGTTTGAATAGCCGGCGTTTTTTTATGAGAGATGTGAGTTTTTCATTTTCATTCATGTAAAAACTAGTATGTAATATTCTTTTATTGGGGCACTTCCGGGTTGAGGAAGATGTCACCATTGATGTATATTATTTACTTTTCCGCATTAGGATAGACCCAAGGAGGGGAGCATAAGTAACCGGGTTCTAGAGTCCAGTGGGAAACCATCTCGAAGCGTCGAGTCCAGGTCTCCTAACTCTAGAATTGGTAGGGTTGCTTGACTCTCTCGTAGGGGTCTAGGGATGTAGGTTTGGCTATTCATCATGACCATGGAATCCGTATTTTATTCTCGCTTAATTTAAAACCCGGAAATCATAGTATATCAAATATTTCATATGTTGTTTTCTGCTGCGATATTCTGTGATGTGATCACTTTATATGATGAGATAGATACTGTATATAGTATATGTGATATATTATATAGACGTTGCTTATGTTTTATACCCGCGCTAACCCTGCCCCGCTCTGTCGTTAGTTACCTAATCTAACGGTGCATGACGGGACATCGAGGCGAATGCGGATGGTATAAGCGTACGTTGTATTTATCTGTGACGCTTAGGTAACTTAAATGATGGGACATTCAATAATGAGATTAATTAAAGAAAATAAACCTAATGATGTTGTGGAATCGAATTTTCAAAAGTAGGTAGCTCTAGTTCTTGCTTTGCATAGCGGTGTTCCTTATAGAACATCCCGCATCTTATTCGATAAGGAAAGAGTCGAGATCCCCTCACCGAGAGTGACCTCTTTAGCAATAACTGGCAGATGCTACAACCCTCGGTTTTGTCTATTGATTGCTTTTCTAGTTCTTGATTTGCATAGTGGTATTGTGAATATCCTGCACCTCATTCGACGAGGAAAGAGCCGAGATTCCCTTCATCAGGAGTGACCTCTTTAGCAAAACTAGCAAAGGCCTCAAAACACTCCATTTTAAATCATTTGATTCTACAACGATATCATGTTCATTAAGCAAAAGGTTTTCTTAAAAACCTGTCGTAGCCCTCCGTCATTTCAGATAAGTAGTATTTAGTATTCGTGCTATGGTAGTTTGGCCTCCGTCAAGGCGTAGAGTACGGTAGCTGATTAGTGCTTATCTGCTAGCATATGATGCGATTGGATTAGGGTATTCATACAGCGTTGTTTGGCCTCCGTCAAGGGTCATGCGGGTGGGTCTAATTCAATCAGGAAATGACGGGTTGAACTTGACTAGCGGACTATGGGTAGTTTGGCCTCCGTCAAGGTCATAGGATGCTAGGGGTAAAATATTATCGGGAATTTCAAGTGTTGAAATTTGCAATGAGATTGCATACCTTCTATGAGATAGTTGGATCCCGATACCCATTGCGAGTAATAGTTACTCATGGGACAGTTTTGCGCTTTACAATTAGCCGATCAAGTAGGTGTCTAGGAAGGTGTCAACGGAGTTACATCCTTGGGAAAACGTGGTTTATTTTAATTAGGTCCGTGCGAAAGCACGTGGAACCCCCCTCAAAGTACCGGCACTGGTCTGGCTGAAAGATTAGCGAACTTGTAGGGTGTAATTAATCCCGACTAGTATTTTCTTTTAGGGTTTGGAGGAAGATTTGATAAAAACGGTGGGAGCCATCCTGATTAGATAAAAATATTAACCAATCTAATCTTGAAAGAGCATACGCTGAGTGTTTTCTTCTCTCTCTCTCCAGATAGCGACCATGTCACGCCTTAGTCAAGATAATAATATGCATGTATTGACCGAACCCGCTTGTTATACTGTGCTGGGGAACATTGGTCCCGCTCCAACTTATAATTGTTATAAGACCGAGCAGGAAATAGGGGATTACCAGGATTCCTATGCTGCCCAAACGAAGAAAGTGCATGTTGATGCATCTTCTTCGGGTGTGTTCATTACAGAGAACTGTTTCTCCGTGTCCTCTACGTCCTGGGTATGACATACCGGATCAGGATCCCACATATGTAATTTGTTACATGGGCTGCAGATAGGTAGAGAACTGAGAATGGGTGATAAAATTTCATGAGTTGGAAATGGTGAAATTGTTGCAGCCAAGATGTTGGCAGTTATCACCCTGTATTACCAAATACATTGATTCTGAACGAATGTTATTAGATACCGAACCTGATATACAACATCATATCAGTCTCTTTATTTACTAAAGAAGGATATAATTTTGTATTGTTGGATAATGTTTTGAACATTTCCTATATCAAGAGTTGATCGGTTCAGGCACGTTATCTAAAAGCATATACGTTCTAAATCAAACTACAGTTCTCAACGTACAGAACACACACAAGAGGAAGAGTTCGGAAATGAACGAATCCTTCTTGATGCATTGTAGACTAGGTCATATCAATGCGACCCGACTAGCTAAGTTACATTAAGATGCATATTTAAATCAGTTTGAATTTACAACTTATGAAACTTGACAGTCATGTCACAAAGATAAAATGACTATAGCTCCGTTTACTGGAAACAGAGAAAGAGTTAGTGAACTCTTAGGATTGCTTCATGATGATGTATGTAAGTCCCCTGTCTACACATGCTAGGACCAGTTCTTTATACTTCATTACATTCACTGATGATCTCTCAAGATTCGAACATATCTTCCTGTTGAAACACAAGTCTGAAGTTTCTGAGAAATTCAATGAATATAAGTCAGAAGTTGAGAACCAAAATGGGTATAAGTATTATGTCCTTTGATGTGATTAGGGAGGAGAATACTTGAGCACAGAATTCCTAGACTATTCTAAAGGGGAATGAGATTCTCTCTCAGCATTACTCCTCCGTATACACCACAGCATGTCGGTGTATCGGGGTGGAGAAATCGCACCATATTCGATATGGTGCGCTCTATGATGAGTATTACTGAGTTGTCTAATTCCTTCTGGGGTTATGCACTTGATGATGCAGCATACCTATTGAATTGGGTTCCAACCAAATGAAGTGCCTACCACTCCATATGTGATATGGTATGGGAAGAGCCCATCTCTTAAGTAAGTTAAGATTTGGGGTTGTCCGGCCTATGTCAAAAGCAAAATCCGGACAAGCTCGTGGCAAGGTCAGCTCTGTTGAAGTTTGTTGGATATCTCAAGCATTCGAATGGGAATATCTTCTACCGCACCGAGGAACAAAAGGTGTTTTATTTTTCGGCATGCCACCTTTTTAGAAAAGGAATTTATTTTGGAAAGAATTTTGTGGTCATGAGGTAGAACTGGAAGGAGTTCCAGCTATACAAACTACAGCTAATGATTTGGCAGAACCGGAGGATTCAATAGTTCCCGACGAACCTCAACCTCTCCGCTGATCTGGTAGGGTTCCTCACCCACCTGAGAGATACTTTGGTTTTCTCTATGACAGTGGGAGCGAGGATTGCATCATGAGATGATGACCCAACTAGTTTTGAGCAGGCCATCAAGAGTGGGAACTCTGTAAGAATGGCTGGATGCTATGCGATCTAAGATGGAATCTATGTACACCAACTAAGTATGGACTTTGGTTGCTATATCTGAAGGGTTAAACCCCCATCAGGAGCAAGTATATCTTGAGAAGATTACTTGGTGTAGATGGAAAAGTTGATACTTTCAAAGCTACACTTGTTGTAAAAGGTTTTAGTTATCGACCAATTGTGGATTATAATTAAACCTTTTCTCCAGTGGCTATGCTTAATTCCATCCGGATCCTACTTGCCATTGCTATATACCATGACTATGATATCTGGCGGTAGGGTGTCATGACGGCTTTCCTAAATACTGATTTAGAAGAGAGCGTCTATAAGTACATAGCCAGAGCGCTTCGTAAACAGTGGGAGCAGCGGAAACGTGTGCAAGTTGCTTTACAGGTTAAAGCAGGTATCGCGGAGTTGGAATATCTGTTTTGATGTGGTAGTCAAAGCGTTTGACTTCATCAAAATGGTAGATGAACCTTGTATTTACAAAAAGGCAGTAGAGAGTAAGGTGGTCTTCCTCGTATTGTACGTGGATGACATAATCTTGATAGGAAAAGTGTTTCCTATGCTATGCTCGGTCAATCTCCTCTTATCACAAAGGATCAAGGTGATACTTCCTAAATCCTGGGTTTTAGATCTTTGAGATAGATCTAAGTGGATGTTAAGATTCTCACTAGGTGTAGTGAGATTACATCAATCGATCCTGGGGAGAATCACTGGATAGCTTCCCGGGTGGTAAGGTCGACTGAATTTCAGTCACAGGCATTGTCTTTACCCTCAGTGAAGGGAGGGTATGTTGAAAGAGTTCCAAGCTAGATACTGTGACAAACTAGACGATAAAGGCTCGATACATCGCTACCAACGATGCTACCAAAGAGGAAGTCTGGGTGTATATTAGTTCATGAGATGAACTTCGTTCCTACCATTGTGTGACAATGGAGTTGTGGCTTATGCCTAGGAACCCCCGTCATATCAGTGACCCAGACATATTCTAAAGCAGTATCACCTGATTATGGAGATGGTTGATCTCCAGGAAGATCGAGATTAGGAGAGTAGACTCATAGGACAACACGGCGGATCCACTCACAATGGCCTTTTCCCAGAAAGAGACTTGAATTGGATGGTTGAGTATGAGATACTACAACCACTGCAATATAATGGCCCTAGTGCAAGTGGGAGATTGTTAGTTATATGTATGCCCTAGAGGCCATTACTGTACATGAGATGTATATTGTAGTGGATGCTTGGACATATATAGGGAGGACTTTCTTGCTCAACATTATAGTATGCTATCTGGTTGCACTTTATCTTAACATGTACACTGATTGTCTCTCTGTTACGTATTGATAAAGCCCTTAGGATGTGTACTTGACTACCTGGATTATGATGCGGATCATACTAGTGGGACAAAGGTAGTCGGTAAGTACATCCTTTAATGTCCCTAGTCGTTGGTGTATCGAGACGGGGCAACGATATACTAGAGTAGACTAGCGTATATCCTCTCGACCTTTGTAGATGGGCGATGGATGATACCATATCCATTGGTGTTTGACATCAGAGATGGTATACGGGTGCTCAGTGAAGACTGGGTACACTGGACGGACTCGCCGAGAACTCCCAGAAGGTATTATACCTCACTTCAGATGGCAGTTCTCTGGTGACACTGGTACAGGTTAGTCTGTCGACCCGAGATCATTATAGAGTCTTGTATGATTCCCACTGTGCTTTGATTTCCACCTTACCTTGTTCAAGAGAACGTGCAAAACAGTGGTTTTTGGGTACAGTCCCGAGTTACATGGAGGCAATGAGTTATAGGAAGGGATTTCTTCTCTCCCGGTATTGGGGGTTGATGTTGCGTCGTGCTCGATTGGCTATAACAGAAAGTCCCTTGCCAGGGCTGCTTCAGAGATATACTGGTAAGTGTTATCAGTAGTTTCTCGACCCGTTATGAGCCTCATATCGGCACGACTTATCGAGTTACTGGGGTCTGATGTTTACCACCCCTAGACGAGATATGCGATATATCAGACGAAGAGACCGGACTGTGCGGTAAGTGTTACCGATTGGATTCACTGGAGTATGAGCAGGCTTGCTTGTTGATCTTCTGATCGCTCAATACCCGGGTGGCCTTTACGTTTAGCACGCTTCTTGCAGCTTGTGGGTGATTGATATGATCATCACCTACTGCCGGTGTATTGATGAGTCTTTAGAGTCGTACACAGAGGTTTCCTGGCTCAGGCGAAACGGAGTAGGTGCACATATGAGATATGTGCGGGACCGAGATTAATACGAGTATGTGATACCGTATTCTATTCTCGCGATTTATGTCATCGGTCGGTTATATGCGATATAGCTGGGTTATCGAATCAAGTATTGATTCGATAAATTGGTACACATGATATTAGTCGGTTATATATGATATAGCTGGATTATTAAATCAAGTGTTGATTTAATAATCTAATGTATAATTATATATTTGATATATTAATTTATATTGACTAGTATTGGCTCACTTATGATTGCTTTTCTCACTTGATTGTATATTGAGTATATATGTGATATATACTTGTGTACATGTTTGTATCATGCTTGATGATACATGCAAACATGGGTGTGTGTGTGACTTACACCATAATTAAGATAATGTTAAGGATTTTATTTATTTTAGTAATTCAAAATTAGTGGTATTTTTTCATGGCTTGTAAGCTTGTGGAAGCTTGTAGATCATTTGACTTAGTCTACTAACTTTGTATTATTCAAGATATTTATTAACCAAACCATTATCTTAAACCATGGTTATGTCTCTACATTGGTTAATATGTGATACTAACTCACCCATGGTTTCTATTCTCACCTCCTTAGTTTCATTCTTGAGTTGCTTCATTTTTCATGGTGGTTTTCTTCATCTCTTTCTTCTAGCTTTCTAGCTCCATGAAACATGAAGAAATATTCTGAGAAAATAAAATCTAAAGTGAACCCACTTCCTACTTCTTCATCCTCTAATACATTCCATTTAGTTTAGGGTGTTTGCTTCACTAATTTCATAATTAGTGAAGAGGTAGCATGAGCTTGAGTCTCATCGACGTAGATCATCTTCGGCCTCGAAGACTTCGAGCAAGCTTGTTCATTTCTTCTGAAGAACCGTTTCTAGAGTTCGGTAGATCACAACTCGCAACGAAGGGACTACTACACGGAGCTATTGAAGTGAAGGACCGGTCTACAAAGGTTGTATTCCTCATTCACTTAAATGTAATGGTAGATTACATGTTTCGTTTTGTCAATTTACACTAGCTTGATCCAAGTTTAGGATTTATTAGCACATTAGAATTTTTTAATTTGGCATAGTAGTTGCTGTGAAAACCCAGTAGGGTGCTAAGGAATCCCAACAATTTTGCCCCTAGCGACTTATGACCATAACATGGTCAACAAATCATAAGTGCTAGCCAAGTTCAACCCGTCATTTCCTGATTGAATTAAACCCACCCGCATGACCCTTAACATGGTTAACAAAGTCATACGACTACCCTAATCCAATCTCATCATATGCTTATGTAGATAAGCACTAATCAGCTACCGCACACTACGCCTTAACATGGTAAAGAAACGTAGCACGAATACTAAGTAGTACTTATCTGAAATAACGGAGGGCTATGACAGGTTTTTAATAAAACCTTTTGCGTAATGAACATGATATCGTTGTAGTATCGAGTGATTTTGAAAAGGACTGTTTTTGAGGCCTTGATTGATATGAAAGTTTCGTAGGTTGTATATGAAAAGTATAATCACAATCAAAGAATTTATAGCCGCAATCAATAACGGTGTTGTTGTAGTTCGTTAATCAGTACGGGTCGTCCACTGAGATTCGTGTATTTATTCGTTCTTTCTTTAGTTGAGTCGAAAGAAAATAGTAAAGAAAATTCAAGAAAGTGAATCAAGATTTATTAGATGAAATATTTTCAAGAAAAATCAAGAAAGAGTTTAAAATTTAGTAATCAAGAAAGTATCCAAGATCAATTTTAGTTATAAAGAAAATTGAAGAATAGCTTGTAGGATTCGATAGGAATTAGTAGCAATGATGAATACTAAAAATGACTCATCTTATCTATAGATGAATTATAGCTAGAACGATGGCGATGAATGAAGATTAGGGATCTTTTGAAGAAACTAGGATTTCTCCTTCATTATCCCTTGTCTTTTCATTGATCACCATTCAAATCTAGCCTTTATCAAAGAAAATCATCAATCATTTACTCCCAAATTGCAACGAAATTATCAAGAAAGGTGATCTCGCTCCAAATTTAGTCATTGACGATTCTTTTTCCCAAAGTTCATAATTCTCATAAGACTTAAGATGAGTTTCGGATTTCCTCACCATTTGATCTACCAATTTCTTTTGAATCCTTAGCAAGCGGAGATTTACTCATGCATTATGAAGATAGATGAATCAACAATTAGAAATTTCATAATGTGAGAATTTAATGAAAGCGAGAATTAACAAATGATCACCTTTATTAAATATACTTCTAATTACATTTCCTTCAATCCGAGATTACAAGAATTGCTCACGATCGCACCCTTGTAAAGGTAACTATTCCGTTGAATTTCGCTTTGCTCGATCTCCGTAAGACTTAGACCCGTCTAGGATCTCTTGCTCGTAGATGAAGATCGGCTTCGCGTAATGGGTCTTGAATATCGTCGGTCAATGTTGTTCTCAACGATTCATGATTTTGGATCTTGATTTGGAATTGGATCTTGATTAGGTTTTGGATTTTGTACTAAATGTCTACTAAAATTCAACAACCTCATTAATATAGGCTTAGGTCCCTTTTTATAGCCCTTCACCAATCTTTCACTAGAAGCTAGCTCAATCTTCTCCAAGAAGTTAGGTATTTGTAGGGAAACTTCTAGAATAAGGTAGTTATCAAGCTTCCTCAAGAAGCTAGGCCGTTGTAAGGAAGTTTCCAGAACAAGGTTGTTACAATGGAGCGTCTTCAACAAGCCAGGTAATTGCAATGAAGCTTCTGGAAATGTATCGTCACCCGATGCCCTAACTCGGCCACGGATCCGCGGCGGATCGGCCTGACTTGGCCATGGATCCGCAGCCATTTGGTGAGATCATTGCTTCATATTTTCTGTATATTCTGGTGTTGGCCAATTGGTGAATCTTTAAATCCCTTCTGAATCTCTGGCAGATTTTAACTCTTTGATTTCCTATATTCTGTCGACGAATTTGCGATTCCATTATCTGTCCTGAGATAATTTTCTGCACAAAATCTCAATGAAGAATGTTGAGATATACAATACCATGTGTGAAATAATAAACATACAATTTCCTTCCAGAATGTTAACCATAATGTATAACACGTGGTAATTGATATTTTCCAGAAGAACTTGTAATATGTGTTATATTTATAACAAACATCCTTAGATGATTAGAAAAGTGAGAAAATTGTTATGTTAAAGATTGTAATATTTTCGACTGAACAAATTCCCCCAAACTTGAATTTGATCGTCTCGAGCAAATTTCTTTTATTCAAGAGAAGAAGAAAATAGAAAGAAAAAGAAAAACTAACTAGCACACTTTCGTAGGCAACACGATTGCACTGAGTACGTGCAACAAGCCTTTAAACATCTAGGTGTCCCTAATAGGAGGAGTGTTGTCTCCTGAAGGTTTTCAGCGGATTGCACCCACAAAATCCTATAATAAAAGGAAGACTGTGAAAGTTACATATAAAGATAAGAATTACAAAAGAAAGAACTTGAAAATCAGAGTTTCCAACTTCACATGCTTTTCAGTTGTCATGAGCCTTATCTTAATAGTAATGAAAAGATGTTAGAAATCACATCATCCCTCAATAAAACATTGCCTTTATTCTTCATCCCTATCTTTCTTCCAAACATTGATCAGATACCCCTACGTGTGTGTAAAAGACATCCCTACACTCGTAGAATTCAATTCAAGCTATCCTACAATTGTCCATCTACCTCAGTACTTTTTAGTCGGTGAATTTTTTAGATGTAATCGCTCACAAACTTTTCATGCGACCGTTAATACTTCTTGTGGTACTAACCGACCGACTACGTAATGTGCTCACATATTAAGCGTAATTAGCAATTTCCTCGCCTTGCAACACCTAAGGTTTAGCAGTGACTACCAAACCAGTTGGTCTAAGGCACAAGGTGATGAAGCACCCTCGCTATATTTTTGTTTATGCTGCATTGGTGATTATAAAACAAGTGTTCAGTTTTCTTCAACATTTTATACATTTATTTTTCATTTATTTTTTATTTTCTTCGTACTTTGGCATTTAGACAAGAGCATTTCAAGCTATCTTCTACTATCCCGAGTTTCAAGACGTTTGTAAGTGCGTATAGTAGGGTATCAACGTTCAAATGTTTGGCTTCCAGAATAGGAACTATTTTTCAGACTTATTTTTATCCTCAGATTAGTGACTTCCTTCATCTTACTAACCCTTGGGACAATGGCTCATAATTACTTTTTACTAGTTTCGTCTAAGAAAACATCTAACTTTCTTGGTCTTCTTAAACTCTTCAAATCTTTTAAATGTAATTTTTCACATTCTAATCTTTTATTATAAAAGAAAATTTTAAATTTTTGTTCTAATGCAATGCATGATGCAGAGTAATGCGTAAATAAGCACAAATCTCCCCCAAACCTGTTTACATCAGTGTCCTCACTGTTGTCTCTTTTAAATCTCAAAAACTTGTAGATTTGGGAGGAAAAGTTATTAATGGGGTACAAGAATAAATGAACATAAAAATCTCCCCCAAACTTATTTTTTATTACTCACCTCCATTCTTAAGATAAGACAATATTACCAATGACATGGAGGTGAGGTGGAGGAAATTTAGTCATGATAAAGCGGCGCCTGTAAAAGCAGGAGCTCCTCTGTGGGGTCAGTGGAAAAATACGGTTTTAATCTATTCCTTTTTACTTTGAAAATTGAACCGTTTTTACTATTTTCAACTTCAACTGTCCCGTGCGGGTAGACATACCGCACCACAAATGGTCCTTTCCAACGAGATTTTAGCTTATCCGCGTGAAGATGGAGACGGAAATCGTAAAGAAGGACTTGTTCACCTGGGATAAAAGTTTTTCTCAAAATATTTTTATCGTGAAATACCTTAGTTCGGTTCTTTACTATCACCGCATTATCGTAAGCTTCATCGCGGAGTTCACTTAGCTCATTTAATTGAAGCTTCCGAAAGTTGCAGGCTTGATTTAAATCGAAATTCAGTTCTTTAATGGCCCACATTGCTTTATGTTCAATTTCGACAGGAAGGTGGCAAGCCTTTCCAAAAACTAGGCAATAAGGAGACATATCATGATCGGTCTTATAAACGGTACGAAATGCCCAAATAGCATCCGTCAATTTGGTTGACCAATCTTTCCGGTTTTTAGAAACCGTTTTCTCCAAAAAAAATTTTGATTTGCCTATTGAAAATCTCAGCTTGCCCGCTCGTTAGGGGATGATAGGGCGTGGAAAGTTTGTGGGTGATTGCATATTTCCACATCAAAGTCTCGAAAGACCGATTACAGAAATGCGTCCCGTTGTCGCTAATAATAGCGCGAGGGTGTCCAAATCGCGAAAAGATGTTTTCTTTAAGGAACTTAATAACAACCTTGTTGTCATTAGTGCGACATGGTATTGCTTCCACCCATTTTGAGACGTAATCAACCGCTAACAAGATATACAAATTCCCAAAAGAGTTGGGAAAAGGACCCATAAATTAATACCCCAAACGTCGAAAATTTCAACAACCAAGACGGTTGGAGTGGCATCTTATTTCTTCGAGAAATCCGACCCGTGCGTTGACATTGTGGAAAGGTTTTGCAATGATCATATGCATCTTTAAATAAAGTAGGCCAGCAAAAACCGCATTGCAAAACATTCTCCGCCGTCTTACGTGGCTCAAAGTGACCACCACATGCCTGATCATGACAGAAAGACAGAACACTCTTGAACTCATCATTAGGGACACATCTGCGAATGATTTGATCGGGACAATACTTAAACAAATAAGGTTCATCCCATTAAAAATTCTTTACTCGAGATAGAAATCGATGATTATCTTCTTTAGACCATTCGCTGGGAATAAGTTTCGTTGCTAGATAATTCACGATATCCACGAACCAAGGTTCTCTGGATACGGTCAAGAGCTGTTCGTCATGGAATGAGTCGTTTATTAGTAAGGTCACAATAGGTGAAGAAGAGATGCGCGAAAGATGGTCGGCTACTACGTTTTCACATCCTTTCTTATCTCGAATGACATGATCGAATTCTTATAATAATAAGATCTAACGTATTAACCTGCCCTTAGCATCCTTCTTCGATAAAAGATGTTTTAGGGCGGAGTGATCGGTGTAAACCACAATCGGTGAGCCAATCAAGTAAGGCCTGAATTTTTCTAATGCAAATACAACTGCCAAGAGTTCTTTCTCGTTGGTTGTATAATTAATTTGGCCATCATTCAAGGTCTTACTTGCATAATAAATCACATGTGACATCTTATCAATGTGATGTCCTAAGACTGCACCAACAACAAAATCTGATGCATCACATATTAGCTCAAACGGGCGGTTCCAATCAGGAGATGAAAGAATGGGGGCTGTAGTGAGAGAATTTTTAAGCGATTCAAAAGCAGCCACACAGTCCAAATCAAAGAGAAATGTTGTATCTTTAGCCATGAGAAGAGTTAAAAGGCTATCAATTTTGCTAAAATCCTTAATGAATCTCCTATAAAATCCTGCATGACCAAGGAAAGATCGTATATTTTTGACGCATTTGAGATGAGGAAGGTTATGAATGACATCTATCTTAGCTCTGTCAACCCCAATGCCTTTCCATGAAATGACATGTCCAAGCACAATACACTCTTGGACCATGAAATGGCATTTTTCCCAATTCAAAGTTAAGTTCTTGTCCTTACAGCGGGTAAGAACTGAGTCAAGATGAGATAGGCAATCATCAAAAGAGTCCCCAAATATCGAGAAATCGTCTATGAAAATCTCCAGAAAATTCTCGACCATGTCTGAGAATATCCCCATCACACACCGCAGAAATGTAGCTGGAGCATTGCATAACCCAAAGGGCATGCGTCTATAAGCAAAAGTACCAAAATGAAAAGTAAATATGGTTTTATCTTGATCCTTTTCGGCAATAGGGACCTGGTTATAGCCAGAGTATCCGTCCATGAAACAATAATATTCACGTCTAGCTAATCGTTCCAACATCTGGTCAATAAAAGGTAGAGAGAAGTGATCTTTTCTCGTTGCGGCATTGAGTTTTCTATAATCAATACATACACGCCACCCAGTTTAGTTGCGTGTCTGAATCAAATTATTAGCCTCATTAGCTATGACCGTGATGCCAGACTTCTTAGGGACTACATGAATAGGATCACACATTGGCTATCAGAGATTGGGTAATTGATACAACTATCAAGGCACTTGACAATTTCTTTCTTTACCGCCTCCTTCATGACGGGATTCAACCTTCTTTGTGGTTCTCGGGTTGGCTTAGCTTCATCCATCATATATGTTGTTCAACAATCAAAGGACTAATCCCTTTGATGTCATCCATTGTCCAACAAAATGCTTGCCTATTAGATCTCAAGACCATCAAAAGAGCATCCTCTTGCTCTAGAGCTAGAGAAGAGGATATGATCACAGGCAAAGACTCATTCTCACCTAAATATGCATATTTAAAGTAAGAAGGTAACTATTTGAGATCTATTGTCGGTGGAGAGACAATAGAAGGTCGGGTAAGTGAATGACATTCGGATTCTCGAAGAAGTTCATAGCCTGCAAAGGATACAGACTCGGAATGTGCTACTGACTTTTGGGATGAGTCAGAAGGTTCAAACTCAGGGGTTGACTTGTCAAAAGTGTCCTCACTATGATGATGTGCAAGATCAAATAATGATGTGCTAATGTCGTCGAGATCATCAAAGCAAAGTTCATCAACCTTGCAGCTTTTGGGAGCTATCTCGTGGACAGAATAGACATCAAGCAAATGAGCAGAGGGTTCAGATGGCTGACTTCCAATCTTGTAAAAATTAAGCTCAATTGTCAATTTCCCAAAAGATAGCTTCATGGAACCGTTTCAGCAATTAATGACAGCATTGGAAGTGGCTAAGAAGGGTCGACCAAGAATCACCGGAATTTGGTTCCGTGGGTTTGCTACAGGCTGTGTATCCAAAACAATAAAGTCCACAGGGAATATAAATTCCCCGACTTTTATCAACACATCCTCAGGCTCACCCCTAGGTTTGGTGATGGATCGGTCTGCCATCTGGAGAGTACAATGAGCTAGTTTCAACTCGCCAATCCCTAACTGCTCGTAGACAGAGTATGGAAGCAGGTTAACACTAGCGCCAAGGTCGAGTAAAGCACGGTTAATGTTTTTACCCCCAATAGAAATAGAGATTGTAGGACAGCCAGGGTCCTTACGTTTCTTTTGTAATTGTGGGGTAAAAGCTGTGTTAACATTATTCGTCATGAATACCTTTTTAGGTACTTGAGTCTTCCTCTTCCTAGTGCACAAGTCCTTAAGGATTTTCGCATAAGCTGGAACTTGTTGAATAGCATCTAGGAGAGGGATATTGATGTTAACCGGTTTAAACATTTCCATAATCTTCTCCATTTGTGGACCTGGTTTGTTTCCCCTTAACAGATTTGGATAAGGAGCTTTAGCAATAAGAGCTGGGTCCTACCTTGGAGAAGGTCGTGTGGGTGGAACAGATCCCAGAATTGGAGTGGGGATCGTCTTTGGTTGACTAGAAGAAGTGGGCTGAGGGTTCGAGCCTTGAGGAAAACGGAGAATAGGCTCGGAAGAAGATGATGGACTAGAAGAAGTAGGATCAGAAGTGGAAGTGGAAGTGGAAGCCGGGGTATTATTGATAGATTCATCATTATCAATATCAATCTGTTCACCGACTTGATTATTCAACACTCTTCCAGATCTCAACGTTGTAATGACATTCACATTGTAGTGTTGTGAGTGTCCAGGGTTCGATAGGGGTTGAGATGGAAGTTTCCCTTTCTCTCTAGCACTCATTTCGGCATTTAATCGTGCAATTTGTGCTTCTATCGATTTAATACTCTCACCGTGGGAGGCGGAGTTCTTCTTTATATCATCGATAGAAGACCTTATATCAGCCGACACTTGGATGGAATGTTTCATAAACAAATCCAAGGTTCGTTCGAGTGAAGAAGAGTTATCGGTACCGGCCAATTGCAAAGAATTATTATACGGTGCAGATGTGTTGGCCGGATTTTGAAAATTTTGTGGTTGAAAGGGGTGTTGACTCAGTTGTAGTGGTTGCTGTTGTTGTGGAGGGACCCTTTGAAAGTTATTTTGGTTTGGAACCGTATTTTGAGTTTGGTGTTGGTTCCAAGCAAAATTAAGGCGATTCCTCCAACCCTGATTATAAGTGGAAGAATAAGGATCGTTTTTAGGTCGCTGTTGAAAAGCAGCATTAGTGTGTTCTTGACCTTGAATCGGAGAATTCAAAGGACATTCTTCAGTCAAATGTGATGGATCGGAACAGCATCCACACACGGTTTTAGGGAGTGTGACCTTGGTTTAGAGAGGCTAATAAAAATTTGTGTTCCATAGCTTCAAGTTTCTTTTGCATTGCTGCCATTTCAGCTTTGACCGCTATGGAAACATCAAGTTAATGGATACCACCCCTAGATGATGGTTGACTAACACTCTCCCATTGCAAAGTTTCTTCAGCAAAATATTCCAAAAATTTCCAAGCTTCACCATCGTCTTTAAACATGAAATTGCCTTGACACATGGATTCAAGCATCTGCTTTGTTTTTGGATTAATGCCCTCATATATGATTCGACAGAGATCCCATTGATGGATTCCGTGATGAGGACATTGGACTAGTAGATCCTTGAATCGTTCAAAACACATCCAAAATTGTTCACTGGGAAGCTGGGTAAATTGATTGATTTCGCTGCGAACACGGGCAGTCTTATGATTGGGATAAAATTTCTTAAGGAATGCTATGACGAATTCATCCCAGTTGGAAATAGATTGTGCAGCTGTGTTATAAAGCCATTTTTCGGCTAAATCGCACAAAGTGAACGGGAGATGACGTAAACGCATAGCATCCACAGAAAGTTGTGAAGTGCCCATCATAGTACATACGTTTTCGAATTTTGTGATAAAAACATATGCGTCTTCAGATTCGAGACCGTGAAATTTAGGTAAAAGATTGATATAATAAGGTTTGATTTCGAAATTATCCCCATTGGCTAGTGGAATGGACAGACAAGTAGAAAGAGGACGACGTATAGGGTAGCATCTCTCTTGGAGAGATATACACGGTAAATTCTGCGCACCTACGGGCGGTGCCAAAGTAGTGTTAAAATTTGATGGAGATCCGTCCATCGCGGTAGATGTGGTGTGTGGTGAGGAAAAAGAAGATGTAGAAATACCGACTTCGGAGTCGATAGAAGAAAGGCGGACAAGACGGGCACTAGAATCCCGTGTCCATCCGAGCATGCACTAAACGGTTTAGCACAAGTGGCAGCGTAGGTGATAATTAGAGAAAGCGGTTTGTTTTAGTTTTTGGTTTGTTTTTTAAAAGACGGATTTAGAAAAATCACACAACAAAAATGCAAAATCAACCCTAGATCTATGGTCACCTAAGTCAAGTCACTAGACCGCTCCTAGACTTCTAGAAGATAAATCGCAGGATAAATCCTCTACTATCTTTTTATCCCACTTGTGGCCAGGTAAGTGCCAGGTATGTGGGAGGTATTCTCTACGTAAGTAGCGGGCCTAATTAAGTAACCACTTGCCTTAGACACACTTGCCTTGGACATCACAAAAAAAATGCGGATAAGCAATAGATTACCCATGAACTTCTTCTGTCCTAATTGAGTGCGAAAGTCCTTAGAGTCTTGTCTAGATATATTTTAGTTAATGAAAGGTGATGCAGATGCTATTTTTATGATTTTTGGGGCTTAGAAAGGGTAATGAAATACCCACCTAATCTGAATTTAGTCTTTGCCCCTTAATTTCCGTATTAAAATATGCACAAACAACCAATATAAAAATACGAAACAAGATTTTTTTAAGCGCAGCGAAATTTTGCAAAGAATCCTGCAGAAAAGTTGTTATTGGACATATAAGAGGAGAGATAAGAATGTATAGAATATACCAGAGAAAACTGAAGCCCTAAATCGTCAAGAATGCCGCGGATCCGCCGCCAATACCTGTATTTTGACGTGGTTTCGCGGTTGATTGAACGGTTCTTTGAATGAAATTTTGTACTGCTGCTCCCTTTACTCCTCTGTCCTAGATGAAATGATCTGAATATTTTTCTCCCTGCCACAGCGATTCCAGATTTCCTTGCATAATTCACACACTAATCGTTAAGCACACGACGTGATTTTGATTCAAATTTTGATAGAATAATAATATTTCAACTCAAATAGCAAGAACGAACAAATTACGCACGCATCCCCGGCAACGGCGCCATTTGATTGATATGAAAGTTCCGTGGGTTGTATATGAAAAGTATAATCACAATCAAAGAATTTATAGACGCAATCAATAACGGTGTTGTTGTAGTTCGTTAATGAGTACGGGTCGTCCACTGAGATTCGCGTATTTATTCGTTCTTGCTTTAGTTGAATCGAAAGAAAATAGTAAAGAAAATTCAAGAAAGTGAATCAAGATTTATTAGATGAAATATTTTCAAGAAAAATCAAGAAAGAGTTTAAGATTTAGTAATCAAGAAAGTATCCAAGATCAATTTTAGTTATCAAGAAAATTGAAGAATTGCTTGTAGGATTTGATAGGAATTAGTAGCAATGATGAATACTTAAAATGACTCATCTTATCTATTGATGAATTATAGCTAGAACGATGGCGATGAATGAAGATTGGTGATCTTTTGAAGAAACTAAGGTTTCTCCTTCACTATCACTTGTCATTTCATTGATCACCATTCAAATCTAGCCTTTAGCAAAGAAAATCATCAATCATTTACTCCTGAATTGCAACGAAATTATCAAGAATGGTGATCTCGCTCCAAATTTGGTCATTGATAATTCTTTTTCCTAAAGTTCATAATTCTCATAAGACTTAAGACGAGTTTAGGATTTCCAAACCATTTGATCTACCAAATTCCTTCGAATCCTTAACAAGCGGAGATTTACTCACGCATCATGAAGATAGAAGAATAAACAATTAGAAATTCCATAATGTGAGAATTTAAAAAAAGCGAGAATTAACAAATGATCACCTTTATTAAATCAACTTCTAATTATACTTTCCTTCAATCCAAGGTTACAAGAATTGCTCTCGATCGCTCCCTTGAAGAGGTAACTATTCCGTCGAATTTCGCTTTACTCGATCTCCATGAGACGTGGACCTGTCGAGGATCTCTTGCTCATAGATGAAGATTGGCTTCACGCAAAGGATCTTGAATGTCGTCGCTCGATATTGTTCTCAATGAATCTTGATTTTGGATCTTGATTTGGAATTGGATCTTGATTAGGATTTGGATTGTGTACTAAATGTCTACTAAAATTCAACAACCTCGTTAATGTAGACTTAGGTCCCTTTTTATAGCCCTTCACCAATCTTCCACTAGAAGCTAGGTCAATCTTCCCCAAGAAGCTAGGTAGTTGTAGGGAAACTTCTAGAATAAGGTAGTTATCAAGCTTCCTCTAGAAGCTAGGCTGTTGTAGGGAAGTTTCCAGAACAAGGTTGTTACAACGGAGCGTCTTCAACAAGCCAGGTAGTTGCAATGAAGCTTTTGGAAATGTATCGTCACCCGATGCCCTAACTCGGCCGTGGATCCGCGGCGGATCGGCCTGACTCGGCCGTGGATCCGCAGCCGTTTGGTGAGATCATTACTTCATATTTTCTATGTATTCTGGTATTAGACAATTGGTGTTTAGGTGATATCTGGAATCTTTAAATCCCTTCTGAATCTCTGCCAGATTTTAACACTTTGACTTGCTGTATTTTGTCGGCGAACTTGAGATTCCGACATCTGTCCTGAGATAATTTTTTGCACAAAATCTCAATGATGAATGTTGAGATATACAATACCATGCGTGAAATAATAAACATACAATTTCCTTCCAGAATGTTGATTATAATGTATAACACGTGGTAATTAATATTTTCCAGACGAACTTCTAATATGTGTTATATTTATAACAAACATCCTTAGATGATTAGAAAAGGGAGGAAATTGTTATGTTAAAGATTGCAATATTTTCGACTGAACAATTTCCCCCAAACTTGACTTTGATCGTCTCGAGCAAACTTCTTTTATTCAAGAGAAGAAGAAAATAAAAAGAAAAAGAAAAACTAACTAGCTCACATTCGTAGGAAACACGATTGCACTGAGCACGTGCAATACGCCTTTAAACCTCTAGGTGTCCCTAATAGGAGGACTGTTGTCTCCTGATGGTTTTCAGCAGATTGCACCCACAAAATCCTATAATAAAAGAAAGACTATGAAAGTTAAATATAAAGTTAAGAATTATAAAAGAAAGATCTTGAAAATCAGATTTTCCAAGTACACTAGCTTTTCGGTTTTTATGAGCCCCATCTTAATAGTCATGAAAAGATGTTAGAAATCACATCATCCGTCAATAAAACATCTCCTTTATTCTTCATCTCTACCTTTCTTCCAAACATTGATTATATACCCCTACGTGTGTGTAAAAGACATCCCTACACTCGTAAAATTCAATTCAAACTATCATACTCTTGTCCATCTACCTCAGTACTTTTTAGTCGGTGAATTTTTTAGATGGAATTGCTCATACATTTTTCATGCAACCGTTAATACTTCTTGAGTTACTAACCGACCGACTAATCAATGTGCTCACATATTATGCGTAATTAGCAATTTTCTCGTCTTGCAACACCTAAGGCTTAGCAGTGACTCCCAAACCAGTTGGTCTAGATGAAGCACCCTCGCTATATTTTTGTTTATGCTGCCTTGGTGATTACAAAACCAGTGTTCATTTTTCATCACCATTTTATACTTTTATTTTTCATTTATTTTTTATTTTCTTCGTACTTTCGCATTTGAACAAGAGCTTTTCAAAGTATCCTCTATTATCCTGAGTTTCAAGACGTGTGTAGCTGCGTATAGTACGGTATCAGCGTTCAAATGTTTGGCTTCCATAATAGGAACTATTTTTCAGACTTACTTTTATCCTCAGATTAGTGACTTTCTTCATCTTACTAACCCTTGGGACAACGGCTCATAACAACTTATTACTAGTTTCGTCTAAGAAAACATCTAACTTTCTTGGTCTTCTTAACTTCTTCAAATCTTTTAAATGTAATTTTTCACTTTCTAATCTTTTATTATGAAAGAAAATTTTAAAATTTTGTGCTTATGCAATGTATGATGCAGAGTAATGCGAAAATAAGCACAAATCTCCCCAAAACCTGTTTACAGCAGTTTCCTCACTGTTGTCTCTTTTAAATCTCAAAAACCTGTAGACTTAGAAGGAAAAGTTATTAATGGGGTACAAGAATAAATGAATATGAAAATCTCCCCCAAACTTATTTTTTATTACTCACCTCCATTCTTAAGATGAGACAATATTACCAATGATATGGAGGTGAGGTGGAGGAAATTTTATCATGATAAAGCGGCGCCTGTAAAAAAAGGAGCTCCTCCGTGGGGTCAGTGGAAAAATACGGTTTTAATCTTTGCCCATTCACTTTGAAAATTGAACCGTTTTTACTATTTTCAACTTCAACTATCCCGTGCGGATAGACATACCGCACCACAAATGGTCCTTTCCAACGAGATTTTAGTTTACCCGCATGAAGATGGAGACGGGAATCGTAAAGAAGGACTTGTTGACCTGGGATAAAAGTTTTTCTCAAAATATTTTTATCGTGAAATACCTTAGTCCGGTTCTTTACTACCACCGCATTATCGTAAGCTTAATCGCGGAGTTCGCTTAGCTCATTTAATTGCAGCTTCCGAAAGTTGCACGCTTGATTTAAATCGAAATTCAGTTCTTTAATGGCCCACATCGCTTTATGTTCAATCTCGACAGGAAGGTGGCAAGCCTTTCCAAACACTAGGCGATAAGGAGACATACAAAGATCGGTCTTATAAGCGGTACGAAATGCCCAAAGAGCATTCGTCAATTTTGTTGACCAATCTTTCCGGTTTTTAGAAACTGTTTTCTCCAAAAAAATTTTGATTTGCCTATTGGAAATCTCAGCTTGCCCGCTCGTTTGGGGATGATAGGGCGTGGAAAGTTTGTGGGTGATTGCATATTTCCGCATCAAAGTCTCGAAAGACCGATTACAGAAATGTGTCCCGTTGTCGCTAATAATAGCGCGAGGGTGTCCAAATAGCGAAAAGATATTTTCTTTAAGGAACTTAATAACAACCTTTTTGTCATTAGTGCGACATGGTATTGCTTCCAACATTTTGAGACGTAATCAACTGCTAACAAGATGTACAAATTCCTAAAAGAGTTGGGAAAAGGACCCATAAAATCAATACCCCAAACGTCGAAAATTTCAACAACCAAGATCGGTTAGAATGGCATCTCATTTCTTCGAGAAATCTGACCCGTGTGTTGACATTGTGGATAGGTTTTGCAATGATCATATGCATCGTTAAATAAAGTAGGCCAGTAAAAACCTCATTGCAAAACTTTCTCCGCCGTCTTACGTGGACCAAAGTGACCACCACATGCCTCATGATGACAGAAAGACAGAACACTCTTGAACTCATCATTGGGGACACATCTGCGAATTATTTGATTGGGACAATACTTAAACAAATAAGGTTCATCCTAGTAAAAATGCTTTACTCGGGATAGAAATCGATGATTGTCTTGTTTAGACCATTCGCTGGGAATAAGTCACGTTGCTTGATAATTCGCAATATCCACGAACCTAGGTTCGCTGGATACAGTCAAGAGCTGTTCGTCAGGGAAAGAGTCGTTTATTGGCAAGGTAACAATAGGTGAAGAAGAGATGCGCGAAAGATGGTCGGCTACTACGTTTTCACATCCTTTCTTATCTCGAATGACAAGATCAAATTCTTGTAATAATAGGATCTAACGTATTAACCTGCCCTTAGCATCCTTCTTCGATAAAAGATGTTTTAGGACGGAGTAATCGGTGTAAACCACAATCGGTGAGCCAATCAAGTAAGGGATTATTGCTTCATATTTTTTGTATATTCTGGTGTTGGCCAATTGGTGTTCAGGTGATATCTGGAATCTTTAAATCCCTTCTGAATCTCTGCCAGATTTTAACTCTTTCAATTCCTGTATTTTGTCAGCGAATTTGCGATTCCGATATCTGTCCTGAGATAATTTTCTGCATAAAATCTCAATAAAGAATGTTGAGATATACAATACCATGCGTGAAATAATAAACATACAATTTCCTTCCAGAATGTTGATTATAATGTATACCACGTGGTAATTGATATTTTCCAGACGAACTTGTAATATGTTTTATATTTATAACAATCATCGTTACATGATTAGAAAAGTGAGGAAATTGTTATGTTAAAGATTGCAATATTTTCGAATGAACAGGCCTTTACTAGTTTTTCTAAAGAGGTCACTCCCGGTGAAGGGATCTCGACTCTTTCCTCATCGAAGGAGGTGCAGGATATTTCATAAATACCACTATGCAAAGAAAAAACTATAGAAGCAATCAAAAGACAAACCGCGTGGGTTGTAGCATCTGCCAGTTTTGCTAAAGTGGTCACTTCCGGTGAAGGGATCTTGGCTCTTTCCTTATCGAATAAGGTGTTGGATATTCTACAAGGAATACCGCTATGCAAAGCAAGAACTAGAGCTATAAGTTTTTAAAACAAGTTTTTACAATATCTTTTAGGTTTCTTTTATTTCATTAATCTCATTAATGAATTCCCATCAAATTATGCTTCCTAAGCATCACAGAAGAAACGAAAGCAGCAATATTTATTATATATCATATATATAAAATATAAGCATTCGTCTCAGAATATCAAGTGATCACATCATAGAATATTAGCAGCAGAAGAACACATATGAAATATTGGATATATTAGGAATTCCGTGTTATTAATTAAGCCAATAAAAAATGTGGATTCCACGGTGGTGATGAATAGCCAAACCCACATCCCTAGACCCCTACAAGAGCGGCAAGCAACTTTACTAATTCTAGAGTTAGGAGACCTGGTCTCGACTCCTCGAGATGGTCTCCCACTGGACTATAGAACCCGGTTACTTGTGTTCTCCTTCTTGGGTCTATCCTAATGCGGAAAAGTAAATAATATACATCAATGGTGACACCATCCTCAACTTGGAAGTGCCCCAATAAAAGAATATTACATACAAGCTTTTACATGAATGAAAATGAAAAACTCTCATCTCACATAAAAAAAACCCCGGCTATTCAAAACACGACGATCTAATATAACATATCATAGCAACACATAACATCACATGTCATCAAAGTAAGTAAATATGCGTATCCCAATTGTCGTTGACATATAGTAACGAAACCGGCGATACACCACATATTACACTTACGGGCGCAGAAAAGAAAGTGAAAAACTACAATAATTGGAATCCGCAACCATCTTTGACATCATAAACCCAATGTATCACATACTTTGGATTTCATGCCTAACCAAATGAATTCCTTAGACATCACATGCCTAACAGTTATAAACCCCGCGTTTTAGTCTCGATATTGAAAACACTTTCCAATAACCAGTCGGGTAATTCAAGAAGATTCCTGATAACCTGATCGAATGCTCGTCGGAAACTTTAGTAGACGGCCGCACCCGCGATGCCGTCGACGAAGTGCACGAAGGTAGAGCAACGCAGCCGCGAGCACCCGAACGGATGCTTTTGGCGACGGGGTTCTCCTACAGTCACTTGGTCGGGGGCTATGGGGCGTGGCTATCTAGTAAGGTTACCCGGCGAGTATCCGCGTACACTCCGTAATTGTGACGGACTTATAAAATTCAAACTAGTTATCTCATAACTAATTTTGTGGATTCCAAATATTGTATCACAATCATAGATGGCTAAATGATGTTAAACTTTTCGATCGGATAAACAAACACCCAAAATTTCCAAAAAAGTTCAACACTTGACTGGAGTTTAAAAAAGTACCCAGAACATGCCACAACACCTATGAACCATCCATAGAAGAGCCGACCCATGCCTCACCCATGTCGCCACAGAACTGCCGCAAACTCTAGGGTATGACCGCAGTTCCGCGATCCAAAAAGTTGAGTTTGGGTATCATTCTTCTAAAGGGTCCACATAATCGCTTGCATGATTTTCTGAAGATTTTAAACTTGGAAAAAATCCAACTCCTAGAAAATTTCCAACGAGGGAAAATATGGGTTATTGATGTTCGTTCGAACTTTTTAACGTCGTCTAAATAACCCCAATAGATGTTAGAATTTTGATTACGAAACACTCTGAATTGCCTTTGCAGAAAATTAACATCACATGCAAATTTAGAAAAAACAAGAAACACCTGAAACACTAAAACCCAGAGACTGGAACACCCTAGAATTTTCAACCCGAAACAATGAAATAAAACCGAGCAGGCCGTTTTTGGGAGCAATGTGGACGGCCATTTTTCAGCGAGGGAGGTTGAATTTTCTACTGTGTTCATGTTACATCTCATATAACATTCTGCAGTAGCTTAAAAAAATTTTAGAGGCTATTTAAATTCGATAGAAACTAGGATTGTAGATCGGGTGTTTCGGAGTTGTTTCGGTTTCGTAATCTAACAAATATCGTTTAAATCTCTAGCTTCGCTCTGATACCATTGTTGGGTTCCCTAGGGCGGCAGCAAGATTTCGGGAGGTATCGTCCATGTCGTTTTCAAATTTTTGTTGTACTAAAGAACCCTAACCCTAGAATCTTAACTGGAGATTTAGACGAACTACAATGTAAACAACTTTACATCTAAGTGAATGAGGAATACAACCTTTGTAGACTAGTCCTTCACTTCTAAAGCTCCGTGTAGTAGTCCCTTCGCTCCAAGTAGTGAACACCCGAACTCTAGTAAGGGTTCACATGAAGAAATGAACAAGCTTGCTCGAATTCTTCGAGGCCGAAGATGATCTACGTCGAGGAGACTCAAGCTCATGCAACCTCTTCAATAATAGTAGATTAGTGAAGCAAACTCCCTAAACTAAATGGCTAATATAGTAGAGGATGATGAAGTAGGAGTTGGGCTCACTTTAGATTAATTTTTCTCACATTATTTCTTCACCATTTGAAAAACTAGTGAGCTTTCTCATGAGGAAGAAGAAGATGAAGTGGAGATGAGAATGAAACTCATGAGGTGAGAATAGCAACCATGGGTGAGTTGGTGTCATAAACTAACTCATGTAGAGAATCAACAGTGGGTTAACAATAATGGTTGGGTTAATAAATATCTTCAAGTAAAACAAAATTGGTGGACTTGGTCAATGGTTCCACAAGTTTCAACCATGTGACTAATTACCACTAATTTGTGAATTACTAAAATAAATAAAATCTTAGGATTATCATAACCATGGTGTAAGTCTTATACACCCATATTGCATGTGGCATAAAACATGATACAAATAAATGCACATTAATATATATCACATATATACCATATGCACACAGGTGAGAAAAAGAAATGTTTAAGTGAGTAAATATTAGTTATTGTAAATTAATATATCACATATATGTTTATACATTAAATCATTAAATCAACACTTGATTTAACAATCTGGCTATATCACCTACAACCGACTAATATGAAATGTTACAATCTATCGAATCAACACTTGATCCGATAATCCGGCTATAACACATATAACCGACCGATATCACATATCACGAGAATAGAATACGGTATCACATACGCGCATTATTCTCATTCCCGCACATATCACATATGTGCTCCTACTTCGTTTCGCATGAACCAGGAAACCTCTGTGTAGGACTCTAAAGACTCGTCAATACGCCGGCAGTAAGTGATGATCATATCAAAAACCCACAAGCAGCAAGCGGTCTACAAAACGTTGTTGGCGTTTATGCCCTAGAGGCCATTATTGTATCATACTAGATTGTATATTACTTAATGGAAGCTTGGGATATTCACAGTTATGTTGACAGTCTTGCTAAAAATGGTAGTATGCTACTTGGTTTGTTTCTACTTTAATATGTGCATATGTTTCTTTTAACATATCGCTTATACATATTAGTAGAACCCTTAGGATCTTTGCTTGATTATCAGCGTTGTGATGGCAATCACACTAGTGGGTGCTGGGTAGTCTATAAGGAACATCCTAGACAGGTCCCTGGTCGTAGGATTATCGAGACAGGGCATCGATACTCCGGAGTAGACTTGTGAATACGCTTCTTATCCCAGCATGGGGAGATGGTCTGTCCCACAGCCATCAGTACGTCGTACTGGAGATAGTATGCAGGTGCTCATTAGGTTACGGGTACACCGGACAGAACTCGCCGGGAACTACAGGTTTGTACTATACCCATCGTCAGATAGCAGTTCCCAGGTTACATGTGTACAGCTTAGTCCGTCGACTTGACATTGCTACTTCACCTCGAGTGTGTTCCCACTGTACTTAGATTACTACCCTACCACAGCTCAAAAGAGTCATGCAAACAGGTAGTGGTTGGGTGCAGTCCCGAAGCACTTGGAGGCTGTGGCGATTAGACAGGATTCATTTCTCTCTATATTGGGGGTTGATATCACGCTGTGTATGGAGAGTCATTACGCAAGATCCCTGGCCAGGTCAAGTGAGATTTACTGGTAGGTGCTCCAGTAGTTTCTCAAGGTGTAATGGGCTTCACTCCGACATGACCTATACCGCTATTAGGGGTCTGACGTTTACCGCCGCCCATGGCCCGATATGAGATAGTCCTAGACGAACAGACCGGACCGTACGGAGATTGTCACATATAGGCTCAGTAGGAGATCGGATGGGTTTCCTCATCGTCCTTCTTATCAACATCTACTTGGGGACCGTTACGTACAGCTAGTACCGCTTGCAGCCTGTGGTCAAATCCACTGCCAGCGTAGTGTCGAGTCTTTAGAGTCCCACACAGAGAGTTTCCGTGCACCGGGCAAAAGGTGTAGAGGCTGTATGGTTTTACGGCAGGGCCGCGATCACTTACGTACACTTGTGCACGTACCGTGACCGGGTAGAAAATACTAGTGGGCTTTGGTTTAAGCCGGATCCTAATATTATAAAGATGGATTTATTCAGTCTCAGTTTATCCGTGTTTTTTCGGAAATACGGATGGGAGAGGTAGGCTCATAATTTGTCGGGAAGCTTCTAGAAGGAGGTGACTCATTTGTGTTTATTTCTTTTTAGATTTAAACTAAATAAGTGTCACGACCCGAAATGGCACGTGACTGGCCCTTGAATCATATGAAGTCTATAGGACCCCATCTAATTCAAGTAAGCCAAAAGCCCAGAAATCTAAAACCATTTTAAATAATAAATAAAGGAAAACTTGTTTAAAAGCAAGTGGTTTTAATAGCATAAGCCGAATTATGCGTTTTTAAAACATCAAGTAATTTTTGAAAATTTCGGCAGAGTTTCCTTTGTAAATACTGGCCCCGAACGGGATACAACATGAATAATATGAATAAAGGAATTCCTAAGCGGGAGCTAGCTCTTCGTCTATTGACGGTCACAACCACGCAAGCAATATAATATACAACGCTAAGGGCAAGGATCAAAACTCAAAAGGAAACTCAAAACAATAAGAAAACTATAATAATACAAGCGCGACTCTACGGTCGAAAAATACACAACTGGTTTTCTAAGTCTGAAATAAATATACAAGTCTGGTTAATGGAGTTTCTAGATACAACAATGAAAATAAAATACAAGGGTGGTCACGATGCGAGTGAACCCACCTACCAAAGCAATCACTCGGAATGGGAGCAGTGTGCCAGAAAGCCGCAATGAAACATGTACGGCAAAACCTGCAAGAAACTGTGGCACAACGGGGGTGAGTTGCCAGCTCGTGAGTAGAAAACATCACAGAGCAGAAATCGCATGTATGACTCAATCCTAGGTCAAACGATCAGTAATATATATCCTCAAAATGATAAATTCTGGAGCAAGATAAGGTGGCAAGGGCAAACATCTATACATCAGTGTAATACCAAGTGCTCATGTCAGTGCCTCAGGTAGCAACATATCATAAACATGAGGTGTTGTTCACATCATAATATTGCAATTCATACGCCCCATTTTTGTGCAATTTATAAGTAAACAGGTGCTTTTGACGATCGTTTGTTACATGATACAGGATACAGACTTTTGAAGCAAATACAGTGAAAAAGACAAAGATGATACAGGAAATGGACTTTTGACCAACCAGCACACGGATCCTACTCAAGCCGAGACGAACGTCAAGAGAAACGGTCAAAAAGATCCTTACAAGGTTCACTGAGAATCTGGAGAATACTAGAAAGCCCAACAGAGAAAAGAACAGTAAAAAAAGAGAGCCCAAGAGAAGATCAACCAACCACAGAAAGATGGTGGGCCCAGCCTACCAAATGGCCGCGGATCCGCGGCCAAAGGCATGTCTTTGCCGCGGAAACGCGGCCATATTGTGCCCGTGTCGGCACCGACTTCTTGTGTCGGTGTGTCGTTTCATGTGTTGGGATTTTTAGGGGGTAAATCAGTAAATTCATGTCTACGAGAGTCTGTAACCCTAGCTTCACTAGTTACTTATAAATTGTAATCTAGATCTAAAAAATTGTATGCCTCTTTATATTCAATAAAAGTGAGATTTGTTGAAGGAATCAAGAGCATCATCTTCTTCGCGTAAGTCTTTAATTTTATTTAATTCCTGCATTAGTATAATTGTTCTATTTGCCCTAGTAATCATTTAATTGCTAGTTACCTAATTTTTAATCTGTCGTGAGGTAACGATTTAAAACATAAAACATAAAAATGATTCTTACTCATAATTCCCTAATGTGCGAGTAAAATTCTCGCTCGTTAGGGTTGGGAACAAGGGAGTGAGTGAGAGACGGATGTCTCTCACCTCCTTCAATGTCAACTTATTTTTAAACGAAACCTTCATGCACACATATACGATCCGCCCCCTACGGCACCCTACCTACAAGGTAACGGTGTTCCGTAGTATAAAAGGCCGGACTTATATGATGTCCATGAAGATCACATCAATGAATAAGAAAAGACGGACAAGGATCTAGAGGAAGAAACTTAGTTTCTTCCCGATCATCCTAATCCCTTTTCCTATTGATTGTTGTGATTTTCCCAAAAGCTTAAATCACGGCATTGAAAGAGGTGAACACATTGATCTCAACACACCTACCTTCGACCTAACCCTAATGAGTTCTTTCTCATCACTTAAATTCGTCTTAAACTCAATCGATAAAAACCAAACAACGATTTTAATCAACTCGTTATAACACAAAATCAAAAACTAACACATCCCTGCGGATCGACCCGTATTCACCGGCTAGCTGCGAAGCGACGCCGTTTCTGATTACGGTAAACTATAAATTTTTGGATTAATCAAATGGCGCCGTTGCCGGGGATGGCGTAATTTTCTCTTTTTGTATGATTTCGGGTTGATATAAACTTTGAAAAATTATAAAAAATCAGAAAATACAAAATACAAAAATATTCTTTTCATTATCTTTATCTGTTTGAAGGGGTTCTTCGTTTGAATCTTGCAGGAATAGCGAAGGGTTACGAGTCTGGAATTTTACAGAAAGCTAAACAGAAAAGTACATATCAGAGAAGAGTACAAAGTTCAAGACAGAGCAATAGATTTTTTTTCAGGAGCTGATCTTCCTCTTCCAGCGCGTTTCCGCGGCAGTAGTGGGACCCAGGCGGCGGAACCGCGGCCCTCTGGGCTGTTCTCTGTGTGAAAATTGCAAGGTTAGTTCTCTCTCTCTTCCCTCTGAAACCTCCATATTTCCACTGTAAACTTTTCTGCAGGGTTCTTTGCGTAAAAAAGTCTTTCTCCCCCCTTCTAAATAACAGATTTCTGCAGGTTTCTTTGCGCCGCGCTAAAAAAAAAAATTGATTGCAAGTGAATTATTGTTTTGCATATTTTAATCGGACTTAAGGGGCTATTTGACCAAACTCAGATTGGGTGGGGATTTCATCACCCTTCCCAGGACCCCAGAAAACACCTAAAGCATTTTGCATCGACCACCTTTAATTAAAAAAGATTAGACTCAGACCTAAGGACAGCGAGCTCAATAGGAAAAGGACTAGGGTAGGCATCGGCCGTTTATCCTAACCGACATTGCGGTGTCTAGGCTAGTGGTTATTAATTAGGCCCACTGTAGTGGTGGTTCCTTCCCACTTACCTGGCCGTATTTGTCCGTGAAGAGGCGGTTTGAGGTCTATTTCTAGCCCTAGTTAGGAGCTGTCTAGTAGACCTAGGCGACCCTAGATCTAGGCCTGATTGTGCATGTGTGGTTGATACAGTTGTGTCACGAGTCTGTTTTCAAAAACCTCCTCGCAAAACTCACAAACAAAAAAAAAAAATAAAGAAAATCTTTTAAAAACTTGCAACTTGCCGCTAAAGAAAACTTGCACCTCACTTCCACCACTTCTTCTCACTGACGTTATCTTACCCCCACCTTCTGTTTTTTCTCTTTTTTCTGACTGCACTACCCTTTAGTATATGTCATTTTGGACTAGGGATACTAACGCCCGATTAGTCCGCGTTTCGTTGGTTCCGACCGACGAACCCTTCGACGAACCCTTCGTCGATCTTCCGTCCACGTCCTTACCTCCACATTCAAATTCTTCTTTCGAAGGTATGTCGGGATTCAACCCCAACGATACCTTACCGACGGGAATGATTCCACCTCCGCCAGGTGCGAATAACCCGAATCTACCGCCTGTTGTAGCGCCCGCACGAGTTGCGCTCCAGGATCTCTTCTACCCCGTTCGCACTTCTTTACCCACATGTCTTTCACCCCCACCGGCGAATGGGGATAATTTCGAAATAAAACCACACTTCATCAATATGCTGCCTAAGTTTCATGGTTTGGAATCCGAAGATGCATATATTTTCATTAATAAATTCCAAAACGTTTGCAGCATGATGAAGACAACCCAATTAAGTGATGACGCTATAAGGCTAAGGGTCATTCCTTTCACCTTATGTGACCTAGCCGAGAAGTGGCTATATAGCACCGCATCACATTCCATAAGAAATTGGGACGAGTTTGTGAAGGCTTTTCTGAAAAAGTTCTATCCTCACCATAAAACTGCCAGAATTCGAAATGAAATAATTCAATTTTCACAACTTCCTTCCGAACCATTCTGGAAGTGCTTCGAGAGATTTAAAGACCTACTAGTTCAATGCCCTCACCATGGGATAGAAAGTTGGCAACTTTGCCAAACATTATATGAGGGATTGAACTCGGCAACGAAGCAGTTGCTAGAAACCATCTGTCAAGGTCATTTTCTCTCTAAGTCTAATGATGAGGTATGGCAGTTTCTCGAGGATCTTAGTGAGCAGACAATACAGTGGGAGAGCACCAAGACCACATCAACTTCTAGTGGTCAATCTAGGGCGGGCATACATCAAATAGAGATGTCGATTGCTATGAAGGCCGAGATGGCCGCTCTGACGAAAAAGCTAGAAGCGATCGAGAACAAAATCTCGTCGTCTTCTCCTGCCCCTGCTATGCCCCCATGTACTGTCTGTGCTTGTTGTGCGGATCCATCGCACCTGACTGAAGAGTGTCCTTATAATGCATCCACTCAAGGACAGGATCAAGTCAATGCTGCATTTCAGCAACGACAAAGGAACGATCCGTACTCTTCGACGTATAATCCGGGGTGGAGGAGTCACCCAAACTTCGCTTGGAACCAAAATCAACAATTCCAAGAAAATAATAATAATTTTCAAAGACCTCCTCCTCCACAACAACAACAAGCACCCTCGCAAACTCAATATCAACCGCAACAATTTCAACAACAACCTTACCCTAATCAGGTGAACAACTTTGTGCCGAACAATGCGTACCAGCCAAACAATTATGTTCAACCTAATAATGATAAGGTTAGCTCGCTCGAGAGAAGTCTAGATGCATTCCTTAAGCAATCTACACAGTCTACAGCAAGACTTGAGACTTCTATTCAATCTTTAGTGCAAAATAGTGCCTCCCACGATCAGAGTATCAAATCTATTGAGGCACAAATTGCACAACTTAATGCAGCTTTGAGCGAGCGTGAAAAAGGAAAACTCCCGTCTCAACCGTTGCCCAACCCCGGTCACGCACATGCTGCCCACAATCAGCAAAATCATAACGTGAATGCTGTGACCACGTTGAGATCGGGAAAAGTGTTGCGGAACAATATGGGCATTAACAATGACTCCCCTGCCGGTGGTTCTTCTTCTTCTTCTTCTTCTTCTTCACCATCTTCCTCTTCTTTAGAGCCTATTCTCCACCCTTCACATGGCTCTACCTCTTCTAGCTTGAACGGACCTAATTCTCACGACATGAACACATCTACACGAGGTACCGTTCCAACTCGACAATCTGATCCACAAAAATTGGACTCAACCACCTTTCAAAATGTTCCTTTTCCTAATCGGTTGAGATCGAATAAACCAACTCCTCAAATGGAGAAGATTGTCGAGCTGTTTAAACAGGTTAGCATAAACATCCCTCTTTTGGATGCAATTCAGCAAGTTCCTTCATATGCCAAAATTTTAAAGGACTTGTGCACCAAAAAGAGGAAGTCGCAAGTGCCAAAGAAAGTTTTTGTGGCTAGTGCTATTAGCGATGCTCTTGTAAATTCCTTACCCCCAAAACAAAAGGACCCCGGGTGTCCTACCATTTCGATAACAATTGGGGACAAGAACATCAATAGAGCACTATTAGATCTTGGTGCGAGCGTCAATTTGCTACCCTATTCTGTGTACGAGCAATTGGGCGTTGGAGAGCTTAAGCCCACTCACTGTACTCTCCAAATGGCTGACCGGTCGATCACCCATCCTAGGGGAGAGCTGGAGGATGTGTTAATAAGAGTAGGGGATTTCATTTTCCCCGTAGACTTTATAGTGATGGATACACAACCTGTTGCGAACCCCCGGAACCAAATTCCGGTTATATTAGGTCGACCATTTTTGGCTACTTCCAACGCAGTGATCAATTGTCGTAACGGTTCAATGAACTTATCTTTCGGCAATATGACAATTGAGCTCAATATTTTCAAGTTAGGAAGTCAGCCTGCTGAGCCTAATGCTAGCGTACTAGACGTTTGCTCGATCAATGAGATCGCGGAGGAGGACTGTGAGTTCGAGAATTTTTTATTCGACCACAGCAATGTTAACGCCACTAGTGCGTTCCTCCTAGAATCCGACTCAGTTTTCGCGGCGGATAATGATTTTGAATGTTTTACATTCGTCGACGACTTCGAAGACTCATCACCTGATTTGGAGTCTTTTGCTTTTGCGGATGAGTTAGTAGAACCATCCGACACTATTGCGTACACTCAGTTCGAACCTTTGATGGAATCATTCGAGTTTGAAACAACTACCCCATTGTTACCATCTATTGTTTCACCCCCTAAACTCGAATTAAAGCTTTTGCCGACACACCTAAAATATGCATATCTAGGTGATAATGAGACCTTACCTGTCATTATATCAACTTCTCTAGCTCTTGAGCAAGAGAAGGCTCTCTTGACGGTCTTACTTAATAATCGGCAAGCTTTCGGCTGGTCTATGGCGGACATTAAGGGGATTAGTCCCCTCATAGTCGAAAATCATATACACTTAATGGATGATGCCAAGCCAGCACGAGATCCACAAAGGCGCCTCAACCCAATAATGAAAGAGGCGGTTAAGAAGGAAATTGTCAAATGTCTGGATAGCGGTATCATTTACCCTATCTCGGATAGCCAATGGGTTAGCCCAATCCACGTCGTGCCCAAGAAATCGGGCATTACGGTCATTGCAAACGAGGCAAATGAGTTGATTCCCACTCGCACCCAAACTGGGTGGCGAGTCTGCATAGACTATAGGAAACTCAATGCCGCTACAAGGAAAGACCACTTTCCTTTACCTTTCATTGACCAAATGCTCGAGCGATTGGCAGGGCACGAATTCTATTGCTTTCTCGATGGCTATTCCGGTTACAATCAAGTCCCCATCGCCAAAGAGGACCAAGACAAGACAACATTTACTTGTCCCTTTGGCACCTTTGCTTATCGTCGCATGCCCTTCGGGTTATGCAACGCGCCCGCTACATTTCAGCGGTGTATAATGGGGATCTTTTCAGACATGGTCGAAAAGTTCTTGGAGATTTTTATGGACGATTTCTCCATCTTTGGCGATTCCTTCGATGAGTGTTTACGCCATCTTGACGCTGTTCTTACCCGCTGTAGGGATAAGAACCTAACATTAAATTGGGAGAAGTGCTATTTCATGGTACGAGAGGGCATTGTCTTAGGACATGTTATCTCGCAAAACGGCATCGAGGTAGACAGGGCTAAAATCGAAGTTATTTCTAACCTACCTCCCCCAAAATGCGTCAAAGATATTAGAGCCTTCCTTGGCCACGCCGGTTTCTACAGACGATTTATCAAGGACTTTAGCAAGATTGCTAGACCCTTGACCCTCTTACTGGCCAAGGACACGACCTTCGCTTTTGACTCCACATGCACTGAAGCATTCGAGTCTTTAAAACATTCACTCATCACTGCGCCCATCCTTTCATCTCCCGACTGGACGCACCCTTTTGAAATCATGTGCGACGCATCAGACTTTGCAATTGGCGCTGTTCTTGGACAGCACATTAATAAGATGCCGCACGTGATTTATTATGCTAGCCGAACACTAAATGAGGCCCAACTTAATTACACAACAACAGAGAAAGAATTTTTAGCTGTTGTGTTTGCACTCGAAAAATTTCGGCCTTATTTAATCGGCTCTCCAGTCGTCGTTTATACTGATCATTCGGCTCTTCGCCACCTCTTTGCGAAGAAGGATGCTAAGTCTAGGTTAATACGTTGGATCCTTTTATTGCAAGAATTTGACCTTGTCATTAAGGACAAAAAGGGATGTGAAAACGTAGTAGCTGATCACCTATCACGACTTCCTTCTTCGCCCACGCTCGATCTTCCAATTTCTGACGTTTTTCCCGACGAGCAGCTCTTGACCGTTTCTTGCGAACCATGGTTCGCCGATATTGTAAATTATTTAGCCACCGGCCTTATTCCTAATGATTGGTCGAAACAAGATACGCTTCGATTTTTGTCCCAAGTAAAGCATTTTTACTGGGATGAACCCTATCTTTTCAAATACTGTTCCGACCAAATCATTCGTCGGTGTGTGCCCGAGAGTGAGGTCAAGAGTGTGCTGTCTTTCTGCCACGATCAAGCATGTGGCGGGCACTTTGGCCCAAAGAAGACAGCCGAAAAAGTTTTGCAGTGTGGTTTCTATTGGCCACGACTCTTCAAGGATGCATTTGAATACTGCAAAACTTGCTCCCGGTGCCAACATTTGGGCCGGATTTCGCGGAGAAATGAAATGCCACTCCAACCCATTTTGGTAGTGGACATTTTTGATGTTTGGGGTATAGATTTTATGGGACCATTTCCTAACTCTTTTGGAAATGTGTATATTCTGTTGGCGGTTGACTACGTTTCTAAGTGGGTCGAGGCTGTGCCCAGTCGAACGAACGATAATAAAGTTGTCGTTCGATTCCTTAAAGAACACATATTTTCTCGATTCGGGCACCCTCGAGCGATAATAAGTGATAATGGTTCTCATTTCTGCAATAGGACCTTTGAGTCCTTGATGCGTAAATACTCTATCACCCACAAATTGTCAACGCCATATCACCCCCAAACATGTGGGCAAGCCGAGGTTTCAAATCGGCAGATAAAGCAAATTTTGGAGAAAACGGTTTCCAAAAACCGTAAGGATTGGTCACTAAAACTGATAGATGCACTATGGGCTTTCCGTACTGCATATAAAACCGATCTGGGTATGTCTCCATACCGGCTTGTGTACGGGAAGGCTTGCCACCTCCCAGTGGAGATCGAGCACAAAGCTTTCTGGGCTATCAAAGAGCTAAATTTGTCTTTAGGAGATGCGGGTAGCAACAGAAAGCTGCAACTGAATGAGTTGGAGGAGCTAAGGGATGAGGCATATGACAATGCCATAACTGCTAAAAACCGAGCCAAGGTGTTCCACGATAAACACCTTTTACGAAAAACTTTTGAACCTGGTCAACAGGTTCTACTTTATGACACTCGGTTACACTTGCATCCTGGTAAGCTCAGGTCCAGATGGAGAGGACCTTTTGTGGTCCGCACCGTTTATCCGCACGGTGCAGTTGATCTTGAGAACCCTGAAGACGGTACCTTATTTAAGGTAAATGGGCATCGACTAAAACCGTTCTTCACTGCGGATCCTTCGGAGGAGCTCCTGTTTTTGCAGGAGCCGCTTTACACTGATTGATCTTCCTCCGCTTTCACCCCCAAACTTTGTTTCCCAATGACACTATTTCAAATAAGTTTGGGGGTGTGTATATCATTTGCATGTACATTTCCAAAATACCATAAAAATAAGATAATATAAATAAATAAAAAAGAAAAAATATAAAAAAATAATATTTTTTTTGGACTTAATTGCAAATTTGCAGATTAATAGCTGCATTTACGAATAAAACCCTCACCTTAGAGGGTGTTTTTTGTAAATCACCCATTTCCCCCTATATAATGGAACCCGAGCCCTCCTGCCTTCATACCCTAAATATTTCATCTTCAGCAAACCCTAGCCGCCACCCCCTGTCCCCTTCAGAAAAATTTCGCAGAGCTGCCACCAGAGCGCCGCGCAACCGTCGTCCTCCGACGCTGATCCGCCGCCGTCTCGACTCTTCTCCCCCTGAAATTTTCAGGGGAGGTACATATTCTTGTTTCCTCTCTGTTAGTACATATACTTGACTGTAGAAATTTAAAATGGCCCACAAAATGCAGTACGAGAGAGATTTCTCACCGGTCTTCGCACACGAGATCTATGGATCATACTTCCCACACGAAATTGCACAGAGGGGATGGAATTTCCTCCTCTATAACCATGGATCTGCATTTGCTGTCCCTAACTTAGTTACCAAATTTTTTGAGTCAATGGAAGAGAATAGCCTAGACAACTTAGGCTATATTAAACTGAATTGGGAAAATAATGAAATTCGCATTGATAGGGATATGATACACGAGGTTACTCTAATACCACGTGTACCGGCACACGAACAACCCCTTCACTTTGAAGATTATATTCCTTTAATGGGTAATGACTGTGCGTGAGAACCGCGCAAGGGGATCCAAGCACGGACCCTCTTCGCAAATGTTTTAACTGTGTGCCGGTGGGCACAAAACAATATTTTTGGAAGTTCTCACAACACAACCTTTTTCACCCCTTCCTTACATGTCGTTCATACTTTAATGACGAAAAACCCTAGATTCGACATGTGCACAGTTTTGCTATACTCCATAGGTTCGGGTAAACGAGGTAGTGTATATCCATGTCCCATGCTCGTGACCCAACTCTGCCGTTATTTCCTCCCGGCCGAGGAATTTGACTCTTATTTGACAGACGGTACCGTAGTTCGACCACTCTTAGAGGGCATCTCGTCGTCTTACTCTAGACTGACGGATATTTGGACACGGACAGAACCGGGAGAAAACATACCTGCACACACCCCCAGCTCGAGCTCGACTTCGAGCGGGGAAGAGTTAACTCCCCAAGAACATGCGCGATTAATGAGAAGAACAGTGAGGAGATTAGACTCTTTGAGGGATGAGTTTCGGGTATCGGCACGAGAGCACGACCGTCGGTTGACGGAGATTGAGAGAGGGATACAAACACTTCTGGCTAGGGGGAGAGATCACGTTCACGCTCACGAGCGCGACGTGGGGCCGGGCAATGAGGGCACTGCTTTGCTCAAGTTTGGGGTGTTAGAGGGTGATGTACATAGTTATCCTTGCATTGCATATTGTATATATTTTGTTTTCCTTTTTGCATATTTAATTTCTGCATTGCATCTTTATACAAAAATCATAAAAATCTGAAAAATTTGAAAGAAAAAAAAAATTTAAAATATAAAAATCATAAAAATTTGAAAAAAATTTGAAAATTTATAAAAATTGTTGTATCCAATTTTAGTTAATTAATTTGAGTTTGATAAAAGGTTAACTGAGTAGGAAAAACTAGATCCTAGACTTAGCAAATTAAAACCCTAAAAATAACATTTCTTAAAGTTTAGCGAGAGAGAGTATATGTCTTTGTAGGTTATTTAGAAATAGGCAAATTTTGGATTCACTTCGTGGGTTAAGCCAAAACGAGGGAAGAGTATTAATGCTCTTATTAAAGTATAAGTTCGAAAGATAGTTCCTAGCTTGAGTTTAGATTCTGAAAACATGTACCCTACAAAATGCACAATCACGCGCCTTGAAACTTGGATTAGTAGAAGAGACCTTGAATTACTCTTGTCTAAAAGTCCTTAGCACAATGATCATAAACAAAAAAAAGTGTGAATAAAAAAATGGACACTGGTTTTTGTGATTACTTAGGGCTAGAAAATTAATTAGCGAGGGTGCTTCATCACCTAGTGCCTTAGACCAACTGGTTTGGGAGTCACTGCTAAAAGCCCTGGGTGTTGCAAAACTAGGAAATATGCTTTAAAGGCCTAACGTATCTTGTAATCGGCTGTTGTTACCTCAAGAAGTATTAACGGTCGCATGAAGGATATGTAAGCGAAAGTTATGTGCTTTGAACAATGGACGAGGGTACGATTGCTTGATTTGAATTTCCAAGTGTAGGGGTAAAAATTACACACACGTGGGGATATGTGATTAGTGTTTAGATAAGAGAAAGGAATGAAAAATAAAACTTGTATCTTTAATAAGAGTTGATAGAAATTCCTAAGTGGAGATGAGACTCTAGAAGAAAAACTTATGAAATGCTGAATTCTAAGTAATTTTATGGAACATGTATAATCTTAAGTTGCATGATAAGGAAGTGTGAAAAATACGGGCGGATAATTTGCAAGTATAAGATAATAGAATTCCTTATTAGAAAACCTGATTGGAGAACAAAAGTTGAGAAACCAAATTGATAGGATTTTGTGGGTGTAATCCGCTGAAAACCCTCAGGAGACAACACTCCTCCTACCAGGGACACCTGGAGGTTTAACGGCTTGTTGCACGTGCTCAGTGCAATCGCGTTTCCCTGCGAAAATGTGGCTAGGTTAGAATAAACTAATAAATTTTCTCGAGGACGAGCAAAAGGTAAGTTTGGGGGTATTTGTTCACATCATAATATTGCAATTCATACGCCCCATTTTTGTGCAATTTATAAGTAAACAGGTGCTTTTGACGATCGTTTGTTACATGATACAGGATACAGACTTTTGAAGCAAATACAGTGAAAAAGACAAAGATGATACAGGAAATGGACTTTTGACCAACCAGCACACGGATCCTACTCAAGCCGAGACGAACGTCAAGAGAAACGGTCAAAAAGATCCTTACAAGGTTCACTGAGAATCTGGAGAATACTAGAAAGCCCAACAGAGAAAAGAACAGTAAAAAAAGAGAGCCCAAGAGAAGATCAACCAACCACAGAAAGATGGTGGGCCCAGCCTACCAAATGGCCGCGGATCCGCAGCCAAAGGCATGTCTTTGCCGCGGAAACGCGGCTATATGGTGCCCGTGTCGGCACCGACTTCTTGTGTCGGTGTGTCGTTTCATGTGTTGGGATTTTTAGGGGGTAAATCAGTAAATTCATGTCTACGAGAGTCTGTAACCCTAGCTTCACTAGTTACTTATAAATTGTAATCTAGATCTAAAAAATTGTATGCCTCTTTATATTCAATAAAAGTGAGATTTGTTGAAGGAATCAAGAGCATCATCTTCTTCGCGTAAGTCTTTAATTTTATTTAATTCCGGCATTAGTATAATTGTTCTATTTGCCCTAGTAATCATTTAATTGCTAGTTAGCTAATTTTTAATCTGTCGTGAGATAACTATTTAAAACATAAAACATAAAAATGATTCTTACTCATAATTCCCTAACGTGCGAGTAAAATTCTCGCTCGTTAGGGTTGGGAACAAGGGAGTGAGTGAGAGACGGATGTCTCTCACCTCCTTCAATGTCAACTTATTTTTAAACGAAACCTTCATGCACACATATACGATCCGCCCCCTACGGCACCCTACCTACAAGGTAACGGTGTTCCGTAGTATAAAAGGCCGGACTTATATGATGTCCATGAAGATCACATCAATGAATAAGAAAAGACGGACAAGGATCTAGAGGAAGAAACTTAGTTTCTTCCCGATCATCCTAATCCCATTTCCTATTGATTGTTGTGATTTTCCCAAAAGCTTAAATCACGGCATTGAAAGAGGTGAACACATTGATCTTAACACACCTACCTTCGCCCTAACCCTAATGAGTTCTTTCTCATCACTTAAATTCGTCTTAAACTCAATCGATAAAAACCAAACAACGATTTTAATCAACTCGTTATAACACAAAATCAGAAACTAACACATCCCTGCGGATCGACCCGTATTCACCGGCTAGCTGCGAAGCGACGCCGTTTCTGATTACGGTAAACTACAAATTTTTGGATTAATCAGGTGTGATCAATGTATTCATCATGAAATCAGTGTCAAATATAACATGAAGTCTATAATTATGTGGATATCATTCAACTATGTAATCAATGCCCGTATGCATGTGGATCTCGTCCACGTGTCAACCAATGACATAACAACATCATGCATGTAAAATTCATAAAATCATATGCATGAAAGTTTGAGGATATAAATCAACGTGTGTCCCTCGCGATACATAAAAATCATGGAACTTGAGTGTCCAGCATCGACACTTGAAACATCATGAAAACCGTTCCCAGCATCGACACGTAAATCGTCATATCTCGGGCCCCGTCAGTCCGGATCGGCCCACGGGCTCCGTCAGTCCGGATCGGCCCGTATCATCTCTCGACTCCGGCCGGTATCCTCAGGATATCCGTCGAGCCCAAATACTATCACCGGTAGGTATGCTTCCCCTGTCAGGCTCATCGGCGAGGTCTATCGACTACCTTACTTGCCCCGGGGTACCTCCGGGCCCCACCATGTACCCGCACACGGCCCACGACTCCTCCTCGCATGGGGTATATATATATATATCAAAACCGATAAAACTCATGGTGGCTGCTGAAATATCATTTCATGAGAAACCGGGTTTTTAAAACAGTACATACTTTCTTTAAATAATACCTCGGTTCTCAAATCCAGAAATATCATGAAAACAACATATCTCAATGCGTATAATAATAAAGCATGATGTATGCGACATATAATAGAAATGTAAACATATCAGTATATCATGCAACATAAAACAGTAATATGCACATATCGAGGGAAAACCGCTCTTTAAATGAATCCAGTTTAAAAATATATCATGCGGTTCCTAAATCCCCAAAATCAAGCCAGAATCATCTATGTATGTACAAATTTGTATGTACGCAAGTATGTCATACAAGAGTCATATCTTGATACAACAATCCTGCTGTGTAGTGACATGGCAATTATCGATGATGAAATGTGTGAGCCGGCAAGCAGGTGTACGTGGAACATACGCATCATTGATAATGGTGCTGGTGTCCTGACAGCATGGGTTTAATATAACAATAAAAACATTTAATCATGCGATGCGATGTGAATAGCAAGAATATGCGGAAAATGAATAATAAACGCAACAGTGAAGAATTTACATCAATATATATATGTCATACAGTTTTGCCATTTGAAATAACACGAATCGTGGTGTTTAGAAAAATAAGGGCTACAGTGTTTTTAAGAAAAGATGCGACTTTTGAAAATATCCGTAGAATCCCTTGGCCTGTCTTTAAAATACTCACAATTCGGTAGTTTTGAAATAGGTATGACTCGGGTCTTGTCTAACATTTACTAAGTAAACTACAGATCTAACTAACAAACTAATTGAAAGGGTATGGAAACCACCTAAATATGAGTCGATATATATATAAATATAAATATATATATATATATATATATATATACATACATATATAATAGTCGGTGATCTCGCCTCAATAGTACCACGTACGATACAATATATTATATGACATCCTCGATTCAAGATTGCGGATCTATCATCATAGTTATCTCGTACGGTAAATATGTTGTACGGCATACCAAATCTGGGTACGGGTCAACTATCACGTCTAATAATTTACCTCGTATCCTTATCATCATATCATGAATTAGGGGTATTGATCTATAGTCTAGTACGATCTGATACCATCAACATATATATAAATGCGTGTGTGTGAAAACACATCGCCTACCGATCTGCTATCATCACCTGTCGTATCTCATAATACGATTAAAATCACATCACCGATCTCGTGGCATCATGTCCAACCTCATTGACTCATCTCCAAATATCATCCACTATCCTCATTATTAATGTATAGGTATATGTATATATATACATAGTCCCATACCAACGTGTAACGACTTAGATTTCAGTTAGTGTTCGTTTAGACGTTAATGCGGGTTTACTGTAAAAAAGTTTACTAATTCGTGTTCCTCACATTTTATAACATTTAATTAATAATTTATTATTATTTGTTATAAGCATACACGCACGTGTGCACGTAATTGTGAGAATTTGTTTGTGCTAATCTTGTTTTTAGCAACCTTGACACTTAACCCTTTATCTTATCCTTCTTCTTAATCCATTCCTTAATCTTTTCTCTAGATCTTTTGGATGAGAAAGAGAGATATTTTGATTTGGAAGTGAGGAGATGGCAAGGGTGGTGTGAATGCATTAATGTGAGAGTTAATGCATTGGTTACACTCACCTCTAACCTCACCCTACACTCACCTCCCTCTCTCTTATCCTCACACACTCTCTCCTTCTCTATCTCTTTTCTTTTCCCCCATATCTCTCACCCTCAAACTGAACACTATCCCTTCCAAAACAAATCCATCACAAAATCTAATCCAATCTCACAAAAATCACATCTTTGAATCACTTTTGCCTCTTGGATGCCTAGGAGCATGTAAAGCTAGGATCTTTGAGTTATTTTGTGTAGGTAATGTTCTTTTGCTGTTGTTTATGTGTTTTTAGTGTAGCTTAGCTTGTTAGTTTTAGTTTAGATTGTTTAAAGTTTAGTTTGATGCATAATATCGTATTTTAGTGCCTATATGTGACATATGTGATCTGTTATGACCCAGAGTTTTTACGAGAAAACCAAACAATTTAGTTGTGTTGTACCAGTGACTATAGGACCCCACCTGAGACACGAGACCCCCCACCGGCCAGGGTCGACGACATCTGAAGGTAATTCCGGCGACCTCAGCTCGGGGAATGAGCTGGGGTGTGGGGTTTTTAGGGTAGGTGTATGCTATGGTTTGGGTGTTTTTGGTCTTATTTGATTGTTGAATTTTCTCTGTATATGAAATTTGGGATCACTTAGGTAGGTTGTAGTGTTTCGTTTAAGCGCGATACTTTATACGACACGGATCATGCACTTTGTGTGGTTTTGCTCTATGGTTAGTTTCGTCGTGTCGCTACCCACGTTAGCCATAATACGAACACTTGAGAGTATATTTTGTATTGTTGCGTCGGTCTAATGTAGTTTGTACGCGTTTTTGATCTATTATTAATATATATTTGCGTTATTGTTTTAATGTTGCAGGTTCGCAGGCGGGGGCTTCGGACACTGCTATAAAGGGAAAATAGGTGGTTGGATTCACTTAGCCAGGAGTGTTGGTGAGTTGATATAACATCTACAGAGGAATCGCCAGCATGGCGTTATGCGTCTGGGCTAGAGATGTTAATTCCTTCATATATTCTATGTCATATTTATAATTGCGCATTTACCCTACTGCTTAGTTAGTGTTGTGCTTGGACTAGTATCCTTAGGACATTGCACCATTATTGACGGCTTATGTTGCACGTGCACTGATTTTATGCCACACACACCGTCAATAATTGTCATGTCACGCACAACCCACTTATAGATATAATATCGTTTGGTTAGGAACATTGAGACATTGATTTATATTTCTTATCGCATATGACATTTACCATACCTGTATACCCACATACTTACCCATATGCCTTCACATACTTACATGCTAGATACCTGTATACCTATAGGGTATTGTACCTTTAGTGATAGGTACATACATACTTTATGACATAGCTACTGGTATACCTTGCACATATATTTCACTTATACCCAGGAGGTATAGTACATCGTTACTAATAGGTAGATACATATATCTTGCTATACCTTATTGTTTACACATATATCTGGTTATAGCTACATGTTTACCTTTACTTGACGTTATTTAGACTTGGATAAATTAGGAACCGCATTATATTTATGTTAAATTGTTGCAGTTAATTATCGGCTTTTCCTTTATATGCTTACATTTCAGTTTTATGTTGCAAATATTATATTCATGGATTTTCACATTGTGATATGGATTTTTCATGATATTTTCTGGATTTGGGGACCGTCGGAGTTCATGAAATTATGCATTATTCGAAAAACCTGGTTTCCCTTGATATGTTATTTCAGCAGCCACCATGAGATTTATCGGTTCTTATATATATATACCCCACGCGAGCAAAGGAGGGGTCTGTGTGCGGTTATATGGTAGGTCCCGGATGTACCCCGGGACAAGAATTTCGTGGAGCTAGACGATGAGTTAGTGGGGGACCCATACCTACCGGTGACATTACCTATGACTCGGCGGTAATCATGGGGATACCATTGGGAGTCATGTACGTATGGATACATGGAAAGACGACGGTCAGAGCTAGGCACTCGTGCTTTTCGGATAGCGTGTGATACGTACCTATCAGGGTGCCAGTCTTGGTGACAGCACCTGATAGATCAGCATTTCTGTGTCGATGCTTGACACATTGGTTTCATGATATTTCTTTTTACTCCTTTGTATATATAATAGGGGATTAGGCCGCTGTTATATATGTGTATTGACATTAATTTATACACATCATCATATTAATTCATGTAAATATATTTAGGTTGTTAGACTTTTACTTGAGATTAGATTTGGGATATAGGTGATTTATTTGAGATTTGATACAGGATATATATGAGATTGCTGATTTGTACATTCAGGATATAGGAGATTTATTCAGAAGTGTACATTCAGGATTTGTGAGACTTATTTGATACGACAGCCAATTTGGGGGCTGATTTGAGGAATTGGGATTTGGATTTGTCTTGATGGATTGTGATCCTACCACGATGTCAGGATTCCTTGGAAATGACATATTTCATTCCATACTCAACATTTATTGTTTATGCACTGTTTCATGTATTAGTAGTACTTGTTAGTGTACTTTCCATGATTGTGCATTTACACATTTTCTTATCATTATTGCATGATTATTGCATACTTATTGTCATATTATTATTGCTTCATGTATAAGTTGTACCTGCTAGTGTACCTTTCATGATTATTGCATTCATATGACCTGTTATTTCTATTAATTGCATATGTTAGATTCATGCTGTACGTGCATACTTGCGATTACCTGCATATGTTATTTACTATTCACGAGTTGGCAACTCACCCCCGTTGTACCACAGTTGTTTTGCAGGCTGTTTCCCCAGAGTAGTCGAGGCTGGCTATTCATCAATCTGTTCATCTTTTGCTGCGGATACCGCTTCAGCTCATAGTGTGCAGTTTTGCTTAGGTGGATTTTGTGGTTATCCGTATTGTTGTATTGTATATTCGTTGTATTCTTGTACTCTCCATCTACTATATTTTTGTTGACTTAGAGACCTGGTGAGGACGATATTGTATATTATTTGTGACTTGTTGTCATTTATACAGTTTCCTTTCTATCGTCTTTTATTTCTTCGCTACGGCGTCGTATATTTGTGGTGGTGGTTGTTTTCCGCCTTTGAGCGTGTATTTGCTCCCGTTTGGGGATGCTTTACTTTTATTTATGTTGTACCCATTTTTGGGGCTAGTTTTTACAAAGGTGGTGCTGCCAAAATTTTAAAGAAGGAAAGTTGGACTTTTAAAGAATTTGGGTTGTGATTTCAAATGTTTTAAAAAACTTCTATTATCTTTTCTTGTCTTTTTAATCGTTTAGATTTCTGGGTTTTGGTTTTCTTTTACTGCGTTACGTCTGTAGGCGTTGCGTAGTATTAGGGCCGTCACGTGCCAATTTCGGGTCGTGACAAAGTTGTTATTAGAGCGTTTGGTTTTACCTTTCAGAGTGTAGGATGAACTTGGTATGATGGAGTAGGTAGCTTAAGCAGAGTAACGTAGTGTGTGCATGTCTGCAGCATACTCACGATACGGTACTCCGCCTAAAGGGACCTAAGTACATTGCTTGAAATTCGTTCCTTGATGATTCATATCTTTGTGATTCGATTTCCGTGTGCTTATTGAATCCTTTTTCCATTTATAGCCTTGCCACCGATGACTATGGGGACTCAGAGTGATGCAGTGAGGGCCGAGGTCAGGATTGAGTCGGGTGAGACGAGGACTGACAAGGATGGCACGCTCGTTGCACAGGTGCAGATGGATCCACCTCCGACAGATAGTATCGCTAGGCTCGTTGCAGAGATGCAGGACATGCGCCAGACGATGAGTTCATTGGTTGAGGTTGTTCGAGCGCAGTGACAGGAGGTTGTCACCCCTGTTAACTAGTTGTTCCTTGCGATCAGCATGCAGTAGTCCGTCACCTACATAGCACCAGTGGATCCAGCCCCAGTTTACGAGACATGTCTTCCAGAGAATTTGAGAGTTCCGGAACAGTGGAGGACTCGTACCGGTGTACCAGCCCAAAGACAGAGGCTTAGTCGTAGAGACAGATTTCGTGACCGTCGCGGGAGTAGCAGAGGCTTTGGATGAGGACAGTCATCCAGCTCTCAACCCCAGGAAGGTCAGCAGCGTTATTCTGGATCCTATCAGTGCGGGAGCCATCATCACCACATCAGGAGTTGTTCCCTAACACCGCGTCAGGGTCGTATTCAGAGAGGTCATGGACGTGGAAGGTTCGCTCAGAGGGGTCAGGTTACCAGAAGAGGAGTTCAGCCAGTTGCGGGTAGGGGGCAGACACGAGAGTTAGCTTCTACTCATCGGGACGCACGGGTGTCCAATGCAAAGTTTTCAGGTATCCTTAATTCACATGTTCTTTTGATGTACTTGTTGGTTTTTCACACTTGTGTCGTGGTTGGGATGAGAGTCGTGTTAGATAGATCAGCCGTTTGTTGTGTTAATTTCTGTCAGCGATTCTTTTGTTGCGCAACACGTATTTCAGTCGTGTGCCAATTGGTTAGGAGATAGAGATTCGTCCGTCATTTTGATCCTTCTAGAGATGTGGATTTGACGTTCTCCAGGGCACGGACTGGTTAGCTACATGCTAGGCGTCTGTGGACTACCATGAGAAAATAGTCGGGTGTTGTTTTCCCCGGCGAGTCAGTTCTTGTTATGCAGGTGGATAGTTGTGCCGCCTCTCACAGCTCGAATTCAGCCTTTTTCGCTAGTCGGCTTTTGAGGAGAGGATGTCGTGGATTCTTGGCCTTCATTCGTGGTACCGAAGCCACAGTTGGTTTGTTGTACCGGGTTCCTTTCGTGCGAGAGTTTTTCGACGTTGTTCTAGATGAGCCGGCGAAGCTTAAGGAGCTTAAGGATCAGCTGCAGAGTTGTTTTGTTTGGAGGGGTTTGTGCGTCTAAGTGTTTCGCATTTGGGAGCTCCTATTTCTGTTCGTCAAGGAGGAAGACGTCAGTTCAGTTTGTGTATTGATTGATCGTCAATTGAACCGGCTTACGGTACGGATAGGTATCCTTTACTTCGCATTGGCGATTTTTTTGATCAGCTCCAGAGTTTGAGACATTTTATAAGTTTGTTGGGGATCAGGTCATCATTGTTGCGGGTTCGGAGTGAGGACATTCCGAAGACTGCCTTGTGCGTGCTACGGGCTTTATGTGTTTTGGTGGTGTCATTGAACTCACCAATGCCCTAGCAGCATTTGTAGATATGATTAACCTGATTTCTTCAGGCCGTTTCTCGGCCAGTTATTGTTGTGTTATTGATGACATTCCGGTCTATTCTAATATGTCTTGAGGGATAGGAGTAGCACTTGAGGATTTGTTTTGCAGACATTGGGAGAGCCCCACCGGTTTGCTAGATTCTCGGAGTGTTCCTTCAGGCTTGTTTGTGTTGACTCCTAGGTCTTGTAGTTACGGGAAACGGTTTTCATATGGTTCCGAGGAAGATCAAGGCCATACAGCTTTGGCCCAGACTTGTGTACGGACGGAGGTCCACAGATTTTTGGGCTTAGCAGGTTTTTACCGCCGTTTCGTGCAGGATTGCTATTGTAGTGCTGCACCGTTGACTGAACTGACCGGAAAGGAGGTTTCTTTCTTTGGACTGAGGCATGCGTGTGGAGTTTTTCAGCAATTGAAGACTCGGTTAACAACTGCATCAGTTCTTTCTTTGCTTTCTTGTTCGGGCGACTTTGTTGTTTAACTGTAATGTTTCGCGAGTGGGGCTCGATTGGGTGCTGAGGTGACACTATAAAGTTATCGCTTTTGCTTCCCTACATCTGGAGGAAGTACGAGTAGGATATCCCACTCATGATCTGGAGATGGCCGCGGTGGTCTTGTGTTGGAGATTTGGAGACACTACTTGTTCGAGAGTCGCGTCAGATTTTCACGGACCACCGGAGCTTAATGTACATCTTCCTGCAGCGGGTGTTGATTGTTGAGACAGTCTTCTGCAGATTTACAGTTCTTGTGCGATCGTTGAGCACAGCTTATGTTCGCCTCTACTGAGGGGACAGCTTACTCATGTCCGCGCCTGACCACTTTTCCTTAATCGCTTTCGCGAGGCACTGCCCGCCGATGCTCGTTCGTCAGAGATACTTGAGCATACTCGGCTGGGTAATGATTCGGAGTCCTTGATTTGTGACAACGGTGTGCTAAGTTAGGGACGCGTTTGTGTACCTGATACTATTGGGCAGATACGTGAAATCCTAGAGCAGGCACATCTATCAACTCTCTGTACTCATTCAAGTTCAACCAACATTGACGCGACTTGTGAGATAGTTACGGGTGGGCAGGGATGTAAAGAGAAGTTTCGAGTTTCGTTTCAAGGTGTCTGTCTTATTGTGTGTTTTGGTCGAGCATCTGAGGCCGGCTGGAGAGTTGCAACCTTTAACCGTTCTGAAGTGGGAATGGGAGCAGATCTCCACGACTTTCGTTATGGTGTCTACCCTGGTTTAGTCAGGGTGCGACAACATTCGGATGCTTGTTGTTCGGTTTTGCTCAGTTTTTCTTTGTTAAGTTTGTGCGTTGCATGGAATTCCTTCATGGGTCGTTTCCAATGAAGGCACCCTGTTTGCTTGCCGTCTTGGGTAGGAACTTCAGGAAGCCTTGGATACTGGTTGAGCTTAGCTCCATCTTTCCATCCGCAGGATGATGGTTTTGTGAGAGCGGGCTATACCGACTATGGAGGATATGCTTGTGCGTACGTTTTAGTTGTTGTCGGCGGTTGGAGATCGTCACTCGCCATTGTTAGGGTTCTCCTTCGATAGCTGTTATCAGGAGGCACTCCAATTGGCAACCCTTAGGTTTTGGGGTTTGGTCGTGTCGATCACCAATCTGCTTTTCTGACTCTGCGTAGTAGGTTTTTTGGACCCAGCTAGTCTAGAGACTTCGAAGATGATCCAGTTGGTTCAGGTCAGGATGAGAGTAGCCCAGTGCAGACAGAGGTCATATGCCGACCGTGATGGTCGCAGACTTGAGTTCGCAGTGGGAGATCATGTATTTCTACAGATTTTTCCGATGAATGACATGTTGAGTTTTGGGAAGCTTATCCCGGGATTGTAGGTCCTTTTGAGATCCTTAAAGCGAGTTAGTTCCGTTGCCTTTAATTTGGCACTTCCGCCCAGATTATTGAGTATTCACCCCGTATTCCTTGTGTCAATACTTTGCAATTACCTTCATGACCTTTCTCACATGACTCAGCACCAGACCATTTAGCTTGGACGCGATCTTTTGTTCACCAGCAGCCAATTGTGTGAATAGCTCGGCAGGTGGAGAAACGTCGGTCAAGGGTCTTGCCATCTGTGAAGGGCTTTTCTTGGACGTAGCCGTATAGTGGGGTAACCACTTGGGGGGCTGGGAGCAAGATTTGAGAGTTTGTAATCTTCTCTATGAAGGTACGCTTTGTGAGAATTTTAAATTCGGGGATGAATTTTTATAAGGGGGGAGATTGTAACGCCTTATATTTCGGTAAGTGTTCGTTTAGACGTTAATGCTGGTTTACTGTAAAAATAGTTTACCAATTCGGTTTCCTCACATTTTATAACATTTAATTAATAATTTATTATTATTTTTCATAATCATGCACGCACGTGTGTGTAAGTGCACAGCGGCGCCCCGGCCTCCATCCCGAGGCCAAATGCCGAAGCGATGGTTAACTTTAAATTTTCTTGAACCGGCACCACCGCGCACTAAAACCCGGATCGTACCATTAACTAGTCCTATCTGACTACTAGATGGGGAAGAGAGATATACCGAGCGATCCGTGTCCTTCGGTCTTCTCGCCGTCGTCCCGATCTCCCGCGGAATGTCCAGTCTCTACCTCCTCGCCGGAAGGGCACCACGTCGCCTGCTTCTTTTACGGGCTCCCACCTCTATACCGAGGCAACTCGGGCACGAAGTTGGCGAGCCGACGTGCCCAAGGTATTATGTAGAATCGTGTAGAGAACTATATCTCATTTGGGGTTTGCATGGAGTTGCCTTTTCAGATGGTGGAGGAATGGAGTTTTGGAGATGGAGCTAAATGGATTTTGTGCAATACAAATGAACCAAAAACCCCATCCAAAATTTTGGGACAGCCCCCTTCATCTCTTGGCCGGCCATGCTCATGGAATGGAGAGAATGAGAGAGAGAGTGAATGAGGGAGTGAGTGACTTGATCAATAATGCAAGAGGGAATCATATGAGATGAAAAGAAATGATTACCAAAACAAAACCACACACTCCACCAACCATCATCATCACAACAAAGGTCAAGCCATCATGAAAGAAGAAGTCAAGGAAAGCTACACCCATCATGAAAACCATCATGAAGCAAAAGTCAAGGGTGGTAGAATTATCATGACAAAACATCTTGCAAAAACAACCCTCCACAAATGCTTATTTGCACAAATGCAAATAAGCCCTCCTCCACCAATCTTCGGCCAATGAAGGATACAAAGAAATATGGCCGAAACGGAAAGCAAACTGGCAACTCCAGAAAACTGGTCCCGTAATAAATTACAGGAAATCCCCAATACTGTGTATACACACCCGCATCTGTATTCCGACCGAAATACAAATGCAATGAGAAAAAATCTACACTGTACTATACTAGGATCCGGCTTAAACCAAAGTCGGCTAGTAGTATCCGTCCGATCCTGATCCGTGCAATACCGCACGTATCTGATCGAACCCTGCCATATCTCCATACGGCCTCTACAGCGTTTCGCCCGAAAACTTGAGCAACTGAATGTGGGGGACTTTAAAGACTCGTCAACACCTTGGTTGGTGATTTAACCACAAGCACGTCAGAGGTATATGCCAATACGTAACGGGCTACCAGGTATTGACCAAAAGGGACGTCGATGAGCGAACTCATCCTGACACCCTACTGAGCCTGTCAGTGACAATATCCGTACAGTCCGGTCCGTTCATCTATGAGCATCGCATGGCGGGCCTAGGGGGTTGGTAAATGTCAGACCCCCAAAAGCGGTACAAGTCGTGTTGGAGTATAGCCCAGAACACCCTGAGATACTACTGGAATACCCACCAGTAAATCTCCTGCCTCGGCCGAGGGCTTCGTATAATGGCTCTCCTAGACACAGCGCGACCTCACCCCCAATACCGGGAGAGACGAACCCCTGAAGATCCGCTCATTGCCTCCATGTGGCTCGGGACTGTACCCAACTAAAACCTGTTTGCACGTCTCCTTTGAGCGTGGTAGGGTAGTAATCAAAGTACAGTGGGAAATCACATGAGGCAAATGACGATCCCCAGGTCGATGAACTAACCTGTACACATGTCACCAGGGAACTGCCATCTGACGTCTGGTATAATCCCAACTAGCAGGTTCCCGGCGAGTCCTGTCCGGTGTACTCATAACCCAATGAGCACCTGTATACATCTTAGGAGAACCAACTGACACCAGTGGCTTGTGAGACCGGCCACCGCCCTTCGTCGGAGTCTCGACTGTATACACTAGTCTACTCTGGAGTATCGATGCCCTGTCTCGAAACTCCCACGACTAGGGACCTTTTAAGGATGTGCTTACAGACCACCAGCTCTCACGTATATGATCACCCTCATACTGCTGGCAGTCAAGCAAGAATCCTAGGGGCTCTATCAACGTGTAATAGCGACCTGTCTGGTCACCTAAAGCAGTACATGATGATAAAGATAAACCAGATAGCATACTATCATCTCGAGTAAGACTGTCCTACTGGGACAGGTCCTCCCTCAATCATTGCAATCACGTGCCTGTAATCCAATAATTTACTCGGAGGGCACTATCTCCAACAATCTCCCACTTGCACTCAAGGCTAATTATTACGATGTCGCATACTCACAGCCCGTGTGATACCGAACACCCAACTCCTCTACTAGTCAGTCTCACAAAGCCCGTTTGTGAAACTATTGCGTTCGAGGAATAGCCTCAGTGAGTGGATCCGCTTTGATGTTTCTTTCTATGTCTCTCTATATCTCAAGTTCGCGGAGAAACCCATCTCCCGAAATGAGCAATACCTGTCTTAGAGTATGTCTGGATATCTGATGGGACCTAGCTAATAAATGAACTCCAAATCCAAACTTCTTAGACTGTATCATCAACTGAACTTAATCAGTGTGCAGCGCCATGCCTCCCTCAGTATTGCCTTGGACCACCTGTCCAAAATACTGCCCATCGTCAGAAGGAAAAACTATAACTCTGACAACCTCCTTGTCGTTCAGGTCACCTTGGAAGCCTGGAATGATAACTGTCTCACGAATGAGGCTGTAGTTATCATATCTCTAGAACATCCACTTATGTTCTGAAACTGCTTCCGACTGTTTCTCCAGGATTGGATTAATGTCAACTTATTGCATGTAGTGCAAGAACAACATCTGGTGTGGTACTTGACATCTCATGATTGACTCAATTGCCTGAGCAAGTGATCTGCCAATCATGCACATCCCTCTCCCCTTTAGTCTGTAAGACACCTTTAGAGAGGGTGACTCTATCACCTGTAGATACACTACCGTGCCAGGAGTCGTCCATTCTAAATACTCTTAGAATGCTGTCTGAGTACCCTGATTGGGAAACCACCCAAATCTAGATCTAAAGCCATAGATCTAGTAACCAGTATGTCAGATATAAAATCCATTTCCTTTGTGGAGAAACTACTGTGTGACGACCAAAGTATAACCGATCGTAGTATAGGAGTTTCTTTTCCTACTCTGTGTATGTCATTCAAATACCAGGACATCACACCCTACTACCTTCTCAACAGATCCATCCCCTATTCTGATGAAGTCAAACCTATGACTGTCACATCAGATATTGATGATCTATCTCTGCTATATCTGCTTTAGTCTATAAATAGACATAAGCTATATGTCCACCAATGCTTCCGCTGCTCCCACTGACTACGACAACCCTCTGGCAGAGTCATATACACGTACACTTCTAAAGCTAGTTTAGAACGACGCTATACTCATCCTCCCGCCGGGTCTCGCAACCTGGAACAACAGCAATGGCAAGTGTGGGTAAACAAGAACTTCCCTGTCACCATCCTTGAGGCTACCGGAGTACCTCTCGGGTGCCTGAAGTTACCCACCTTATCTGCGGAGTGGCCAATGGAATGCCAATCCAGATTGAATCTTTAGGTTCCTATCAAATCTTCAGTAATCGTTTGTGGTTCTGGAATCACTTCCAGGTTTACCATACTCCCACTACCGTTTTCTGAAAAAAATCCATTTTTATTAAAACTGTGGCGAGTCTAGAACAATATCGCTATTGATCTTCCAGATGGTAGAAAGTCAACCCTCGTCATAGCCTGGGTCAACCCACAAACAGCCATTACAGAAACGTGCCTTGAGTTATCCAGAGTCTGGTTTTAATCATAAGCCGGACAACTCCCCGTAACTTAACATCGTTAAGATATGAATTGTTCTATATCCAATATAGAACCAGAGGCACTGATTTAATTGAACCAGATTCAAATCATGCAGCTGTCCCCAGTGCATGCTATGTAAATGGAAGGAGGCCATTCAGCGTTACTCAACTTAGGAATGCTTCCAATTATGAGTAACCTGAAAGAGAAGCAAGTTCTCTTAATCACTACTATCAACTGAATACCATACTCAAGTATCTACATCTTCGATCAACTTGAAGAATCCCGATACTTGCAACACCCGGTTCTCTACTTTATTCAAATACCTATAACTTCTCAAAATTCGGACCCTGTGTTTCCACGAAACACCTGTCTAAAAACTAGAGAAGTCATAAGTAAACCGAATATAGTACGAGGACCAACCCCTCTGTCCTAATGGATACTGGACAACATACAATACTCTGTATAAGTCCCTTGAGTCTGATAACTCATTCACTGTGTGTCGTAGGTTGAAAACTGTACTTATGGATAAGAAGAATTACACCGCTGTTTAATACTTCTTACCTAACCATCCACTGATATAGGTAAATGTCACAGACATAATTTCAAAAAAGGTATATCTCACTCTATGAAAATAGACGTACAGATATATCAATTTGAAATTGGTGCATAACAGCGGATATTCAAAACCAAATATTTGCCGTCCGGCAAACAACCCAGGTGACTTCCTCAAATATCACCGATTACAACGAATCCCGATATAATGAGGATGATCACCTAATTCCCAATAATTTACTCCCACTCATCATCTGTAAAACCATACAGATGTGAGAATCATACCTGGTAAATACATACCCTGGAGTAAGTATCTAATCGGGAAATCAGTTTTCATTTAACAGTACACAGTGAAACTGAAACATTGAAATGTTTCGATGGGGTATCCGGGTATTCCTAGTGATGCCTCTTCCATTATCCAGATTCACAACTATAACCGTATATTTCTTTGCCACCACTCCAAATCCCTTTATATGTCTTTAGTCATTACCATCTGCACACCCCTTAGGCCAAATGGTTTTCTTCCTTCCCTACCGTTCGGCACCAGCCTATGCTTTGGAAGAAGACTATCCAATAAGCATAATGGGTGTACTATCCTAATCCTAGGAGCACTCGCAATGCGAGAGAAGGTGAAGATAAAAGACAACCGAATAAACCTTATTCCTATTTCTCCTGAACCAGAATCCATCCCCGAACTGGAACAAGTTCCTTTCGAGTTCGTATATAACCATACGATGGAGTATCCAATAAACTGTGGATCTTCGTAGTGATACGGAGTGTCCTGGAGAAATACAAAGGTGAGGTAGGAGTGGTAATGAAATACCTGGTTTGGTCGTGAATATCAGTTGCAATTTACTTTGCCCTCTTACTAATCCCTTGCTTTGTCTTAACTTAATACCTTCTGCACACCATCGTTATGCTAATTGGTTTTCTTCATTCCCCACCGTTCGGCACCAGCCTAAGGCTTGGAAGAAGACTATCCAATTTGCGTAATTGGTGTACTATCTCCTAAACCAAGGAGTACTCGCAACCTGAGAGAAGGTAAAAGGAAAAGACAACTGAATAGTCCTATCCGTTTCCTCCAGAACCTGAAACCATCCTCGAATAAATTCTTTCGAGTTCGTATCTAACCATACGATGGTTTTGTCCAATGGAAGTGGACGTTCGTAGTAATACGGGGTGTCCTGGAGAAAAGGGTAAAAGTAGGAGTGGCAATGAGGTTTGCAACTCTGACAATCCAAAAGCCAGTGTTTAAGAAGGTTCGGTCAATTTTGGTCACTGAGTCATAGTCTTAGGGTCGGGTCAATGGTCGCTGCCAAAGAGAGAGAGAAAAGAAACACTCAGCGTGCACTCTAACCTAGATCAGAATGGTTACCAATTTATCTAATCTGGAAACCTCCCACTGTACCGTCAAATTCTTCTCCAAACCCAAAAGAAGAATTAGTCGGGATCACCCGAGGAGTAAACCAACTCATCAGCGGGAATCGGGATCCAACTATCATCGCATGATAACGTGACGGAATCCGCTCACGCTATCACACTCTAGAAGGTATGCGCATATCTGGCAAGTTTTAGTTCTTTTGAAACTCCCGATGTGGATTTTTGCCCCATGCTCTTATGACCTTGACGAAGGCCAACAAATCATAAGTCACATGTCAAGTTCTACCCGTCATTGTCCAGGTTGATTTGAACCCACCCGTACAAGCCCTTGACGAAGGCCAACAAGGTTATACGACTGTCCCAAACCAACGCATCTATCTATGCAGCAGAAAGGTAACAAGCAGCTACCATACACTATGCCTTGACGAAGGCCAACAAACATAGCATGAATACTACGTGCTACCCGTCTGAAACGACGGAGGGCTACGAATGGTTTATGGCGAAAACCTTTAACGTAATGAACTTGATATCGTTGAAGGAACTGGATAGCTTTTAAAAATATAGTGACGAAAACCGTTGCTAAAGAGGTCACTCTCGGTGAAGGGATCTCGGCTCTTTCCCCGTAGAATGAGGTGCAGGATATTCCAACTGAATACCATGGTGCAAAGCAAAAGTAATCGGCTATAGAGAAGTTAATGCCCTGACGCAAACTTTTGTCCAAGGGGTCACTCCCGGTGAAGGGATCTCGGCCCTTGCCTCGTCGACTGAGGAGCAGGATATTCCAACTGAATACCACGATGCAAAACAAAAGTGAACATCCTTGCAATAACAGCTTTTTGAAAAGTGTTCCAACAACATCAGATTAGGTTTGTTTTTAACTTGCATTGATCCGAATCAACGCAGTCCCATCAATTGATCACACCAAAAAGAACGAAAATATACTGATGTACGTATATGCCATCCGCATTCGCCACTGGGTCCCGTCATTACCCGTTAGGTTAGCTAATTAACGACAGAGCGGGGACTGGACTAGCGCGGATGCAAAACATATGCAACATCAACTAATATATATATACCAATATATAATATTTCGCTCAAGGCATGATAAAAAATGCAACATCACAGAAATGTACAGCATCACAGAACAATACAGATATCTGGGATCCCCGGGTTTCACAGAGCCACTACTGAAACCCGACGTTCCCCTGGTCGTGTGGATAGCCTGTGCAATGAAATCCTAGACCCCTACGGGCGCGGCAAGTTACCCGCCAAAACCTGAAGCGAGGCAGCCCCCTTCAGCGACGTGAATGACCACCCAGCACTTCACGGAATCCGGTAACTTGGGCACCCCTCCTGGGTCAACCTGTACCCCTTATGAGTGCGGCGAATAGCCTGCCAATTCTAGAGTGAAGCCCCTTCCGTCTCAATGCCATGAGATGCGGGCTTGTTGCCCTCTAGAATCTGGCTATCCGTGCACCCCTCCGCGGGGCAATCCTAGTACAGAAAGTAAAATATACATACAACGGGTACATCGACCGCAACCTGGTCGTGCCCTAAAATAATAATACAAACAGGCAGTGACGGCAGTCCACATGTCGGACGCTCGTCCCACAATATTAAATGTACATAATACAACAAAAACTGTACTAGCATTGCATCCAGGCTATCCCCCACGACCGATCCGCAACATCACAGCAATACACAGAACATCAACGTGAAAGTCACGTTCGCAAATCCGTCTAACCGGGCTATAGCAGCTTGACAGGATTTACCGATCAAGTGACATTCACGGACGCAGATATAATGTAAATACTGTGAACTAATGTGTTTAAAATATCCGATCGACCAAAATTATAACAAGTGGGCCCCAAGTACTACTGTAGCACATCAAGAAATTCTGGGCCCAAAATTAATATTCCAAAAACCCTATTTTCAACCCTGGTGGCCTCTGTAAAAAATTGGCGTAGTGATCTGTCAAAACAGCGGCGGAACCGCGGCCCAAGCAGGGGTTTGGCCGCGGTTCCGCGGTCGAATAATGAGATCTCGCGACCAAATTTTTACAGTAGGCTTATACTTTCCTACACAGTATTCTGAGACAACCTGAAAAATTTTTGGACTTAAAAAAATTTCGACAGAAACTGATGCGGTGAAAAATGTGGTTTTGGGATTTTTGTTCGATCGGAAACGTAAACACATTAGACCAAGCTAGACTATGTTAATGGTGAGGCTCTGATACCAATGTAAGTGCACGGCGGCGCCCCGGCCTCCATCCCGAGGCCAAATGCGGAAGCGATGGTTAACTTTAAATTTTCTTGAACCGGCACCACCGCGCATTAAAACCCGGTTCGTACCATTAACTAGTCATAGCTAACTACTAGATGGGGAAGTGAGATATACTGAGCGATCCGTGTCATCCGGTCTTCTCGCCGTCGTCCCGATCTCCCCCGGAATGTCCAGTCTCTATCTCCTCGCCGGAAGGGCACCACGTCACCTGCTTCTTTTACGGGCTCCCACCGCTATACCGAGGCAACTCGGGCACGAAGATGGCGAGCCGACATGCCCAAGGTATTATGTAGAATCGTGTAGAGAACTATATCTCATTTGGGGTTTGCATGGAGTTGCCTTTTGAGATGGTGGAGGAATGGAGTTTTGGAGATGGAGCTAAATGGATTTTGTGCAATACAAATGAACCAAAAACCCCATCCAAAATTTTGGGACAGCCCCCTTCATCTCTTGGCCGGCCATGCTCATGGAATGGAGAGAATGAGAGAGAGAGTGAATGAGGGAGTGAGTGACTTGATCAATAATACAAGAGGGAATCATATGAGATGAAAAGAAATGATTACCAAAACAAAACCACACACTCCACCAACCATCATCATCACAACAAAGGTCAAGCCATCATGAAAGAAGAAGTCAAGGAAAGCTACACCCATCATGAAAACCATCATGAAGCAAAAGTCAAGGGTGGTAGAATTATCATGACAAAACATCTTGCAAAAACAACCCTCCACAAATGCTTATTTGCACAAATGCAAATAAGCCCTCCTCCACCAATCTTCGGCCAATGAAGGATACAAAGAAATATGGCCGAAACGGAAAGCAAACTGGCAACTCCAGAAAACTGGTCCCGTAATAAATTACAGGAAAACCCCAATACTGTGTATACACACCCGCATCTGTATTCCGACCGAAATACAAATGCAATGAGACAAAATCTACACTGTACTATACTAGGATCCGGCTTAAACCAAAGTCGGCTAGTATTATCCGTCCGATCCTTATCCGTGCAATACCGCACGTATCTGATCGAACCCTACCATATCTCCATAAGGCCTTTACAGCGTTTCGCCCGAAAACTTGAGCAACTGAATGTGGGGGACTCTAAAGACTCGTCAACACCATGGTTGTGGATTTAACCACTAGCACGTCAGAGGTATATGCCAATACGTAACGGGCTACCAGGTATTGACCAAAAGGGACGTCGATGAGCAAACTCATCCTGACACCCTACTGAGCCTGTCAGTGACAATATCCATACAATCCGGTCCGTTCATCTATGAGCATCGCATGGCGGGCCTAGGGGGTTGGTAAAAGTCAGACCCCCAAAAGCGGTACAAGTCGTGTCGGAGTGCAGCCCAGAACACCCTGAGATACTACTGGAATACCTACCAGTAAATCTCCTGCCTCGGCCGAGGGGTTCGTGTAATGGCTCTCCTAGACACAGCGCGACCTCACCCCCAATACCGGGAGAGACGAACCCCTGAAGATCCGCTCACTGCCTCCATGTGGCTCGGGACTGTACCCAACTAAAACCTGTTTGCACGTCTCCTTTGAGCGTGGTAGGGTAGTAATCAAAGTACAGTGGGAACTCACATGAGACAAATGACGATCCCCAGGTCGATGAACTAACCTGTACACATGTCACCAGGGAACTGCCATCTGACGTCTCGTATAATCCCAACTAGCAGGTTCCCGGTGAGTCCTGTCCGGTGTACTCATAACCCAATGAGCACCTGTATACATCTTAGGTGAACCAACTGACACCAGTGGCTTGTGAGACTGGCCACCGCCCCTCGTCGGGGTCTCGACTGTATACACTAGTCTACTCTGGAGTATCGACTGTAGGTTTCCTAGGCACTCTCAAGAGGTCTCACAAGGCATCAACCATGCCAATTTCTAAAAATACGGTGCCGAGAAACCCTAGACTAGATCGTTGGCTAGATGTTTAGGAGATAAAATGAAACTAGTTTACAGCTAAACTAAAAGAACGGATATACAACCTTTGTAGATCCGGTCTTCCACCTCCATAGCTCCGCAATGAAGTCTCCTCGCTGTCCAAGTCGAACCCCGGGCTCTAGCATCGGCTTCATCGGAGAATGGATGGGCTAGGTCGTCGACGTCGATGCCGAAGATGATCTACGTCGAGGCATCACTAGATCAAGCTCCAACTTCACCAAGTCAAGAAACTTGTGAAGAAAACACACTCTACTACTTGGCAAGAGGTAGAGGATGAAGAAATAGGAAGTGGGTAGACTTTAGAATTGGATTTCTCACTCATTTTCATCATTCACCATTGATGATGTGAAGGTTTCTTAATTGAAGAAGATGAAGAAGAAGATGAAAGTGTTATAATAAGTTAACTAATATTGAAAAGAAAATCAATACTTATCATATAATGAACCATGATCAAGTGTAGAGATTTAATCATGGTTGAAAGGAATGGTTAGGGTTAAGCATGAGACAAAAATGGTCACTAGGTCAAAGCTTCATGAAGCTTCAATATGAAACAAAATTAGCCACCATTTTCTCTTTATGACTTTTTTATTTCTTTCCAAAATGAATAAATAGATAAATAAATGAGAAAAGGAAATAAAACCCTAATCATAAGTTTAACCATGGTTTAATTCTATACACTTAACCAAGTAAATATGTATCATCAAACATGATACAATCAAGTGCACAAAAGTATATCACATATACAACTTGTGCAATCCAAGTGAGAAAATCCATATAAAGTGAACCAATACTAGTTAATGCAAAGTAATATATCAAATATATAATTATACATTAAATCATTAAATCAACACTTGATTCAATGATCCGGTCATGTCGCACATAACCGACTAGTATCCAATGTATCGGCTTATCGAATCAATCCTTGATTCGATATCTAGGTTATATCGAATATAACCAATCGATACATTCATCGCGAGAATGGAATACGGTATCACATACACGCATTATTCTCGGTCCCGCACATATCTCATATGCGCTCCTATTTCGTTTCGCTTGAGCCAGGAAACCTCTGTGTAGGACTCTAAAGACTCGTCAATACGCCGGCAGCAGGTGATGATCATATCAAGCACCCACAAGCCGCAAGCGGTCTGCTAAACGTAACGGCCACCCGGGTATTGAGCGATCAGAAGATCGACGAGCAAGCCCGCTCACACTCCAGTGAATCCAACCAGTAACACTTACCTTACAGTCCGGTATGTTCGTTTGATATGCCGCATATCTCGCCTAGGGGTGGTAAACGTCAGACCCCAATAGCTCGATAAGTCGTGTTGATATGAGGTCTATAATAATTCGAGAAACTACTGGTAACACTTACCAGTAAATCTCAGCAACCCTGGCCAGGGATTTCCGGTTATAGCCAATCGAACACAGCGCAACATCAACTCCCTATACCGGGAGAGACGAATCCCCTCCTATCGATCATTGCCTCCATGTGACTCGGGACTGTACCCAAAAACCACCATTTTGCACGCCCTCTTGGACGTGGTAAGATGGAAATCAAAGCACAGTGGGAACCACACAAGACTCTATGACGATCTCGGGTCAACAGACTACTCTGTACCAGTGTCACCAGAGAACTGCCATCTGACGTATGGTATAATACCATCTGGGAGTTCTCGGCGAGTCCGTCCAGTGTACCCAGTCTCCACTGAGCACCCGTATATCATCTCTGATGTCAAACACCAATGGATATGGGATCATCCATCACCCATCTGTATGGGTCGAGAAGGTATACGCTAGTCTACACTAGTATATCGATGCCCCGTCTGGATACACCCACGACTAGGGACTTTGAAGGATGTACTTATGGACTACCATGTTCCCACTAGTATGATCTGCATCATAGTCCAGATAGTCAAGTACACATCCTAAGGGCTTTACCAACATGTAACAGAGAGACAATCAGTGTACACGTTAAGGTAAAGAGCAACCAGATAGCATACTATCATGTCGAGCAAGAAAGTCCTCCCTATATATGTCCAAGCATCCACTACAATATACATCCTATGTATAGTAATGGCCTCTAGGGCATACATATAACTAACAATCTCCCACTTGCACTAGGGCCATCTGATAGCAGTGGTTGTAGTATCTCATACTCAACCATCCCATAAAAGTCTCTCTCTGGGAACAGGCCTTTGTGAGTGGATCCGCTGTGTTGTCCTCTGAGTCTACTCTCCTAACCTCAATCTCCCTGGAGATCAACCATCTCCATGATCAGGTGACACTGCCTTAGAATATGTCTGGATCACTGATGGGATCGGCGTTCCTTGGCACAAGCCACAACTCCATTGTCTCACAATGGTTGGAACGTAGTTCATCTCATGAACCAATATACACCCAGACTGCCTCTTTGGTAGCGTCTTAAGTAGCGATGTATCCAGCCTTTATCGTCTAGTATGCCACGGTATCTAGCTTGGAACTTTTCCAACATACCGTCCCTCCACTGAGGGTAAAGACAATGCCTGTGACTGACATTCAGTCGTCTTTATCACCCTGGAACACTTCCAGTGATTCTTCCCAGGATCAATTGATACCGTCTCACTACAACTAATGAGTATCCTAATATCCCATTAGATCTATCTCATAGATTCAAAATCCAGGATTTAGTAGGTATCATTATGATCCTATATGGAGAATCATTGTGATAGGCGGAGATTGATCGAGCGTAGCATAGTAAACTCCTTCCCTATCAAGAGTTTGTCATCCACGTACTCTACGAGGATCGTCACCATACTCCCTACTACCTTTTTGTTTATACAAAGTTCATCTACCATTTTGATGACGTCAACTTCTTTGACTAATCCATCAAAACAGTTGTTCCAACTCCGCGATGCCTGCTTTATCCTATAAAGCATCTTGCACACGTTTCCGCTGCTCCCATTATCTACGAAGCCCTCTGGCTGTGTACTTATAGACGCTCTCTTCCAAAACATCATTTAGGAAAGCAGTCATGACACCCAACCACCAGATATCGTAGTCATGGTATGTAGCCGTGGTAAGTAGGATCTGGATGGACTTAAGCATAGATACTTGAAAAGGTTTCATCATTATCCATGCCTGGTCAATGACGAAAACCTTTAACAAGTCTAGCTTTGAAAGTCTCAACCTTTCCATCTACACCAAGTAATCTTCTCAAGATATACTTGCTCCTGATGGGGATTTAACCCTTCAGATATAGCAACCAAAGTCCATACTTTGTTGATGTATAAGGATTCCATCTCAGATCGATAAGCATCCAGTCATTCTTACAGAGTCTCACTCCTGATGGCCAGCTCGAAACTAGTTGGGTCATCATCTCATGATGCAATCCTCGCTCCCACTGTCATAGAGAAACCGAAATATCTCTCAGGTGGGTGAGGAACCCTACTAGATCGGCGGAGAGGCCGAGGTTCGTTGGTAACTATTGAATCCTTTGGTTCTTTCAAATCATCAGCTGCAGTTTGTATAGCTGGAACATTTCCAGTTCTACATAACAGACCTTGCCTCGAGCTTGTCCGGATTTTGTTTTTAGACATAGGCCGGTCAACCCCAAATCTTAACTAACTTAAGATATGGGCTCTTCCCTTTCCATATCTCATATGAAGTGGTAGGCAACTGATTTGATTTGAACCCTATTCAATAGGTATGCAACTTCTCAAGTGCATAACTCCCAAAAGGAAATAGGTAACTCAGCAGTACTCATTATAGAGCACACCATATCAAATAGGGTGTATCTGCTCCGCCCCGATATACCATCGTGCTATGGTGTATACGGAGGAGTATTGCTGAGAGAGAATCTCATTCTCCTTTAGAATAATCCAGGATTTCCGTGCTCAAGTATTCTCCTCCTCGATCTCATCATAGGACATAATACTTATACCCTTTTTGGTTCTCTACTTCTAACTTATATTCTGTGAATATCTCAAAAGGTTCAGACTTGTGTTTCAATAGGAACATATGTCTGAGTCTCGAGAGATCATCAAAAAATGTAATGAAGTAAAAAGAATCGGTCTTGGCATGTGTAGACAGGGGACCTTACATACATCAACATGTATCATCCCAAGAGTTCACTAACTCTTTCTCCGTTTCAAGTAAACGGAGCTATGGTCATCTTATCTCTGTGACATGACTGGCAAGTTTCATAAGATGTAAATTCAAACTGATTTAAATATGCAACTACATGTAACTTCAGCTAGTCGGGTTACATTGATATGACCTAGTCTACAATGCCTCAAGAAGGATTCGTTCATTTCTGAACTCTTCCTCTTGTGTGTGTTCCGTATACTAAAGAACTGTAGTTTGATTTAGAACATCAACGCTTTTAGATAACGTGCCTGATACGATCAACTTTTGATATAGGAAATGTTCAAAACATTATCCAACTATACAAAATTTTATCATTTCTTTACTAATAATGAGATAGATATGATTTTGTATATCAGCTTCGGTATCTAATAACATTCGTTCAGAATCAATGTATTGGTAATACAGGGTGACAGTGACCAACAGACTTGGCTGCAACTCTTGCCCCGTTTTCTGTCTCATGAAACTTATCACCCGTTCTCAGTTCTCTACCTTTCTGTAGCCCTATGTAACTGATTACATATCTGGGATCCTGATCTGGTATCATATACCCAGGACGTAGAGGATACAGAGAAACAGTTCTTTGTAATGAACACACCCGAGGATGATGCATCAGCATGCACTCTCTTCGTTTGGGCTGCACGGGAATTCTGGTAATCCCCAATTTCCTGCTCTATCTTATAACATTTATAAGTTGGAGCGGGACCAACGTTCCCCAGCTCAGTATAACAAGCGGGTTCGGTCAATATATCTGTATTATTATCTTGATTAAGGCGTGATATGGTCGCTACCTAGAGAGAGAGAGAAGAAAACACTCAGCGTGCACTCTTTCAAGAATAGATTGGTTATTATTTTATCTAATCAGGATGGCTCCCACTGCTTTTTATCAAATCTTCCTTCAAACCCTAAAAGGAAAGACTAGCCGGGATTAATTACACACTACAAGTTCGCCAATCTTTCAGCCAGGCCAGTGTCGGTACTTTGAGGGAGGTCCCCCGTGCTTTCGCACAAACCTAATTAATGTAAACCTCGTTTTCCCAGAGGCGTAACCCCGTTAACACCTTTCTAAACACCTACTTGATCGGCTAAATTGTAATGTGTAAAACTCTCCCAGGAGTAACTCTTACTCGCAGCGGGTATCGGGATCCAACTATCTCATAGAAGGTATGCAATCTCATTGCAAATTTCAACACTTGAAATTCCCGATAATATTTTGCCCCTAGCGTGCTATGACCTTGACGCATGCCAAATAACCCATAGTCCGCTAGTCAAGTTCAACCCGTACATTTCTTGATTGAATTAAACCCACCCGCACGACCCTTGACGCATGCCAAACAACGCCGTGCGAATACCCTAATCCAATCGCATCGTATGCTAGCAGATAAGCACTAGTTAGCTACCGTACACTACGCCTTGACGCATGCCAAACAACCGCAGCACGAATACTAACTAGTCCTTATCTGAAATGACGGAGGGCTACGACAGGTTTTTCTGAAAACCTATTGCGTAATGAACTTGATATCGTTGTAGAATCAAATGAATTTTGAAATGGAGTGTTTTTGAGGCTTTTCTAGTTTTGCTAAAGGAGTCACTCCCGGTGAAGGGATCGTCGGTCCTTTCCTCGTCGAATGAGGTGCGGGATATATCATATATATCACTGTGCAAAGCAAAAACTCTTAAAAGCAATCAAAAGACAAACAGAAAGTTGTAGCATCTGCCAGTTGTTGCTAAAGGAGTCACTCCCGGTGAAGGGTTCTCGGTCCTTTCCTCATCGAATAAGGTGCAGGATATATCATATATATCGCTGTGCAAAGCAAGAACTGTAGCTACCTTCTTTATTTTGGAAATTCGATTCTACAACATCTTAGGTTTCTTTTATTTCATTAATCACATTAATGAAGTCCCATCATTTAAATCACCTAAACATCACAGATAAATACGACGTACACTTATGCCATCTGCATTCGCCTCGATGTCCCCTCGTGCACCATTAGGTTGGGTAACTAACGGCAGAGCGGGACAGGGCTAGCGCGGGTGTAAAACATAAGTAACGTCTATATAATATATCATATATACTATATACAGTATCCATCATAGAACATCACAGATATCGCAGCAGAAGAATCATATGAAATATTGGATATACTAGGACGTCCGTGTTTTCAATACGAGCCAGTATAAAACACGGATTCCACGGTCGCGATGAATAGCCAAACCCACACCCCTAGACCCCTACGAGAGCGGCAAGCAACCCTACCAATTCTAGAGTTAGGAGACCCGGACTCGACTCCTCGAGTTGGTCTCCCACTGGACTCCAGAACCCGGTTACTTGTGCTCCCCTCCTTGGGTCTATCCTAGTGCGGAAAAGTAAATAATATACAAACGGTGACATCTTCCGCAACCTGGAAGTGCCCCAAATAAAAGAATATTACATACAAGTTTTTACATGAATGAAAATGAAAAACACTCATCTCACATAAAGCCCCCGGCTATTCAAACACGACGATCCAATATAACATATCCAGCAACACATAACATCATATGTCATCAACGTAAGTAAATATGCGCATCCCAATTGTCGTTGACATATAGCAACGAAACCGGCGATATCACATATTACACTTACGGTCACAGAAAAGAAAGTGTAAAACTACAACAGTTGGAATCCGCAATCTGCATAGACATCGCATGCCTAATCAAATGAATATCTTAGACATCACATGCCTAACAATTATAAACCCCACATTTTAGTCTCAAAATCGAAAACACTTTTCAATACCAAGTCGGGCAATTCAACAGGATTCCCGACAATTTGATCGAATGCTCGTCGCAAACTTCAGTAGACGGCCGCACCCTTGATACCGTCGACGAAGTGCACCAAGGCGGAACACCGCTACCGCGAGCACCCGGACGGATGCTTTCGGCGACGGGGTTCTCCTACAGTCACTTGGTCGGGGCTATGGAGTGAGGCTGTCTAGTAAGTTTACCCGGCGAGTATCCGCATACGCTACGTGATTGCGACGGACTTTTGATCACATCAAAATTCCGTGGCAACAGATCAAGTGAGACTAAACTGCTATGTTTATAACATTCATTGAGTTATCTCATAACTTCTTGTGAATTCCAATTATTGTATCACATTCCGAATAAGATAGAAAATGTTAAACTTTCCGATCGAACAATCGAACACCCAAGTTTTCCCGAAACAGATCAACACATGAAATAAGTCTAAAAACATTCAGTTCGTGCCTCAGTACCAACGGTCCAGCCGTAGAAGGGTCAAGCCAACGCCTCACATGTGGCACGCCGTACTGCCCCAAACCCGAAGGTTCAAAGGGCAGTTCAAGACGGTCACATAATCGAGTTAAGGTTTGTTGTCTTCTAGAGGGTCCATCGCGTTACTTGCACTAGTTAGAACGTCGTTAAACTACGGAAAAATCCAACACTTGGAAATTTACCGACAGGGGAAAAATTGGGTATTTATATCCGGTCGAACTTTTGAACATATTCTAAAATTTATCCGGAAAGCCACATAGACAAAATCTGATACTCCGATCGAAACACCGAATCCCCAAATCAACCCCAGAAAATTCAACTCTTGAATAAATATTAAAAATTCCCAGAAAATCCAACTTCAGAAAATAGGAATTACTGTGCAAACAAGGGAAGCTGACGTCATCAATGGGCCGCGGAACCGCCGCAGAAGCTAGGCTTCTGCCGCGGTTCCGCCGCACTATGAACAGTTCATGGGAAAAAATTTGCACCGTAATTCTTAGATTTCCCTGCTGATTTTTCTGCATATTTTTAATGTTGAAAAATCCCAGTTTTTAGAAAAAGGACAGAGAGCATTTTTTGAGTTGGGTTTCGGGTTCGTTCGGCTTTCAAATTCCGTCTAGACTTCGCCTAAGGCTCTAGCTTGGCTCTGATACCACTGTAGGTTTCCTAGGCACTCTCAAGAGGTCTCACAAGGCATCAACCATGCCAATTTCTAAAAATACGGTGCCGAGAAACCCTAGACTAGATCGTTGGCTAGATGTTTAAGCGATAAAATGAAACTAGTTTACAGCTAAACTAAAAGAACGGATATACAACCTTTGTAGATCTGGTCTTCCACCTCCATAGCACCGCAATGAAGTCTCCTCGCTGTCTAAGTCGAACCCCGGGCTCTAGCGTCGGCTTCATCGGAGAATGGATAGGCTAGGTCGTCGACGTCGATGCCGAAGATGATCTACGTCGAGGCATCACTAGATCAAGCTCCAACTTCACCAAGTCAAGAAATTTGTGAAGAAAACACACTCTACTACTTGGCAAGAGGTAGAGAATGAAGAAATAGGAAGTGGGTAGACTTTAGAATTGGATTTCTCACTCATTTTCATCAATCACCATTGATGAAGTAAAGGTTTCTTCATTGAAGAAGATGAAGAAGAAGATGAAAGTGTTATGATAAGTTAATTAATATTGAAAAGAAAATCAATACTTATCATATAATGAACCATGGTCAAGTGTAGAGATTTAATCATGGTTGAAAGGAATGGTTAGGGTTAAGCATGAGACAAAAATGGTCACTAGGTCAAAGCTTCATGAAGCTTCAATATGAAACAAAATTAGCCACCATTTTCTCTTTATGCCTTTTTTATTTATTTCCAAAATGAATAAATAGATAAATAAATGAGAAAAGGAAATAAAACCCTAATCATAAGTTTAACCATGGTTTAATTCTATACACTTAACCAAGTAAACATGTATCATCAAACATGATACAATCAAGTGCACAAAAGTATATCACATATACAACTTGTGCAATCCAAGTGAGAAAATCCATATAAAGTGAACCAATACTAGTTAATGCAAAGTAATAAATCAAATATATAATCATACATTAAATCATTAAATCAACACTTGATTCAATGATCCGGTCATGTCGCACATAACCGACTAGTATCCAATGTATCGGCTTATCGAATCAATCCTTGATTCGATATCTAGGTTATATCGAATATAACCAATCGATACATTCATCGCGAGAATGGAATACGGTATCACATACACGCATTATTCTCGGTCCCGCACATATCTCATATGCGCTCCTATTTCGTTTCGCTTGAGCCAGGAAACCTCTGTGTAGGACTCTAAAGACTCGTCAATACGCCGGCAGCAGGTGATGATCATATCAAGCACCCACAAGCCGCAAGCGGTCTGCTAAACGTAACGGCCACCCGGGTATTGAGCGATCAGAAGATCGACGAGCAAGCCCGCTCACACTCCAGTGAATCCAACCAGTAACACTTACAGTACAGTCCGGTCTGTTCGTCTGATATGCCGCATATCTCGCCTAGGGGTGGTAAACGTCAGACCCCAATAGCTCGATAAGTCGTGTTGATTTGAGGTCTATAACAATTCGAGAAACTACTGGTAACACTTACCAGTAAATCTCAGCAACCCTGGCCAGGGATTTCCGGTTATAGCCAATCGAACACAGCGCAACATCAACTCCCTATACCGGGAGAGACGGATCCCCTCCTATCGCTCATTGCCTCCATGTGACTCGGGACTGTACCCAAAAACCACCGTTTCTCACGCCCTCTTGGACGTGGTAAGATGGAAATCAAAGCACAGTGGGAACCACACAAGACTCTATGATGATCTCGGGTCAACAGACTACTCTGTACCAGTGTCACCAGAGAACTGCCATCTGACGTATGGTATAATACCATCTGGGAGTTCTCGACGAGTCCGTCCAGTGTACCCAGTCTCCACTGAGCACCCGTATATCATCTCTGATGTCAAACACCAATGGATATGGGATCATCCATCGCCCATCTGTATGGGTCGAGAAGATATACGCTAGTCTACACTGGTATATCGATGCCCCGTCTCGATACACCCACGACTAGGGACTTTGAAGGATGTACTTATGGACTACCATGTCCCCACTAGTATGATCTGCATCATAGTCCAGATAGTCAAGTACACATCCTAAGGGCTTTACCAAAATGTAACAGAGAGACAATCAGTGTACACGTTAAGGTAAAGAGCAACCAGATAGCATACTATCATGTCGAGCAAGAAAGTCCTCCCTATATATGTCCAAGCATCCACTACAATATACATCCTATGTATAGTAATGGCCTCTAGGGCATACATATAACTAACATCGATGCCCTGTCTCGAAACTCCCACGACTAGGGACCTTTTAAGGATGTGCTTACAGACCACCAGCTCTCACGTATATGATCGCCCTCATATTACTGGCAGTCAAGCAAGAATCCTAGGGGCTCTATCAACGTGTAATAGCGACCTGTCTGGTCACCTAAAGCAGTACACGATGTTAAAGGTAAACCAGATAGCATACTATCATCTCGAGTAAGACTGTCCTACTGGGACAGGTCCTCCCTCAATCATTGCAATCACGTACCTGTGATCCAATAATTTACTCTGAGGGCACTATCTCCAACAGTGTGCACGTAATTGTGAGGATTTGTTTGTGCTAATCTTGTTTTTAGCAATCTTGACACTTTACCCTTTATCTTATCCTTCTTCTTAATCCATTCATAATCTTTTCTCTAGATCTTTTGGGCGAGAAAGAGAGATATTTTGATTTGGAAGTGAGTAGGTGGCAAGGGTGTTGTGAATGCATTAATGTGAGAGTTAATGCATTGGTTACACTCACCTCTAACCTCACCCTACACTCACCTCTCTCTCTCTTATCCTCACACACTCTCTCCTTCTCTTTCTCTTTTCTTTTCCCTCATATCTCTCACCCTCAAAATGAACACTATCCCTTCCAATACAAATCCATCACAAAATCTAATCCAATCTCACAAAAATCACATCTTTGAATCACTTTTGCCTCTTGGATGCCTAGGAGCATGGAAAGCTAGGATCTTTGAGTTCTTTTATGTAGGTAATGTTCTTTTGCTGTTGTTTATGTGTTTTTAGTGTATCTTAGCTTGCCAGTTTTAGTTTAGATTGTTTAAAATTTAGTTTTGTGCATAATATCGTATTTTAGTGCCTATATGTGACATATGTGATCTGCTGTGACCCAGAGTTTTTACGAGAAAACCAAACAATTTAGTTGTGTTGTACCAGTGACTATAGGACCCCACCTGAGACACGAGACCCACCCCACCGGCCAGGGCCGGCGACGTCTGAAGGTAATTCCGGCGACCTCGGCTCGGGGAATGAGTTGGGGTGTGGCTTTTTGAGGGTAGGTCTATATTGTGGTTTGAGTGTTTTTGGTCTTATTTGATTGTTGAGTTTTCTCTGTATACGAAATCTGGGATCACTTAGGTAGTTTGTAGTGTTCCGTTTAAGCGCGATACGTTTGTAGGGTGTTTTTCGTCACCCCAGTGAGATGGGAATACGCTCGCGCTTGTCAGGCGTACTACAGATTCCCCCTGCCTAGGGTAGGCCGGGGTTTAATGATTGTGGGGATCCGAATCTCCGGCAGCCGCGGACTAAGCTGGCGTTAATTACCCCTCGCTTTTGGGGCGAGAGAACCTCCGATTAACGGGTTAAACTGGTCATGTGAACCCAATGTACGGTGTGCGTGTGTTCTGTTTTGAAGGGGGGTTTTGGATATATCGGGAGCCACGCAGAGTTTTTACGGGGGTCCCGCTACCCGGATAGCGGGCTGGGGGTCAAGGGGGCTAGCAGCCCCCTTACGGGGTTCGGGGCAGCGCCCCGGCCCGAAAATTTTTTGGAGGGGGAGAATGTTGCGGGGTATGTGCCTGTGTACATTTGTATACAAATGTATATATATACATATATATATAAATAAAGGGGAAAAGGCATCCAAAGGATGCGTGGGGCAGCACCTTGGGCGCTGTGCGCTTAGGTGCTGTGCACTCAGGCGCAAGCGCGCCATGTGTCGGCACGTGGGCGCTTTGCGCATGAGCGCTGCGCGCAGGAGCGCAAGCACGCGCGCCACGTGTCGGCACGTGGGCGCTTTGCGCATGAGCGCTTGTGCGCAAGCGCGCGCGCCACGTGTCGGCACGTGGGCGCTTTGCGCATGAGCGCTGCGCGATGGTGCGCAAGCGCGCGCGCCACGTATCGGCACGTGGCCGCTTTGCGCATGAGCGCTGCGCGCAAGCCCGCGCCACGTGTCGGCACGTGGGCGCTTTACGCTTGAGCGCTGCGCGCTGGTGCGCAAGCGCGCGCGCCACGTGTCGGCACGTGGACGCTTTGCGTATGAACGCTGTGCGCTGGAGTGCAAGCGCACTGGAGCGCAAGCGCGCGCCACGTGTCGGCACGTGGGCGCTTTGCGCACGAGTGCTGCGCGCTGGAGCGCAAGCGCGCACGCTACGTGTCGGCATATGGGCGCTTTGCGCTCGGGCGCAGTGCGCGGGAGAGGAAAAGAGGGCTTTTAGCCCCAAAGATTTCTCTGAAGACAAATCAGAGAGGAGTTGGACTCCTGAGTGTATTCTTTTCTTTGGGGGTTTAATGAAAGATGTTCTTTTTCTTCCTCCTCTGTTAAGCTGGATCTCGAAGGTCAAGAGATGTGAGATCTCAAAATCTCTTCTTTTTGAGATCTGATGGCAGATCCAAGTTTCCCTTTGTGGGTTTTGTGGTGAAAAACTATTTTGTTTTGAAAAAGGAAGAGTAAAACTCTTGATTTAATTCAAAAGAAAGAAGAAGGTTTTGGAACCTTGAAGAAAGAAGAAAGATCTCAGATCTGAAACTTTTTTGGAGAGAGAAAAAGTTGTTGGGATATTTCATTATCCTTGCCTTTATAGGCCATACATTTTACACATAGCCCCTTGGGCTTCACAAAATGGCATTTTGCCTATCCCATGGCTCATGTGCCATTTCTTTTTGCACATAAGCCATGGGCTTTACAAAAATTTGGCTTTATGCCTATTTTTCTTACATTTATCCGAAAATAAAATAAAAGAAAATGCAACAAAATTATTTATTACAAAATTTTTATCTTGGCGTGGGGGAGGCTGGCCGCTTCATGTTCGGGCTCGACCCGGGCATGGGCCCACTGGATCTGGGCTTGGGCCCACTTGGCTTGGGGTTGACTTTGATTTTGACTTGGTCAACCGGGGTGAAAATTTTTACCCCAACAAATTGCCCCCCATCAATAAATGCACACCACATATGTGGGTCGTGTGCATGAAATTGATGGATCTTCTTTCACGTGGAGGCGACTTGATTTGGTTCCGGCTTTTTGGGAAGCTGGCACTGCCCTTTTTTACGACATGGACGGTCGTTGCTTGACATGTCTCCGAGACGGAGTGTCCGTGATAGACGTTTTCCCTGGCCCGGAGTTATCTGGTTCCCGCTTTGTAGGAATCCTGCGCTGCCCTTTTTGCGACTTGGACGGTCGGTGCTGCCCTTTTAGCGACTTGGACGGTCGATACTGCCCTTTTAGCGATGTGGACGGTCGGTGCTGCCCTTTTAGCGACGTGGACGGTCGGTTCTGCCCTTTTTGAGACTTGGACGGTCGGTGCTACCATTTTTATGACTTGGACGGTTGGTGCTGCCCTTTTAGCGACGTGGACGGTTGGTTCTGCCCTTTTTGCGACTTGGACGGTCGGTGCTGCCATTTTTGCGACTTGGACGGTCGGTGCTGCCCTTTTAGCGACGTGGACGGTCGATGCTGCCCTTTTAGCGACGTGGACGGTCGGTGCTGCCCTTTTAGCGACTTGGACGGTCGGTGCTGCCCTTTTAGCGACGTGGACGGTCGGTGCTGCCCTTTTAGCGACGTGGACGGTCGGTGCTGCCCTTTTAGCGACTTGGACGGTCGGTTCTGCCCTTTTTGCGACGTGGACGGTCGGTTCTGCCCTTTTAGCGACGTGGACGGTCGATGCTGCCCTTTTAGCGACGTGGACGGTCGATGCTGCCCTTTTAGCGACGTGGACGGTCGGTTCTGCCATTTTAGCGACGTGGACGGTCGATGCTTGATTTGACTTGCTCTGCTTCTTGCAATGCCAGGGGTAGACTTGACTTGCTCCGCTTCTTGCGGTGTCGGAGTGGAAGATGACTTGTTGATTTTGATTTGGGTTGACATTAGCATCGCTATACTGGAATATGGTACCAGGAGCGAATCATCATCTGTCATGGAGAGGATTTTGGGATTTTGGGTTTTGTTTGGCATCTGCATTGCTGCACTGGAATAATGCCAGGAGCAACTCATCATTTGCCCTGAGAGGATTTGGGAGAAATTGGGATTGTTTTACGCCCGTGGATTGTATACGGTTTTGCAGGATGTATGATCCAGACCGTAGGGCCGGAAAAAAATTTGGGACTTTGTCGGCGTCTGCATCGCTGCACTGGAATATGGTACCAGGAGCAACTCATCATTCGCCGTTGGGGTATGGGATTTGGAATTTGGTTGGCGTATGCATCGCTGCACTGGAATATGGTACCAGGAGCGACTCATCATTCGCCATTTGGGGATTGGGGAGCGATGGCTTAGGAGACAGGTTTAGATCCCTATCGCCTAAGGCTTTTCAATTTTATGGGCCGTGAGGGTCCCATAAAAGCATTTCCTCCCTACGAGTCGTAAGGATCCCGCAGGTGTATTTTCTCCTTAAGAGTCGTGAGGACTCCTAAGTGTGTTTTTCCTTTATGAGTCGTAAGGATCCCACAAAGGTTTGTTCTCCTCATATATCGTGAGGACACATGAGTGGGTCTTATCAATGGAGCATCATTCCCAAAGCGGAGACCGGCCGCGTAACTGGTGATTACGGTGGGGCATGGGTATGATGAGAATTATTTGAGCCCGTGGATTGTATACGATGGTCAATTTGGGGACCCACCGTAGGGCCGGAGAATTTTGAGAAATTGGATTTTGGTTGGCGTCTGCATCGCTACACTGGAATATGGTACCAGGAGCGACTCATCATTCGCCGTTTGGGGACTTGGAATTTGGATCTTGTTTGCATCAGTATTGCTGCACTGGAATAATGCCAGGAGCAACTCATCATTTGCCTCGGGAGGACTTGGGATTTGGGTTTTTGGTCGGCATCAGCACCGCTAACACTGAACCGAAATGCCAGGAGCGACTCATCATTTGCCGTTGCCCATTGGGGGACGATGGCTTAGGAGACAGGTTTGGGTCCCTATCACCTAAGGCTTTTCAATTTTATGGGCCGTGAGGGTCCCATAAAGCATTTTCTCCCTACGAGTCGTAAGGATCCCGCAGGTGTATTTTCTCCTTAGGAATCGTGAGGATTCCTAAGTGTGTTGCTCCATTGTGAGTCGTAAGGATCTCACGCAGGGGTTTTCTCCTTACAAGGTCGAGAGGACTTTGTGAGTGTATTTCATCTCTTTTCACGAGTTTGCGCCCTTTCGGGTTTTCGCAGACTCGCCGGTAGTCCTGCTGTTTTTACTCACGGAGCCCTTTCGGGTTTTCATCCGTGCCCGTTTTGCTTGTGGACATACCGTTTTTTTTTCTTCCGCTGGTGGGACTTTAAAAGTAGTCTCACCGGCAGGATTTGGGAGAGATAGGGGTCATTTACGCCCGTGGATTGTATACGGTTTTGCAGGATGTCTTATCCAGACCGTAGGGCTGATGTGCTCAATTCGCCTTGGACTTGGAGCATTTACGTGTAGTATTTCTTGAGATATCGGCCATTGATGGGTGGCATGGGCCTTTCTCCCTCGGCACTTATTAGTTGGTAGGATCCTCCGTCGAACACTTTCTCGATGACGTATGGTCCTTCCTAATTTGGCTCGAATTTTCCCTTGGCATGTCGATTGAGGATGATCGGTCTTTTGAGGACCAACACCAATTCAGCTTTCTTGAAAGCACGGAGACGAGTTATCTTGTCATAGGCCCGTGACATTTGGGCTCGGTATAGCTCCAGGTTTTGCTGCACCGCGAGCCTCTTTTCTTCGAGGGCATCGAGTTCTTCAAGTCGAAGGAGCACGTTTTCCTCTTCTGTCAACTCATGCTGAATGGCCATTCTTAAGCTTGGAACTTCGACTTCGAGGGGGAGGACCGCCTCCACTCCGAAAAGCAATGAGTATGGAGTGGACTGAGTTGGAGTACGGTGCGTGGTACGATATGCCCACAATGCCTCGTGAAGCTTGAGATTCCAGTCTCTCTTGTTGGCTGAAGCATTTTTCCTCAGGAGCTTGCATAGAGTCTTATTGAAGGCTTCGGCTAGCCCATTGGCTCTTGGATTATAGATGGAGGAATATCTCCAGTCTATCTTGTGCTGAGCAGCGAACCTTGAGACATTGAAGCTCTTGAAAGAAGGCCCGTTGTCAGATATGATTCTTCTTGGTGTACCGAAGCGGTATAGAATGTTATGCTGGAAGAATGTCAGAATATCTTTTGTCTTGACTTCTTTTAGCGGGACAGCTTCAGCCCATCTGGAGAAGTAGTCTGTGGCGGCCAGTATAAACCGATGGCCTTTGGATGACGGAGGATCAATTGGGCCAACAATGTCGGTGCCCCAGACTTCGATGGGCCACGACGCCACCGTAGGATGCAATGGATTGGGATGCTTGTGAATAAAATCACCGTGAATTTGGCAGATATAACATTTCTTTGCATGCTCTCCACAGTCCCGTATCATGGTGGGCCAATAATACCCAAGCCGTTTAATTTGCAGTCGCATCCTGGGGCCAGATTGGTGAGCACCGCAAACGCCCGAGTGAACATCTTTCATGACCTTTTGGGCTTCGGCCAATGACAGACACCTGAGCCAGAGTTGGTCATATGACCTGCGGTATAACGTGTCATTTACAAACACGTATCAGAGAGCTCTTTTCTTCAGCTGAATCCTCGCAGATTTTTCTTCGGGAAGCTTGTCATATCGGAGGTACTCTATGAAGGGTTCTCTCCAATCGGGCTCGTCTTGAACGATCGAAGCTTCTTCGGCGGGATTGCTCTTCTGTTCCGCGCTTTCCTCTTCTCGTAGAGAGACAGGGGGTAGGATTTGCCGGCTCCTGACTGTGATCAGAATTTCGTCCATGTCAGGATCAGCCAGCTCCTTGGCCAAGCGAGCGAGTACATCAGCCTTTCCGTTCAACGCTCTAGGGACTCTCGTTAGTTCAATATGAGTGAACCGTTTCATGAGTTCCACCACTCGACCTCTGTACTGAGCTAACTCGGGTTTGTATATCTTATAGTCGCCGCTTACTTGGTTGACGACAAGCTGGGAGTCACCGTAGACTCGTAGCCGACGGATTTCCATTTCTACGGCGAGCTCCAAACCAGCTATCAGAGCTTCATACTCAGCTTCGTTGTTTGTCCGAGGCTCGGTAAGAGCGAAAGAACGCCGTAGGGTTCCCATTGATGGTGTGATGAACACCAATCCTATCCCTGCTCTTATCTCCGGGATGCTTGATTTACTGGAGGTTCTTATTGATGAGGCTCCATCGAAGTAGAGCTCCCAACATGGCCCATCTTCCTCGAGGTATAGCACTTGTTCGTCGGGTAAGTCACAATTTAGCGGCGACCCTTCTGGTATGGGATGAGCAGCGAGAAAGTCTGCAAGGGCTTGCCCTTTTACTGCTTTCTGAGGAGTGTAAACTATGTCAAACTCAAGTAGCATAACAGCCCATCTTGCCATTCTGCCGGCTAGGCTCGCTCTGGTCATCAAGTGTTTGAGCGGGTCGACCTTGGAGATCAACATAACCTGATGAGCGAGTAGATAGTGCCTCAGCTTCTTCACAGCAAATATCAGAGCCAGGCATTGCTTTTCAATTGGGGAGTAGTTGTGTTCCGCCCCGACTAGAGTTCGACTGAGGTAGTAGAGGGCATTTTCTTTTCCCTCCTCGTTATTCCGGGCAAGGACCGCACCGAGTGACCCGTCCAGCGCGGCAGTGTAGAGAATCAGCGGTTTATTTAGAATGGGAGCAGCCAGCACTGGAGGGTGCAACAAGTATTGTTTGATGCTTTCGAACGCTGCTTGACATTCGGCATCCCAGATAAAAGGAGCTCCTTTCTTCATGAGCATTGAGAAGGGCCTACATCTCCCCGATAAATTTGAGATAAACCTCCGTATATAAGCAAGCTTGCCTTGAAAAGATCTTAGCTGCGTCAGACTCTTCGGAGGGGGCATCTCCATGATGGCCTTTATCTTTGATGGGTCAACTTCGATCCCTCGATGTCGGACTATGAAGCCCAGGAATTTTCCCGATGACACGCCAAAAGAGCACTTTAAAGGATTCATCTTCAGATCGTATTGCCTCAGTCTGGTGAGAACGGTTGTGAGATCTTGGATATGATCGGCCTTGGCTTTAGTCTTGACGACCAGATCATCAACATAGCATTCGACGACTTTATGGATTAGGTCATCAAAGATATTAGTCATTACCCTCTGATATGTAGCACCCGCGTTCTTCAGTCCGAATGGCATTACCTTGTAGCAATATATCCCGATCGGGGTTCGAAATGCTGTGTGCTTCTCATCCTCAGGCGACATCTTGATCTGATTATATCTAGACGAGCCGTCCATAAAGGTGAACAGTTCATAATTTGAGGTGTCATCGACCATCATTTCCATGACGGGTAGCGGGAAGTCATCTTTAGGACATGCCTTGTTGAGGTCCCTGAAATCGACACAAACTCGGATCTGCCCATTTTTCTTCTTCACTGGGACTATGCATGCGATCCAGTCTGCATATTTCTCATCCCTGATGAAGCCGACATCGATGAGCTTCTTGGTTTCCTCGATGACCTTTTCTTCCAACTCCCTTCTCATTCTTCGAGGAGCTTGTTTGACTGGCTTAGCATCAGGAGATATAGCCAGCTTATGCACGGCTACCTCAGGGGAAAGGCCAGGCATTTCTTTGTATGTCCACGCGAAGCAGTCGACGAACTCACGCAGCAGGGCAATTATCTGCTCTTTCATTTCCTCCGACAAGAGGGAGATGATGTAGGTCGGCCTTGGATTATCAGGCGTTCCTAAGTCAATCTCGGTTAGCTCGTCAAAGGTTGCTTGTCTGCCATCTTCGAGCTTTTGAGGAGCTTCTTCCGGCTCGGCAATCACGTCGTCGTCATTTGATCTTTCACTGGCCTCACTAACATCGATCATGTAGCACGCTTTGGAATCAGGTTGAATGTAGCCTATGCCCCGTCTATCCGGAATTCGCCCATCGATGAGTGCTCGGACCTGGGGCGGATACCATAGCCCTTCGTAAAACTTTGCTTCGGACTCCGTTTGATATAACCGGCATCCGCACTTATTAAAGTATTCCCGCATCTCGGGCGCATAGTATCTGGGATTGAGGACGGCTCTTATGCCTCTCTTATAGGGAAGGCACGCGACAGAAAGATCGTCCGGGTGCACAACGGGGTTTGACCCGTAAAACAGGATGCCATTCTGTCCATTTTTCCTCCCGGGCACGTAGAAAGTTTTCAGCTGATCCACGGTAGAGATTGAAAATGCGTCGAGCTCTTTGCACATCCGTTCCGGCACCCTTGTGATGGCCAGGGACCCTTCTGCGACTTCGAAGGTCTCTCGTAGTTTCGCTTGCTGCATGGGGGGCCGATCTGCACAGCTGTTGCACGGCAGGTCCTCTTCTTCTGACTCTTCAGTGTCACTGCGAAGATGAGGGCGGACTTTGCTGCTAGATGGGCCTTCAGTAACAGATTCATCCGTATCGCTGCCGAAACGAGGGCGAGTTTTATGGAAGGACGGGCTTCCAGCGTCGGACTCATCAGTGTCGCTACCGAAATGCGGGTGCACTTGGGCAGTTTTGCTTTTGAAAGTGACAGCTGGCGTAGATTTTCTTTTAATCCTTAGGGCTGGTCTATCCTCAGTCAGTTGTGGCTTAGCATTTTGGTGGTTCATAAAGTACCGAGAATCTTCATATCGGACTTCATGCACACCGAACGGTTGGATGTCTCCGTCAATGCGTCTTTCTTCGCCATTTTTAGTATACTTCATGCATTGATGGAGAGTTGACGGAATGATGCTGTAATCGTGGAGCCACGGCTGCCCCAAGAGAATCTTATAAGACGTGTCGGCGTCGATCACGTATATCTTAGCTTCAGTTTGCAGATCCCCAAATTTGATCGGCAAAGCTATAGACCCCAGAACTTGCTGGCAATTTTGGTTGAAGCCTTGAATGACAATCCTTTCCCATGACAGGTGTCGGACGTCCATTGACAAACTCTTCAGAGTTCGCAAGTTCATGATGTTCACTGAGGACCCCGGATGAATCAATATGCGATTAATTCGATCTCTGTCGCTGTACCCGGTCACGTAAAGCGGCCGATTATGCTCAGCCGTTCCCAGTAGCAAGTCTTCATCCTTAAATGTGACTGCGGCGGCATGTAAAGCGTGCTGGGCTTCTTTTATATTAATTTCCGCAAAGTGAGCCTGATACCGCTCGGGGTTTTGTAGAGCGTGAATGAGAACATCTCTAAGCTCCTTAGATAGGACCAAGGCGTCGTAGATGCTCAGGAGAGACGGAAGCTTTCGAAGATGTGCCAAGACATTATAGTCCACCGAGGAAGGATTTATGTTTTCATCAGTCGGTTCTCTGTCATCTTCTTCATTAGCGACTTGTTTTTCCTTCCCTTTTGGGGCGTTGCCCTGATTTGGCGGTAGAGCCCTGCCGCTTCTGAGCTGGATTTGATTGGCCTTTGTGGTGAGCTCCTCATCCTCTTCGGGAAAACAGAGCTCATCCTCGGAGTCGCTGCCAAGATGGATGGCGTAGCAGGTTACTACTGGGATTTCTTCATTGGAGTCTTCTTCTAACTCCTCCAGAATTTCAGCCGCTTGTACAGGGAAGAACTCCTTTAATTGAATCAATGTTCTTTCCTTTTGTTCATATTCTTCGAGGGAATCGATATATTTTTGAATGGTCGATCTCCCTGCAGACTCTTTTTCGTGCCGAGCCGCACTTTTCTTCTTCTTGAGCTTCTTGGATTTTGAGCTTGATGGAGCCGCGTTGGCAGCTGGACTGGTAGGCTTCTTCTGCCCTTCCCATTCCGTCCTGGGTTCTTTCCGAAGTAGCTTTATCATCTTCTTCGTCTTATTAGATATGTGCGTACTCCACGGAGGCCGCGATGAGTCCGTTTCATTTCTCAGGGCAGCGGGTTCGGCTGTCTGCTCCCAGAAGGCTTCAGTTTCTGTCTGTATAAAGTTGGTGGTTGCAACTTGATTGTTCACCAACACACTTTTGGACAGCTCGATCTCTCCAGCCTTGTACTGCTTCTCGACCCAGTCTTTGAAGATGTAGCAATCCTCGATCGCATGGCTCACTACTCGATGGTACGGGCAATACAGGGGATCGTCGGTCATTTTTGCTTCTTGGGGTCTTTTCGACTCCGGCAATTGTAGGCCGTTGTTCAAGGCATCTTTAAATACCTTGCGAACCTTGTCCCTTCTGAAAGAGTAAACCTTGTTCTTTTTCTCCTCTAGGGTGGGCCCATCTCCTCCCAGCAATGGCTTTCGAGACCGGTTAGTTTTGGATTCGCCCGCCCTTCGCTTTTCTTCATTTTCGGATGCATTGAAGACATTGGTACTGCTGGAACTCCCACTTCTACGGTTGTCGTCCCGCTTGCTTTTCCAGGTTTTGTCTCTCTGAGAGTCCGGCGGGGACTCTTGCTTCGAGCGTTCCAGCATCTGGACTTTCTTGGTTAGCTCCTGAAATGTCTTGAGGCCCGCTGTACACAAGAATGGGACCATCCAATTGCTGAGGTTCCCAATAAGAAGGCTGACGGACTGGTCCTGCTCCAGCGGCGGTTCGCACTTGACGGTGAGATTACGCCATCGGGCGATAAAGTCAGTGTTGCTTTCATTCTTCCCCGGCTTGGTCCTCACAAGGTCGGCAATGGAGATTTTATCACCGACGCTCATGAATCTTTGCCGGAACAGAGACTCCATTTGGGTAAAGGTAATGACGGACCCGTCTGGTATGCTCGCGTACCAGTCGAAAGCGACACCGGTCAGGCTGTTGACAAATTGACGAAGAAGGAGCGCGTCATTGCCCCCTGTATTTCCGCACGATGCTTTGAAGCGGGCAACGTGCTGATTTGCATTCCCCGTTCCATCAAATCTTCCGAACTTAGGAATGACGTAGCCGCTTGGGAACTCGATCAGATCGTATTGCGCGGGATATGGCCGGCCACTACTGCCGATTTCTTTCTGAGCTTCAGCTTCGGCCACCAATGTTTTAACCTTGCTGGTGACCAAATCCATTATCCGATCCTGTGTTAGCGGGATAGTGCTATCTGGGGCCAAGGCGTCCCCAGAAGCGGAGTGTGGCCGGCTTTCATGTGGCTCGACCAGTCTCGGTCCCAAAGGAACCAGCATCGGTTGCCTCGGATTGTCATCACCCGGCTGATTAGTAGCGGCTTGTGCCTGATTGGGAGGCACTCGAGCAATTTGAGCCTTAAGCTGCATCACCACGTTCGTTAAATCATCAATTTTCGAATAGAGCTTGGCCATCTCTTTGTCTTTGCTCCTGAGCTGTTTTCGAAGCTCTTGAAGCAGCTCTTGCTCCGCAGTCCTGGGGCGGAAAGTCGGCTCTTCCTCGCTGTCCGAGCTTGACTCTGCATGGACCGAGGGGTCTTTCTGCCTATCATCCTCATCGAGAGGGTTTTCTTCATCTAGCGGGGGCGTCTGTTCTTGGGCGGCGGCAACCACATTCAGGCTAGATTGGGCTTGGGATGTGGTGGCCCCTTCCTTGCTTTTGCTGCGAAGGTTGTCGCTAGGGCGCCCGCCCGCCATATAGACCGTATGGATGGTATATCCGGACGTCTTTCTATCATTGGCAGCTGATTTCACGGATTGCTGTCTTGACCCCCTTGTTTCGGTTGTTGGCAGTCGATTGAAGGCGGCTGGCTTAACTAGTTTCTTGAATGGTGATGGTGCTTCTTTTCTGGGTTTGCCCCGCTGCTTTCGTGCGGCACAGAGTGCTTGATAGACTCTTGAAGAGATAGTGTCGTACTTTTTCTGTTGGGGCCGGGACACGTCTCTTTGTGGCACTGTTCGGACCGCTGTCTTCTTGATTCTGGCGGTCATGGAATTTTTCTGAACCCACTTTAGAGGCTCAAAGGAATTGCTGATTCTTACGTCCGACTCAGCCGTCGTCGCGGGGCAATCCTGCACTTGGAACTTCACACGATTCCATTTGGCCGAAGCCTTGGCCCGTTTGTTGGCTCGATACCTGAGCCGCTTCTGCCTTAACTTTTCTGTTCTAAGCACCTGGCAGACTTCGACTCTTTGGGAAGACACCGCAGACCGATTGATGGAGGGCCTTGGAAATACGCCCGATTGTGCATTTGTTGGAGTCATCGCCTGAGCTCGTCCGTAACATTTGATGTTGCCTTTCGCACCGGAAGCCTTGCCCCCAGCTGGAGCGCCAGGGAGTCGTTCAGACACCATCTTAAGTTTCGGTTGTGGTGCCTTAGCAATCACAACATTCGGCCTCTTGCCCCTTGGGACCGGCTTGGCCACCTGTTCCGCTGGGATTTCCGCCAGATGAGCACTTCCGGCAGGGTAGATGATGACGGAGCCAAACTGGCGGGGCGGTTCCTCCCACTGTCGACTGAGGCTTGCGGGGAGAACCACACGAGCGTTGATCTTGACCACGTACGGAATCGGGGTCACGTTGGAAGTTGAATTCGTCTGGGGAAACATTGTCGTCGAAGGTTGATTGCTGCATGGGAAAAAAACATCATTTCAGTATAGGCAATCGATATGTGTAATGATTGAGTTCGCATGAACGTTTAACCCGAAATATGGGAGGAGAGATTGGTCCCACCGGGCGTGCCAGAATCTGTAGGGTGTTTTTCGTCACCCCAGTGAGATGGGAATACGCGCGCGCTTGTCAGGCGTACTACAGATTCCCCCTGCCTAGGTGAGGCTGGGGTTTAATGATTGTGGGATCCGAATCTCCGGCAGCCGCGGACTAAGCTGCCGTTAATTACCCCTCGCCTTTGGGGAGAGGGAACCTCCGATTAACGGGTTAAACTGGTCATGCGAACCCAATGTGCGGTGTGCGTGTGTTCTGTTTTGAAGAGGGGGTTTTGGATATATCGGGAGCCACGCAGAGTTTTTACGGGGGTCCCGCTACCCGGATAGCGGGCTGGGAGTCAAGGGGGCTAGCAGCCCCCTTGCGGGGTTCGGGGCAGCGCCCCGGCCCGTAAATTTTTTGGAGGGGGAGAATGTTGCGGGGTATGTGCATGTGTACATTTGTATACAAATGTATATATATACATATATATATAAAAAAAGGGGAAAAGGTATCCAAAGGATGCGTGGGGCAGCACCTTGGGCGCTGTGCGCTTAGGTGCTGTGCGCTCAGGCGCAAGCGCGCCACGTGTCGGCACGTGGGCGCTTTGCGCATGAGCGCTGCGCGCAGGAGCGCAAGCGCGTGCGCCACGTGTCGGCACGTGGGCGCTTTGCGCATGAGCGCTGGTGCGCAAGCGCGCGCGCCACGTGTCGGCACGTGGGCGCTTTGCGTATGAGCGCTGCGCGATGGTGCGCAAGCGCGCGCGCCACGTGTCGGCACGTGGGCGCTTTGCGCATGAGCGCTGCGCGCAAGCGCGCGCGCCACGTGTCGGCACGTGGGCGCTTTGCGCATGAGCGCTGCGCGCTGGTGCGCAAGCGCGCGCGCCACGTGTCGGCACGTGGGCGCTTTGCGTATGAACGCTGCGCGTTGGAGCGCAAGCGCACTGGAGCGCAAGCGCACGCGCCACGTGTCGGCACGTGGGCGCTTTGCGCACGAGTGCTGCGCGCTGGAGCGCAAGCGCGCGCGCCACGTGTCGGCACATGGGCGCTTTGCGCTCGGGCGCAGTGCGCGGGAGAGGAAAAGAGGGCTTTTAGCCCCAAAGATTTCTCTGAAGAGAAATCAGAGTGGAGTTGGACTCCTGAGTGTATTCTTTTCTTTGGGGGTTTAATGAAAGATGTTCTTCTTCTTCCTCCTCTGTTAAGCTGGATCTCGAAGGTCAAGAGATGTGAGATCTCAAAATCTCTCCTTTTTGAGATCTGATGGCAGATCCAAGTTTCCCTTTGTGGGTTTTGTGGTGAAAAACTATTTTGTTTTGAAAAAGGAAGAGTAAAACTCTTGATTTAATTCAAAAGAAAGAAGAAGGTTTTGGAACCTTGAAGAAGGAAGAAAGATCTCAGATCTGAAACTTTTTTAGAGAGAGAAAAAGTTGTTGGGATATTTCATTATCCTTGCCTTTATAGGCCATACATTTTTCACATAGCCCCTTGGGCTTCACAAAATGGCATTTTGCCTATCCCATGGCTCATGTGCCATTTCTTTTTGCACATAAGCCATGGGCTTTACAAAAATTTTGCTTTATGCCTATTTTTCTTACATTTGTCCGAAAATAAAATAAAAGAAAATGCAACAAAATTATTTATTACAAAAATTTTATCTTGGCGTGGGGGAGGCCGGCCGCTTCATGTTCGGGCTCGACCCGGGCATGGGCCCACTGGATCTGGGCTTGGGCCCACTAGGCTTGGGGTTGACTTTGATTTTGACTTGGTCAACCGGGGTGTAAATTTTTACCCCAACAACGTTATACGACACGGATCGTGCACTTTTTGTGGTTTTGCTCTTCGGTTAGTTTCGTCGTGTCGCTACCCATGTTAGCCACAATACGAACACTTGAGAGTATGTTTTGTGTTGTTGCGTCGGTCTAATGTTGTTTGTTCGCATTTTTGATCTATTATTAATATATATTTGCGTTATTATTTTAATGTTGCAGGTTCGCAGGCGGGGACTTCGGACACTGCTACAAAAGGAAAATAGGTGGTTGGCTTCACTTAGCCAGAAGTGTTGGTGAGTAGATTTAACATCTACAGGGGAATCGCCCGCATGGCGTTATGCGTCTGGGCTAGAGATGTTAATTCCGTCGCATATTCTATGTCATATTTAGAATTGCGCATTTACCCTACTGCTTAGTTAGTGTTTTGTTTGGACTAGTATCCTTAGGACACTGCACCATTATTGACGGCTTTTGTTGCACGAGCACTGATTGTATGCCACACATACCGTCAATAATTGCTATGTCACGCACAACCCACTTATAGATATAACATCGTTTGGTTAAGGAAATTGAGACATTGATTCATATTTCTTATCGCATATAATATTTAGCATACCTGTATACCCCCATGCTTACCCATATGCCTTCACATACTTACATGCTAGATACCTGTATACCTATAGGGTATTGTACCATTAGTGATAGGTACATACATACTTTATGACATAGCTACAGGTATACCTTGCACACATATTTCACTTATACCTAGGGGGTATACTACATCGTTACTTATAGGTAGATACATATATCTTACTATACCTTATTGTTTATACATATATCTGGTTATAGCTACATGTTTACCTTTACTTGACGTTATTTAAACTTGGATAAATTAGGAACTGCATTATATTTATATTTACTTGTTGCAGTTAATTAGCGGCTTTTCCTTTATATGCTTACATTTCAGTTTTATCTTGCATATATTATATTCATGGATTTTCGCATTGTGATATGGATTTTTCATGATATTTTCTGGATTTGAGGACCGTGGGAGTTCATGAAATTATGCATTATTTGAAAAACCCGGTTTCCCTTGATATGATATTTTAGCAGCCACCATGAGATTTATCGGTTGTGATATAAATATACCCCACGCGAGGAATGGAGGGGTCCGTGTGCGGGTACATGGTGGGGCCCGGAGGTACCCCGGGGCAAGAATTTCGTGGAGCTAGACGATGAGTTAGTGGGGGAACCATACCTACCGGTGACATTACCTATGACTCGATGATAATCATGGGGATACCGTTGGGAGTCATGTACGTATGGATACGTGGAAAGAAGAGGGTCAGAGCTAGGCACTCGTGCTTTTCAGATAGCGTGTGATACGTACCTATCAGGGTGCGTGTCTTGGTGAGAGCACCTGATAGATCATCATTTCTATGTCGATGCTGGACACATTGGTTTCATGATATTTCTTTTTACTCCTTTATATATATAACAGGGGATTAGGCCGCTGTTATATATGCCCTTACACCAATATTAGTGGAATAAGACGCTAATATATGTGTATTGACATTAATTTATATACATCATCATATTAATTCATGCAAATATATTTAGGATGTTAGACTTTTACTTGAGATTAGATTTGGGATATAGGTGATTTATTTGAGATTTGATACAGGATATATATTAGATTGCTGATTTATACATTCAGGATGTAGGAGATTTATTCGGAAGTGAACAATCAGGATTTGTGAGACTTATTTGATATGACAGCCAATTTGAGGGCTGATTTGAGGAATTGGGATTTGGATTTGTCTTGATGGATTGTGATATTACCACGATGTCAGGATTCCGTGGAAATGACATATTTCATTCCATACTCTACATTTATTGTTTATGCACTGTTTCATGTATTAGTAGTACCTGTTAGTGTACTTTCCATGATTGTGCATAAACACATTTTCATCTCATTATTGCATGATTATTGCAAACTTATTGCAATATTATTATTGCTTCATTTATTAGTTGTACCTGCTAGTGTACCTTTCATGATTACTACATTCATATGACCTGTTATTGCTATTAATTGCATATGTTAGATTCACGCTGTACGTGCATACTTGCGATTACCTGCATATGTTATTTACTATTCACGAGTTGGAAACTCACCCCTGTTGTGCCACAGTTGTTTTGCAGGGTGTTTCCCTCGAGTAGTCGAGGCTGGCTATTCATCTATCTGATCATATTTTGCTGCGGATACCGCTTCAGCTCATAGTGTGCGGTTTTACTTAGGTGGGTTTTGTGGTTATCCATATTGTTGTATTGTATATTCGTTGTATCCTTGTACTCTCCATCTACTATATTTTTGTTGACTAAGAGACCTGGTGAGGACGATATTGTATATTATTTGTGACTTGTTGTCGTTTATACAGTTTCCTTTCTATCGTTGTTTATTTCTTCGCTACGGCGTCGTATATTTGTTGTTGTTAGTTATATGTATGCCCTAGAGGCCATTACTATACATTGGATGTATATTGTAGTGGATGCAGGGACATATATAGGTAGGACTTTCTTGCTCGACATGATAGTACGCTATCTGATTGCTCTTTATCTTAACATGTATACTTGCTGTCTCTCTATTACATGTTGATAAAGCCCTTAGGATATGTGCTCGACTTCCAGGACTGTGATGTAGATCATACTAGTGGGGCCTGGGTAGTCCATGAGTACATCCTTCAATGTTCCTAGTCGTTGGAATATCGAGACGGGGCATCGATATTCCAGAGTAGACTAGCGTATATCTTCTTGACCCATATGATGGGCGATGGATGATCACATATCCATTGGTGTTTGACATCAGAGATGGTATGCGGGTGCTCAGTGGTGACTGGGTACACTGAACGGACTCGCAGAGAACTCCCAGATGGTATTATACCTCACGTCAGATGGCAGTTCTCTGGTGACACTGGTACAGCTTAGTCTGTTGACCCGAGATCGTCATAGAGTCTTGTGTATCTCCCACTGTGCTTTGATTTCCACCCTACCACGGGTCTACTGAGTCGTGCAAACAGGTGGTTTTTGGGTACAGTCCCGATTCACATGGATGCAATGAGCGATAGGAGGGGATTCGTCTCTCCCGGTATTGGGGGTTGATGTTGCGCTATGCTCGACTGGCCGTAACTGGAAATCCCTGGCCAGGGTTGCACTGATTTACTGGTAAGTGTTATCAGTAGTTTCATGCTTGTTATGGACCTTACATCGGCATGACTTATCAAGCTACTGGGGTCTGACGTTTACCACCCCTAGGCGAGATATGCGACATATCAGACGAACAGACCGGACTGTGCGGTAAGTGTTACTGGTTGGATTCACAGGAGTGTGAGCGGGCTTGCTCGTTGATCTTCTGATCGCTCAATACCTGGATGGCCGTTACGTTTAGCAGACCGCTTACGGCTTGTGGGTGTTTGATATGATCATCACCTGCTGCCGGCGTATTGACGAGTCTTTAGAGTCCTACACAGAGGTTTCCTGGCTCAAGCGAAACGAAATAGGAGCGCATATGAGATATGTGCGGGACGGAGAATAATACCAGTATGTGATACTGAATTCTATTCTCGCGATTAGTATCATCGGACGGTTATATAAGATATAGCCGGGTTACCGAATCAAATGTTGATTCGACATATTGATACACTTGATATTTGTCTGTTATATGTAGTATGACCGGATCATTAAATCAAGTGTTGATTTAATGTATAATTATATATTTGATATATTACTTTACATTAACTAGTATTTGTTCACTTAAGATTATTTTTCTCACTTGATTGTGCACATTGTATATATGATATATGTTTATGCACTAGTTTGTATCATGTTTGATGATACATGCAAACTTGGGTGTGTATGCTTTAAACCATGCTTAGGTTAATGGTTAGGGTTTTAACTTATTTATTTATTTTAATTATTTATTTTTGGCAAAAAATAAAATGGTGGTTTTCTTTCTTTGCTTTAAGCTTCATGAAGCTTCTTAGCATCTTTGACCATTTTGTTTTTTCCTTTAACCTAACCATTACACCTAAACCCTAGTTTATTCTCTACATGTGTTAACTCACCCATGGTTGCAAAATGATAAGCTTCACTTGAATTTTCTTTTAGAAATAATTCATTTTTCATTTCTTCTTCTTCTTCTTCTTCTTCTTCTTCATGAAGAAGAAAACCTTTTCTAGAAAATTTCAAGTGTTGAAATCAAGTGAGAAATCCAAATCCAAAGTGTACCCACTTCCTATTTCTTCATCCTCTACCAGTTGCCATGTTGTATAGGGTGTTTTCTTCACAAGGTTCATAACCAAGTGAAGATGGAGCTTGAGTTAGAGCCGCCTCGACGTAGATCATCTTCGGCATCGAAGTCAATGACCTAGCCCGATCATTTCTCCGATGAAACCAACGCTAGAGTCCGGGATCCCGATGATCGCAGCGGAGGGTCGTCATCATGGAGCTAAAGAAGTGGAGGACCGGATCTACAAAGGTTGTAATCCCTTTCACTTGTAGTTAAAGTAGTTAACTTGCTTAGTTTCGCATTACCTCTAGTTAACGATCTAACATTAGGGTTCTTTGGCACATGGAAAATTTGATTTTGGCATGGTTGATCAGTTGTAGAACCTCATGAGTGTGCCTAGGAACCCTACAGTTGTGGTTGTTGTTTTCCGCCTTTGGACGTGTATTTGCTCCCGTTTAGGGATGCTTTACTTTTATTTATGTTGTACCCATTTTTGGGGCTAGTTTTTACAAAGGAGGTGCTACCAAAATTTTAAAGAAAGAAAGTTGGACTTTTAAAGAATTTGGGATGTGATTTCAAATGTTTTAAAAAACTTCTATTATCTTTTCTTGTAATTTTAAAGGTTTAGATTTCTGGGTTTTGACATTCTTTTACTGCGTTACGTATGTAGGCGTTGCGTAGTATTAGGGCCGCCACATGCCAATTTTGGATCATGACACTGTGTGTGTGTGTATACGTATCCCCATATACGCACAAGTAATAATAATGCAAGCAAGGGTGTGTGTGCGTGTGTGCAAACCTATTCTATGGTTCGCGACTAAGAAATCAACCACGACACTATCATCCAAATTCACAACACATATGTAAATATATATCATATCATCAACTACACTACGAACTGCGGTGGTGCTACACGCCATTCACCCGACTTCCCCCGTAGATATAAATCTACTCACTTGATCCTCGCTTGCTGGAGTCGATGACGCCACGCTTATCCTCTTCATCTTGAAATCCATGTGGGGGTACCTACAATAAATACACAATCGCAAATGAGTATTAAAATCAAGTCGGAAAACCAAAACGGCACATGTTTCGCTCATAGGTTAAAACCTATAGCCTACGCCTGCAAAACTACCAAACAACCCCCGTCGTTGATGTACAAACATCAGACGACGGAACACAAAATCAAATACCAAATCCCAAATTAAAACAAAGTCGCAAAACAATGCAGCAACTCAAGAAAATGCTCCCAGATTTTACCCTAAGTGAAATTAGGCAATTTTGCACGTATGGAGGGTCTAATTTACTGGAGATAAAGCCCTGGACCAAACAGGGATCATTTCCACTCTACCCAGGCCGCAATTTGCGGCCAAAATGAGTAAATTTGCGGCCAGATTTGGAGTGGGGGTCTCAGGTTTTGGGTATAGGTTCTAGGTTGCCTGTACATCCCTCAGTCTTCGCTAAATATTTTTCAGGTCACCCGGGTTATAGCAGATCACCAAAAAACATCACAATTCTCACAAATTGCCGATATCAGGGTTTATAAGTTCGCTAATTGGGGTTCTATTCTCTGGTTTAGTCCAATATATCATCACTACAGGGGTTGTATGGTCCCTACTGACCTCAATTACACCTTTGGATTCAAATCAAACCCAAATTCTCAACTTGGAATTTCAAAGTTCACTATACAACACGTTATCGATTCTAAACATGCAAGGATGCTAAAGAGAATGAAATACAACTCTAATGGAGCAGAAATTACCTCATTTGGAAACTCAAGAAAATTCTTGAGTTGCCCCTTGTGTCCAAAATCCTTGCTTTCTTGGTCCAAAGTGTAGCTAGAGGGCTTGTGCACATTTTTAATGAAAGTTTGATGAAATTTTGAGTTGATTTTGGTGGTGTTTTGAGGTGTGAAGTGGAGGTGGAGATAGGGCGGCAGCCATGATGGAATGAGGGGAGGGAAATGATGAAGGAATGAAGAAGGAATGGGAGCCTTGGTCCATGGTTTGACCCCTCACCCTCTCTCTCTCTCATGCCCATCCCTCAATATTCTATTCTTTTCTTTTCCTATTCTTTTCTCTTCTCATTTTAAAACAAGAATGCATGAAGAAATAAAGAATAAACATGGTTGGAAAAATGTAACAAGTGCTAAAAATGTGACATGGTGCACAAATCCGGCTTAATACACGATTAATGATATTTAATCGCGATTAGCATTAAATTAGTGTATAATAAATCATAAAATTTCATAATTTGCATAAATCACATAAAGCACCGTCTTTTTAGTAATTTCTATAATTTTCCAATTTTTTTCCAATTTATCGGTATTTAATTATACCGCCTTATTAAAATATTCAATATATTATTATGTGATTATAAAAATCACCAAAAATAATATTTTATTTTTCTGAAATGTTACAATCTTCCCCCTTTAAAGAAATTCGGTCCCCGAATTTAAATTTAAACCCCTCAAATACTAAAACATTGCAGTAAAAAGTCCAAGTCATCGAGGCTCCGAAATCCTCAATACCTAAAACGCATCATAGCGCAATGCATGGGCATGAACAATGAGCAGTGATTGTTAAGTTTCTGCGTGTTCAAGTTTAGTTAATTACCACAGTCAAAACGGTTTCGCTTGTAGCTAGCCGGTTGAGTACGGGTCATCCGCAGGGAGATGGGAATCTTTTTCTATGTGCTTTAACGAGTTAAGTCCAAAAGTCCAGATTTGTTTGAGATTAACTCAGTGTTAAAATGATATGTAAAGAGAGCTTGTTAGGGTTAGGATTAGGCTAGTTTGAGTTAGGAGTCGCTCACTTCTTTCGTTGCCACTCTTAATATCGGTGTTACGGTAATCGGCAACAATGGGGATTAGCACGACTACGAAAGAACATGCGAGTATAAGCTAGGCTTTCCAACGCATAAGTTCTTCCTTTTGGTGCTTGTCCGTCCGTTCTTGGCTCTTAGCCTTAACCTCCGGTTAATTCAACCACAACCGGTCTCACTACGGAATCACCGCTATCATGTAGGATAGGGTGCCGTAGGGAGCGGATTGTGGTTCAATTAACGGGAGTTCGATTTAAGATGTTGGGCAAGGAAAGAGTGAGAGAGATTTCCTTCTCTCAAACTTCCCTTATCCTACCCTAACTGTTAGTTGTATGTATGCCCTAGAGGCCAGTATTGTACAGATGATGTATATTATATTGGATGCTTGGATATATATAGAGATGCCTTTCTTGCTCGATATGATAGTATGCTATTTGGTTACTCTTTATCTTAACATGTATACTAGTCTCTTTATACTGTCTTATGGTTACATATTGGTAAAGCCCTTAGGATGTGTACTTGACTACCTAGACTATGATACGGATCATACTAGTGGGGACATGGTAGTCCATAAGTACGTCCTTCAACGTCCCTAGTCGTAGGTGTATCGAGACGGGGCATCGATACACCAGTGTAGACTAGCGTATACGCTTCTCGGCCCATGAGATGGGCGATGGATGATCCCATATCCATTGGTGTTTGACATCAGAGATGGTATACGGGTGCTCATTAGAGACTGGGTACACTGGACGGACTCGCCGAGAACTCCCAGATGGTATTATACCACACGTCAGATGGCAGTTCTCAGGTGACACTTGTGCAGGTTAGTCTGTAGACCCGAGATCGTCATAGAGTCAAGTGTGATTCCCACTGTGCTTTGATTTCCACCTTACCATGTCCATGAGGGCGTGCAAAACGGTGGTTTTTGGGTACAGTCCCGAGTCACATGGAGGCAATGAGCGATGGGGGGGTTTCGTCTCTCCCGGTATTGGGGGTTGATGTTGCGCTGTGCTCGATTGGCCGTAACAGGGAAGTCCCTGGCCAGGGCTGATTCAGAGATTTGCTGGTAAGTGTTACAGGTAGTTTCTCGACCTGTTATGAGCCTCACATCGGCACGACTTATCGGTTATTGGGGTCTGACTTTTACCACCCCTAGACTTGATAGGCGACATATCAGACGAGGAGACCGGACTGTACGGGAAGTGTTGCCGGTTGGCTCGACGGAAGTTGTAGCAGGTTCGCTTGTTCTCTTCTGATCGCTCAATACCCGGGTGGCCGTTACGTTTAGCTGACCGCTTGCGGCTTGGGGGTACTTGATATGATCATCACCCACTGCCGGCGTAATGATGAGTCTTAGAGTCCCCTAATGGAGTTACCTAGTCCAGGCGAAACGTTGTGGTGCGCGTATGCGATATGCGCATGGACCCGATTAAAATGCGTGTATAGGATACCGTATATTGATCGGGAGGCTTGCTTTTGGTTAGGGTCGTATGTGATATGGCCGGATTGATAAATCAAGTGTTGATTTATCATTTAACCATTAGATTCTCACTAGAAATCTTTTCTTGTATCTTTGGATGTATGGATGGATGTACGCATTCCTTGTTGATTCATGCACATATGGATGTGCATGCACACATACATACATACATCATCTATCAAGGTTGTTTATACATAGAAAATGGTGGATATATAAGACTCACACCATGGTTTATTTTATGGATATTTATTTATATTTTTTCTAAAACAAAAGAAATGAGATAAGATTGAATCATGGTCAAAGTTTCAACACTCTTCTTGTGATCTAACCATTTGCACTTAACTTTTGACCATGGTTTAATCTTTCTCTTGTGTTTAACTAAAGTAAAATTAAATATTCATAAAGAGATAACCATGGTTTGAGATGAAGAAAGAAAAATATATATATATTCTTATGTTTTTCTTTTTCTCTTATGAGTTATTATTCTCTTCTTGAAAAATATCCATCATCTTCTTCAACCTTGAGCTCTTGCTCTCTTGAATTTTCAAGTGAGCAAAATATTCATCAAGTTAGGATCTTGAAGTGAGAAAAGCCACCACAACATCATTCTACACAAGTCTTGCCCACTTGTTTAGAGTGTTAGCTTCGATTTTCATTCTTGATCTTGCGAAGTCGCTAGCTTGGACAAAGCGGACTCCGGGTGGATCATCGGTGACCTACAGGAGTTCAAGCGGAGCTTTTCCAAACCCCAAGTAGCCGAGGAGTCTAGCGTAGGGAGCTATAAAGGTCTTACTCTCTAAACCCTAGCTTTTCTTTCATATGTTCATATGCAAGTTTTAGAAACCCTAATTTTCTAGGAACGATCCGATGTTTGTTAACTTAGCACCCTAAAGACTCCACCTTTGGTACATGTGATGCTTCCAAACCCTTCTTGAGGTGCGAGGTAAACCTTTCATTGGCATCAGAGCCGACCTAGAATATTAGGCGACACTTTAACGATGTTAAAACTCCGATCGAACCGAAAATACGGATTTTTTGAGTGCTATCTGGACATTTTTTAAAAACTGCTGTTTTTCAGAATTAAAAATATGTAAAAAATTCAGCAGGCAAATATAAGATATACGGTATAAAAATTATTCAATGAACAGTTATTCTTGCCGCAGAAACGCGGCCTAAGCTTGCTTAGGCCGCGGTTCCGCGGCCGTACACATCATTCACTGGATTAATTTTGTACTGTAATGCTAGATTCTGCTTGTATATTTTTTAGGATATTTTTAATCTGAATTTAGTGCTAAAAATTCTGGAGATGGTTTTGGACTCGACAGTTCGATCGGAATTTTGATTTCGTGGCTTTTCCGGGTAAATCTAGAAAGTATTGAAGTGTTCGAACGACTATCATTTGCTCACTTTTCATGGGGTTTAAAATCATTCGGAAATACATGCAAGTTTGTTTGTGGTGGTCCCTCTAGAAGACAACAAACCTTTACTCGATTATGTGACCGTCTTGAACTGCCTTTTGAACCTTAGGGTTAGGGGCAGTACGGCGTGCCACATGTGAGGCATTGGCTTGACCCTTCTACGGCTGCACCGCTACCATTGTGTCACACTCCGGGTTCTTGAACTCCGCTCAAGTGTTGAGCTTTAGCGAATCTTGGGTATTTGATCGTTCGTTCGAAAACTTTAATACCGTCTATTTATCTGGAATGTGATGCTATATGTGGAATTCATATAGTTGGACATGAAATACGAAGTATGTGATATTTCGCATTTACGATGTCTAAAGAGAATGTGGATTCCAAATATTGCAGTTTTACACTTTCTTTTCTGTGACCGTAAGTGTAGTATGTCGATATCGCCGGTTTCGTTGCTATACATCAACGACAATTGGGGTATGCATACTTACTTACGTTGATGATATGTGATATTATGTGTTGTAGAGATATGATGTGTAGGATTGTCGCAATTGAATAGCCGGGGGGTTTTATGTGAGATGAGAGTTTTATATTTTCATTCATGTAAATTTAAATGTAATGTAATATTCTTTTATTTGGGGCACTTCTAGGTTGAGGTCGATGCCACCAGTGTAGTATATTATTTACTTTTCCGCATTAGGATGGACCCAAGGAGGGGAGCACAGGTGACCGGGTTCTGGGGTTCAGTGGGAGGCCAACTCGAGGAGTCGAGACCGGGTCTCCTAAACTCCAGAATTGGTAGGGTCGCTTGCCGCTCACGTAGGGGTCCAGGGTGTGGGCTTGGCTATTCATTGGGACTGTGGAATCCGTATTTTTTATTGTTGGCTAAATACTAAATACGGACGTCCTAGTATATCCTACATTATATCTATATTTCTGCTGCGATATCTGTGATGTGATCATTAGATATGTTCTGTGATGGATACAGTATATAGTATATATGATATATTATATAGGCGTTACTTATGTTTTACACCCGCGCTAGCACTGCCCTGCTCTGCCGTTAGTTACCTAACCTAACGGTGCACGAGGGGACATCGAGGCGAATGCGGATGGTATAAGTGTACGTCGTATTTATCTGTGATGTTTAGGTGACTTAAATGATGGGACTTCATTAATGTGATTAATGAAAGAAAAGAAACCTAAAAGATGTTGTAGAATCAAATTTTAAAATAAAAGGGTAGCTACAGTTTTGCTTTGCATAGCGGTATATATGATATACCCTGCACCTTATTCGATGAGGAAAGAGCCGAGATCCCTTCACCGGGAGTGACCTCTTGAGCGAAACTGGCAGATGCTACAACACTCGGTTTGCTTTTGATTGCTTTTGGAGTTTTGCTTTGCACAGTGATATATATGATATATCCTGCACCTTATTCGATGAGGAAAGAGCCGAGATCCCTTCACCGGAAGTGACCTCTTTAGCAAAACTAATAAAAGCCTCAAAATCACTCCATTTCAAAATTCACTAGATTCTGCAACGATATCAAGTTCATTACGCTCATGGTTTTTCTGAAAAACCTGTGTAGCCCTCCGTCATTTCAGATAAGTACTACTTAGTATTCATGCTGCGGTAGTTTGGCCTCCGTCAAGGCATACTGTATGGTAGCTAACTAGTGCTTAACTGCTAGCATATGATGCGATTGGATTAGGGTATTCGTACGGCGTAGTTTGGCCTCCCTCAAGGGTCGTACGGGTGGGTTTAATTCAATCAAGAAATGACGGGTTGAACTTGACTAGAGCCCTGTGGGTAGTTTGGCCTCCGTCAAGGTCATGGGACGCTAGGGGCAAAAGCATTATCGGGAATTTCAAGTGTTGAAATTTGCAATGAGATTGTATACCTTCTATGAGATAGTTGGATCCCGATACCCACTGCGAGTAATTATTACTCCTTGGAGTGTTTTACACAGGACAATTAGCCGATCAAGTAGGTGTCTAGAAAGGTGTCAACGGGGTTACGCCTCTGGGAAAACGAGGTTTACTTTAATTAGGTCCGTGCGAAAGCACGGGGAACCTCCCTCAAAGTACCCACACTGGCCTGGCTGAAAGATCGGCGAAGTTGTAGGGTGTAATTAATCCCGGCTAATCTTTCCTTTTAGGGTTTGAAGGAAGATTTGATAAAAACCAGTGGGAGCCATCCTGATTAGATAAGATAATAACCAATCTGATCTTGCAAGAGCATACGCTAAAGTGTTTTCTTCTCTCTCTCTCTCCAGGTAGCGACCATGTCATGCCTTAATCAAGATAATAATATGGATGTATTGACCGAACCCGCTTGTTATACTGTGCAGGGGAACGTCGAACCGTTTTATCTTATAAGTGTTATAAGACTGAACAGGAAACAAGAGAATATCTGGATTCTCACGCCGCCCAAACGGAGAACATGCATGTTGATGCACCTTCTTCGGGTGTGTTTGTCATTGAGAACTGTTTTTCAGTTCACCCTACGTCCTGGGTATTAGATACCGGATCAGGATCCCACGTATGTAAACAGTTACATGGGCTACGGAAAGGTAGAGAACTGGAAAAAGGTGGTCATTCCGTTCAAGTAGGGAATGGTGCAAGTATTGCAGCCAAAGCAGTTGGTGAATATCACCTGGTATTACCAAGTAGTGATACTCTGATTCTAAATGAGTGCTATTATATACCGAACATGATGTGCAACATTATATCAGTTTCTTTATTAAGTAAAGAAGGATATAATTTTGTAGTAAAGGATAATGTTATGAACATATTCCTAGATCAAAAGTTGATTGCATCAGGCTCGTTACATAATGGCATATTCATTCTAAATCAAAATACAGTCCTCAATATACAAAACACAAACAAGAGGAAAAGTTCAGAAATGAACGAATCCTTCTTATGGCATTGTAGACTTGGTCATATCAATGCGACACGACTGGCTAAGTTACATAAAGATGGATATTTGAATTCGTTCAAATTATCATCTTATGATACTTGCCATTCATGTCTCAAAGGCAAGATGACCAAAACTCCGTTTACGGGGCACGGAGAAAGAGTTACGGAACTCTTAGGACTGGTGCATAGCGATGTATGCGGTCCCATGTCTACACATGCCAGGGATGGTTCTTCCTACTTTATTACATTCACTGACGATCTCTCAAGATTCGGATATGTGTTCCTAATGAAACACAATTCTGAAGCTTTTGAGACATTCAGAGAATATAAAAACGAAGTAGAGAACCAAACGGGCAAAAGTATTAAGATCCTTCGATCTAATGGAGGAGGAGAATACTTAAGCAATGAATTCAGAGATTATCTAAAAGAGAATGGGATTCTCTCTCAGCTTACTCCTCCTTATACACCACAGCACAACGGTGTATCGGAGCGGAGAAATCGCACCCTATTAGATATGGTGCCCTCTATGATGAGTGCAGCTGAGTTACCTATTTCCTTCTGGGGATATGCACTGGAGACAGCTGCATACCTATTGAATAGAGTTCCAACCAATTCAGTGCCTACCACTCCATATGAGATATGGAATGGTAAGAGACCATGTCTTAATTTTATTCAGATATGGGGTTGTCCGGCCTATGTTAAAACACAAAATCCGGACAAGCTCGAGGCAATGTCTGTTCTATGTAAGTTTATTGGTTATCCCAAACATTCGCGAGGGTATATCTTCTACCACTCCGAGGAACAAAATGTGTTTGTTTCTCGACATGCCACTTTCTTAGAAAATGGTTTTCTTATGAAACAGACAAGTGGCATTGAGGTGGAATTGGAAGAGGTTCCAGCGACACAAACTATAACAGAAGACTTGGTAGAACCAAAGGATTCAGTAGTACCCGACGAACCCCAGCCTCTCCGCCGATCTAGTAGGGTTTCTCGTCCACCTGAGAGATACTACGGTTTTCTCATTGACGGTGGGACCGAGGATTGCATCATGGAGGATGATGACCCAACTAGTTTCGAGCAGGCCATCACGAGTAGAGACTCAGTGAAATGGCTGGATGCAATGCGGTCCGAGATCCATGTACACCAACAAAGTATGGACTTTGGAAGATGCTCCTGAAGGGGTAAAACCCATTGGGAGCAAGTGGATCTTTAAGAAAAAACTTGGTGTAGATGGGAAAGTGGAGACTTTCAAAGCTAGACTTGTTGCAAAGGGTTTTCGTCAAGGACCAGGTGTGGACTATGATGAGACCTTTTCTCTAGTGGCTATGCTTAAATCCATCCGGATCATGCTTGCCATCGCTGCATATCATGACTACGAAATCTGGCAAATGGATGTTAAGACCGCCTTTCTAAACGGTGATTTAGAAGAGTGCGTGTACATGACTCAGCCAGAGGGCCTCGTAGATAGTGGGAGCAGCGGGAAGGTGTGCAAGCTGCTTAAATCCATTTATGGATTAAAGCAAGCATCGCGGAGTTGGAACATCTACTTTGACGTCGTTATCAAAGAGTTTGATTTCGTCAAAAACGTAGATGAACCTTGTATCTACAAGAAGGTGGCAGAGAGTAAGGTTGTCTTCCTCGTATTGTTTGTAGACGACATACTCTTGATAGGAAATGACATTCCTATGCTGCAATCGGTCAAGCTCTTCTTGTCACAAAGATTCTCGATGAAAGATCTTGGTGATGCCTCCTGCATATTGGGGATTAGGATCTACAGAGATAGATCCAAACGGATATTGGGATTGTCCCAATCCAGGTACATTGACACCATACTAAAGAGGTTTAGTATGGAAGAATCCAAGCGTGGGAACTTACCCACGATCTCTGGAGTCACTCTCTCCAAAGAGATGTCTCCCAAGACTGATTTGGAGAGAGCTCGCATGCAAGGGATACCCTATGCTTCAGCTGTAGGCTCTATCATGTACGCGATGCTATGTACCAGACCTGATGTAGCATACTCACTAAGTGTAGTGAGCAGGTATCAAGCTGATCCTGGAGAGAGTCACTGGACAGCTGTGAAGAGCATTCTTAAGTACTTACGAAGGACTAAAGAGATGCTTTTGGTGTATGGTAACGGAGAACTCCAAGTGGAGTCCTTTACCGATTCGAGCTTCCAGAGTGATAAGGACGACTCTAAGTCGCAGTCGGGATTTGTCTTTACCCTTTACGGAGGGGCGGTTAGCTGGAAGAGTTCCAAGCAGGAAATTGTGGCAGACTCGACGATGGAGGCTGAATACATCACTGCCAATGATGCTGCCAAAGAGGCTGTCTGGATCAAGAAGTTCATTACTGAACTTGGAGTGGTTCCATCCATTGAGCATCCAATACCTTTGTATTGCGATAACAATGGAGCGGTAGCTAGCCGGTTGAGTACGGGTCGTCCGCAGGGAGATGGGAATCTTTTTCTATGTGCTTTAACGAGTTAAGTCCAAAAGTCCAGATTTTTTTGAGATTAACTCAGTGTTAAAATGATATGTAAAGAGAGCTTGTTAGGGTTAGGATAAGGCTAGTTTGAGTTAGGAGTCGCTCACTTCTTTCGTTGCCACTCTTAATATCGGTGTTACGGTAATTGGCAACAACGGGGATTAGCACGACTAGGAAGGAACATGCGAGTATAAGCTAGGCTTTCCAACGCATAAGTTCTTCCTTTTGGTGCTTGTCCGTCCGTTCTTGGCTCTTAGCCTTAACCTCCGGTTAATTCAACCACAACCGGTCTCACTACGGAATCACCGCTATCATGTAGGATAGGGTGCCGTAGGGAGCGGATTGTGGTTCAATTAACGGGAGTTCGATTTAAGATGTTGGGCAAGAAAAGAGTGAGAGAGATTTCCTTCTCTCAAACTTCCCTTATCCTACCCTAACTGTTAGTTGTATGTGTGCCCTAGAGGCCAGTATTGTACATATGATGTCTATTATATTGGATGCTTGGACATATATAGAGATGACTTTCTTGCTCGATATGATAGTATGCTATCTGGTTACTCTTTATCATAACATGTATACTAGTCTCTTTATACTGTCTTATGGTTACATGTTGGTAAAGCCCTTAGGATGTGTACTTCACTACCTGGACTATGATACGGATCATACTAGTGGGGACATGGTAGTCCATAAGTACATCCTTCAAGGTCCCTAGTCGTAGGTGTATCGAGACGGGGCATCGATACACCAGTGTAGACTAGCGTATAAGCTTCTCAACCCATGAGATGGGCGATGGATGATCCCATATCCATTGGTGTTTGACATCAGAGATGGTATACGGGTGCTCAGTGGAGACGGGGTACACTGTACGGACTCGCCAAGAACTCCGAGATGGTATTATACCTCACGTCAGATGGCAGTTCTCAGGTGACACTTGTGCAGGTTAGTCTGTAGACCCGAGATCGTCATAGAGTCTTGTGTGATTCCCACTGTACTTTGATTTCCACCTTACCACGTCCATGAGGGCGTGAAAAACGGTGGTTTTTGGGCACAGTCCCGAGTCACATGGAGGCAATGAGCGATAGGAGGGGTTTCGTCTCTCCCGGTATTGGGGGTTGATGTTGCGTTGTGCTCGATTGGCCGTAACAGGGAAGTCCCTAGCCAGGGCCGATTCAGAGATTTGCTGGTAAGTGTTACCAGTAGTTTCTCGACCCTTTATGAGCCTCACATCGGCACGACTTATCGGTTATTGGGGTCTGACGTTTACCACCCCTAGACTTGATATGCGACATATCAGACGAGGAGACCGGACTGTATGGGAAGTGTTGCCAGTTGGCTCGACGGGAGTGGTGGCAGGTTCGCTTGTTTATTTCTGATCGCTCAATACCCGGGTGGCCGTTATGTTTAGCTGACAGCTTGCGGCTTGGGGGTATTTGATATGATCATCACCCACTGCCGGCGTATTGACGAGTCTTAGAGTCCCACAATGGAGTTACCTAGTCCAGGCGAAACATTGTGGTGCGCTTATGCGATATGCGCATGGACCCGATTAAAATACGTGTATAGGATACCGTATATTGATCGGGAGGCTTGCTTTTCGTTAGGGTCGTATGTGATATGGCCGGATTGATAAATCAAGTGTTGATTTATCATTTAACCATTAGATTCTCACTAGAAATCTTTTCTTGTATCTTTGGATGTATGGATGCATGTATGCATTCCTTGTTGATTCATGCACATATGGATATGCATGCACACATACATACATACATCATCTATCATGGTTGTTTATACATAGAAAATGGTGGATATATAAGACTCACACCATGGTTTATTTTATGGATATTTATTTCTATTTTTGCTAAAACAAAAGAAATGAGATAAGATTGAATCATGGTCAAAGTCTCTACACTCTTCTTGTGACCTAACCATTTGCACCTAACTTTTGACCATGGTTTAATCTTTCTCTTGTGTTTAACTAAAGTAAAATTAAATATTCATAATGAGCCAACCATGGTTTGAGATGAAGAAAGAAAAAAATATATATATATTCATATGTTTTTCTTTTTCTCTTATAGTTATTATTCTCTTCTTGAAAAATATCCATCATCTTCTTCAACCTTGAGCTCTTGCTCTCTTGAATTTTCAAGTGAGAAAAATATTCATCAAGTTAGGATCTTGAAGTGAGAAAAGCCACCACAACATCATTCTACACAAGTCTTGCCCACTTGTTTAGAGTGTTAGGTTCGATTTTCATTCTTGATCTTGCGAAGTCGCTAGCTTGGACAAAGCGGACTCCGAGTGAATCATCGGTGACCTAGAAGAGTTCAAGCGGAGCTTTTCCAAACCCCAAGTAGCCGAGGAGTCTAGCGTAGGGAGCTACAAAGGTTGTACTCTCTAAACCCTAGCTTTTCTTTCATATGTTGATATGCAAGTTTTAGAAAACATAATTTTCTAGGAACGATCCGATGTTTGTTAACTTAGCACCCTAAAGACTCCACCTTTGGTACATGTGATGCTTCCAAACCCTTCTTGAGGTGCTAGGTAAACCTTTCACTAACAAGTATGGAAACTACTCACCCATTACAAGAAGAACGAAAAATAAAACAAAGGAGGAAGATAGAAAGAAAGAGATTAGAAGATAACAACTAGCTATTTGCGACCTCACCTTGGCAAGGATCAAACGTAAGCATCATGGTTGTTTAAGGATAAAGGAAAAGAGAATAAGAAAGAAACAACAATAAATAACAATAACTAAATTATCAATTGAAGATTACAAGCAATTAACATAACAAGAGCAAGACAAGTATAATAACAAAAAGAACTTCTTTATTCATCATTCTTCACTCACAAAAGCTCACTATAAGTTTTTAATGGAGAAGAGATGAGAAGAGGAAGAAGAACAACAAGTATTCTAAAACCTAAAATACAAGATTAAGCACCCTTGGCTTCACAAGCTTCTGGACTATTTATAGGCAGGGAACTGGAAATCTAGGGCAACAATCTACCTCCTTATAAAATTACAAAACAACCCCTAAAAGATGACCTCCTGAAGAGCCTGTACGGCCGCGGAACCGCGGCCTAGACCCCCTATTGGCCGCGGTTCAGCAGCCCTATAGGGGAGTTGGGCTCTCGTCTTTTGTGTGCTGCCCTGGTCTTCTGTTCCCTTCAGTCTGGTACATGTTTTTTCTGATAATCTTTCCACATTTCTTCCAGAATCAAAGGTGATTGGATGTAGACCTTTTTGTCATGATTTTCTTGAGCTCCGCGTAGATTTCTTGGACTTGGTGTTGCCATTGAGCCTTGTGCATGAAAACGACATTGATTTGCCATTTTGTCTCTTAAACTGGTGTGTGGCAACATACGGATAGAGAGCGGAGACCCGTGTTATATCTGTGGTTGGCAGGAACCCGGGTTTTATCGTTCTTTTCCATGAATTTCACTGTTTAGAGCCGAGAACCTGTATCCTGCAATTGACTAGCAAACACGGCTAAAGAGTACCTACCGATAAGCAATGTGATAAAAATTGGGTGGTATAAAAATGCAAAAATCTGATATGAACAAATACCCCCAAACATATCATTTGCTCGTCCCGAGCAAAGCTAATTTATTCAGAACAATTCCTAACCTCACTTTCGTAGGGAACGCGATTGCACTGAGCATGTGCAACAAGCCGTTAAACCTCTAGGTGTCCCTAGTAAGAGGAGTGTTGTCTCCTGAGGGTTTTTAGCGGATGCTACCCACAAAATCTGGTCAAGCTAGTTTTGCAAAATTACTATGATTCAAACCCCTAAAATTTTGTTTCAGAAAATAACAATTCTATGATCCTAAGTCTAGACTATCGAACCTTTATTTTTCACACCTCGCTTCTTATTTAACTTAAGATTTTATATGTCTTTACGTGCAGTGTAAATAGTGTCATTAAGTTCCAAAAGGATCGATTAAAATCATCATGTCACACAATAAAGCCCAGATAACAATTTTAAAAGGATCACATAAGTTTTATAAAGAGTTAAGCATTTTTCAAGTTTCGTTTTCCAGTAATGTTTCGACTTCAGAATTTCTATCTTCCCTAATAGGAAACTAGGTCTTATTTTTCACTCCACCTTTTTCTTGTTTTCATTTCATACACACCTCTGTGAACGTGCAATAGTCTTCATCATAGAATAAAACTTTCATATCTCCGTAGGACACGAACACCATTACCATTGGCATCTGTTGCACGCGCACTATTCATGTGACACACACGCCTTTGGTAATTGCCATGCCACGTCCACTATAGAACCTGTTTAACTTAATAACGCCATTTGCATTCATACATGATATATGGAATTGCATAGCATGCATATACCTCGCATTACCATCATATCTACATAGATTTTTAGCCAAAATTCACATCATATACATTGATATCATAGACATTTATCATATTTAACATGTGGACACTATGATTTTCTTGAGGATTTCAGTTTTTCTGTGATTTCTGGATTTTTGGGGAAAACCGCAAGAATTTAACAAAAGCTTGTATTTATCATTTTTAAAACAAAGTTGCGGTTTTCTCGTGATGTATGTGTCGTCCACCATGAGTTTTCATGTTTTCTGTTGGATTTCGAGACCCGATTCGAGGAGTGGATGAACCGTCTCGGGTACATGGTGGGCCCGGTATGGTATCCCGGGGCAAGAAGATCGAGATGTAGACGATGAGCCTGGTAGGGGAAGACTACCTACCGGTGATGTCTGGCGCGGCGGATATCCGGAGGATACCGACCGTTGTCGTGAGATTGGATGATATGGGCCGATCCGGACTGACGGAGCCCGATATTGAGAAAGATATGATTCCTATTTGGTGTCGATGCTTGACACGGGTTTTCAGATGATTTCTTAATGGTACTTAGCTATTATACAGATATTCATTTTCTAAAAGTTAAGAATGCAGTACCCTTAGCATTTAAAACACTTAAAGAGTTAGAAATGACATTGCATACATGTGCATGCATACTAGAGCTATTATATCACATATAGACATGCATGTTGTGGTGCATTGCATGCATTCTTACGATTGCCTTATCAGATGTTATATTTACTCACGAGCTGGAAACTCACCCCCGTTGTGCCACAGTGTCTTGCAGGTCGGACCCGTCACCCTTGTAGCGGCGGGCTATCCTATCATCAGCTCCTTTTGCTCAGACTCGCGACATCGCCCGTAGGTGGGTTGCGAGCACACTTTATTTCTTTTTGCTTTATCATTGTATCTAGTATTCTCCATCTACCACTTTATATTGTATATGTGACCTAGTGGTGAGACTGAGAGGTTTGTATATTTGTGGTTTCTTTTGGGTCGAGCTCACTTGAGCCGGCGTTGTGTTTTCTGATATTTTGCGTTTCTTTTATGCTCTTTTCTTGATATTGTTATTATATTGCATGTGGTTGTGATCCGCCTTGGGCAAAGAGCTAGCTCCCGCTTGGGGATGCCATTTTATGATTACAGGTTTATTATCTTGTTATACCCATTTTGGGGGATAGAAAATACAGGGGAGACTCTGCCGAAATTTTCGGAAATTTTTGATATTTTAAAAAAGGGATTCTATGCAACTTAAATGATTTTAAAAACCGTTTTCATTTAAGGTTTTCCTTCACTCTCTTTTGTTTTTGGTTTAGATTCATCTGGGCTTTGGCTGACTTAGGTTACGGTACGCCTTTAGACGTCTCGTAATCTAAGGGCCAGTCACGTTCCGTACTTTCGGGTCGTGACAAAGTTGGTATCAGAGCGTAGGTTTTACCTTTCTGAGTGTAGGACGACCTTGGTAGATGGAGTAGGTGACTTAAGCAGAGTGACGTAGCGTGGGTATGATCCGCGGCAAACTTACGATACGGTACTCCGCCTAAGTGACCTTAGGACATAATTGCTTGTATTTCCTTTCTTGATTCCTTGCATTCCTTGATTCAATTACAATGTCCTTATCAGTCCTGTTTCTTATTCTAGCTTCGATGCCGCCAAAGACTACGAGAGCTCAGTGGGCTGCCGCTAGGGATGAGATTCGGGCGGGCCCGTTTGAGGCGAGGATCGAGCGGGATGATACACCTACCCCTCAGGGTCATACTGATCCGTCTTATCCAGATCGTATTGCCAGACTAGAGGCCGGCATGCAAGAGTTGCGACAGATGATGGGATCTTTAGTTGAGTCAAGCCGGGCACAGAGATCCGAGGACGTTCCTTCCACCGCACAGACCACGATCGTACCTGCTGCACAGATGGTCACTCCTGCTGCTACTACAGAGACTATCCCTGTTTCACTACAGGAGTTCATGAGATTGAGACCTCCAGCTTTTACCGGTACAGATGCGACAGAGGACCCACAGGCATTTCTTGATAGGATGGCTCGGATTTGCCGTTCGTTGAGGTGTTTTGATGATAGATTGGTGGAGTTTGCGAGTTTTCGTCTGGAGGGTCTTGCCCAGACATGGTACGACTCAGTAGAGAGAGGCCGAGCTGCAGGTCTGCCTTCTATGACCTGGGATGAGTTTACATCTGCATTTCTTGCCCGTTTTCTTCCGGAGAGTGTCCGAGATGCTCGAGCCCGTAGTTTTGAGTCTTTACGCAAGACTCCTGGGATGACAGTGTCGGAGTATGATATACAGTTTACCCAGTTGTCTCGATATGATCCGTACCTAGTCGACACAGAAGAGAAGAGAATAAAGTGGTTTGTATGAGGGCTTGATACACAGCTATTCCTTGCCATCGGCACCCAGCACTTTGATACATACGCAGCCGCGATGGATGCAGCCTTACTTTTGGAGGAGCGTATTTCTGAGACTCCGGTCGTTTCTGGGCCGAAGAGGATCCGTACTGATACACCAGCTCAGCGGCAGATGGGCAGACATCGTGATAGATTATTTCCGGGAGATGGTGGAGGTAGAGGATTGAGACGAGGTCAGTTATTTGGTTCATATCCACAGACCCAGCAGTCGTCTCCAGGGTATTTTCGGCATGGGAGTCAGTACCACCGTGTCAGAGACTGTACCATGGGACGTCAGGGCGCGGAGACAGTCCCGCATGTGACTTTACCACCCTCACCACCTTCTCAGAGAGCTTTACTTCCTACTCCTGACGATGCTCCACGTCAGTCAGATGCTTCTAGAGGTCGTGGGCGTGGCGGTCCAGTTCCGAGAGGACGAGGCGACAGAGGCAGAGGCAGAGGCCGAGGTAGAGGCAGAGGACAGCCAGCTATTAGTGGTGGACAGGTGATTGAAAGAATTAAAGTTTACCGCAATCAAGACGGTGTCGCTATGCAGCTAGCCGGTTGAGCACGGGTCGATCCACAGGGAGATGGTTGTATGTCCTTTCTTGTTTAAGACGAGTCAATAAAGAATTTGTGTATGTTTGTTCGAGACTATCCTATGTGTAATATTTGCAAGTATAAAGTTGTTAAGAAAAAGATACGAACTTGTAAGCTACAGAAATCCGTACTCAAAACCTTTGAGCCGAGTCTTGACCAATTGAAGCTAGAGCAATCGGCAACAACGTGGATTGGGGGATTTAAGCGCGGTATTCGTAGAATATGGCTTATTCACCCTTGTCCTTCCGTTCTTGTCTCTTGCTTTCGCCTCCGGCCAAACCGAACGCAACCGGTCGCGGTTAGGAATCACCGTTACCTTGTTAGGGTAGGGTGCCTAACGGAGCGCTTGCATATGGTTTGGGCGGAGTTCAATGGAAAATAACGGGAAAAGGAAATGAGAAAGAAGATATTAACTTACAATACCGTATTTCATCTTAACAACAATAATTACAACCATTCACAAAATGATCAAAAGAGAGCAAAAGAAAAGAACAAAGAAAAGAAAAGATTACAAGTAATTAAGTGCATGAATTAAATTGCAAGTAAAGCAAGATAATAATAAGCAAGTAATAAAAAGCGATAAAAAGAACAAGAAACTAGAGCTCAAGACAAGCATGTGATCAATAGCCAACCCTTAAACTTGCAAGCTCAATCAAGAGGTTGCAAGATCAAGGGAAGGGTAGAGAACGCATGTGAAATGAAGCGCTAATTCCATAAGAAAATACGACCCTTGAGATCAATAACTAACCCTTAACCATTCAAGCTCAATGAAGAGGTTGAATGATCAAGAGAAAGCAAGAATCTCAAGGGGAAGAAGAAACAAAAGAGAATGATACAAAAAGCCCTCATCTTCATTGATCTCCCACTCAAAAAGCTCTCACTACAATTTTCATGGAAAAAGAATGAAGAAGAAGAAGAAAAAGACTAAATCCTAAAAAGAAAGAAGAACAAAGAATGAACCTTGGCTTTGCTCAGTTCTGGAGTATTTATAGGCAGTGAACTGAGAACCTAGGGCAACAATCTGCCATAATATGAAGTCCCCAAAATGCCCCCAAAATACGACAGAGAGAGGAGTCAACATGGCCGCGGATCCGCGGCCTAGACCCTCTATTGGCCATGGATCCGCGGCCCTGTAGTGGAGTTGGGTTGTGGGCTTTTGTCGTTTTCCCTGGTTTCATGTTGTCTGCTATGTGGTATATGACTTTTCTCAGAAACTCTTCACAATTATTCCAGAATTTTAGTAGAACAAAAAGGTGATGAGATGTGGATCATTTGCCATGATTTCTTCGAGCTCCGCGTAGATTTCTTGGATCTTGTGTTGACCTAGAGCTTTGTGCATGACATGACAATCGATTTGCCATCTTGTCTCTAAAACTGGTATGTGGCAACACACGGATAGAGTGCGGAGACCCGTGTTTTATCTGTTGTTGGCAGTAATCCGGAATTTGTCGTACTTTTCATTTAATTTCACTGTTCAGAGCCGAGAAACTGTATTCTGCAAATATGTAGCAAACACTGATCAAAAGTACCTACCTATAAACACACGAGCGTAAGAATGGGCGGTATAAAATGCGGTATTCTGTTATGAACAAATACCCCCAAACTTAACTTTTGCTCGTCCCGAGCAAAACCAATTATTCACAAAAAAAAGAAAATCCTAACCGCACTTTCGCAGGGAACGCGATTGCACTGAGCACGTGCAACAAGCCGTTAAACCTCTAGGGGTCCCTAGTAGAAGGAGTGTTGTCTCCTGAGGGTTTTCAGCAGATTACACCCACAAAATCCCGCCAAGCTAGTGTCATAAGTTAACATCGATTCTATTCCTACAGTTTAGTATTTACATTAGAAATTCTATCATCCTAAGTTAGAAATATCCAACCCTTATTTTTCACACCTCCTATCTGTTTTAACTTTAGATCCTATACGTTCCAAAAAAGTTTAGAAAGATGTTGGTTCTCCTGAGTTTTCCTTCTAAAGTGCGGCCTCAAATCAGGGATTTTTATCAACTTTATAGAAAACACAAGTCTTATTCTTCATTTCTATCTTTTATCCAAACATCGATTGTATACCCCTACGTGTGTGTATATTTGCACCCCTACACTCAAGAATTCAATTCAAGCTATAATACCCTTGTCCTAATACCTAATACTACTTCTTTTCATTAAGGATGGACGGATTTGCTCACACAACTTTCATGCGACTATTAATACTTCTTGAGGCACTAACGGCCGATTACTGAATGTGTGAACTTTAAAGCGTAAATAGCAGTTTCCAGGTCTTGACTTTATTCTATTTTTTTTCTTTTTTTTTTCTTTTTTTTTTTTTTCTTTTCAAGACCGGATATATTTTTCAATATGCTCTTTTGGTGTTTAGCTTTAAATACCGTTTTTTCTTTCATACTAGGCTTTCAGGCAAGAGTATTTCTAGGTATCCTATACTATCCCAAGTTTCAAGGTACGTGTAAGTGCAGTTTGTAGGGTATATACTTTCTAAATTTGAACTCGAGAAAAGAAACTATTTTTCAGACTTATCCTTCAGTAAAGTATCAATACTTTCCCTTCATCTTGACTTAACTCAAGAACTGAACTCAAGATTACCTAATTCTCAAAAAAAACTGTAAGGACGTATACTTACCAAAGTTAGACAGAATGAGGGTTATTTTTAGGGTTTTCAATTCCCAAGCCTATGAGTTAGTTATTTCTAATATATCAACTAAACTTTCAGAATAAAAATCAAAGTTACCCTATTAGCTAACTTGACGACAAAGTTTTTATATTTATTGGAAAATTTTCGATTTTTATGGGTTTTTAATAAGGTATGCAAATGCAAAATATACAAATGAATGCGAAGGAAGAAAGCTTACCGAGCACAGCCCCAAACTTAAACTTGACAGTGCCCTCACTGTCAGGCTACACCAAGAGGGTTAAAATTGTCGGCGCTCCCTAGAAACAAATTATATACAAAACAAAAAGGAAAACAAAAATATATACAAAAAAGGAGTCCCCCCCCCAAACTTAAGTAAAACAGCGTTTCCACTGTTAAGCGTTGAAGTTCAGGATTAGGGGGGAAAGAGAAGAGTATCAATCTATACAAGGCCTTACACAGGCCAAAAGTTAACACCAACCATTCAAAAATTTTATCATGATAAAGCAGTGGCTGGTGAAAGAATGCGGAGAGGTAAGAAATGGAGACTACGCGAGACCGTATAGAGATAGAAGCAGGATACGGTCTCGGTATATCAGAAGAAGAATGGCGGAAGGGAAAAAGAAGTGGAGTACGAACTTGAGGGTGCAAATGGAATGAATAGATTAGCACAATTTATGATGAGCGATGTGTAAACAGCGATTGTGCTAATCTATTAATCCGCCGAGAGATTGGGTCAAATCCCTCAAGATTCGTAAGAAACCATGGGTACGCCGAACTCGGTAAACCAGACATACGAAATGAAAGTGAGACGGTATCTTGCAAGGTCGGAACGATGGAAAGGGTGGGGGGAGGTGATTGAGGAAGGGTATCGGTTAAAGGTTCAGGAGGGTGTACAAAGTCAGTGGAAGGAACAGGATGCATTGGAAAATCCGACTCATCAAGCAAAACTGGTTCATCCTCAAAACTATCCTCAATATTCTCCTCAAAATTTAGCACATCCATGCACTTTTCAACAAAATCAAGACGCATATGGGGTTCGGGGAAAACATTTAATGACTCGGGATGATGATTTGAAGAGAAAAACTCAGCCAAATCTATGGGTTCATCATCCAAATTATTCCCTGCGTCAATATCCTCAATCAAGTGAAAATCAATATTCTCAGACATCTCATCAAAAGCATGGATATCAATCAATTCAGGTTCTAGAGTGGAGGTGTAGAGGTCAAACGGATTGGGTGTGGTTTCACTTGGCAAGGTCCCTTCACAATCTGGCAAATCAAACACTACAAAGTCGCACAACTCATTAAACATTCTATCTTCAACTGATAATTCATTTGGGACACTTGATAGACTTTCAACACAGGAGTTGTGGGATTCAATTTGAAACGGGTAGCTTTGATTTGGAAGGGGGTACAGCTCACTCTCTCCACTCAAATTCACAGCCTGTCCGACCGCCTCTTCATACATTGGAAAATTTGGAGCTAGTTGAAAACTAGCTACCGGGTCACTAGGTTGTATGAGGGCGGCCATCGACGCATCCAAATCCATCATCTGTTGGTACGACGCTACCCTAAAGTCTTCCAAAGACTATTCCAGACTAGACATGGGTTGGGAAGGGGTTTCAGTAAAAGTTTCAAAGTTGTTTGGATACTGAAAACTCCCAAATGGCGGTTCTGAAGCAATGTCTAGGGAAGGTGAAAAAGTAGGGTAGGATTGGTAGGAATTGAATGGCTGGACAGGAGCAGGATCAACATTTGGATAGGAAGGTGAATGGAATTGTTGATCCCAAGAATTTGAAGGGGTGAAAGGAGTGAAAGATCGGCTACGGGATTGTTCAATACGTTCAGCAATAGACATAGGTCTTGGAGTTGCAACATGACTCGAAGAAGGGGTATCAACGTAAGAAGGGGTGAATGTTTGAAATGGTTGATACGAAGTGGATTGCGGAGTCAAATTGTTTGTCCTAGACGCGTCTATCCGATCTTTCAAAGAGATTTTGGGCATGGAGGGATCGTTTGACGTTCGGCCAAAGCAAGAACCGTAAGAAGTAATGTCTGGTTGTGGGTACCAAAGTTCGGCAAGAGTTTTGCGAGGTGGGGTACCCATGATATGAAGAGAGAAAGAAGGAAAGGCAGAGAAAAGGAGGGGGAAAAGAATGTGATTTTTTTTTTAGATAAATATTAACAGAAGAATGAAATATACACACAAAAAGAATATGGAAAAAAACAATCACGACACAAAAATACCACACACCTAATCGTTCTAGGGTTCACCTAGGTCAACTAGACCTGCTCCAGAACTTGATTGTCGAAGTAAAACTGTGTCGAGAAACGGGCTCAAGATACACTGATCACGAGGCCAGGTTAGTGCAGAGATAAGGGGAGGTTTTCCAACGCTTTCGCGAAGTTCCTTAATTAAATAACCCTTTCTCTTTTGGCGGTTGCGCCGTTAACACTTTCCTAGACACCCCGTAAACAATATACCGTTAAGCGAGGTTCTAAACACAGTTAACTTCTCCTAGTTAGCGCGAAGTACTTAAGGCTTCAAGTCTAATTTCTTTTAAAATTTGTGCGGGTAAACGTTATGCTCAAGTTCGTGATTTGTGGGCCACGGAAAAGGTGATGAAATCCTTTACCGTATGTTGTGGGGTTCGCTTGCCCTTAAATCCGTATTAATGTATGCAATGCGCAATTCAATAAAAATTCTATAAAGAATCAAAAATTCGTTTTTTAGTTTAAGCGCGGCACTGCAACAAATACGGGTTAGTCAATTTTTAGCATTTGCTAGCGAACTTGCAAAGAATCCTGCAAAGAATAGTCTATTGGATGCGTCGGATTTGAGAAGAAGGTGTTAGAAAAGTACGTACCGTTAAGATTTTGGGTTAGGAAACCCCCGTTGAATCAAATCCGGTAAGCTTGAAAAGTTCGCTTGCGCGGGTCAAACTACCCGGATCTTTGGCACTGTACTTTGCAATCACCTTAGCCTTGAATGTACACTTTGCTCCCCACAATCGCAGTTTGCAAATCTGCAAAAATCTGCACTCTTGCCCACAAAAATGATCAAAAAACAAAAAGAATATTTTTTTTATATAAATATATACAAAAAGAATATTAACCCGAATAACAAGAAAAAAAATACGCTACCGTCTCCCCGGCAACGGCGCCATTTGATTGAAAGAATTAAAGTTAACCGCAATCAAGACGGTGTCGCTATGCAGCTAGCCGGTTGAGCACGGGTCGATCCACAGGGAGATGGTTGTATGTCCTTTCTTGTTTTAGACGAGTCAATAAAGAATTTGTGTATGTTTGTTCGAGACTATCCTATGTGTAATATTTGCAAGTATAAAGTTGTTAAGAAAAAGATACGAACTTGTAAGCTACAGAAATCCGTACTCAAAACCTTTGAGCCGAGTCTTGACCAATTGAAGCTAGAGCAATCGGCAACAACGTGGATTGGGGGATTTAAGCGCGGTATTCGTAGAATATGGCTTATTCACCCTTGTCCTTCCGTTCTTGTCTCTTGCTTTCGCCTCCGGCCAAACCGAACGCAACTGGTCGCGGTTAGGAATCACCGTTACCTTGTTAGGGTAGGGTGCCTAACGGAGCGCTTGCATATGGTTTGGGCGGAGTTCAATGGAAAATAACGGGAAAAGGAAATGAGAAAGAAGATATTAACTTAGAATACCGTATTTCATCTTAACAACAATAATTACAACCATTCACAAAATGAACAAAAGAGAGCAAAAGAAAAGAAAAGATTACAAGTAATTAAGTGCATGAATTAAATTGCAAGAAAGTAAAGAAAGATAATAATAAGCAAGTAATAAAAAGCGATAAAAAGAACAAGAAACTAGAGCTCAAGACAAGCATGTGATCAATAGCCAATCCTTAAACTTGCAAGCTCAATCAAGAGGTTGCAAGATCAAGGGAAGGGTAGAGAACGCATGTGAAATGAAGCGCTAATTCCATAAGAAAATACGACCCTTGAGATCAATAACTAACCCTTAACCATTCAAGCTCAATGAAGAGGTTGAATGATCAAGAGAAAGCAAGAATCTCAAGGGGAAGAAGAAACAAAAGAGAATGATACAAAAAGCCCTCATCTTCATTGATCTCCCACTCAAAAAGCTCTCACTACAATTTTCATGGAAAAAGAATGAAGAAGAAGAAGAAAAAGAATAAATCCTAAAAAGAAAGAAGAACAAAGAATGAACCTTGGCTTTGCTCAGTTCTGGAGTATTTATAGGCAGTGAACTGAGAACCTAGGGCAACAATCTGCCATAATATGAAGTCCCCAAAATGCCCCCAAAATACGATAGAGAGAGTAGTCAACATGGCCGCGGATCCGCGGCCTAGACCCTCTATTGGCCGCGGATCCGCGGCCCTGTAGTGGAGTTGGGTTGTGGGCTTTTGTCGTTTTCCCTGGTTTCATGTTGTCTGCTATGTGGTATATGACTTTTCTCAGAAACTCTTCACAATTATTCCAGAATTTTAGTAGAACAAAAAGGTGATGTGATGTGGATCTTTTGCCATGATTTCCTCGAGCTCCGCGTAGATTTCTTGGATCTTGTGTTGACCTAGAGCTTTGTGCATGACATGACAATCGATTTGCCATCTTGTCCCTAAAACTGGTATGTGGCAACACACGGATAGAGAGCGGAGACCCGTGTTTTATCTGTTGTTGGCAGTAATCCGGAATTTGTCGTACTTTTCATGGATTTCACTGTTCAGAGCCGAGAAACTGTATTCTGCAAATATGTAGCAAACACTGATCAAAAGTACCTACCTATAAACACACGAGCGTAAGAATGGGCGGTATAAAATGCAGTATTCTGTTATGAACAACAGGCCCGAGTGTTCGCATTGACTCCTCAGGATGCACAGGCATCCAATGCCGTCGTGACAGGTACTCTGCCAGTATGTTCTTTTGATGCACGGGTATTATTTGATCCAGGCTCCACACATTCCTATGTTTCCACGTACTTTACACCGAGGTTGGGCTGAGAGTCTTCTCCGTTAGATCAGCCGCTTGTCGTTATTACCCCGGTAGGCGAGTCTTTTGTTGCCCGTTTTGTGTACCGATCGTGTTCCGTTCGTATCGGGGAGAGAGATTCTTCAGTTGATTTGATTCTCCTCGATATGCTTGATTTTGACGTTCTTCTTGGTATGGACTGGCTAGCCACCTGTTATGCATCCGTGGACTGCCGTGAGAAAGCAGTCAGATTCAGTTTTCCTGGTGAGCCGGTTCTTGTTATTCAGGGAGATCGTAGCGCTACCCTTCCCAGCTTGATTTCATCTCTTCGCGCTGGTCAGCTCTTGAGGAAAGGGTGTCAGGGATTCTTAGCTTATGTTTGTGAAACTAGCTCCACAGAGGTTCCGTTGGACCAGGTCCCTGTTGTGAGAGAGTTTCCTGATGTATTTCCTGACGAGCTGCCTGGTCTGCCACCAGAGCGCGAGATTGAGTTCTGTATTGACTTGATCCCCGGCACGGGGCCTATCTCTATACCGCCTTATCGGATGGCCCCGGCGGAGCTGAGAGAGCTAAAGGATCAGTTACAGGACTTGCTGGACAAAGGGCTTATCCGACCGAGCGTGTCACCTTGGGGTGCTCCCGTCTTGTTTGTTAAGAAGAAGGACGGAAGTATGCGTTTATGCATTGATTATCGTCAGCTGAACCGGGTTATTGTGCGGAACGGGTATCCCCTACCCCGCATTGATGACTTATTTGATCAGCTCCAGGGTGCAGGGCTTTTCTCGAAGGTTGATTTACGGTCAGGTTATCACCAGTTACGGGTTCGGAAGGAGGATATTCCGAAGACCGCTTTCCGTACTCATTATGGTCATTATGAGTTCTTAGTGATGTCGTTCGGGCTCACCAATGCCCCGGCAGCATTTATGGATTTGATGAACCGTGTATTCAGGCCGTATCTCGATCGGTTCATTATTGTGTTCATTGACGACATCTTGGTTTATTCTCAGAGCCGGGAGGAACATGAGCAGCACTTATGTATCACATTGCAGACTTTGAGGGAGCATCAGCTGTTCGCCAAATTCTCCAAGTGCGCATTCTGGCTAGACAGTGTCGATTTCTTGGGTCATGTGGTGACGAGAGATGGTATTTGTGTGGACCCGAAGAAGATCGAGGCAGTTCAGCGTTGGCCTAGACCAGTATCAGTACAGAGGTTCGCAGTTTTCTAGGTCTGGCCGGCTATTATCGACGTTTCGTCCAGGATTTCTCCCGCATTGCTGCACCATTGACCAGGTTGACCCAGAAGGGGGTTCCTTTTGATTGGACCCAGGCATGTGAGGATAGTTTCCAGCAGTTGAAGACTCGTCTGACTACTGCACCAGTGTTAGCATTGCCTTCAGGATCAGGCGGGTTCGTGGTATATTGTGATGCTTCTCGAGTGGGGTTGGGATGTGTATTGATGCAGCACGACAGAGTTATCGCGTATGCTTCTCGGCAGCTGAGGAAACACGAGCAGAACTACTCCACACATGATTTAGAGATGGCTGCAGAGGTATTTGCACTTAAGATCTGGAGACATTACCTATACGGTGAGTCGTGCCAGATATTCACTGACCACAAGAGTTTGAAGTATATCTTCCAACAGCGAGACCTGAATCTGAGACAGCGCCGTTGGATGGAGTTGGTGAAAGATTATGACTGCGAGATTTTATACCATCCGGGCAAGGCGAATGTGGTGGCAGATGCTTTTAGTAGAAGGCCCGGAGGTAGCTTATCTTGTTTGAGCGTAGTGCAGATGCAGTCGTCGGCTGATTGGCAGGTGTTATGTGACAGCAGAGTGCAGTTCGAGTTTACTCCTACACGGGGACAGCTGGCCCATTTCAGAGCACGCCCACAGTTACTTGACAGTATCCGCGAGGCACAGTCCGGCGATGCCCGTATTTTAGAGATTATTGAGCAGATTCGGCAGGGCAGAGTTTCTGAGTTCGTGATTGATGATCAGGGGATACTTCGATATGGGACTCGACTGTGTGTGCCAGATTCAGAGGGACTGAGGCGTGATATTCTCGAGGAGGCACATAGATCAGTATACAGTGTTCACCTAGGTTCCACCAAGATGTACCGTGATTTGAGAGAGGTTTACTGGTGGGACGGGATGAAGAAGGATATTACAGACTTTGTGTCGAGATGCCTGACTTGTCAGCAAGTCAAGGCCGAGCACCAGAGGCCAGCCGGCGAGTTACAACCTTTGCCCATCCCTGAGTGGAAGTAGGAGCAGGTCTCCATGGACTTCATTGTGGGTCTACCCAGGACCAGTCGAGGGCACGACTCTATATGGGTGATTGTGGATCGACTGACGAAAGCGGCTCACTTTCTGCCAGTGAAGACCACTTTTGGATTTTCTCAGTACGCCCAGGTTTATATTGATGAGATCGTGTGACTGCATGGTGTTCTGACTTGCATCGTGTCCGACCGTGGCACTCAGTTTACCAGCCGATTGTGGCAGAAACTCCAGGAAGCATTGGGCACCCGATTGAGTTTTAGCACAGCCTTTCATCCGCAGACTGACGGTCAGTCAGAGCATACTATTCAGACTCTTGAAGACATGCTGAGAGCTTGCGTTTTAGATTTCGGTGATAGCTGGGATCGTCATTTGCCTTTGATTGAGTTTTCCTACAATAATAGCTTCCAGGAGACGATTCAGATGGCACCTTTCGAGGCTTTTTATGGGAGGAGATGTCGATCGCCTGTATGTTGGACAGAGCTTAGGGAGAGCAGTATTTTGGGGCCGCAGATTGTACAGGAGACGACCGAGAAGATACAGCTGATTCGGGACAGGATGAGAGCGGCATAGAGCAGGCAGAAATCATATGCTGACAGGCGCCGTCGCCGACTCGAGTTCGCTGTTGGCGATCATGTTTTCCTGAAGGTCTCTCCGATGAAAGGTGTGATGAGATTTGGGCGGAAAGGGAAACTGAGTCCTAGATATGTTGGTCCTTTCGAGATTCTGGAGCGTGTTGGTCCAGTCGCTTATCGGTTAGCTCTTCCGCCTAGCTTCCCCGATGTTCACCCCGTATTCCATGTCTCGATGCTCCGCAAGTACCTTCATGATCCTTCCCAGGCGATTCAGCACCAGACGATCCAGTTAGAGCATGATTTTTCTTTCACCGAGCAGCCGGTGGTCATTTTGGATCGGCAGGTGAAGAAATTGAGGTCGAAGGTTATACCGTCCGTCAAGGTCCTTTGGCGTAGCCCGAACAGCGAGGAGGTCACCTGGGAGACCGAGGTCGAGATGAGGAAAAGATATCCCCATCTTTTTGAAGGTACGCGTAGTTAAATTCTAAATTCGGGGACCGAATTTCTTTAAGGAGGGAAGATTGTAACCCTTCGAAAATCGTTTAGGTAGTTTTTCGGTAATCGGCTAATTTTTCGGCTTTTTCCGTAAAAAGTCAAAATAGATATTTTTCATTGTAGACCTAATTATACAAAATTTAGATAAGATATTACTATAATTTTGTCACTAAAATGTCACTTATAATTTTCTAGTTAAATAAATTTTTTTTCGTAATTAATTATATTTTTTATTATTTTAAGCCTTTTTAAATACATTAAATTAGTGATAAATACAAATTTAATTAGGTAAATTTCATAATTAGGAGTCTTTATAAGCTAAAATATGATGTTAATAAAATTGTTTCATGACTTGCAACATTTTAATTTTATGGTGTGAAAATTATGAAAAAAATGATGTAAAAAGGGGTTTTTTTTGTAAAAAGTTGATGTGAAATGCATTAAATGAGATGTGAGGGATCTTTTTGACCTAGAAACTTCTCCAAAAACCCCACACCCTCCTCCTCTTCACCTCTGGCCGAAAATAGCAGCAGCTCCCCCCTCTTTTCACCTCAATTCTTGCTTCAAAAATCATGAAAAATCCATAAAAATTCACCATTTTCTTCTCCAATTCAATGCTAAACCCTAATCCACTCTCTCCTCAACCAAATTTAGTTCAAAACTAGGAGAAAGGAGGCTTCTTTGGTGGCTTGATCATGCTAGGGTTCCACTTGTGAGGTAAAATCCTAAACTAGTTTGTTAACTTGTAGTTATGTGTGCTAAAATTCAATTTTGAAGTATTAATTTAGTTGTAAATTCTTGTTCATGAAAATCAAGAATGGGATTTGGTGTTGAACTAGGGTTTGAAGCATGGTTGTTAGAGTTAAGTTAGGGCTTTGGTTACCTATTTGATTAGGGTGGTTAATTGCGGAGGGTTACGCTCGCTAAGTCGTTAAATTGCGACGTTTGCATCGAATCGGTTTGAAATTTGCTTACTAGATTTTTACAAAAATTAGAATGCGATCAAATTGTGTTATGTTAGCGATATAATTAGCTTCGTATAGGACTATTAGAGTGCGTGAACGCGGGGTTTCGTCTAGTCGGGTTTTAGTTTTGTCGATTTCCTCGAAATGACGATTCTAGTTAACGATTAGCGATTTTCGTGCGTTTTCCCGCGCACCGAGTGTATGTTATGTTTAATTCGAGAGCGTCGATAATTGTATATTGTGACTTGCATCGTTTTGGGTTTTGTAATCTTATGCTTGGTGTTGTGCAAATATAGGATCGGTCGGGAAACATCGGACACGGCACGTAAAGGCAAGGCGGTGGTCGGATCGGGTTAGCGAGGATTTCAGGTGAGTAGATATATTCATCTATGGGGGAATCGTCTGAATGGCGCGAGGCACCCCCCTAGTTAGGATTACCCTACTTTTTGCAAGATTTATATTGTTAGCTAGCTTATCCATTCATGTACACTGCATACCCTTATTGCGAACAGTATATTAGATTGCATGGACATTCATCTATACTTATGCGATATCACTTCGTAGGACACGAACACCATTACCATTGGCATCTGTTGCACGCGCACTATTCATGTGACACACACGCCTTTGGTAATTGCCATGCCACGTGCACTATAGAACCTGTTTAACTTAATAACGCCATTTGCATTCATACATGATATATGGAATTGCATAGCATGCATATACCTCGCATTACCATCATATCTACATAGATTTCTAGCCAAAATTCACATCATATACATTGATATCATAGACATTTATCATATTTAACATGTGGACACTATGATTTTCTTGAGGATTTCAGTTTTTCTGTGATTTCTGGATTTTTGGGGAAAACCGCAAGAATTTAACAAAAGCTTGTATTTATCATTTTTAAAACAAAGTTGCGGTTTTCTCGTGATGTATGTGTCGTCCACCATGAGTTTTCATGTTTTCTGTCGGATTTCGAGACCCGATTCGAGGAGCGGATGAACCGTCTTGGGTACATGGTGGGCCCGGTATGGTACCCCCGGGCAAGAAGATCGAGATGTAGACGATGAGCTTGGCAGGGGAAGACTACCTACCGGTGATGTCTGGCACGGCGGATATCCGGAGGATACCGACCGTTGTCGTGAGATTGGATGATATGGGCCGATCCGGACTGACGGAGCCCAATATTGAGACAGATATGATTCCTATTTGGTGTCGATGCTTGACACGGGCTTTCAGATGATTTCTTGATGGTACATAGCTATTATACAGATATTCATTTTCTAAAAGTTAAGAACGCAGTACCCTTAGCATTTAAAACACTTAAAGAGTTAGAAATGACATTGCATACATGTGCATGCATACTAGAGCTATTATATCACATATGGACATGCATGTTGTGGTGCATTGCGTGCATTCTTACGATTGCCTTATCAGATGTTATATTTACTCACGAGCTGGCAACTCACCCCCTTTGTGCCACAGTGTCTTGCAGGTCGAACCCGTCACCCTTGTAGCGGCGGGCTATCCTATCATCAGCTCCTTTTGCTCAGACTCGCGACATCGCCCGTAGGTGGGTTGCGAGCACACTTTATTTCTTTTTTCTTTATCATTGTATCTAGTATTCTCCATCTACCACTTTATATTGTATATGTGACCTAGTGGTGAGACTGAGAGGTTTGTATATTTGTGGTTTCTTTTGGGTCGAGCTCAATTGAGCCGGCGTTGTGTTTTCTGATATTTTGCGTTTCTTTTATGCTCTTTTCTGGATATTGTTATTATATTGCATGTGGTTGTGATCCGCCTTGGGCGAAGAGCTAGCTCCCGCTTGGGGATGCCATTTTATGATTACAGGTTTATTATCTTGTTGTACCCATTTTGGGGGATAGAAAATACAGGGGAGACTCTACCGAAATTTTCGGAAATTTTTGATGTTTTAAAAAAGGGATTCTATGCAACTTAAATGATTTTAAAAACCGTTTTCATTTAAGGTTTTCCTTCACTCTCTTTTGTTTTTGGTTTAGATTCTTCTGGGCTTTGGCTGACTTAGGTTACGGTACGCCTTTAGACGTCTCGTAATCTAAGGGCCAGTCACGTTCCGTACTTTCGGGTCGTGACACTTATGGCGCGAAAACACAAATAAACGACGCCTCTCTAAGCAATCGTATGCCCCTGGAATCATGCCCTGGTCAGTCCTCGTTCGTGACGAGCTCGTACTGACCGCAACTCTAGCCGTGGCTCTCTCTCTGCCCGTGTAATCGTGGCAGCAAAACCAAAAACCGATATCGATAAGGATAGATTATTGGAATGAATATAATGCAGTGCAAGGAAATGTACATCCTAAGGCTTCTTAAGCGGAGTAGCGTATCGTATGTATGCCGCGGAACATACGCACGGTATGTTACTTTCCTTAAGTCACCTACTCCATCAACTAAAGTCAACATACGCGACGAATGTTCGGGTCTAATACCCCCTCGACTAAGTCTAAGTTCCGTAAGGTCAAGCCTAGATTCCGTATATATACAAACGCCCTAGGCTCTGCATAGTCAAACCTAGACTCGAACCAAGGTTAACCTAGCACTCTGATACCAACTTTTTCATGACCCGAAATAGCACGTGACTGGCCCTTGAATCATATGAAGTCTATAGGACCCCATCTAATTCAAGTAAGCCAAAAGCCTAGAAATCTAAAACCATTTTAAATAATAAATAATGGAAAACTTGTTTAAACATAAGTGGTTTTAATAGCATAAGCCGAATTATGCGTTTTTAAAACATGAAGTTATTTCTGAAAATTTCGGCAGAGTTTCCTTTGTAAATACTGGCCCCGAACGGGGTACAACATGAATAATATGAATAAAGGCATCCCCAAGCGGGAGCTAGCTCTTCGTCCATTGACGGTCACAACCACGCAAGCAATATAATATACAATGCCAAGGACGAGGATCAAAACTCAAAAGGAAACTCAAAACAACAAGAAAACCATAATAATACAAGCGCGACTCTACGGTCGAAAAATACACAACTGGTTTTCTAAGTCTGAAATAAATATACAAGTCTGGTTAATGGAGTTTCTAGATACAACAATGAAAATAAAATACAAGGGTGGTCACGATGCAAGTGAACCCACCTACCAAAGCAATCACTCGGAATGGGAGCAGTGTGTCAGAAAGCCGTAATGAAACCTGTACGGCAAAACCTGCAAGAAACTGTGGCACAACGGGGGTGAGTTGCAAGCTCGTGAGTAGAAAACATCGCAGAGCAGAAATCGCATGTATGACTCAATCCTAGGTCAAACGATCAGAAATATATAGCCTAAAAATGATAAAGTCTGAAGCAAGATAAGGTGGCAAGGGCAAACATTTATACATCAGTATAATACCAAGTGCTCGTGTCAGTGCCTCAGGTAGCAACATATCATAAACATGAGGTGTGATCAATGTAATCATCATGAAATCAGTGTCAACTATAACATGAAGTCTATAATTATGTGGATATCATTCAACTATGTAATCAATGCCTGTATGCATGTGGATCTCATCCACGTGTCAACCAATGACATAACAACATCATGCATGTAAAATTCATAAAAGCATTTGCATGAAAGTTTGAGGGAAAACCGCTCTTTAAATGAATCTAGATTAAAAATATATCATGCGGTTCCCAAATCCACAAAATCAAGCCAGAATCATCTATGTATGTACAAATATGTATGTACGCAAGTATGTCATACAAGAGTCATATCTTGATGCAACAATCCTACTGTGTAGTGACATGGCAATTATCGATGATGAAGTGTGTCAGCCGGAAAGAAGGTGTACGTGGAACATACGCATCATCGATAATGGTGCTGGTGTCCTGACAGCATGAGTTTAATATAACAATAAACACATTTAAACATGCAATGCGATTCGAATAGCAAGAATATACGGAAAATGAATAATAAACGGAAAAGTGAAGAATCTACATCAATATATATATGTCATATAGTTTTGCTATTTGAAATAACACGAATCGTGGTATTTAGAAAAATAAGGGCTACGGTGTTTTTAAGAAAACATGCGTCTTTTGAAAATATCCGTAGAATCCCTTGGCTTGTCTTTAAAATACTCACGATTCGGTAGTTTTGAAATAGGTTTGACTCGGGTCTAGTCTAGCATCTACTAAGTAAACTACAGATCTAACTAACAAACTAATCGAAAGGGCATGGAAACCACCTAAATCTGAGTCGATATATATATATATATATATATAATAGTCGGTGATCTCGCCTCAATAGTACCACGTACGATACAATATATCATATGACATACTCGAATCAAGAGTGCGGATCTATCATCATAGTTATTTCGTACGGTAAATCCGTCGTACAGCATCCCAAATCTGGGTATGGGTCGACTATCACATTTAATAATTTACCTGGTATCTTTATCATCACATCCTGAATTAGGGGTACTGATCTACAGTCTAGTATGATCTGATACCATCAACATATATATAAATGCCTGTGTATGAAAACACATCTCATACCGATCCGCTATCATCACATGGCGTATCTCATAATACGATCCAAATCACATCACCGATCTCGTAGTATCATGTCCAACCTCATCGACTCATCTTTAAATATCATCCACTATCCTCATTATCCCAGTATAGGTATACGTATATATATACATAGTCCCATACCTATGTGTGTGTGTGTGTGTATACGTATCCTCATATACGCATGATTGATCTCAAAAACTATCTATTAACCGTAATCAAGAACGGCGTCGCTTGGTAGCTAGCCGGTGAGTACGGGTCGGCCCACAGGGATGTTGTGAATTTTCTAATCGCTCAAACAAGTTAATTCCAAACGGTGTGAATGGATTAATTAATTATAAAAACTAAATTAATCTAGAGCAATTGAATTAAAGATCTAACTATCTAACTAGGGCAAGGAATTAAATTTATACTAGGGCAGAGAATGAAAAATTAGCTAAGGCAAGAAGTGAAATTAATTACTTACTTTACAGATGGCTCTCTCCAAACATCAACACAAGACTTGTCAGATCTGAATTTCTGAAATGAAAAGAGGCATCGATACTCTCCAAAAGAAATCTAAATTTTATTGATAAAAAGAGGCACAGGGAGGCATAGCCTTTACAATGATTTAGAGTTCCAATTTATAGAGGATAGGAAACCCTAGGTTACAATTGATTCGCACGTCTACATTTGCCAAAATATCCTTAGGAAGACCTAGTCAAAGTAGACTCCAAGATTTGGTAAAATTTTATGTCTCTGTCTCTTTAAAAGGAAGTATTGGGCCTTGAAATTTCCTTTGTTGGCTCTTCTGTCTTTGGGCTTCCTTATTATTTAGTTCTTTTATTAAAATAGCTTCTATGTTTCTTCCAGATCTCCAGTGAATAATTGCGGTGGACTTTTAACCGTTCGCTTTGTAATCTTGGACCTTGCATTGCCTTGTACTTTGTTAATTTTATCTTTGATGTAGGCTTGATCAAGATTCTTCTGTTTGTTGATCAAAGTCCACTTTTGCATCGTCTTTTCATCGTTTTCACTGTTTTCTGTCCATGAACCTGTAACCTGTAATATGTAGCAGACATGCGTCAAAAGCACCTGTTTATTTATAAAACGAATAAGGATGGGGAATATAATAATGCAATATTATGGTGTGAACAAATACCCCAAACTTATCTTTTGCTCGTCCTCGAGCAAACTTATTTTTATTCTCTACAAAAAACCTAACCGCACTTTTGCAGGGAAACGCGATTGCACTGAGCTCGTGTAACAAGCCGTTAAACCTCTAGGTGTCCCTAGTAGGAGGAGTGTTGTCTCCTGAGGGTTTTTAGTGGATACTACCCACAAAATCCTATCAATTCGGCCCATTGACTTTAATTCTCTAATTAGGTTTTCTAACAAGGAATTCTATTATCTTTGACTCATAAATTACCCACCCATATTCTTCACACTTCCTCATCATTTAACTTAAGATTGTATATGTTCTGCAGACCTACTTAGCTTTCGGCGTCTCTTAAATTTTCCTACTAGGGTTCTATCTCCACTTAGGAATTTTTATCAACTCTATTAAAGATAAAAGTTCTATTCTTCATTCCTTTCTCTTATCTAAACTCCAATCACATATCCCTACGTGTGTGTATAAATCACCCCTACACTTGGAAATTCAAATCAAGCAATCATACCCTTGTCCGTTGTCCAAAGTACTTATTAGTAGGTGAATTATTAATTGAATTTTGCCTACACATCCTTCATGCGACCGTTAATATTTCTAGAGGTACCAACGACCGATTACAAAATGCGTTTGCACTTTAAAGCGTAATTCTTAGTCTTGTAACACCCAAGGCTTTAGCAGTGACTCCCAAACCAGTTGGTCTAAGGCACTGGGTGATCAAGCACCCTCGCTAAATATTTTTCTATTTTTTTTTTGCACTTAAGTAATCACAAAAACCAGTGTTCAACTTTTTCTTTATTCACACTTGTATTTTTTTCTCATCGTACTAAGGACTTTAGACAGGAGCATTTCAAGGTCTCCTCTACTATTCCAAGTTTCAAGATGCGTGATTGTGCATATTGTAGGGTATACATTTTCAGAATTTAGACTTAAGCTAGGAATTATTTTTCAAACTTATACTCTAATAAAAATATCAATACTTTTCCCTTGTTTCGACTTAGCCCAAGAAGTGGACTCAAAATTTGCCTATTTCTAAATAAACTACAAAGACATATACTTTCTACCGTTAAACTTTAAGGAAAGTTATTTTTAGGGTTTTTAATTTACTAAGTCTAAGATCTAGTTCTTCCTAGCCAGTTAACCTATTTGTCAAATTCAAATCAATTAAGGCGAAAATTGAATATATTAATTTTTATAATTTTTCAAAATTTTTAAATTTTTATGGGTTTTCAAATAAATATGCAAATGCAAAAATATACATATGAATGCGAAGGAAGAAGACGTACCGAGCATACCCCCAAACTTAAACTTGACGGTGTCCACACTGTCATGCTGCACCAAGATGGTCAAAATTGTCGGCACTCCCCTGTTTATTTATTTACAAAATATTTTTTTATACCTTTTAATGTTTTGAATATTTTTTTTAAAATTTTTTTATGGAAAAAAGAAAACAAAAAATATATATACATATATACAACAAGGTTCCCCCCAAACTTAAGCTTGGCTTTACTCAAGCCAAAGGTTAGCACCAACCATTCAAAAATCTTATCGTGGTAATGGTCGAGTTGGTGAAAGAATGGAGTGGAAAGAAAGGAAATGAGAAGCACCCGAGACCGTGTGGGAAGAAGGGTAGAATATGGTCTCGGTGGGGGAGAAGAATGGCGGAAAAGAGAGAAGTGGATTACGATCTTGAGGGTGTAAATCGAGTGAATAAATTAGCACAATTTGTGACGACCGATGTGTTAAAAGCGATTGTGCTAACCTATCAACCCGTCAAGAAATGGGGTCAAATCCCTCAAGATTCGCAAGAAAGCATGGGTACGCCGAACTTGGTATAGGAGATGAAAGCGTAACTGTCTCTTGAACGGTCGGAATGATAGGAAGGACGAAAGGGAGTGATTTAGGGATAGTCGTAATCTCACCTAAGTAATCTGTCTCGAACTTGAAAGATTCCATCAATGGTTCGAACTAACTGTAACCAACCGAGTCTGATGGTTCAACTAACTCATCAGAAAATTCAAAGAACTCAAACTCGGGCGGTGAGTCATCAACATCGTCCGAAAAAGTGAAACACTCGTAATCATAATCGTCTGTGAGAACTGTGTCAGATTAAAAAAGAAATTTTTCAAGCTCACAGTCTTCAAGCGTGATATTTTGCGTGGTCGGAACGATGGAAAGGAGGGAGGGTGATTTAGTCAAAGGTGCAAGAGGATGAATTGGAAAATCCGACACATCAAACAAAAATGGTTCAACCTCAATATTATCCTCAATACTCTCCTCAATACTATCCTCATAATTCTCGTCTATATTTAACTCATCCATGCCATTATCATCAAAATCAAGACGCATATGAGGTTCGGGAGAAACATCTAATGACTCGGGATGATGAATTAGACATAAAAGTTCAATCAAATCGACAGGTTCATTATCCGAAATATTCCCGGCGTCTATATCCTCAATCAAGTGAAAATCAATTTTTTCTGACACCTCATCAAAAGCATGGATATTTATTGATTTAGGTTCTAGAGTGGAGGTGTAAAGATCGAAAGGATTAAGTATGGTTTCACTCGAAAGGGATTCTTCACAATTTGGCAAATCAAGCACTACAAAACACACAACTCGTTTTTATTTTGAACTTGTGAATCATTTAGGACATTCGATGGAAAACCGGAGTTGTGGGCTTCAATTGGGTAAGGGTAGGTTTGATTTGGAAATCCTCTCAAATTCGCACTCTGTCCAACCGCCTCCTTATACATTGAAAAATTTGAAGCTAGCGGGAAACTAGCGACCGGTTCACTAGGTTGCATAAGGGCGGCCATGGACGCTTCCACATTCCTAGTCATTTTGTTTGTTGCTGCAATATAAGCTGCCAACGATTGTTCCAAACTAGTCATGGGTGGTGAAGGGGTTTCGGGAAAAGATTCGAAATTGTTTGGATACGTGAAACTCCCAAAAGGCTGTGTAGAAACAGGTTCTAGTGAAGGTGGGAAAGTCGGGTAGGACTGGTAGGAAGTGGATGGTTGGACAGGATTAAGATCAACATGTGGATGAAAAGGTGGATGGACTTGTTGATTCCTAGAACTAGATGAGGGGAGATGGGTGAAAGATCGTCTACGAGATTGAGCAATATGCTCAGCAATGGACATCGGTTTAGGAGTAACAGCTGGACTTGAAAAAGTGGTATCAACATATGAAGGTGGTAAAGGTGGATGTGGTTGACACAAAGTGGGTTGCAACGTCAAACTGTTTCTCCTAAACGCTTCTATTTGATATTTCAAAGATATTTTGGGCACGGAGGGGTCTTCCTTAAATCGACCGAAGCAATTGACATACGAGGCAAAATTAGGTTCGGGATACCAAAGTTCGGCAAGAGATTTATGTGGGGTACACATGATGTCAGAAGGAGAAGAGAAAGAAGGTGGGTGTAAGTGGGGAGCAAGGGTTTCTTAGTGACAAAATTCTTGCATGTTTTTATAAAAAAATTTCTTTTTCTCCTTTTCTTTTTATTTGAAACTGTTTGCAACAAAAAAATTTCGATAAAGAGCTTAAACACAAATGCAATCAACGAGAAATGCACAATCAGACCTAAATCTAGGGTCACTTAGGTCGGCTAGACAGCTCCTAACTGTTCCAAAGTACTAGAAATAGAACCTCAAACCGCCTCTTCACCGCCAATTGCGGCCAGGTAAGTGCCAGGTAAGTGGGAGGCTCCCCGCTACAAGTAGCGGTCCTAATTAACTAACCACTTGCCTTGATACACTTGCTTAGTCACCGCAAAGTCAGGTTAAGATAAACGGCTGATGCCTATAACTAGTCCTCTGTCCTATTGAGCTCGAAGTCCTTAGGGCTGAGTCCAGTATTTTTTTAATTAATAGATGGTCAATGCATATGCCTTATGTGATTTCTGGGGTCCTGGGAAGGGTGATGAAATCCCCACCCAATCTGAATTGGTCAAAAGCCCCTTAAAGTCCGCTTAATGATATGCAAAACTGTAAATCACTTGCAATCAAATCTTTTTTATTTTATGCGCGGCGCAAAGAATCCTGCACAAGATTTGTTATTGGAAGGGAAGAGATTTTTAAGCGCAAAGAATCCTGCAGGAGATTTTTCAGAAGATATATTAGAGATTTACAGAGGAGAAGAGAGAAAAGTCACAGAGATTTGCAGTGGCGGAACTGTTTTTTTTTTGTGAGGTCACCAGGGCGCGGCGGTTCCGCGGCCGGAAGGGCTGTAGCGCGGCGGTTCCGCCGCGGGTTGGTCGCACGGTATTTTTTTTTTGCTGCTCAGATCACCGCAATTCTTCTTGTTGACTCGATCCTCCAAATTTCTTCTGTTGTCTATTGTGATATTCCTCTGTTTTTTCGGATTTGAAATTTGCTATTTTGATCTCTGTAGATTTCCAGATCCGAATTTCTTTGTAGATCCTGCAAAAATTCTCACAAGAATACCCTTTCCAAAAATAACAGATGATATATTTTTATATTTTTTTTGTATTTTTCAGATTTTTTTGATTTTTTAATTTTAGATTAACCCAAAATTGGAAAAAGAAAATAACACACCATCCCCGGCAACGGCGCCATTTGATAGATCTCAAAAACTATCTATTAACCGCAACCAAGAACGGCGTCGCTTGGTAGCTAGCCGGTGAGTACGGGTCGGTCCACAGGGATGTTGTGAATTTCCTAATCGCTCAAACGAGTTTATTCCAAACGGTGTGAATGGATTAATTAAATCTAAAAACTAAATTAATCTAGAGCAATTGAATTAAAGATCTAACTATCTAACTATGGCAAGGAATAAAATTTATACTAGGGCAGAGGATGAAAAATTACCTAGGGCAAGAATTGAAATTAATTACTTACTTTACAGATGGCTCTCTCCAAAGATCAACACAAGACTTGTCAGATCTGAATTTCTGAAATGAAAAGAGGCATCGATGCTCTCCGAAAGAAATCTAAATTTTATTGATAAAAAGAGGCACAGGGTGGCATAGCCTTTACAATAATTTAGAGTTCCTATTTATAGAGGATAGGAAACCCTAGGTTACAATTGATTCGCACGTTTACATTTACCAAAATATCCTTAGGAAGACCTAGTCAAAGTAGACTCCAAGCTTTGGTAAAATTTTATGTCTCTGTCTCTTTAAAAGGAAGTATTGGGCCTTGAAATTTCCTTTGTTGGCTCTTCTGTCTTTGGGCTTCCTTATTATTTAGTTCTTTTATTAAAATAGTTTCTATGTTTCTTCCAGATCTCCAGTGAATAATTGCGGTGGACTTTTAACCGTTCGCTTTGTAATCTTGGACCTTGCATTGCCTTGTACTTTGTGAATTTTATCTTTAATGTAGGCTTGATCAAGAGTCTTCTGTTTGTTGGTCAAAATCCACTTTTGCATCGCCTATTCATCGTTTTCACTGTTTTCTGTCCAAGAATCTGTAATCTGTAATTTGTAGCAGACATGCGTCAAAAGCACCTGTTTATTTATAAAATGAATAAGGATGGGGAATATAATAATGCAATATTATGGTGTGAACAACGCACAAGTAATAATAATGCATGCAAGGGTGTGTGTGCATGTGTGCAAACCTATTCTATGGTTCGCGACTAAGAAATCAAGTACGACACTATCATCCAAATTCACAACACATATGTAAATATATATCATATCATCTACTACACTACGAACTGTGGGGGTGCTATACGCCATCCACCCGACTTCCCCCGTAGATATAAATCTACTCACTTGATCCTCGCTTGCTGGAGTCGATGATGCCATGCTCATCCTCGTCGTCTTGAAATTCACATGGGGGTACCTACAACCAATACACAATCGCAAATGCGTATTAAAATCAAGTCTGAAAACCAAAGCGGCACACGTTTCGCTCATAGGTTAAAACCTATAGCCCACGCCTGCAAAAATACCAAACAAGCCCCGTCGCTGACGTAAAAACATCAGACGAAGGAACACAAAATCAAATACCAAATCCCAAATTAAAACGATGTCGCAAAACAATGCAGCAACTCAAGAAAATGGTCCCAGATTTTTCCCTAAGTGAAAATAGCCAATTTTGCCCATATGGAGAGTTTAATTTATTAGAGAAAAAGCCATGGACCAAACACGGATCATTTCTACTCTACCCAGGCCGCAATTTGTGGCCAAAATGAGTAAATTTGCGGCCAGAACATGGAGTGGGGGTCTCAGATTTTGGGTATAGGTTCTAGGTTGCCTGCACATCTCTCAATCTTCGCTAAATATTTTTCAGGTCACCCAGGTTATAGCAGATCACCAAAACACATAACAATTCTCACAAATTCCCAATATCGGGGTTTCTAACTTCGTTAATTGGGGTTCTAGACTCTGGTTTAGTCCAATATATCATCACTACAGGGGTTGTATGGTCATTTCTGACCTCAATTACACCTTTGGATTCAAATCAAACCCTAATTCTCAACTTGGAATTTCAAAGTTCTCTATACAACATGATATCGATTCTAAACATGTAAGGATGCTAAAAAGAATGAAATACAACTCTAATGGTGCAGAAATTACCTCATTTGGCAGCTGAAGAAAATTCTTGAGTTGTCCTTTGTGTCCAAAATCCTTGCTTCCTTGATCCAAAGTGTAGCTAGAAGGCTTGTGCACATTTTTAATGAAAGTGAGATGAAGTTTTGAGTTGATTTTGGTGGTGTTTTGAGGTGTGAAGTGGAGGTGGAGATGGGACAGCAACCATGATGGAATGAGGGGAGGAAAATGATGAAGGAATGAAGAAGGAATGGGAGCCTTGGTCCAAGGTTTAACCCCTCACCCCCTCTCTCTCTCTCTCATGCCCATTTCTCAATATTCTATTCTTTTCTTTTCCTATTATTTTCTCTTCTCATTTTAAAACAAGAATGCATGAAGAAATAAAGAAAAGACATCGTGGAAAAAATGTAACAAGTGCTAAAAATGTGACATGGTGCAAAAATCCGGCTTAATACACGATTAATGATATTTAATCGCGATTAGCATTAAATTAGTGTATAATAAATCATAAAATTTAATAATTTGCATAAATCACATAATGCACCCTCTTTGTAGTAATTTCTATAATTTTCCAATTTTTTCCCAATTTATCGGTATTTAATTATACCGTCTTATTAAAATATTCAATATATTATTATTTAATTTTAAAAATCCCCAAAAATAATATTTTATTTTTCTGAAATATTACAATGAGGTGGAGGAGATGAGGTGTAGTTTCATTAAATGATCCATGACTCATTAGATGATTCACCTTATGAATTAAATGAAGCATGATGAATATTAGCTAGATATTTATTTTGATGATATTATTATGCTTCATGATATTCACAAATGAGAATAATTCATTCATTATCACAAAACACTTCTCTCCTCAAGTCTTCATCTTCTTCCTCAAACCCTAAAAGCTCTCATGAGTTTAGAATTCTAGGGTTTAAAGTGACTAAGTAATCCATCTAAATACTCTACACCCTCTAGGATTTCTAGATTAGCAAATTAGAAGCCGTAGTTATCTCAGATTCGAGATAGGAGCTCGGACTATAGACTCTCGGGTGGATCGTCTTTGACTCGAGGGGCCGTTGAGATACCCATGTTCCATAGAGCCGACGAGGTGTGGAGGATAGCGATGAAGACCCGATGGATAAGTAACGTGAGGTATAACTTCGAATTAGAGTAGTTAAATCTCTCGTAATTTGCTAGTAATGGTTTAGACACGATCTGTGTGCTCAAGTCCGTGTTACGAAGTTTTGATAATTGTTTTTCATATATTCCGCCTCCCCGTGAACACGTGGGGTGCGTGATATGGACTTACAGTGGTATCAGAGACTACTAAACCTTTACTAGCTTGTTAGCAACTTATTAGAACTTCGATCGTCGGAAAAACACGAAAACTTAACCCCGGACCCCTCAAGTTTCTGTCGATTTTAAACCTGTCGAATAAATTATTTCAGAGGCATGAAAATTCACAGCAGGGAATTATAAGAATACTGGAGAAATACGAGACCCTAACTCGGTTAGACGGTCGCGGAAGCGCGGCGAGTTGGTGCAATTCGCCGCGGATCTGCGGCCGAGTCGACTCCGAGTTGACTCGTATTTACACAGTTTCTCTTATTTTTGGGTGTTCTGTTTTCCTGTATATTTTGTTTCTGCCCAGGTCTTTTCAGTGCTGGCTTGCATTTGGGGTAGACATGGAAAAAGGTTGTCGATCGAAATTCTAAGCTATTTGCTAATCGGGTTCTTTGATGTGTTCGTAAACTTCCGCTAATTGGTATTATGTCGGTTAGTTGGGAGTCGCATATTTCTATAATGGATATTGGTTTGTGGATATGAAATTCATTTGATTGTCGTAGATGAATAGCCGGGGATGTGAGATGAGAGTTCTTATCTTTCATTCGATGTAAATTGTAATATGTGTTGGAGTTAGTGCCCTCAGAGTCAATTATTGGATCACAGGCACGTGATTGCAATGATTGAGGGAGGACCTATCCCGGTAGGACAGTCTTACTCGAGATGATAGTATGCTATCTGGTTTACCTTTATCATCGTGTACTGCTTTAGGTGACCTGACATGTCGCTATTGCACGTTGATAGAGCCCCTGGGATTCTTGCTTGACGACCAGCAGTATGATGGCGATCATATACGTGGGAGCTGGGGTCTATAAGCACATCCTTAAAAGGTCCCTAGTCGTAGGAGTTTCGAGACAGGGTATCGATACTCCATTAGTAGACTAGTGTATACAGTCGAGACCCCGACGAGGGGCGGTGGCCGGTCTCACAAGCCACTGGTGTCAGTTGGTTCACCTAAGATGTATACAGGTGCTCATTGGGTTATGAGTACACCGGACAGGACTCGCCGGGAACCTGCTAGTTGGTCTTATACCAGACGTCAGATAGCAGTTCCCTGGTGACATGTGTACAGGTTAGTTCATCGACCTGAGGATCGTCATTTGTCTCGTGTGAGTTCCCACTGTGCTTTGATTACTACCCTACCACGGCTCAAAGGAGTCGTGCAAACAGGTTTTAGTTGGGTACAGTCCCGAGCCACATGGAGGCAGTGAGCGGATCTTCAGGGGTTCGTCTCTCCCGGTATTGGGGGTGAGGTCGCGCTGTGTCTAGGAGAGCCATTACGCAAAGCCCTCGGCCGAGGCAGGAGATTTACTGGTAGGTATTCCAGTAGTATCTCAGGGCGTTCTGGGCTACACTCCGACACGACTTGTACCGCTTTTGGGGGTCTGACTTTTACCAACCCCCTAGGCCCGCCATGCGATACTCATAGACGAACGGACCGGACTGTACGGATATTGTCACTGACAGGCTCAGTTGGGTGTCGGGGTGAGCTTCCTCATCGACGTCCCTTTTGGTCAATAGCTGGTGGCCCGTCATGTATTGGTTTATACCTCTGACGTGCCAGTGGTTAAATCCACAGCCATAGTATTGACGAGTCTTTAGAGTCCACCACACTTTCAGTTACTCAAGCTTTCGGGCGAAACGCTGTAGAGGCCGTATGGAGATATGGCAGGGTCCGATCAGATACGTGCGGTATTGCACGGATCAGGATCGGACAGTTTTGTACTAGTGGCCGTATGGTTATATGGCAGGGTTCGATCAGATACGTGCGGTATTGCACGGATCAGGATCGAACGGATTTAACTAGCCGGCTTTGGTTTAAGCCGGTACTAGTTTAGTACAGTGTAGATTTTGTCTCATTGCATTTGTATCCGGTCGGAATACAGATGCGGGTGTGTATGCACAGTGTCGGGGTTTTCCTGTAATTTATTACGGGACCAGTTTTCTGGAGTTGCCAGTTTGCATTCCGTTCCGGCCGGTTTTCCTTTGTTCTTTCCCGGCCGGACTTTTCCGATGGAGGGGGTAGTTTGCAGTTTTGCAAATTACTTTTGTGGAGGGGTTTTCTTGCATATATATTGATTATGATAGCTTTCATATCTTTCCTCCATGCTTGCCTTTATGAGATTAGAAGTGAGGTATGGGTTGAATAGTAACAAGCATGGTTGATGTTTTCTTGTCCTTGGATGTGGTCACCATTCTTGTGCTCCTACACTCACCTCCCTCTTGCTTTCATATAGTTCTTTTCCTCCACCTTATTCTTGACTTGAAGAGATAAGTCTTTCATTAGAAAAAAAAAGAAGAAGAAAAAGAAAGAGAAGAAGAAAAAGAAAGAGAGGAAGAAAAAGAAAGAGAGAGTTCATCTTTGTTATGGAAGGAATTCTTCATCTCCTTCTTCTTCTTGTTTCGGAAAAATGCAAGCACCATTTTTCCTAACCCCAATCCTCCATCATGGCAACAACAAACCCCAAAGGAGACTATGATTCTACACTTCACTTCCTAGAGCATATCTTGAGCATGTCGAGTTGCCGGCTTCATGCTCGAGTTGCCTCGGTATTGAGGCGGGAGCCCGTAAAAGACAAAGGCGATGTGGTGCCCTTTCCGGCGAGGAGGCGACGATTTGGAGACTACACTTTCCGCGGGAGATCGGGGCGTAGATGAGAAGACCGGAGGACTCGGATCTCTAGGTATACTTCTCACCCCATCTCTAGTTAGCTAGCGTAGGTTAATGGTAAACGATCCGGGTTTTCTTTGTCCGCGGTAGCGCCGGTTTCCGAGTAAGGAAAAATTTTGATTCCGCAATTTGGCCTCGAGTAAGACGGCCGGGGCGCTGCCGTGGCGCAACATGGTATCAGAGCCACGCCATTAACCTTACCTAGCTTCGTTTGATGTGTTTGCGTTTCCGATCGACCGAAATTTCCAAAAACCGTATTTTTATTGCATATCAGTTTCTGTCGAAATTTTTTGAAGTCCAAAAATTTTTCAGGTGTTCTCAGAAAGATGTGCAGGGTGTTCTAAGAACACTGGGAAAAAACGATACAGTGAGCCCTGACCTCGAGCGCGGAAGCGCGGCACTAACCCACTTTCTGCCGCCCTTCCGCCGCAATATGATGGGCCCACTTTGTCGTTTTTCTTCAGTTGTTTTATGGGCTGAAATTAGGTCTTTTGGAATATTAAATTTGGGCCCAGGTTTTCTGTGACTGCTACAGTTTTGATTGGGGGCCCACTTGTTAATTTTTGGTCAATCGGAAAATTTTAAACACATTTTTCACAGTATTTACATTATATCTGCGACCGTGAATGTCACTCGATCGGTAAATCCGGTCTAACTGCTATAGCCCGGTTAGACGGATTTGCGAACGTGACTTTCACGTTGATGTTCTATGTTTATGCTGTGATGTTGCGGATCGGTCGTGGGGATAGCCTGGATGCAATGCTAGTACAGTTTTTGTTGTATTATGTACATTTGATATTGCGGGGCGAGCGTCCGAAATGTGGACTGCCGTCACTGCCTGTTTGTATTATTCTTTTGGGGCACGACCTGGTTGCGGTCGATGTACCCGGTGTATGTATATTTTACTATTCTGTACTAGGATTACCCCGCGGAGGGGTGCACGGATAGCCGGGTTCTGGAGGGCACTAAGCCCGCATCTCATGGCATTGGGACGGAGGGGGCTTCAGTCTGGAATTGGCGGGCTATTCGCCGCACTCGTAGGGGGTACAGGTTGACCCAGGAGGGGTGCCCAAGTTACCGGATTCCGTGAAGCGCTGGGTGGTCCATTCACGGTACTGAAGGGGGCTGCCTCGCTTCAGGTTTTGGCGGGTGACTTGCCGCGCCCGTAGGGGTCTAGGATTTTCATTGCACAGGCTATCCACACGACCAGGGGAACGTCGGGTTTCAGCAGCGGCTCTGTGAAACCCGGGGCTTCCAGATATCTGTATTGTTCTGTGATGCTGTACATTTCTGTGATGTTGCATTTCTTTCACGCCTTGAGCGAAATACTATATATTGGTATATATATTAGTAGATGTTGTATATGTTTTTCATCCGCGCTAGTCCAGTCCCCGCTCTGCCGTTAGTTAGCTAACCTAACGGGTGATGACGGGACCCAGTGGCGAATGCGGATGGCATATACGTACGTCAGTATATTTTCGTTCTTTGTGGTGTGATCAATTGATGGGACTGCATTGATTCGGATCATTGCAAGTTTAAACAAACCTATTCTGATGTTGTTGGAACACTTTTCAAAAAGCTGTTATTGCAAGGACGTTCACTTTTGTTTTGCATCGTGGTATTCATTTGGAATATCCTGCTCCTCAGTCGACGAGGCAAGGGCCGAGATCCCTTCACCGGGAGTGACCCCTTGGACAGAATTTTGCGTCAGGGCATTAACTTCACTATAGCCGATTACTTTTGCTTTGCATCGTGGTATTCAGTTGGAATATCCTGCACCTCATTCTACGGGGAAAGAGCCGAGATCCCTTCACCGGGAGTGACCTCTTTAGTAAAAGTTTTCGTCACTAAATTTTATAAAAGGCTATGCAGTTCCTTCAACGATATCAAGTTCTTTACGTTAAAGGTTTTTCGCCAAAAACCATTCGTAGCCCTCCGTCATTTCTTATGAGTATTATTTAGTATTCGTGCTGCGTTTGTTGACTCCGTCAAGGCGTAGTGTACGGTAGCTAAGTAGTGCTTGTTTGTTGCATAAAAGGGATTGGTTAGGACAGTCGTGCGGCCTTGTTGACTCCGTCAAGGGCACGTACGGGTGGGTTTAATGCAATCCAGATAATGACGGGATGAACTTGACTAGGACTCTTTGATTTGTTGACTCCGTCAAGGTCACTTGAGTCCTAGGGGTAAAAATCACATTGGGAGTTTCAAAAGAACTGAAACTTGCCAGGCATGCGCATACCTTCTGGAGTGTGGTGACTTGAGTGGATTCCGTCAAGTTATCATGCGATGATAGTTGGATCCCGATTCCCACTGATGAGTTAGTTTACTCCTCGGATGACCCCGACTAATTCTTCTTTCAGGTTTGAAGGAGAATTTGAGGTACAGTGGGAGGTTTCCAGATTAGATAAAGTGATAACCATTCTGATCTTGGTTAGAGTGCACGCTGAGTGTTTCTTTTCTCTCTCTCTTTGGCAGCGACCATTGACCCGACCCTTGACTATGACTCAGTGACCAAGTTGACCGAACCTTCTTAACACTGGCTTTTGGATTGTCAGAGTTGCAGACCTCATTGCCACTCCTACTTTTACCCTTTTCTCCGGGACACCCCGTATTACTACGAACGTCCACTTCCATTGGACAAAACCATCGTATGGTTAGATACGAACTCGAGGGACTTCGAGGATGGTTTCTGGTTCTGGAGAAAACGGATAGGATTATTCAGTTGTCTTTTCTTTTCACCTTCTCTCAGGTTGCGAGTACTCCTTGGTTTAGGAGTAGTACACCTATTACGCAAATTGGATAGTCTTCTTCCAAACCATAGGCTGGTGCCGACCGGTAGGGAATGAAGAAAACCAGTTAGCCCAAACGGTGTACAGAAGGTATTAAGTTAAGACAAAACAAGGGATTAGTAGGAGGGCAAAGTAAGTTGCGACTGATATTCACGACCAAACCAAGTATTTCTTCGCCAATCCTAAATCACCTTTGTATTTCTCCAGGACACTCCGTATCACTACGAAGATCCACAGATTATTGGATACTCCATCGTATGGTTATATACGAACTCGAAAGAAACTTGTTCCAGTTCGGGGATGGATTCTGGTTCAGGAGAAATAGGAATAAAGTACATTCAGGTGTCTTTTATCTTCACCTTCTCTCGCATTGCGACTGTTCCTAGGATTAGGACAGTACACTCTTTATGCTTTTTGGATAGTCTTCTTCCAAACCATAGGCTGGTGCCGAACGGTAGGGAAGGAAGAAAACCATTTGGCTTAAAGGGGTGTACAGAAGGTAATGACTAAAGACAAATAAAGGGATTTGGAGAGGTGGCAAAGAATTATACGGTTACAGTTGTGAATCTGGATAATGGAAGAGGCATTACTAGGAATACCAGCATACCCCGACGAAACATTTCAATGTTTCAGTTTCACTGTGTGATGTTAAAAGAAAACTGATTTCCCGATTAGACACTTACTCCAGGGTATGTATTTACCAGGTTGGATTCTCACATCTGTATGGTTTTACAGATGATGAGTGGGAGTAAGTTATTGGGAATTGGGTGATTGTCCTCATTATATCGGGATTCGTTGTAATCGGTGATATTTGAGGAAGTCACCTGGGTTGTTTGCCGGTCGGCAAATATTTGGTTTTGAATATCCGCTGTTATGCACCAATTTCAAATTGATATATCTGTACGTCTATTTTCATAGAGTGAGATATACCTTTTGATATTATGTCGATGACATTTACCTATATCAGTGGATGGTTAGGTGAGGAGCATTAAACAGCGGTGTAATTCTTCTTAACCATAAGTACAGTTTTCAACCTACGACACACAGTGAAAGAGTTGTTTGACTCAGCGGATTTATACAGAGTATTGTATGTTGTCCAGTGTCCATTAGGACAGAGGGGTTGGTGCTCGTACTATATTCGGTTTACTTATGGCTTCTCTAGATTTTAGACAGCTGTTTCGTGGAAACACAGGGTCTAAGTTTTGAGGAGTTATAGGTATTTGAATATAGTAGAGAACCAGGTGTAGCAAGTATCGGGATTCTTCAAAGAGATCGAAGATGTAGATACTTGTGTATGGTATTCAGTTGATAGTAATGATGAAGACAGATTGCTTCTTTTTCAGGTTACTCATAATTGGAAGCATTCCTAAGTTGAGTAACGCTGATCAGCCTCCTTCCATTTAGTTGACATGCATTGGAGACAGCTGCATGATTTGAATCTGGTTCAATTAAATCAGTGCCTCTGGTTCTATATTGGATATAGAACAGTTCATATCTTAACGATGTTAAGGTACGGGGAGTTGTCCGGCTTATGCTTAAAACCAGACTCCGGATAACTCAAGGCACGTTTCTGTAATGGCTGTTTGTGGGTTGACCCAGGCTATGACGAGGGTTGACTTTCTACCATCTGGCAGATCAATAGAAATATTGTTCTTGACTCGCCACATTTTTAAAAGAAATGGATTTTTCAGAAAACAGTAGTGGGAGTATGGTAGAACTGGAAGTGATTCCAGAACCGCAAACGATTACTGAAGATTTGATAAGGAACCTAAAGATTCAATCTGGTTTGACATTCCATTGGCCACTCCGCAGATTAGGTGGGTAACTTCAGGCACCCGAGAGGTACTACGGTAGCCTCAAGGACGGTGACAGGGAAGTTCTTGTTTACCCACACTTACCATTGTTGTTGTTCCAGGCTGCGAGACCGGGCAGGAGGATGAGTATAGCGTCGTTCTAAACTAGCTTTAGAAGTGCACGTCTATATGACTCTGGCAGAGGGTTGTCGTAGTCAGTGGGAGCAGCGGAAGCATTGGTGGACATCAGGCTTATGTCTATTCATAGACTAAAGCAGATGTAGCGGAGATAGATCATCCATTTCTGATGTGACAGTCATAGGTTTGACGTCATCAGAATAGGGGATGGATCTGTTGAGAAGGTAGTAGGAAGTGATATTCCTATACTACGATCGGTTATACTTTGGTCGTCGCACAGTGTTTTCTCCACATGGGACTTGGATATTATATTAGACATACTGGTTACTAGATCTATGGTTTTAGATCTAGATTTGGGTGGTTTCCCAATCAGGGTACTTTGACAGCATTCTAAGAGTATTTAGAATGGACGACTCCTGGCACGGTAGTACACCTGCAGGTAATGGAGTCACCCTCTCTAAAGGTGTCTTACAGACTAAAGGGGAGAGGGATACGCATGATTGACAGATCACTTGCTTAGGCAATTGAGTCAATCATGAGATGTCAAGTACCACACCAGATGTTGTTCTTGCACTAGATGCAATAAGTTGATATTGATCCAATCCTGGAAAAACAGTCGGAAGCAGTTTTAGAACATAAGTGAATGTTCTAGGGATATGATAACGGCTTCCTCTTTTAGGAGACGGTTATCACTCCAGGCTTCCAAGGTGACATGGACGACAAGGAGGTTGTCAGAGTTACAGTTCTCCCTCTGACGAGGGGCAGTATTTTGGACAGGTGGTCCAAGGCAATACTGAGGGCGGCATGGCGCAGGATACTGATTAAGTTCAGTTGATGATACAGTCTAAAAAGTTTGGATTTGGAGTTCATTTATGAGCTAGGTCCCATCAGACATTCTAAGACATGTATTGCTCATTTCGGGAGATGGCTTTCTCCGCGAACTTGAGATATAGAGAGACATAGAAAGAAACATCACAGCGGATCCACTCACTGAGGCTGTTCCTCGAACGCAATAGTTTCGCAAACGAGCTTTGTGAGACTGACTAGTAGAGGAGTTGGGTGTTCGGTATCACACGGGCTGTGAGTATGCGGCATCGCAATAATTAGCCTTGAGTGCAAGTGGGAGATTGTTGGAGTTAGTGCCCTCAGAGTCAATTATTGGATCACAGGCACGTGATTGCAATGATTGAGGGAGGACCTATCCCGGTAGGACAGTCTTACTCGAGATGATAGTATGCTATCTGGTTTACCTTTATCATCGTGTACTGCTTTAGGTGACCTGACATGTCGCTATTGCACGTTGATAGAGCCCCTGGGATTCTTGCTTGACGACCAGCAGTATGATGGCGATCATATACGTGGGAGCTGGGGTCTATAAGCACATCCTTAAAAGGTCCCTAGTCGTAGGAGTTTCGAGACAGGGTATCGATACTCCATTAGTAGACTAGTGTATACAGTCGAGACCCCGACGAGGGGCGGTGGCCGGTCTCACAAGCCACTGGTGTCAGTTGGTTCACCTAAGATGTATACAGGTGCTCATTGGGTTATGAGTACACCGGACAGGACTCGCCGGGAACCTGCTAGTTGGTCTTATACCAGACGTCAGATAGCAGTTCCCTGGTGACATGTGTACAGGTTAGTTCATCGACCTGAGGATCGTCATTTGTCTCGTGTGAGTTCCCACTGTGCTTTGATTACTACCCTACCACGGCTCAAAGGAGTCGTGCAAACAGGTTTTAGTTGGGTACAGTCCCGAGCCACATGGAGGCAGTGAGCGGATCTTCAGGGGTTCGTCTCTCCCGGTATTGGGGGTGAGGTCGCGCTGTGTCTAGGAGAGCCATTACGCAAAGCCCTCGGCCGAGGCAGGAGATTTACTGGTAGGTATTCCAGTAGTATCTCAGGGCGTTCTGGGCTACACTCCGACACGACTTGTACCGCTTTTGGGGGTCTGACTTTTACCAACCCCCTAGGCCCGCCATGCGATACTCATAGACGAACGGACCGGACTGTACGGATATTGTCACTGACAGGCTCAGTTGGGTGTCGGGGTGAGCTTCCTCATCGACGTCCCTTTTGGTCAATAGCTGGTGGCCCGTCATGTATTGGTTTATACCTCTGACGTGCCAGTGGTTAAATCCACAGCCATAGTATTGACGAGTCTTTAGAGTCCACCACACTTTCAGTTACTCAAGCTTTCGGGCGAAACGCTGTAGAGGCCGTATGGAGATATGGCAGGGTCCGATCAGATACGTGCGGTATTGCACGGATCAGGATCGGACAGTTTTGTACTAGTGGCCGTATGGTTATATGGCAGGGTTCGATCAGATACGTGCGGTATTGCACGGATCAGGATCGAACGGATTTAACTAGCCGGCTTTGGTTTAAGCCGGTACTAGTTTAGTACAGTGTAGATTTTGTCTCATTGCATTTGTATCCGGTCGGAATACAGATGCGGGTGTGTATGCACAGTGTCGGGGTTTTCCTGTAATTTATTACGGGACCAGTTTTCTGGAGTTGCCAGTTTGCATTCCGTTCCGGCCGGTTTTCCTTTGTTCTTTCCCGGCCGGACTTTTCCGATGGAGGGGGTAGTTTGCAGTTTTGCAAATTACTTTTGTGGAGGGGTTTTCTTGCATATATATTGATTATGATAGCTTTCATATCTTTCCTCCATGCTTGCCTTTATGAGATTAGAAGTGAGGTATGGGTTGAATAGTAACAAGCATGGTTGATGTTTTCTTGTCCTTGGATGTGGTCACCATTCTTGTGCTCCTACACTCACCTCCCTCTTGCTTTCATATAGTTCTTTTCCTCCACCTTATTCTTGACTTGAAGAGATAAGTCTTTCATTAGAAAAAAAAAGAAGAAGAAAAAGAAAGAGAAGAAGAAAAAGAAAGAGAGGAAGAAAAAGAAAGAGAGAGTTCATCTTTGTTATGGAAGGAATTCTTCATCTCCTTCTTCTTCTTGTTTCGGAAAAATGCAAGCACCATTTTTCCTAACCCCAATCCTCCATCATGGCAACAACAAACCCCAAAGGAGACTATGATTCTACACTTCACTTCCTAGAGCATATCTTGAGCATGTCGAGTTGCCGGCTTCATGCTCGAGTTGCCTCGGTATTGAGGCGGGAGCCCGTAAAAGACAAAGGCGATGTGGTGCCCTTTCCGGCGAGGAGGCGACGATTTGGAGACTACACTTTCCGCGGGAGATCGGGGCGTAGATGAGAAGACCGGAGGACTCGGATCTCTAGGTATACTTCTCACCCCATCTCTAGTTAGCTAGCGTAGGTTAATGGTAAACGATCCGGGTTTTCTTTGTCCGCGGTAGCGCCGGTTTCCGAGTAAGGAAAAATTTTGATTCCGCAATTTGGCCTCGAGTAAGACGGCCGGGGCGCTGCCGTGGCGCAACAATATGTTGTAATATTCTTTTGCGGGGCACATCCGGATTGAGCTTGTAGCCACCGTTTTATTATTTCATTTACTGTTTTATGCTCCTAAGATAGACCCAAGATGGGGTGCACAAACTACCGGGTACTTTGAAGTGTTTAATAGCCTACTCACGTCGTTGAGGGAGACAATTTCACTTCTGGTACTAGGAGGGTAGTTTGCTGCACCCGTAGGGGTCTAGGTTGGGGTTTGGCTATTCATCACGACCATGTAATCCGGTTTTTGTTGCAGGCTCGAACGAAACGCGGATTCCTATTATATCCAATATGTTCATCTGTGATCTGGAATGCCTATTATTGCGTCTGACGAATGTACAATATCTATATATGATATCTAGTAGGCGTTGCATATGTTTTGCATCCGGGCTAGCCCAGCCCCAGCTCTGTCGTTAGTTAAGTAACCTAACGGGTGAATGACGGGGCCCAGTGGCGAATGTGGATGGCATAAGCGGACATTGTATTTTCGTTGTTTTCTGCAATGATAGGATAAATGATGGGACGCATTATTTTAATGCGAAGAAAACAATCCAAAGCTGGAACGTTGGAACAAATTTAAAAGAAACCACTCGGTTATTTTAAAAGAGCAGAATTTTTTTATTGTGGAGCTTTAACCACTCCTTTTAAAAAGCTATCATGTTCCTTCGGTTATATCAAGTTCACTACATTCACGGTTTCGCCAAAACCAGTCGTAGCCCTCCGTCATTTCATATGAATGGTCAGTAGTATTCAAGCTATGTTTGTTTGGCCCTTTGTCAAGACATAGTGATTGGTAGCTGCTGGGGTATTCACATGTTGCATAGATAGATGCGTTGGTTTGGGACAGTCGTATTACTTTGTTGGCCCTTAGTCAAGAGTATATACAGATGAGTTCAAATATACCTGGATAATGACGGGTAGAACTTGACATGTGACTTATGATTTGTTGGCCCTTAGTCAAGGTCATAAGTGCATGGGGCAAAAATCCACATCGGGAGTTTCTAAAGAAACTGAAACTTGCTGGTATTGCTGTTAGTGATATGTATGCCCTAGAGGCCATTACTGTACATACGATGTATATTGTAGTGGATGCTTGGACATATATATAGAGGAATTTCTTGCTCGACATGATAATATGCTATCTGGTTGCTCTTTATCTTAACATATACTCTGATTGTCTCTATGTTACATGTTGATAAAGCCCTTAGGATGGGTACTTGACCACCAGGATTATGATGCAGATCATACTAGTGGGGACAGAGTAGTCGCTAAGTACATCCTTCAAATGTTCCTAGTCGTAGGTGTATCGAGACAGGACATCGATATACCAGAGTAAACTAGCGTATAGCTTCTCGACCCATGTAGATGGGCGATTGATGATCCCATATCCATTAGTGTTTGACATCAGAGACAGTATACGGGTGCTCAGTGGAGACTGGGTACACTAAACGGACTCACCGAGAACTCCCAGATGGTATTATACCTCACGTCAGATGGCAGTTCTCTAGTGACACTGGTACAGGTTAGTCTGTAGACCCGAGATCGTCATAGAGTCTTGTGTGATTCCCACTGTGCTTTATTTCCACCTTACCACGTTCAAGAGAACGTGCAAATTGGTGGCTTTTGGGTACAGTCCCGAATCACATGGAAGCAATGAGCGATAGGAGGGGTTTCGTCTCTCCCGGTATTGGGAGTTGATGTTGCGCTGTGTTCTATTGGTTATAACTGGAAATCCCTGGCCAGGGTTGCTGAGATTTGCTATTAATTGTTATCAATAGTTTCTCGAACTATTATGGACCTCATATCGACACGACTTATCAGTTACTGCGGTCTGACGTTTACCACCCTAGACTGGATATGCGACATATTAGACGAAGAGACCGGACTGTACGGGAGTGTTACTGTTTGGATTCGGAGGAGAATGTACATGCTTGCTTGTTGATCTTTTGATCGCTCAATACCTGGGTACCTGTTACGTTTAGTTGACCGCTTGCAGCTTGTCGGTGTTTGATATGATCATCACCTACTGCCGTCGTATTGACGATTCTTTAGAGTCCTACACAGAGGTTTCCTGGCTCAGGCAAAACGGCCTAGGAGCACATATGTGATATTTACGGGACCGAGAATAATACGTGTATGTGATACCGTATTAGATTCTCATGATATGTGATATCGGCCGGGTATATGTGATATAGCCAGGTCATCGGATCAAGTGTTGATTCGATGAACTGATACAATTTATATTAGTCGGTTATTTGTGATATAGCCGGATTATCGGATCAAGTGTTGATTCGATAATTTAATGTATAATTATATATTTGATATATTAAATTACATTAACTAATATAGGCTCACTTAAAGATTCTTTTTCTCACTTGGATAATACATTGATGTATATGTGATATATGTTAACTGTATTATTTTATTTTGTTACTATATATATATATTATATATGTGATATATAATATTGTAAAATCGACAGAGAATGAAATCTGCAGTGCAGTGTTTTGGGACTATTTCGATTTTGATACTTTGACATTGTCCAAACTAGCTAACCAAGGGTTTAAAGGGTGGCTCTGATACCATGCTGGGTTACGGCAGCACCCTGGCCATCAAAACGTGGCAAAATGCGGAACAAAAATTTAATAAACTGGCGCTACTATTACCTGATTCCCGGATCTACCTTAAACCCTTAACTAGCAAACTAATAAAGAAATTAGATTGGTTATACCGAGTTGATCCGTGTCCTTTGGTCTTCATTCCAGGCTCCTAGTAGTTCGTTGACCGAGTTTGGTTGCCGGTCATCCTCCATCTCCAATGATCCACCTGAGGAGTGTAATTCCGGCTCTAGCTCCACAAAAAGATGCAAATGGAGCAACTAGGGTCTCTAGGATGCCATATTAGAGAGCCTAGGATGTAGTGTGTATGTATTCTAAGTAATATCTATCTCAAAACTTGAAGGTGTAAGCAACCATGGAAAAGCTAGAGTATGAAGAACATATGGTGAGGGAAGAGCTCAAAAATACCAAGTGATGAAGTGCAAGCATGCACAAAAGAAAAAAGAAGAGAAAAAAGAATGAACTCTCTCATCTAGAGAAATGAAAGTGTGCATGGTTTTGTTGGAATAATTTTTCCATTTTTAAATTCCTCCCATAATTGAATAGTGGACACAAATGAATTAACAATTCATTTGTGTGCACTATTCCAAGTATGGTTCTCACTATACCCCCATTTCCAAATTTCCACCTCATTATGCATTTTATGTAAATGGTCAAATCTAAAATAAGGTGGCACCTTCTAGAATGTTATCCGGTAAAAAATACGGATTACATTCTACAGTATAAACATACCTGCATTCGTACCGAAATACGAATACCCACAGAGATAGAATAACACAAAGAATATAATACTAAAATATACATATCGAAATACATATACGCAAATTATTAAATCAATACCTGATTTAATAATCCGGCTCAAGTTCGAGTCGGCTAGTACTATCAAATGTCCGATCGAAAGTCCAGGTACAAAGTACACCAATCGATCGGAACCCTGTATGTATCCAATACGGCTACTAAATCATTTCGCAAGAACCAGGGAAACCCTCTGTATGGGACTCTAAAGACTCGTCAATACGCTGGCTGTGGGTTTAACCACAAGCACGTCAGCGGCACTAGCTGTACGTAACGGCTACCCAGGTATTGAGCGAAAGGGAGGCTGACGAGCAAACTCATCCTGAACCCCTACTGAGCCTGACAGTGACAATATCCATACAGTCCGGTCTGTTCGTCTAAGAGTATCGCATATCGAATCTAGGGGGTGGATTAAGTCAGACCCCTAACAACGCGACATTTAGTGTCGGCATGAAACCCATCACCATATGAGAAACTATCGATCCTGGATCGGTAATTCTCATCCACCATGGCCACAGATTTCTGGTGATGGCCACCCGTGCACAACGCGACATCAACCCCTAATACCGGGAGACACGAATCCCCGACGATCCGATCACTGCCTCCATATGGCTCGGGACTGTACCCAACTAAAACCTGTTTGCACGACTCCTTTGAGCCGTGGTAGGGTAGTAATCAAAGCACAGTGGGAACTCATACGAGACAAATTACGATCTTAGGTCGACAGACTAGCCTGTACACATGTCACCTGGGAACTGCTATCTGACGATAGGTATAATACCAACTAGCAGGTTCCCGACGAGTCCGTCCAGTGTACTCATAACCTAATGAGCACCTGTATACTATCTTAGGTGAACAAACTAACACCAATGGCTTGTGAGACATGGTCACCGCCCCTCGTCGGGGTTTCGATCAGTATACACTAGTCTACACTAGAGTATCGATGCCCAGTCTCGATACTCCCACGACTAGGGACATTTAAGGATGTGCTTATAGACCCCCAGCTCTTACGTATATGATCACCATCATAATGCTGGTAGACAAGAAAGAAACCTATAGGCTCTATCAACATGTACATGATGATAGAGACAGACAAGATACCATACGATCATCTTGAGTAAGACCGTTCTACCAGTATAGGTCCTCCCTCAATCATCATACTCACCTGCCCGCGACTATGATAATTGCCTTGAGGACACTATAGCCAACAGTTGGAACATTGTAGTGGATCTACTCGCTGAGACTATTTCTCAAACATATTAAGTTTCAAAAATATAGTCTGCGAAACTGATTAGTAGAGAAGTTGGGTATTCGGTAGCACACGAGGAGTGGGTACGTGATACCACAATAATTGGCCTTCAGTGCAAGTGGGAGATTGTTGGATATAGTGCCCTCTAGGTAATTATTATGATTGCAAGTATGTGATTATGATGATTGAGGGAAGACCTATAAAGGTATAACAGTCTTACTCGAGATGATAGTATGCTATCTGGTTTATCTTCATCGTTGATGAAGCCCGTAGGATTGTTGCTTGATGACCAGCATTGTGTTGGCGATCTTATATATAGGAGCTGGGTTGTTCATAAGCACAACCTTAAATGTCCATAGTCGTGGGAGTATCGAGACAGGGCATCGATATTCCGGAGTAGACTAGAGTATATGTTTCTAGACCACGATGAGGGACAGTGGCCGGTCTCACAAGCCATTGGTATTGTGTCACCTATGATAGTATGCAGGTGCTCATTGGAGGTGAGTACACTGGATGGACTCACCGAGAACTTCTAGATGGTATTATAGCTATCGTCAGATGGAAGTTCTCAGGTGGCATGAGTGCAGGTTAGTCCTTTGACCTGAAATCGTCATTTGTCTAGTGTGAGTTCCCACTATAATTTGATTACTACCCTACCCCGGCTCAAAGGAGTCCCGCAAACAGATTTTAGTTGGATACAGTCCCAAGCCATATGGAGGCAGTGGTCGATTGTCAGAGATTCGTCTTTCCTGGTATTAGGAGTCGATGCCGTGCTGTGTTCAGTTGGCAATCACCAGAAATCTGTGGCCACGGTAGATGAGATTTATTTATAGCCGATCGGTAGTATCTCTGTTGGTGATGAACTTGACTCGGACATGACTTATCGGCTTAGTGGGGGTCTGACGTTATCCACCCCTAGACCTGATATACGATACTTTTTGACGAAAAGACTGGACTGTACGTAGATTGTCACATTCAAGCTCAGTTGGGTAAGGACGTACTTGATTGTCGACCCATCTTTCGACAAGTACCAGGGTAGCCATTATGTACAGCTAGTGCTGCTGACGTGCTCGTGGTTAAACCCACTTCCAGCGTATTGTCGAGTCTTTAGATCCCCATACAGAGCGTTTTCCCGGTCCAGGCGATAGATGTTGGAGCCGTACGTTTGTACGTGTAGAGGTCCGTTTAAATACTTGTTCAGAATACACGGACTTTAATCGAACGGTTGATAATACTAACCGGCTTAGGATTAAACCGGATTATTAAATCACGTTTTGATTTAATAATTTATGTATGTATTTTGATACATATATTTTAGTATTATTGTTCACTGTTTATTTTCTCTCTTTGGTGCTATCCGTATTTTTATACGGATACACGTATATGTAGCGATACATATACCGGGTAAAGTATTCCGTATTTATACGGGAATGCTTCTAGAAGATTGACACCTCATATTTAATTTTCTATTTAGAAAAATAAAAGGAAATGAGGTGTAAAGTAAGGAGTAATAAAGCATGGTTCTTTCCATGTAGAGAGGTATGGCTTGGGGATTTTATATTGATAAATTCATTTGTGTTCACTATTGAACCATGGTTGTGAAAAGGAAACCATTCTCATTTTCTACACTTGATGTTTTTTTCATTCCACACTTATGCATGCTTCGTGAGAATGAGACTTAGTCATCTTCACTTCTTCACCTTCTTCTTCCTCTTGCTCACTTGAGCTTGAGAAAAAGAGAGAGAAAATTTAGCGAAATATTCCTACATCACCGACCATCCACATCTAGCAAGTTTGGATCATCAGTTAGAGCCTTCCCTCGGGTGGATCGTCTTCGGCGAGAGTGGTCGAGCTTGGAGGGGTCTTCCACAACTGGGTGGACACGCGACAAAGTTTGTAGTTTCTCAACCCTTATATATTAGTTAGCTAGTTTAGGTTTTTGGATCGTATCTTGGGTTTTACGAGTGTTTGGTGCTCGCGTAAATTTTTGTTTTCGCTTCCGCCTCGGCCGCGACTTCCGCGGCGCGGGCACCAAAACCCAACATACAGGTTAGTCCTTTGACCTGAGATATGTTAGATATGTATGCCCTAGAGGCCTGTATTGTAAAGGATGCTAGGCATGTATATGTACAGAAATAATCATTGCTCGAAATGATAGTATGCTATCTGGTTTATCTTCATCTTAACGTGTGATGTGTTGAATTTCATATCTTTATATACATGTTGATGAAGCCCTTAGGATTATGCTTGACTGCCAGGATTATGATGTAAATCATACTAGTGGGGCCTGGGAACTCTATAAGCGTATCCTTTAATTATTCCTAGTTGAGCGTATATCGAGATAGGGCATCAATATTACCAGAGTAGACTAGTGTGAACGTTTCTTGTCCCTGGGGGCGATGGTTGATCCCACAACCATTGGTGTTTGACATCAAAGATTGTACACAGGTGCTCATTGGAGAATAGGTACACCGAACATGACTCGCCGAGAACTCCTAGATGGTATATATACCTATTGTCAGATAGCTGTTCTTTAGTGACACTTGTACAGATTAGTTTGTAGACCCGAGATCGTCATAGTGTATTGTGTGATTCCTACTGTGCTTTGATTTCTTCCCTACCACGGCTCTATTGAGTCGTGCAAATAGGTGGATTTTGGGTACAGTCCCGAATCGCATGGAGGCAGTGAGCGATAGGAAGGGTTTCGTCTCTCCTGGTATAGGGAGTTGATGTCGCGCTATGCTTGATCGGCCATAACAGCAAATCCCTGGATAGGGTTTTCGAGATTTACTGATAAGTGTTATCAGTAGTTTCTCGAACTGTTATGGGCCGTAAATCAGCATGACTTATAAACTTACTGGGCTCTTACATTTACCACCCCTAGACTTCATATGCAACGTATCAGACGAAGAGACCGGATTTTACGGTTAGTGTTTCTTACCGACTCGTTAGGTTGGGATGAGTTCGCTCGTCGGCCATCTCTTTTTTGTCATGTACCTGGGTAGCCATTACGCACAACTAGTACCGCTGACATGCTTGTGGTTAAACCCACTGCCAGCGTACTGTTGAGTCTTTAGAGTCCCACATAGAGTGTTCCCTGGTTCAGGCGAAAGATGTAGAGGCCGTAAGTTGTTACGGCAGGGTTTCGATAATGTTCGTGTAATCGTTACAGGAATAATGATCGGATTGTTAATACCGATAGGCTTTGGTTTAAGCCGCATGCCGGAATTATTTTATTGGATTGATTGTATTTGTATGTTTCGGAATTCGAATACGGCTATACTTATACGGTATACGGTGGAGGGGTATTCTTATCATTTTTACATGAATACCTTCTAGAAGGAGACACCTCATTATTAGATATTTATATTGTAAAAATAAATAAATGAGGTGGAATTTAGGAAAGTCTAAGCATGGATGAAGGAATGGCTTCTTTCATATTTTATTCATTTGGAGTTACTATTGAAGTATGGTGCAATTTTTTATTAAATGCTTCAATTATTTCATTTTGAACCATATGATATTTTTTTCCATGCTTCAACTTTTCATTATCACTTTGACATTCTCTCTCTTCATTCTCTCCTTCTTCCTCCTCTTTGTTTTAACCTCACATGAGTTGTAAATCAAAAGCTTAGAGCAAAAATCATAATCCAATACTTTATCTCTACATCATCTTAGTGGTCGCTTTTAGCAAACTTGATCTCTAAGTTGAACTCTTGTGAAGAGTTTGTAGCTTGTTCGATTACTCTCGGGTGGATAGTCTTGGATCTTGAGGTGGACGGAGATCGAGCTCATTACGACCACATGATTGAAAGAATTTGAGTTAACCGCAATCAAGACGGTGTCGCTTTGCAGCTAGCCGGTTGAGCACGGGTCGGTCCACAGGGAGATGGTGTTATCTTACCTTCTTGTTTTAGACGAGTCAATAAAGAATCTGTATGAGTTTGTTCTAACCTATGTGTTTATCTGCAAGTATAAAGTTGTTAAGAAAAGATACAAGATTGTAAGCTAAGAAATCCGTACTCAAAACCTTTGAGCCGAGTCTTGACCAATTGAAGCTAAGCAATTGGCAACAACGTGGATTAGGGGATTTAAGCGCGGTATTCGTAGAATACGGCTTATTTACCCTTGTCCTTCCGTTCTTGTCTCTTGCTTTCGCCTCCGGCCAAACCGAACGCAACCGGTCGCGGTTAGGAATCACCGTTACCTTGTCAGGGTACGGAGCCTAACGGAGCGCTTGCGTATGGTTTGGGCGAAGTTCAAATGGAAAATAACGGGAAAAGGAATTGGCAAAGAAACGTTAACTTACAATACCGTATTAATTCTTAACAACAACAATAATTACAACATTCACAAAATGAACAAAAGAGAACAAAAAGAAAAGAACAAAGAAAAGAAAAGATACAAGTATTAAAGTGCATGAATAAAATTGCAAGTAATAAAAAAGACAAGTAATAAAAAGCGAGTAATAAAAAGAACAAGAAAAGAACACGGAAGTAGAACCCAAGCCAAGCATGTGCTCAATAGCCAACCCTTAAACTTGCAAGCTCAATAAAGAGGTTGCAAGATCAAGGGAAGGGTAGAGAACGCATGTGAAGTGAAGAACTAGTCCCGGGAGAAAATACGACCTTTGAGATCAATAACTAACCCTTACCCATTCAAGCTCAATAAAGAGGTTGAATGAGCAAGAGAAAGCAAGAATCTCAAGGGGAAGAAGAAACACAAAAGAATGATACAAAAACCCTCATCTTTATTCATATCCACAAAAAGCTCTCACTACAATTCAGGGAAGAGGAATGAAGAAGAAGAAGAAAAAGAACTAAAACTACAAAAGAAAGAGGAATGCAAAGAATGCAAAGAATGCCCCTTGGTTGAGCTCAGTTCTGCTGTATTTATAGGCAGGGAGTTGAAGTTCTAGGGCAACCAGCAGACCCCATCCAAGATTACCAAAAAGCCCCTGAAAACCGACAGTGAGAGGGCCCCACTTGGCCGCGGAACCGCGGCAAATACCCCCCTTTGGCCGCGGTTCCGCGGCTCCCTTGGTGAGTTGGGCTCTGGGCTTTTGGTACTTTTCCTGGTTTATTGTCCCCTGTTGTCTGGTATACATATTTTCTGAAAATACTTTTACATTTCTTCCAGAATTTCTGTTGAGGAAAGGTGGACTTTTGTGGATGCTTTTGTCATGATTGCCTCGAGCTCTGCGTAGATCTCTTGGATCTTGTGCTGCCATTGAGCCTTGTGCATGAAAGCGACATTGATTTGACATTTTGTCTCTTAAACTGGTATCTGGCAGCATACGGATGAAGAGCGGAGACCGTGTTTTATCAGTGGTTGGCAGGAACCCGGATTTTGTCGTGTTTTCCATGAATTTCACCGTTTTAGAACCGAGAACCTGTATTCTGCAAATATGTGATAAACACGGATAAAAAGCACCTACCTATAAACACACGAGCGTAAGAATGGGCGGTATAAAATGCAGTATTCTGTTATGAACAAATACCCCCAAACTTAACTTTTGCTCGTCCCGAGCAAAACCAATTATTCACAAAAATAAAATAATAACCGCACTTTCGCAGGGAACGCGATTGCACTGAGCATGTGCAACAAGCCGTTAAACCTCTAGGTGTCCCTAGTAGGAGGAGTGTTGTCTCCTGAGGGTTTTCAGCGGATACTACCCACAAAATCCGGTCAAGCTAGTTTTGTAAAATAACTAAAATTCAAGCCCCTAAAGTTTTGTTTCAGAAAATAACAATTCTATAATCCTAAGTTTAGACTATCGAACCTTTATTTTTCACATCTCTCTTCTTATTTAACTACAGATTTTATATGTCTTTACGTGCAGTGCAAAATAGTGTTGTTAAGTTCCCGAAAGGTCGAATAAAGTCATTATGTCACACAATAAAGCCCAGATAACAATTTTAAAAGGATCACATAAGTTTTATAAAGAGTTAAGCACTTTTCAAGTTTCGTTTTCCAGTAAAGGTTCAACTTCAGAATTTCTATCTTCCCTAACAGGAAACTAGGCCTTATTCTTCACTCCACCTTTTTCTTGTTTTCATTTCATACACACCTCTGTGAACGTGCAATAGTCTTTATCATAGAGTAAAACCTTCATATCTCCGTTAAAATTTTTTTTTTATAAAAGCTTGTCTTTTATCAAGATTATTCTCACACAAAGAACCGTTAGGAATTTTAACTTGGAGAGAACACTTGCTTGACTTTGTTTTTATCTGGACTTTCTAGGCTTCTTAGCGAGCTTTGGGCCAATGCACCCAAACCAGTTGGTTTTAGGGCATTAGGTGTAGAAACACCCCAGCGGACTTAATTACTCAAGTTACCTAGGTCTAAAAACAAAAGAAAGTTTGGCGTGAAAAACATGATGATTCAATACGAACGGAGATATAACCGGTAGTTCAATTATTTTTTTGGATAAAAGACGTGTTTAGTGGGTTTGGTGTGTAATCATTCCAATCAAGTTTCAGATGGGTTATTTTTCAGACTTAGTTCCAATTACGGCATCAATAAAATTCCTTCATATTCGCTTTACTTCATAAACTATTCTTGATATATTACTTATTTCAGAACAAACCTATTTGATCCTCAGAAAATCATTTATCTATTTAAAAGTTTTTTAAACATAAAAGACTTGTCATCTAATTTCCAAGACTCACAACACGTGTAGTGTAATGTAAAGACGTATATCAGCTATAGTTAACTTCAAAGGAGAGTTATCTTTCAGGTTTTCAAAATCCAAACATAGGATTTAGTTATTCCTATCTTTTCAAAGAAAAACCGTCGAATGTTGAATCAGAGTTCTTCCACAAGCTAACTTGACATAAAAAGTTTTTATATTTTTAGAAAATTTTCAGATTTTTATGGATTTTTAATAAGGTATGCAAATGAAAAATATACATATGAATGCGAAGGAAGAAAGCTTACCGAGCACACCCCCAAACTTAAACTTGACAGTGCCCTCACTGTCAGGCTATACCAAGAGGGTCAAAATTGTCGGCGCTCCCTAAAAAAATTATATACAAAACAAAAAGGAAAACAAAAATATATACAAAAAAGTGTCCCCCCCAAACTTAAGTAAAACAGTGTTTCCACTGTTAAGCGTTGAAATTCAGGATTAGGGGGGAAAGAAAACAGTATCAAGCTATACAAGGCCTTACACAGGCCAAAAGTTAACACCAACCATTCAAAGATTGTATCTCTATAAAGCAGTGGCTGGTGGAAGAATGCGGAGAGGTAAGAAATGGAGACTACGCGAGACTGCTTGTGGAGAGAAGTGGAATGCGGTCTCGGTAGATGAGAGGAAGAATGGCGGAAGGGAAAAGGAAGTGGAATACGAACTTGAGGGTGCAAATGGAGTAAATAGATTAGCACAATTTGTGATGAGCGATGTGTAAAAAGCGATTGTGCTAATATATTTACCCGTCGAGAGATTGGGTCAAATCCCTCAAGGTTCGTGAGAAACCATGGGTACGCCGAACTTGGTAAACCAGACATATGAAATGAAAGAGATTGGGTCAAATCCCCGGCAACGGCGCCATTTGATTGAAAGAATTTGAGTTAACCGCAATCAAGACGGTGTCGCTTTGCAGCTAGCCGGTTGAGCACGGGTCGGTCCACAGGGAGATGGTGTTATCTTACCTTCTTGTTTTAGACGAGTCAATAAAGAATCTGTATGAGTTTGTTCTAACCTATGTGTTTATCTGCAAGTATAAAGTTGTTAAGAAAAGATACAAGATTGTAAGCTAAGAAATCCGTACTCAAAACCTTTGAGCCGAGTCTTGACCAATTGAAGCTAAGCAATTGGCAACAACGTGGATTAGGGGATTTAAGCGCGGTATTCGTGGAATACGGCTTATTTACCCTTGTCCTTCCGTTCTTGTCTCTTGCTTTCGCCTCCGGCCAAACCGAACGCAACCGGTCGCGGTTAGGAATCACCGTTACCTTGTCAGGGTACGGAGCCTAACGGAGCGCTTGCGTATGGTTTGGGCGAAGTTCAAATGGAAAATAACGGGAAAAGGAATTGGCAAAGAAACGTTAACTTACAATACCGTATTAATTCTTAACAACAACAATAATTACAACATTCACAAAATGAACAAAAGAGAACAAAAAGAAAAGAACAAAGAAAAGAAAAGATACAAGTATTAAAGTGCATGAATAAAATTGCAAGTAATAAAAAAGACAAGTAATAAAAAGCGAGTAATAAAAAGAACAAGAAAAGAACACGGAAGTAGAACCCAAGCCAAGCATGTGCTCAATAGCCAACCCTTAAACTTGCAAGCTCAATGAAGAGGTTGCAAGATCAAGGGAAGGGTAGAGAACGCATGTGAAGTGAAGAACTAGTCCCGGGAGAAAATACGACCTTTGAAATCAATAACTAACCCTTACCCATTCAAGCTCAATAAAGAGGTTGAATGAGCAAGAGAAAGCAAGAATCTCAAGGGGAAGAAGAAACACAAAAGAATGATACAAAAACCCTCATCTTTATTCATATCCACAAAAAGCTCTCACTACAATTCATGGAAGAGGAATGAAGAAGAAGAAGAAAAAGAACTAAAACTACAAAAGAAAAAGGAACAAAAGAATGCAAAGAATGCCCCTTGGTTGAGCTCAGTTCTGCTGTATTTATAGGCAGGGAGTTGAAGTTCTAGGACAACCAGCAGACCCCATCCAAGATTACCAAAAAGCCCCTGAAAACCGACAGTGAGAGGGCCCCACTTGGCCGCGGAACCGCGGCCAATACCCCCCTTTGGCCGCGGTTCCGCGGCTCCCTTGGTGAGTTGGGCTCTGGGCTTTTGGTACTTTTCCTGGTTTATTGTCCCCTGTTGTCTGGTATACATATTTTCTGAAAATACTTTTACATTTCTTCCAGAATTTCTGTTGAGGAAAGGTAGACTTTTGTGTATGCTTTTGTCATGATTGCCTCGAGCTCCGCGTAGATCTCTTGGATCTTGTGCTGCCATTGAGCCTTGTGCATGAAAGCGACATTGATTTGACATTTTGTCTCTTAAACTGGTATCTGGCAGCATACGGATGAAGAGCGGAGACCGTGTTTTATCAGTGGTTGGCAGGAACCCGGATTTTGTCGTGTTTTCCATGAATTTCACCGTTTTAGAACCGAGAACCTGTATTTTGCAAATATGTGATAAACACGGATAAAAAGCACCTACCTATAAACACACGAGCGTAAGAATGGGCGGTATAAAATGCAGTATTCTGTTATGAACACCACAAGGAGCCTAGGAGTCACATTCTAGTGAAGACCCGAAGGACTGGATCCATTAGGTATAAATACTATCATAGTAGATTAGATCTCTTGATGGTTTTTGCTAGTTAGGGTTTAAGCACTAATCTTGGGTTATGTGGGTGTTGCATGCAAGAAAAATTATTGTTTACCACATCCACCTCCTCACATGTGTTGTGATGGTGTGCAACATCCACTAACATTGTATCAGAGCCTATCTTAAACCATAAATAGCTTATAGCAATGTTAGAATTCTGTTGTTTTTTCTCGTGCGATAACTGTCGAAAAAACAGTTTTGAAAATTGAAGTTTTGAGTTGTTTGCATACCAGCGGGCTCACGGTTTGAACTGAGAAGCTACGGGGTGGACCGCACGCACCACAGGGATACCCCGGGGGGACCAGAGGATGGACCCACACCCTAAGACCACCTCAAGGTGGCCTTAGGGGTCGGTGACCCGAGAGCACCCCAACAGGGTGCTCTCGGGTATGCACACCCTTTGGGGCCACCTCGAGGTGGCCCCCATGGGTAGGTACCCCCCGAAGCCCCCCATTCGAACTTTAACATGTTGGTCTTCCCCTCCATGAAGTTTGGGCGGGTTTTGAGTTCGTTTCGACTCCCGGATTGGCTCAAAAGATCGATTTTTAAAAGGTTGCTCACTGGATTTTTCCAAGGGTTGGAAAATGGTTTAGTTTTCTAATCTCGTGCGGAATTCTAATGTTGCGGTTACTCTACAAGCTTAGTGTTGTGTATGTGTGTTACGGAAATGTTGACTAATTGCTATATGTCGATTAGTTGAGGTTGCACACATCGGTATTGGTATCATGCGATGGTATGTGTATATGAATATGTTGGATCGCCGTGATGAATGGTCGGGGATGTGAGAAAAGCGTATTTTTTCATTCATGTAATTTGTAAAAAGCAATGTAATATTATTTTGCGGGGCACATCCGGGTTGAGGTTGTAGCCACCATTGTATATTTTCTTTTTACTGTTTTTGCTCCTAGGATAGACCCAAGGTGGGGTGCACAAACTACCGGGTTCTCGAAGTGCCTAGTGGCCTACTCACTTTGTTAAGGGAGGTTGCTTCACTTTGGGAATTTGGCGGGTAGTTTACCGCACCCGTAAGGGTCTAGGGTGGGGTTTGGCTATTCAGCACGACCGTGCAAACCGTTTTCATTAATGGCTTAAATGATGTACGGAATTCCTAGTATATCCAATGTTTTCATCTGTGATCTAGAATGTTTTTAAATGCGTGCGACGAATGGATATTTATATATGAGATATATAATAAACGTTGCTTATGTTTTGCACCCACGCTAGTCCAGCCCCCGCTCTACCGTTAGTTAAGTAACCTAACGGTGCATGACGGGGCCCCGTGGCGAATGCGGATGGCATAAGCATACGTTCTATTTTCATTTCTTTTCTGTGATGTTTAGGAAACGTAAATGATAGGACACCATTAATGTGATTAACGTTAAGAAAAAGAAAGCTAAAGATGTTATAGAATCAAACTTTTTAAAATGGGTAACTCTAGTTTTTGCTTTGCATAGTGGTACTCCTTGATGAATATCCAGCACCTCATTCGATGAGGAAAGGGCCGAGATCCCTTCACCGCGAGTGACCCCTTTAGCGAAACTAGAAAATGTTACAAAGTACTCGATTGTTTTTATAGTTGATCTAACTTTTGCTTTGCATCATGGTATTCATGAATATCAAGAACCTCATTCGATGAGGAAAGAGCCGAGATCCCTTCACCGGGAGTGACCTCTTTAGCGAAATCAGAAAGATATAACAAAACCATTCGACTTTTAAAACTGGTGCTTAAAGCACTCTTTTCACTAGATTCTACAACGATATCAAGTTCAAAACGTTAAGGGTTTTAATAAAAACCATCCGTTTCCCTCGGCCATTTTAGGAAGCAGAGTACTTAGTATTCGTGCCACGTTTGTTGACTATATTTAAGGCGTGGTGTACGGTAGCTAAGTGATGTCTACCTACAAAGCATTTGATGCGATCGTATGACTATAGTTAAGTTCAAAACATTATTAGGTCATTGGTATGACTTTGTTGACCATAGTTAAGGGTCATGCGGGTGGGTCTAAATCAATCACGAAATGGCTGGTAGAACTTAACTAGTGCTTATGTTTTGTTGACCATAGTTAAGGTCATAAGACACTAGGGGTAAAGATCATATCGGTGTTGGAGATAGTGCCCTCATAGTCAATTATTGGATCACTGGTACGTTATTGCAATGATTGCGGAGGACCTATACCAGTAGGACAGTCTTACTCGAGATGATAGTATGCTATCTGGTTTGCCTTTATCAGTCGTATACATGTTCAGGTGACTGATTACATGTTACACTTTGATAGAGCCCTTAGGATGTTGCTTTACTACCAACTGTACGATGGCGATCATATACGTGAGAGTTGGGTAGTTTACACGCATATCCTTAATTGTGGTCCCTAGTCATGGGAGTTTCGAGACAGGGCATCGATACTCCGGAGTAGACTAGTGTATACAGTCGAGACCCCGACGAGGGGCGGTGGCCGGTCTCACAAGCCACTGGTGTCAGTTGGATCACCTAAGATGTATACAGGTGCTCATTGGGTTATGAGTATACCGGACTGGACTCGCCGGGAATCTGCTAGTTGGTATTATACATATCGTCAGATAGCAGTTCCCTGGTGACAAGTGTACAGGTTAGTTCATCGACCTGAGGTCGTCATTTGTCTCGTGTGAGTTCCCACTGTGCTTTGATTTCTACCCTACCACGGCTCAAAGGAGTCGTGCAAACAGGTAGCTTTTGGGTACAGTCCCGAGCCATATGGAGGCACGTGAGCGGATCGACAGGGGATTCGTCTCTCCCGGTATTAAGGGCGAGATCGTGCTGTGTCTAGGAGAGCCATTACACAAAGCCCATGGCCGTGGCAGGAGATTTACTGGTAGGTACTCCAGTAGTATCTCAGGGTGTTATTGGGCTACACTCCGACACGACTTATACTGCTATTGGGGGTCTGACGTTACTAGCCCCTAGGCAGATATGCGATACTCATAGACGAACGGACCGGACTGTATATACATTGTCACTGTTAGGCTCAGTAGGATTTCCGGATGAGTTCGCTAATCGGCCTCCCTTGAGGTCAGTCCATGGGCAGCCGTTACGCATTGCTAGTGCCGCTGACGGTTTGTGGTTAAACCCACTGCCAGGGTACTGACGAGTCATTAGAGTCCCGCACAGACAGTTTCCCAAGTTCGGGCGAAACGTTGTAGAGGCCGTATGGTTTTATGGTAGGGTTCGGAAAATGCACGTGCGTTTACGCACGTGTCAGATTTCGGACAGATGATACTGGTCGGCTTTGGTTTAAGCCGGATCCAAGTATTATATTGAGTAGATATAATATCTTTGTCTCAGTTGCATTTGTGTTCGGTCGTAATACAAATGCGGGTATATTTATACAGCTACGGGGTTATCCTGAAAGTCGTTTCAGGATCACTTTTGGAAGTTGCCAGTTTCCAGTTTTCTATCAGCCGTCTTTTAATATTCGGTTAAAGACGGATTTATCTTTTCTTGGATGAGGGTGAGTCATGCTTCTAGAAGGTTCTAGAAGTTTCTAGAAAGTGGTGACAAGGATTATGACTCATGCTTTGATTTCAATGATTCTTGTTTTTCCTTAAGATATTTGTTCTTGATATTTTGTCATGATAAGCTTCATGTTATGGTCACCACTTGCTCCTACCATCACCTCCCTCTTTGCTATAAGTGGCCGGCCCTCTCTCTCCTCCTCCACTCACTCACTTGAAAAGATTATGGTTGCTAAAAAGAAAAGACCAAAGTTTTGGATGCATGGAAATTTCATAGTTCATTTCTTGTTCCATTTTATTTCCATCGGCAACTTCATTAACCGATCGTCCACGGACTTGGACGAAATGAGACAAAGTCATCTACTCATTCTCTACATCATTCTTGGTCGTCTCTTTTAGCAAACTTGACGACCGAGTTGCCTCGAATCAGAGGCGGGAGCCCGTTTAAAGAATCGTCGACGTGGTGCCACCTGGACGAGCAGATCGGAGATCGAAGAGATCGGAGCAGCCGCAACGGAGCGTGGGATGATGGTTAAAGAACGAAGGACTCGGATCGTTCGGTATAACCTTTCTACACTCTTTACAGTTTGTTAGTTTAGCAATAATGGCAGATCCGGGTTAAAGTATACGATAGCGCCCGTTAAAAAGTTTTTGTTCCGCATTTGGCGTCTGTAGACTGCCGGGGCGCTACCGTATACTTACAGTGGTATCAGAGCCTCTCCATTTTGCTATACTAACTTGTGCTAACGCGTTTAAAATATCGATCGAACCGGAAATCAAAAACCGCATTTTTTCAATTTGACAGTTTCTGTTGATTTTAAATGGTGTCCTAAAAATATTCCACATATCACAGAAAGTTGTGCAGTGTTTCAGAAGTACAACGACAAAATTTGAGCACGTGAACCCACCAAACCGCCGCGGAGTCGCGGCCAAACCCATGGTTCGGCCACGCATCCGCGGCCGTTCTATGGGATCAGTGCACCAAATTTTCTCTGTGTCTTCTCTGTTGGAATTTGGGGTTTTTGGTATATTTCTTTTGGGCCCAGATTTTGTTACTGTTCACCAGTTGTTCGTGGGGCCCACTTTGTGATATTTTGTCGATCGAAATTTAAACATGTTAGTTTACAGTGCTTACATTATATCTCTGACCGGGAATGTCATTTGATCCGTAAACCACGTCTGATTGTTATAGTTCTTTTAGACGGGTTTGCGAACGTGACATTCGCGTTGATGTTCTGTATTGTGCTGTGATGTTGCGGATTTGTCGTGGTGGATAGCAGTGTGCAATGATAGTGCAGTTTGAGTTTATTTGTACATTTGATATTGCGGGGCGAGCATCCAACATGTGGACTGCCGTCACTGCCTGTTGTATAATATTCTTTTGGGGCACGACCAGGTTGCGGTCGATGTACCTGTTGTACTATTATTCATTTCTGTACTAGGTTTTGCCCCGCGACGGAGTGCACGGATAGCCGGGTTCTGGAGGGCAACGGGTCCGCATCTCATGGCTTTGAGAGGCAGAGGGGCCTCACTCTAGAATTGGCAGACTATTCGCCGCACTCGTAGGGGGTACAGGTTGACCCAAGGAGGGGTGCCCAAGATTACCGGATTCCGTGAAGTACTGGGTGGTCCATTCACTTTGATGTAGGGGGCTGCCTCGCTTCAGGTTTTAGCGGGTAACTTGCCGCACCCGTAGGGGTCTAGGTTTCATTGCACAGGCTATCCACACGACAGGGGAACGTCGGGTTTCAGCAGCGGCTCTGTGAAACTCGGGGATCCCAGATTATCTGTATTGTTCTGTGATGCTTATTACTTTTCTGTAATGTTGCATATTATCACGCCTGGAGCGATTATTGTATATTGGTTTATATACTATTAGATGTTGTATATGTTTTACACCTGCGCTAGTCCAGTCCCCGCTCTGTCGTTAGTTAAGTAACCTAACGGGTGATGACGGGACCCAGTGACAAATGCGGATGGCATATACGTACATTTTATTTTCGTTCTTTTCTGGTGTGATTGATTGATGGGACTGCGTTGATTCTGATCAATGCAAAGTAAACCAAACCTGTTTGGCAGTTGTTGGAACAATTTAAAAAGTGTTATTACAAAGATGTTTCCCTTTGTTTTGCATAGCGGTATTCAGTGGAATATCTTGCACCTCATTCGACGGGGCAAGGGCCGATATCCCTTCACCGGGACTGACCCCTTAGGCAGAAGTTTGCGTCAGGGTAATAACTTCACTATAGTCGATTACAAGTTGCTTTGCATCGCGGTATTCAGTGGAAAATCCTGCACCTCATTCCACGAGGAAAGAGCCGAGATCCCTTCACCGGGAATGACCTCTTTAGCAAAAGGTTTTCGCCACTATATTTTAAAAAGCTATCAGGTTCCTTCAGCGATATCAAGTTCACTACGTTAAAGGTTTTTCGCCAAAAACCAGCCGTAGCCCTCCGTCACTTCTTTTAGGTATTCAATAGTATTCAAGCTATGCATTTTAGCCAAAGTTAAGGCATAGTGTTTGGTAGCTGCTGGGTATTCAATTGTTGCATAGATAGATGAGTTGGTTTGGGACAGTCGTTCTGCCGATTGGCCAAAGTCAGGGGCATATGCGGGTGGGTTCAAATTGACAAGATAGTGACGGGTAGAACTTGGCATGTGACTTATGACATTTTGACCAAAGCCAAGGTTATAAGAGCATGGGGCAAAAATCATATCGGGAGTTTCTAAAGAAACTGAAACTTGCCAAGTATGCGCATACCTTCTGGAGTATGAGTAACGTGGATGCATTCCATCACGTTATCATGCGATGAGAGTTGGATCCCGATTCCCACTGATGAGTTGGTTTACTCTTCGGGTGATCCCGATTGATTCTTCTTTCAGGTTTGGAGGAGAATTTGACAGGATGGTGGGAGATTTCCGGATTAGATAAAGTGATAACCATTCTGATCTAGGTTAGAGTGCACGCAGAGTGTTTCTTTTCTCTCTCTCTTTGGCAGCGACCTTTGACCGACCCTAGACTATGACTCAGTGACCAGGTTGACCGAACCTTCTTGAAATACTGGCTTTTGGATTGTCTATGTTGCATAAGTCATTACCACTCCTTTTACCCTTTGAATTTCTCAGAACACCCGTATTACTACGGACATCCACTTCTATTGGATAGATCCATCGTATGGTTATATACGAACTCGAAGGGACTTCTTCGAGGATGGATCCAGGTTCAGGAGAAATAGAATTGGTTTATTCAGTTGTCTTTTATTATCACCTTCTCTCAGGTTGCGAAGGCTCCTTGGTTTAGGAGAGTACACCTATTACGCTTATTGGATAGTCTTATTCCAAACCATAGGCAGGTGCCGAAGGGTAGGGAATGAAGAAAACCAATTAGCCTAAGTAGGGTGTGCAGAAGGTAATATGTAAAGACAAAATAAAGGGATTAGAAAGATGGCAAAGTAAATTGCGACTGTTATCATTCACGACCAAAACCGCGTACTTCATCGCCACTCCTGTTTCACCTTTAAAGGAATAAGGTATTGTTCAGTTGACTTTTATCATCACCTTCTCTCAAGATATGAGTACTCCTTGGTTTAGGAGGGTACACCTATTATGCTTACTGGATAGTCTTCTTCCAAACCATAGGCTGGTGCCGAACGGTAGGGAAGGAAGAAAACCATTTAGCCTAACGATGGTGTACAGAAGGTAACGACTAAAGACAAATAGAGGGATTTGGAGAGATGGCAAAGAGATATACGGTTGAAGTCATGAATTGGATTATGGAAAAGGCATTACTATGAATACCTGGATACCCCTACGAAACATTTTCATGTTTCAGTGCATCGTTAAAGGAAAATTGTTTTCCCGATTAGATACTTACTCCAAGGGTATGTATTTACCAGGTGTCATTCTCATATCTGTATGGTTTTACAGATGATGAGTGGGAGTAAGTTATTGGGAATTAGGTGATCATCCTCATTATATCGGAATTCATTGTAATTGGTGATATTTGAGGAAATCGCCAGGATACAGTTTTCAACGTACGATGCACAGGTTATGAGTTGTTTAACTCAGCGGACTTATACAGAGTATTGTATGTTGTCCAAGTGTTCTTCAGGACAAAGGGGTAGGTCCTCGTACTATGTTCTGTTTACTTATAACTTCTCTAGTTTTTAGACAAGTGTTTCGCAGAAATACAAGGTCTAAGTTTTGAGAAGTTGTGGGTATAAGAATAAAGTAGAGAACCACGTGTCACAAGTATCAGGATTCTTCAAAGAGATCGAAGATGTAGATTCTTGTGATTGGTATTTAGATGATAGTAATGGTTTTGAGAAACTTCTTTCTCTTTCGGGTTACTCATAATTGGATGGATTCCTAAGTTGAGTAATGCTGATTAGCCTCTTTCCATTAAGTTGATATGCACTGGAGACAGTTGCATGATTGAATCTGGTTCCAATTAAATAAGTGCCAAAGTTTCTATATTGGATATAGAATGGTTCATACCTTATAAGATCTTAAGGTACGGGGAGTTGTCCAGCTTATGCTTAAAACCAGACTCTGGAAAACTCAAGGCACGTTTCTGTAATGGCTGCTTATGGGTTGACCCTGGCTATGACGAGGGTTGATATTCTACCATTTGGAAGATCAATAGTGATATTGTTCTTGACTCGCCACAGTTTTAGTAAAATGGACTTTTTCAGAAAACAGTAGTGGGAGTATGGTAGAACTGGAAGTGATTCCAGAACCGCAAACGATTACGGAAAATTTAATAGGACCTATATATTCAATCAGGTTTGACATTCCATTAGCCACTCCGCAGATACGGTGGGTAACCTCAGACACCCGAGAGGTACTTCGGTAGCCTCAAGGATGATGACAGGGAGGTTCTTATCTACCCAGACTTGACACTACTGTTGTTCCAGGCTATGAGACCCGGTAGGAGGATTGTCATAGTCAGTGGGAGCAGCGGAAGCATAGTGGGCAAGATGCTTATATCTATTTATAGACTTGAGCAGTTATAGCGGAGATAGATCATCTAATTTTGATGTGACAGTCATAGGTTTGACTTCATCAGAATAGGGGATGGATCTGTTAAGATGGTAGTAGGGTGTGATGTCATGGTATCTGGATGACATACACAGAGTAGGAAGTAAAATTCCTATACTACGATCGGTTGTACTGTGGTCGTCGCACAGTTGTTTCTCCAGACAGGATATGGATATAATATTTGACATTCTGGTTTCTAGATCTATGGTTTTAGATCTGGATTTGGGTAGTTTCCCAATGTGAGTACTTTGACAGATATTCTAATGGTTTTTAGAATAGTTGACTCCTAGCATGGTGGTGTACCTGCAGGTGATGGAGTCACCCTCTCTAAAGGTGTCGTATAGACTAAAGGGAAGAGGGATGTGCATAATTGACAGATCACTTGCTTAGGCAACTGAGTCAATCATGAGATGTCAAGTACCACACCAGATGTTGTTTTTGCACTAGATGCAATAAGTTTGTATTAATCCAATCCTGGAGAAATATAAGGAAGCAGTTTTAGAACATAAGTACATGTTCTACGGATTTGATGACGGCAGCCTCTTTCGGGAGACGGTTATCATTCCAGGCTTCAAAGGTGACAGGGTTGACAGAGTGATTGTCAGAGTTATAGTTTTTCCCTCTGACGAAGAAGGACAGTATTGTGGACAGGTGGTCCAAGAGGATACTGTGGGTGGCATGGTGCCGGATACTGATTAGGTTCAGTGATCGATACAGTCTAAGAAGTTTGGATTTGGAGTTCATTTATAAACTAGGTCCCATCAGATATCCAGACATATTCTAAGACTGGTATTACTCGATTCGGGAGATGGCTTTCTCCGCGAACTTGAGATTTAGAGAGATATAGAAAGGAACATCTAGGCGGATCCACTCACTGAGGCTATTTCTCGAACACAATAGTTTTACAAACGAGCTTTGTGAAACTGATTAGTAGAGGAATTGGATGTTCGGTTTCACACGGGCTGTGAGTAGTCGACATCGCAATAATTAGCCTTGAGTGCAAGTGGGAGATAGTTAGAGATGGTGCCCTCATAGTCAATTATTGGATCACAGGTACGTGATTGCAATGATTGCGGAGGACCTATACCAGTAGGACAGTCTTACTCGAGATGATAGTATGCTATCTGGTTTGCCTTTATCAGTCGTGTACATGTTCAGGTGACTGATTACATGTTACACTTTGATAGAGCCCTTAGGATCTTGCTTTACTACCAACTGTATGATGTCGATCATATACGTGAGAGTTGGGTAGTTTACACGCATATCCTTAATTGTGGTCCCTAGTCGTGGGAGTTTCGAGACAGGGCATCGATACTCCGGAGTAGACTAGTGTATACAGTTGAGACCCCGACGAGGGGCGGTGGCCGGTCTCACAAGCCACTGGTGTCAGTTGGATCACCTAAGATGTATACAGGTGCACATTGGGTTATGAGTACACCGGACTGGACTCGCCGGGAATCTGCTAGTTGGTATTATACATATCGTCAGATAGCAGTTCCTTGGTGACATGTGTACAGGTTAGTTCATCGACCTGAGGTCGTCATTTGTCTCGTGTGAGTTCCCACTGTGCTTTGATTTCTACCCTACCACGGCTCAAAGGAGTCGTGCAAACAGGTAGCTTTTGGGAACAGTCCCGAGCCATATGGAGGCACGTGAGCGGATCGGCAGGGGATTCGTCTCTCCCGGTATTGGGGGCGAGATCGTGCTGTGTCTAGGAGAGCCATTACACAAAGCCCACGGCCGTGGCAGGAGATTTACTGGTAGGTACTCCAGTAGTATCTCAGGGTGTTATTGGGCTACACTCCGACACGACTTATACTGCTATTGGGGGTCTGACGTTACTAGCCCCTAGGCAGATATGCGATACTCATAGACGAACGGACCAGACTGTATATACATTGTCACTGTTAGGCTCAGTAGGATTTCCGGATGAGTTCGCTCATCGGCCTCCCTTGAGGTCAGTCCATGGGCAGCCGTTACGCATTGCTAGTGCCGCTGACGGTTTGTGGTTAAACCCACTGCCAGGGTACTGACGAGTCATTAGAGTCCCCCACAGACAGTTTCCTAAGTTCGGGCGAAACGTTGTAGAGGCCGTATGGTTTTATGGCAGGGTTCGGAAAATGCACGTGCGTTTACGCACGTGTCAGATTTCGGACAGATGATACTGGTCGGCTTTGGTTTAAGCCGGATCCAAGTATTATATTGAGTAGATATAATATCTTTGTCTCAGTTGCATTTGTGTTCGGTCGTAATACAAATGCGGGTATATTTATACAGTTACGGGGTTATCCTGAAAGTCGTTTCAGGATCACTTTTGGAAGTTGCCAGTTTCCAGTTTTCTATCAGCCGTATTTTAATATTCGGTTAAAGACGGATTTATCTTTTCTTGGATGAGGGTGAGTCATGCTTCTAGAAGGTTCTAGAAGTTTCTAGAAAGTGGTGACAAGGATTATGACTCATGCTTTGATTTCAATGATTCTTGTTTTTCCTTAAGATATTTGTTCTTGATATTTTGTCATGATAAGCTTCATGTTATGGTCACCACTTGCTCCTACCATCACCTCCCTCTTTGCTATAAGTGGCCGGCCCTCTCTCTCCTCTTCCACTCACTCACTTGAAATGATTATGGTTGCTAAAAAGAAAAGACCAAAGTTTTGGATGCATGGCAACTTCATTAACCGATCGTCCACGGACTTGGACGAAGTGGGACAAAGTCATCTACTCATTCTCTACATCATTCTTGGTCGTCTCTTTTAGCAAACTTGATGACCGAGTTGCCTCGAGTCAGAGGCGGGAGCCCGTTTAAAGAATCGTCGACGTGGTGCCACCTGGACGAGCAGATCGGAGATCGAAGAGATCGGAGCAGCCGCATCGGAGCGTGGGATGATGGTTAAAGAACGAAGGACTCGGATCGTTCGGTATAACCTTTCTACACTCTTTACAGTTTGTTAGTTTAGCAATAATGGCAGATCCGGGTTAAAGTATACGATAGCGCCAGTTAAAAAGTTTTTGTTCCGCATTTGGCGTCTGTAGACAGCCGGGGCGCTACCGTAGACTTACAATCGGGAATTTCAAGAGTTGAAATTTGAAGTGAGATTGCATACTTTCTATATGATAGTTGGATCCCGATCACACTGTGAGTAAAAGTTACACCCAGGAGAGTTTTGCACTTTACAATTAGCTAATCCAGTAGGTGTCTAGAAAGGTGTCAATAGGGTTACGCCTCTAGGAAAACGAGGTTTATTTTAATTAGGTTCATGCGAAAGCACGGGGAACCTCTCTCGGAGTACTGACACTGGCCTAGCCGGTTAGCGAACTTGTAGATTGCAATTAATCTTGGCTAATTTTCTTTATATATTTTGAAGGAAAATTTGATAAAAAGCAGTGGGAGACATCGATTAGATAAGATTAATAACCAATCTAATTATGCAAGAGCAATCGCTGAGTGTCTTCTTTTCTCTCTCCTAATGGCAGATACCTATGAAGGGACATAAGCTTTTATTACAAAAGAATAAACTCATGGGACCGAATTACAAAGATTGGCTAAGGAACGTAAATATTGCCCTGACCTATGATAAGGTCGGATACGTCCTGACTATTTCAGCCTCTCCTAGCCCAGGCCCTGATTCTTCAGTTGCGGATAAAGAAATCCGCAAGACATGGGATATAGACTGCGCAACAGCCAGGTGCCTCACGCTTGCCTCTATGAACAATGAACATCAGAAGCAGCATGAGAAGATTGATGTACAATCCATATTTCTCCATACAAAGGAGTTTTATGGAGAGCAATCTCCTACTCTCCGATACGAGGCATCCCGAAAGTTGTTTCAGATGCGTATGGCTGTTGGCATGTCAGTATGTGACCATGTATTGAAGATGATTGGACTTATCGAAGATCTAGAGAACCTGGGTTGGTAAATGGAGAACGAACTGTATATTGATATTGTTCAACAGTCCCTTCCCCCTGCCTTTGCTCAGTTCATTGTAAACTTCAACGTGCACAACATGGAGAAGTCCTTATCTGAACTCCTTAATATGTTGAGGAGTGCAGAGAGCATGCTAAAGGTAGCAAAAACTCGCGCTCTAATTGTCGGGCCATCTTCCTCCTCCATCCCGAAAGCCAAGGCTAAGGGAAAGAAGAAGAAGAATCCCATCAAGCCGAGAGGCGGAGTGAAAAAGGCACCGGGAAAGAACAAGATAGGGGCAACTGCGACAGGACGAGGGGAACGCTTCCACTGCCACCAGACTGGGCACTGGAAGAAAAACTGCATTGGATACCTGGTCGGCCTCGAGAAGAAGCATGGCGATCCTTCCACTTCATGTGTGTTTGTAACAGAAAACTGTTTTTCAATTAACTCCGCTTCCTGGGTATGAGATACTGTGTCAGGATGTCACATCTGCAATTATGTGCAGGGGCTGAGAAATAGCAGGTTTTTGAAAAATGGTGATCACACTCTCCGGGTTGGAAATGGTTCCTCAGTACATGCTACGGCAGTGGGAGAGTATCACATTGGTTTGCCGTCGGGTTGTATATTAGTTTTAAACCCATGTTGTTTTGTACCTTCGATGTTATGTAATATAATATTTGTATCGTTGTTGGACAATGCTGGATATAATTTTGTATTACAATCTAATGTTATGAAAATTAACCTTAATCAAGAGTTGATTCGGTCTGGTACATTAAATAACGGGATAAACGTCCTAAACCAGCACACAGTTTTCAATATACAACACACAAACAAAAGAAAGGTTTCAGACATAAATGAAGCTTTCATTAGGCATTGTAAACTTAGTCATATTAACGAGACAAGACTAACCAAGCTACATAGAGATGGATATTTAAATCCGTTTGAATATAAATCTTATGCGACTTGCCAGTCTTGTATCAAAAGTAAAATGACCAAAACTCCGTTTATTGGACACGGAGAGAGAGCTACTGAACTTTTAGGCCTCATATATAGTGATGTATGTGGACCAATGTCTACACATGCGAGAGGTGGTTTTTCGTACTTCATAACTTTCACTGATGATTTCTCGAGACTCGGGCACGTCTTCTTGTTGAAACATAAGTCCGAAGCCTTAGAAAAATTCAGGGAGTATAAATCTGAAGTAGAAAAACAAACAGGTTTGAGTATCAAGAAACTTCGATCGGATCGAGGAGGTGAGTATCTAAGCTTAGAGTTTCTAGATTTCCTAAAAGAGAATGTGATTCTTTTTCAGCTCACTCCTCCGTACACACCACAGCACAACGGTGTGTCAGAATGAAGAAATCGTACACTATTAGATATGGTACGATCTATGATGAGAGATGCTGAGTTACTAATATCATTCTGGGGGCACGCATTGGAGACTTCGATTTATCTATTGAATAGGGTTCCGACTAAAACCGTGTCTACCACTCCATATGAGATATGGTATGGGAAGAGAGCATCTCTTAAAAGAGTTAGGATATGGGGTTGTCCGTTTTTTGTGAAAAAACAGAATCCGGACAAACTCGAGACACGACCGGTTTTGTGTAAATTTGTGGGATATCCAAAACACTCGTATGGATATCTTTTCTACCATAAGGAGGAACAAAGGGTGTTTGTTTCTCAGTATGGCACATTTTTAGAAAATGAATTTTTTACAAATGATACTGATGGCAATGCGGTAGAACTGGAAGATATTCCTGATATACAAACAATTACTGATGATTTGGTTGAACCTGAGGTTTCAATAGAACCTGACAAACCTCAGCCACTCCATAGATCTAGTAGGACTTCTCGCCCACCTGATAGATACTACGGTTTTCTAATTGATAGTGATAGAGAAGATTGCATCATGGATGATGATGATCCTACTAGTTTTCAGCGAACTATCATGAGTGGTGACTCAGTGAAGTGGCTGGATGCACACCAACAAAGTATGGACTTTGGAGGTTGCACCTTCTGGAGTAAAACCCATAGGGTGCAAATGGATCTTTAAGAGAAAGATCGGTGTGGATGGTCAGGTGGAGACCTATAAAGCTAGGCTGGTCGCAAAAGGATTTCGTCAAAGACCAGGCTTGGAATATGATGAAACCCTTTCACCAGTCGCGATGCTCATATCTATTCGGATCCTGCTTGCTATAGATGCTCACTATGATTATGAGATCTGGCAGATGGATGTTAAAACGGAATTTCTAAATGGTGACTTAGAAGAATGCGTTTTTATGGATCAGCCAGAAGGCTTCATTGATAGTGGGAGCACCGGAAAATCTTGCAGGTTGCTTAAATCCATCTATGGATTAAAGCAGGTATCATGGAGTTAGAACATCTGACTTGATGATACAATCAACGAGTTTGGTTTTATCAAAAATATAGATGAACCATGTATTTATAAAAGGATTGTAGAGAGTACTACTACATTCCTCGTATTATACGTGGACGACATTCTCTTGATAGGAAATGATGTTTCGATGATACAATCGGTCAAACTATTCTTATCGCAGAGGTTCTCCATGAAAGACTTGGGTGATGCCTCGTACATTCTGGGGATTAAGATTTATAGAGATAGATCTAAGAAATTATAGGGATTGTCCCAATCGAGATACATTGACACCATACTAAAGAGGTTTAGTATGGAAGATTCCAAGCGAGGTAATTTACCCGCTTGTCACGGGATCATCCTCTCCAAAGAGATATCTTTAAAGACTGATGAGGAGAGGGATCGCATGAGCACTATACCCTACGCTTCGGCAGAAGGATCTATAATGTATACGATATTGTGTACTTTCCTTGATGTAGCTTATGCACTGAGTGCAATAAGCAGGTATCAATCCAATCCAGGGGAGAAACACTGGACTGCTGTGAAGAACATTCTGAAGTACTTGAGAAGAACTAAAGAAATGTTCTTGGTGTATAGTAATGGAGCTCTCCAAATGGAGGGCTTTACCGAATCCAGCTTCGAGAGCGACAAGGATGTTAGTAAGTCCATCTCAGGGTTTGTATTTACCCTAAATGGATGGGCGGTATATTCGAATAGTTCGAAGAAAGATACCGTTGCTGACTACACGATGGAAGATGAGTATATTGCTGCTAATGATGCCGCAAAAGAGGCAGTCTGGATGATGAAGTTCATTTTTGAACTTCAGGTGGTTCCATCCATTGCTAATCCAATACCTCTGTATTGCGATAACAATGGAGCCATGGCTTTAGCAAAGGAACCGAGGTCCCATCAGAAATCCAGACATATCTTGAGGCGGTATCACCTCATCAGGGAGATAGTGGATTGCCAGGATATCGAGGTACGGAGAGTAGATACGAAATACAACACAGCAGATCCATTCACCAAGGCCATGCCTCAAGTCCGGTTTGAGAAACTGTTCGAGCTGTTAGGCATGCGGTACGCCAGCAACTGGTTCTAGTGTAGACAGTGGGTACTTATTGCACCAACTACAGGCCTTAGTGCAAGTGGGAGATTGTTAGATATGTATGCCCTAGAGGCCTGTATTTTATAAGATGCTAGGCATGTATATGTACAGAAAAAATCTTTGCTCGAAATTATAATATGCTATCAGGTTTATCTTCATCTTAACATGTGATGTGTTGTATTTCATATCATTATATGCATGTTGATGAAGCCCTTAGGATTATGCTTGACTACCAGGATTATGATGTAGATCATATTAGTGGGGCCTGGGCAGTCTATAAGCATATCCTTTAATTGTTTCTAGTCGAGGGTATATCGAGATAGGGCATCGATATTACCACAGTAGACTAGTGTGTACGTTTCTTGTCCCTGGGGGCGATGGTTGATCCAACAACCATTGGTGTTTAACATCAAAGATTGTACACAGGTGCTCATTGGAGAATGGGTACACTGAACAGGACTCGCCGAGAACTCCTAGATGGTATATATACCTATTATCAGATAGCAGTTCTCTGGTGACACTTCTACAGGTTAGTCTGTAGACCCGAGATCGTCATAGCCTCTTGTGTGATTCCCACTGTGCATTGATTTCCTCCCTACCATGGCTCTACTGAGTCATGCAAACAGGTGGATTTTGGGTACAATCCCAAATCGCATAGATGCAGTGAGCGATAGGAGGGGTTTCATCTCTCCCGGTATAGGGAGTTGATGTCGTGCTATACTTGATCGGCCATAACAGCAAATCCCTAGCCAGGTTTCTCGAGATTTACTGATAAGTGTTATCAGTAGTTTCTCGAACCGTTATGGGCTGTAAATCAGCATGACTTATAAAGTTACCGGGGTCTAACATTTACCACCCCTAGACTTCATATGCGACGTATCAGACGAAAAGACCGGATTGTACGGTAAGTGTTGCTTACAAGCTCGTTAGGGTTGGGATGAGTTCGCTCGTCGGCCACCTCTTTTTCGTCTTGTACCTGTGTAGCCGTTACGCACAGCTAGTGCCGCTGACGTGCTTATGGTTAAACCCAATGCCAGCGTGTAAGTGTACGGTAGCGCCTCGGCCGTTTGTACGAGGCCAAAATGCGGAAACGAAAAACTTTTTCAAACTAGAAACCGGCGCTATCGTATGCTTAAAACCCGGATCGAACCATTAACCTACGACTAGCTATCTAGAGAAGGGATAGAAAGCTATACCGATCGATTCGTGTCCTTCGGTCTTCGGCCATCATCCCAAGCTCCTCGCGGCATCTCTGGTCTCTATTTCCTCGGCGGAAAGGGCACCACATCTACGAGCCTTTTTATGCGCTCCTGCTTCATCCGAAGCAACTCGGGCACGAAGTATGCTAGCCGACGTGTCCAAGGTGTTGTAGAGAATGTTTGTGATCACTTTGTCTGTTGCATCCATTGCTTGGAAGGAGGTTGAAGGTGTTGCCATTAATGGAAGCTATAAGCTACAGGAAGAAGAAGAAGAAGAAGAGAAGCTTTTCTTTTCCTTTTGTTGTTCTTGTGATGAAAAAGACAGAGTGAATCAAAAATACAAAACCAAACCATATGTCATGGCAGCCCCCCTCTCTCTCTTCTTCAAATCAAGACACAAATCAATCCACTAATGTGACATTTTTCACAAAGAAGAGACCATGAGTCATAATATATGTCCATGTCACATTAATGCATCTCATGATGTATTCTAGCTCATTATTTCCATAATCAAACATTAATCCAAATGTTTGCCACAAAAAAAAGATACGGCAACATTTAAAGTAAACTCGTGACGGATCACAAGGATACTCCTCACCTGTATATACATACCTGCATCCGCATTCCGAATGAATGCGAATGCGAAGAGACTAAAGTAATCCAACAAATCTAATACTAGGATCCGGCTTAAACCAAAGCCCACTAGTATGATCTGTCTGATCATGATCCGTGCAATAGCGCACGTATAAGATCGAACCCTGCCATATATCATACGGCCTCTACAACGTTTCGCCCGAAACTTGAGAAACTGGTTGTGGGGGACCCTAAAGACTCGTCAAAACTTTGGCTGTGGATTTAACCACTAGCACGTCAGAGGTATTAGCCGTACGTAACGGGCTACCAGGTATTGACCAAAAGGGAGTTCGATGAGCGAACTTATCCTGACTCCCTACTGAGCCTGTCAGTGACAATATCCGTACAGTCCGGTCCGTTCGTCTATGAGCATCGCATGTCGGGCCAAGGGTGTTGGTAAAAGTCAAACCCCCAAAAAGCGGTACAAGTCGTGTCGGAGTGTAGCCCAGAACATCCTGAGATACTACTGGAATACCTACCAGTAAATCTCTTGTCTTGGCCAAGGACTTCGTGTAGTGGCTCTCCTAGACATAGCGCGACCTCACCCCCAATACCGGGAGAGACGAACCCCTGCCGATCCGCTCACTGCCTCCATGTGGCTCGGGACTGTACCCAACTAAAACCTGTTTGCATGACTTCTTTGAGCCGTGGTAGGGTAGTAATCAAAGTACAGTGGGAACTCACACGAGACAAATGACGATCTCAGGTTGATGAACTAACCTGTACACTTGTCACCAGGGAATTGCTATCTGACTCTAGGTATAATACCAAGTAGCATGTTCCGGGGGAGTCCTGTCCGGTGTACTCATAACCCAATGAGCACCTGTATACATCTTAGGTGATCCAACTGACACCAATGGCTTGTGAGACCAGCCACCGCCTGTCACGGCCCGAATCTTTCGACCCGTGACCAGCACTTAACCCCGCTACGTCTACAGGCGTAACGCGACTAAGTAAGCCGAACCCAGAAATCAAAACCATAAATAAGTAGCGAGTGTTGAAAACATTTAGTTAAAACATTAAAAGAAAAACCTTAAATAATTCAATAAGTTCTTTTAAAGTTACGTAAACATTTAAATAATTTTGGCAGCATTTCCTTTGTAAAAGTAGCCCCGAGACCGGGTATAAAACAGGATATGAGTGAAAATGAGATATAATGAAACAAAACATTCCCAAACGGGAGCAATCACGCCCAACGGCGGAAACCATCATCACAAGAGTAATATACGACGTCGTAGCGAAGAATAAGAAATAATTAAACATCACAGAAATATAAACTGCATAAAAAAAACAGTTGGCTCCCACGAGCTCGACACCAGAGTACAAAATATACATCATCGTCCTCACACAGTATCTAAGTCCAGTACATAAATGGTAGATGGAGGATACTAGATACAAAAGAGATACAATAAAAATAGTCAGATACCACAACCCACCTAAATGCAAAACAGCACTCGCCGCAGCTGTAGTGGTATCTGTAGCCAAAAGATGCAAAAGTCAGCCTGCCGCGACTACGTTGAGGGGCAACCTGCAGATACTGTGGCACAACGGGGGTGAGTTGCCAACTCGTGAATAGAGATAACAAATAAAGGTAATCGCGAGCATGCACGTACTGTGCTACTCTAACAAATGCCAGCAAGTAAGATCTATATGCGACAAGCTGTTGGTGCAATAATCATGCAAATGCTCTGTCAGGTAAAATAACTACAGGATGAGATATATGATGATCAATACTGAGCATGGAATAAACAACATCTACACAGAATATCAACGTGGAAAATAATCGGTGCCCAAAACTGCACCCAAATCCGAAATAGCTCAGGCGCCGGCACACCCATCGGCCCTCAAATCCTGTAAATATCTGAGAAATCACGAGTGCCCAACATCGGCACTCAAAATATCATAAAATACTCGTGTCCAGCATTGACACGCAAATCCTCATATATCGGGCTCCGTCAGTCCGGATCAGCCCACGGGCCCCGTCTGCGGTATCGGCCCCCGGCCCCGGCAGTACGGATCATCCCGCATCCATCTCTCGACTCTGGACAGTATCCTCCGGATAACCGCCAGGTCCAACCAATCACCGGTAGGTACTCGCCACCCAGCCAGGCTCATTATCTACTCCACGAAAAACATTTCTCGCCCCGGGGAACCATACCGGGTCCACCACGAACCCGCAAACGGATCATCCATCTCCTCGAATCGGGTTTCAAGCACACGTCTCAGCACCGAGAAAACGCGTGGTGGACGCACCAAAATATCATATCATGAGGAACCGGGTTTTCAAATAGTGCATCTTTTCTTAAAAATCCCACGGTCCTCAAAACCAGAAATCACATGAAAATCCAACACCAAGAAGTAAAACTAATGCGATGTGCCATGTACATCAATCCATGATATAGGTATAAGGGAAAACCGCTTTTAAAATAGTTTCCGTTTTTAAAGATATCATGCGGCTCCAAATTTCCGTGAAAATCCTATCGAATCATATGTGAAATGAACTGCAGCAATATAATCATGGCAGTTCTACAGTGAGTGTGTCATGGCAATTACTAACGGTGTGTGTAACATGCAGATTAGTGCTCGTGCAACATGAACCGTTAGTAATAGTGCCGTGTTCTATAAATTCTAAGTTTACATACAGCAGGGAATGCAATATGCAATGACAGTCCATGAGGTAAATGCAACATATAACAATAAGGTCCTATCAGCCCTGACGCATACGCCATGCGGGCGATATCCCCGTAGATGTTAAATCTACTCACCGAACTCTCGTGCTAAGTGTAGCCGACGACTTGCTTCCCCTTCTTCGCAGCATCCGTCTCACTGGCTTGTGAACCTAGAATCATACTATATATCACACATAAGCTCAAATCCACGAAAACGTGATATTAAGGTCAAACTAGAAACCCGTGTCGCAAACCAATCGCGCGTGTGCACGATACGCTAAAACGTGTGATCACGAGCCTGAAACTACCCTGACGCGTCGCGATACGCAGAAACCCAAAACCCATACACGTATCACGCGTGTCGCGAAGGTTTAGAAACACGGAAAACAGGTATTTAGCCCCATATTTTTCTACAGTAAGAATCAAACAAAATTGCACGTGCCATGAGTCTAAGGGTTGTAGCAGACACCTATAGGACCAAACCCTAACCCATTCCCTCCCCATCTGGCCGCAATTTGCGGCCAGAAACAATATTCCGGCGGCCTGCACAAGAGGTATGGGGGTCGGGTTCTACCTGGGGGATCAGCACCTAACCACTATACTGTAGTCATCTCAAAATTAATCTGAACTCACCGGGTCGATAGCAGTTTACAGAAAGTCAAAATTTGCTTAAAAACGACGAATTTGCATCAAATAGGGATCTGGTGGTAATTTAGTGCAATTGGGGGCTAAGCTGGGTTAAAAAGGCCCTAACAACACTCCATCAACCTACTAAAACCAAATCATACTTCACTTGCTCCAGGTTCCCACTAATCACCACATATCGCACTAAAACGCACCAATAACCACTAATCGAAGCTAAACTATACTAAATGAGTAAACTAGGGAGTAAGTTCAGGAAGTATACCCCACACTCGACCCTAGGGAGCTGGAGGAAGAAGAAGGAGTGGAGGGAAGGAGCTGCAGCTGGAGTTGTGGCTGTTGCTGCTGCTAGCTGCTGCTACTGCTGCTCACTGGTGCTGTTGCTGCTGCTGGGATGCCTGCTGCTGCTGCTGTGGATGCTTGCTGCTGCTGCTGCTGCTGTGGAGGTAAGTGTGTGTGTGTGTGTGTGTGAGAGTGAGGTTGAGAGAAAAGAACAAAAGAATGAGAGGGAATCATAACTCCAATTGTCAACCTCTCCACTCTCTCTCTTCATTAATTGCAAGCATGGCTTTTGCCATGATGCATTCTCTCTCTCTCTCATTCTCACCAAGTCAACGCCCAAAAGAAAAAAATTCAAATTAAAACCACCATCAATTAACTAAATAAACTTAATTAAAACCCAAAAGACTTAATCCTCATGATTAAACCCACCATGGTTGCTAATCATGGTATTACTTCATTTAAAAAACCTAGTTTGCTTGCACATGTGTGTGCAAGCGTAGGAAAATTCCAGAAAAATATTTATTAAATTAGAAAAAATATTTGAAACACAATTTGGTAAACTTTTTATTAAAAACCCTTTATTTAAATATAAATAGTCACTAAACACATCCTAATGTGTTACAATCTCTCTCCCTTAAAGAAATTCGTCCCCGAATTTCAAAATCTAACTATACGTACCTTCGAAAAGACGGGGATACTTCTTCCTCATCTCGCTTTCGGTCTCCCAAGTCACCTCCTCACTTCCCTGACCGCGCCAAAGTACTTTGACTGATGGGATGTCCTTCGATCTCAATTTCTTCACTTGTCGATCCAAGATCATCACCGGCTGCTCTGCATAGGAAAGGTCGCGCTCAAGCTGGATCGTCGGGTGCTGAATCGCATGCGAAGGATCATGAAGATATCTACGGAGTATCAAAACGTGAAATACGGGGTGCACATCTGGAAAACTGGGCGGAAGGGCTAATCGGTATGCAACTGCACCAACACGCTCTAGGATCTCGAAGGGGCCCACATATCTGGGACTGAGCTTCCCCTTCTTCCCAAACCTCATCACACCTTTCATTGGGGAGACCCTCAAGAAAACATGATCACCAACAGAAAACTCAAGTCTGCGTCGCCGACGGTCCGCATAAGATCTCTGCCTACTCTGGGCTGCTCTCATCCTATCGCGAATCAACTGGATCTTCGTGGTCGTCTCCTCAACAATCTGTGGCCCTAAGATACTGCTCTCACTGAGCTCTGTCCAACAGGTGGGCGATCTGCATCTCCTCCCATAAAGAGCCTCAAATAGTGCCATCTGAATGGTCTCCTAGTAGCTGTTATTGTAAGAGAACTCTACCAAGGGCAAGTGATGATCCCAGCTACCTCCGAAATCTAATACACATGCTCTGAGCATGTCCTCGAGAGTCTAAATGTCCGCTCTGACTATCCGTCGGTCTGCGGATGAAATGCTGTGCTGAAACTCAAGCGAGTGCCCAAAGCCTCCTGAAGCCTCTGCCATAATCGGCTGGTAAACTGGGTGCCTCTGTCGGACACAATACACATTGGGACTCCATGCAGTCGTATAATCTCGTCGATGTAGATCTGGGCATACTGAGTAAATCCGAAAGTCGTCTTCACTGGTAGGAAGTGAGCCGCTTTCGTCAAACGATCCATGATCACCCAGATAGAGTCATACCCTCGACTAGTCCTGGGTAGACCCACAATGAAGTCCATAGAGATCTGCTCCCATTTCCACTCCGGAATGGGTAACGGCTGTAGCTCTCCCACGGGCCTCTGGTGCTCAGCCTTGACTTGCTGACAAGTCAGGCATCTCGACACAAAATCTGCGATGTCTCTCTTCATTCCGTCCCACCAGTAAACACCTCTCATGTCATGGTACATCTTGGTGGAACCGGGATGAACACTATATACCGATCGATGTGCCCCTTCAAGAATCTCGTGCCACAGTCCCTCAGCATCTGGTACGCACATTCTAACTCCAAATCGTAGTACCCCCTGATCATCGATCACGAATTCGGAAAATCTGCCCTGTCCAATCTGTGCCATGATCTCCAAACATCGGTCATCACTGTGCTGTGCCTCATGCATGCGGTCAAGTAACTGTGGGCGTGCACGAACATACGCGATCTTTCCTCCAATCGGCGTGAACTCGAACTGTATCCGGCTGTCGCATAATATCTGCCAATCTGCCGATGACTGCCCCTGTACTGCGCTCAAACAAGATAGACTACCCCCGGGCCTCCTGCTCAAAGCATCCGCCACCACATTTGCCTTGCCCGGGTGATACAAGATCTCGCAGTCGTAATCCTTCACTATCTCCATCCATCGGCGTTGTCTAAGGTTCAGGTCTCGCTGCTGAAATATATACTTTAAACTCTTGTGATCCGTGAATATCTGGCATGACTCGCCGTATAGGTAATGTCGCCAGATCTTAAGTGCAAAGACCACTGCAGCCATCTCCAAATCGTGAGTGGGATAGTTCTGTTTATATTTCTTCAATTGCCGCGAAGCATACACGATCACCCTGTCATGCTGCATCAGAACACACCCTAGCCCCACTAGAGAAGCATCACAATATACCACAAATCCACCTGACCGTGAAGGCAAAGATAATACTGGCGCCGTAGTCAGCCGAGTTCGTAGCTGCTAAAAACTGTGCTCGCACTCCTCCGTCCAATCGATATGAACCCCCTTCCGGGTCAACCCGGTCAAAGGTGTAGCAATACTGGAGAAGTCCTGCACAAATCGCCTGTAGTAACCGGCCAACCCCAAAAAGCTGCGAATCTCCGTAACCGATGTGGGTCTGGGCCAACACTGAACGGCCTCGATCTTCCTCGGGTCCACACATATACCGCCTTGTGAAATCACATGCCCCAAGAAGTCTACGCTGTCCAGCCAGAAAGCACACTTGGAGAATTTTGCATATAGCTAGTGCTCCCTCAAAGTCTGCAGTGTAATCTGCAGGTGCCGCTCGTGCTCCTCACTACTCCGGGAATACACCAAGATATCGTTAATGAAGACTATGATGAACAGATCCAAATATGGCCGGAAAATACGGTTCATCAAGTCTATGAATGCTGCTGGTGCATTGGTGAGTCCGAACGACATCACCAAAAACTCATAATGGCCGTAGCGCGTACGGAAAGCTGTCCTGGGAATGTCCTCCTGTCGAAACCGCAGCTGATGATAGCCCGATCGTAAATTGATCTCGAAAAGTATCCTGCCCCCTGAAGCTGGTCGAACAAATCGTCGATATGCGGCAAAGGATATCTGTTCCGCACTGTAACCCTGTTCAGCTGGCGATAGTCGATACACAGACGCAAACTGCCGTCCTTCTTCTTGACGAACAAGACTGGAGCATCCCAAGGAGAAACACTGGGTCGAATAATTCCCTTATCCAGCAAATCTTGCAACTGACCCTTCAACTCTCGAAGTTCCGCCGGGGCCATACGATAAGGCGGTATGGAAATAGGCCCCGTGCTAGGAACCAAATCAATACAGAAAGAAATGTCATGCTTGGGCGGTAGCCCAGGAAGCTCGTCAGGGAACACATCAGGAAACTCGCTAACAACCGGAACCTGATCCAATGGAACCTCTGTAGCACTAGCATCGCAAACATAAGCGAGAAATCCCTAACATCCCTTCCTCAAAAGCTGTCCAGCGCGAAAAGAAGAAATCACACAGTGTGGGACGGCACCACGGTCCCCCAACACAACAAAAACCGACTCGCCGGGAAAAGAAAATCTAACTGTCTTCTCACGGAAGTCCACAGAAGCATAGCACGTGGCTAACCAATCCATGCCTAAAAGAACGTCGAAGTCCAACATCTCGATAAGGATCAAGTCGACAAGCAACTCTCTCTCGTCAATACAGACGGTACAGGATCCGAACACGTGGCTAGCAACAAACGACTCTCCCATAGGAGTGGTCACAACAAGCGGCTGATCCAGCAAACCGGACTCTCTACCCAAACTCGGCACAAAGTGTGTGGATACGTACGAGTGCATGGATCCGGGATCGAACAACACGTGTGCATCAACAGAACATACTGAAAGGATACCTAAAACCACTGCATTGTATGCCTGTGCGTCCTGATGCGTCAAAGCAAAGACCCGTGCCTGTCCACCACCTGTGACTGACTGCCCTCTGCCTTGGTCATCCCATCCTCTCTGAGCAACTCCTCCACGCCCACGACCTCTCTGAGTATGAGTCTGACGCGGAACAACGGTAGGTACAACAGGCAACGCCCTCTGGGGTGGTGAAGGTGGTAAAGTAACATGCGGTGCTGCCGCCTCCCTCCGGTGTATCTCAGGACAATCTCTAACGAGGTGAAGTAGACTGCCGCATCTAAAGCAACCCCGCGACGACTGCTGACTCTCCTGGGGATACGAACTAAACATCTGGCCTCATCCCGAATCTCTGCTACTCCTCGTACCAGAACGATACCTGTCGCGGCGTCTGAATGACTGCCTCCGTGCGGATATACTAGTACGAACTCTCTTCGGCTCTGGAATTACCGAAGTCTCAGCAAGGCGCTCCTCGACTAATAGGGCTGCGTCTACAGCTGCTGCATATGTCTTGTAATGCTGCGCGCTGATCGCAAGGAACGGTGGTGTAAGCAAGCCTCGAACAAATCTCTTGACTCGCAACTCCTCGGTAGCCACTAAATACGGGGCATAAACTGCTAGCTCTGTAAACAACACGGCATACTATGCCGCTGTCATCTCTGGCGTCTGGCGCAAGGACTCAAATCTGCGTGCTCGGGCATCCCTAGTACTCTGGGGAAGGAAACGGGCTAGAAATACTGTCACAAACACCGTCCAGGTCATAGGAGGAAGACCTGCCGCTCTGCCCTTCTCAACTGAATCACACCACTTCTGCGCAAGACCTTCAAAGCGAAAGCTCGCGAACTCAACCCATCTCGCATCTGCTCATCTGAGGGAATGGCATATCCGGGCCATCCTGTCGATGAAAGACTGTGGGTCCTCGGCTGTATCGGTGCCTATGAAGACCGGAGGCTTCAGCCTCATGAACTCTGATAGCGATACTGTAATCACCTCCGTGGCTGCAGGGGCAACTGGCTGTGCGATAGGTACCATCGCGGTCTCTGGAACGGGTGGAGCTACCTCTGGTCGCTGCGCTCGAAGCGTCTCAACTAGCAATCGTATCATCCGGCGCATCTCCTGCATACTGGATCCCACAGTCTGGCGCATCTCCTGCTTACCAGCCCGTAGCATGGTGATCTGATCTTTCATGGGAGGGACAGTCTGCACGGGTACAACGGGTGCACTGCCCGGATCAGTCCACTTCTCGGACAAGTCAACTCGAATCTCGGCCCTCGCGGCCGTTCTCTGCACCCTCGTAGTCTTTGGCAGCATAATGGCTCAAAGGAAATTAGGATTCGATAAGAATACGGAAATCGAATCACAAGAATATATATACCCAAGAAGGAATTTAAATCAATAAGTCCTAAGGTCGCCTTGGCGGAGTATCGTGTCGTGAGTATGCCGCGGAACATACACACACTATGCCACTCTGCTTCAGCTACCTACTCCATCATACCAAGGTCATCCTACACTCCGAAAGGTAAAACCTACGCTCTAATACCAACTTTGTCACGACCCGAATCTTTCGACCCGTGACCGGCACTTAACCCCGCTACGTCTACAGGCGTAATGCGACTAAGTAAGCCGAACCCAGAAATCAAAACCATAAATAAGTAGCGAATGTTGAAAACATTTAGTTAAAACATTAAAAGAAAAACCTTAAATAATTCAATAAGTTCTTTTAAAGTTACGTAAACATTTAAATAATTTTGGCAGCATTTCCTTTGTAAAAGTAGCCCCGAGACCGGGTATAAAACAGGATATGAATGAAAATGAGATATAATGAAACAAAACATTCCCAAACAGGAGCAATCACGCACAACGGTGGAAACCATCATCACAAGAGTAATATACGACGTCGTAGGGAAGAATAAGCAATAATTAAACATCACAGAAATATAAACTGCATAAAAAACAGTCGGCTCCCACGAGCTCGACACCAGAGTACAAAATATACATCATCGTCCTCACACAGTATCTAAGTCCAGTACATAAATGGTAGATGGAGGATACTAGATACAAAAGAGATACAATAAAAGTAGTCAGATACCACAACCCACATAAATGCAAAACAGCTCTCGCCGCAGCTGTAGTGGTATCTGTAGCTAAAAGATGCAAAAGGTAGCCTGCCGCGACTACGCTGAGGGGCAACCTGCAAATACTGTGGCACAACGGGGGTGAGTTGCCAACTCGTGAATAGAGATAACTTATAAAGGTAATCGTGAGCATGCACGTACTGCGCTACTCTAACAAATGCCAGCAAGTAAGATCTATATGCGACAAGCAGTACGTGCAATAATCATGCAAATGCTCTGTCAGGTAAAATAACTACAGGATGAGATATATGATGATCAATACTGAGCATGGAATAAACAACATCTACACGGAATATCAACGTGGAAAATAATCGGTGCCCAAAACTGCACCCAAATCCCAAATAGCTCAGGCGCCGGCATACCCATCGGCCCTCAAATCCTGTAAATCATTGAGAAATCACGAGTGGCCAATATCGGCACTCAAAATATCATAAAATACTCATGTCCAGCATCGACACGCAAATCCTCATATATCGGGCTCCGTCAGTCCGGATCAGCCCACGGGCCCCGTCTGCTGTATCGGCCCTCGGCCCCGGCAGTACGGATCATCCAGCATCCATCTCTCGACTCTGGTCAGTATCCTCCAGATAACCGCCAGGTCTAACCAATCACCGGTTGGTACTCGCCACCCAGCCAGGCTCATCGTCTACTCCACGAAAAACATTTCTCGCCCCGGGGAACCATTCCGGGTCCACCACGAACCCACAAACGGATCATCCATCTCCTCGAATCGGGTTTCAAGCACACGTCTCAGCACCGAGAAAACGCGTGGTGGACGCACCAAAATATCATATCACGAGGAACCGGGTTTTCAAATAGTGCATCTTTTCTTAAAAATCCCACGGTCCTCAAAACCAGAAATCACATGAAAATCAAACACCAAGCAGTAAATCCAATGCGATGTGCCATGTACATCAATCCATGATATAGGTATAAGGGAAAATCGCTTTTAAAATAGTTTCCGTTTTTAAAGATATCATGCGGCTCCCAATTTCCATGAAAATCATATCGAATCATTTTTGAAATGAACTACAGCAATATAATCATGGCAGTTCTACAGTGAGTGTGTCATGGCAATTACTAACGGTGTGTGTGTAACATGCAGATTAGTGCTCGAGCAACATGAACCGTTAGTAATAGTGCGGTGTTCTATCAATTCTAAGTTTACATACAGCAGGGAATACAATATGCAATGATAGTCCATGAGGTAAATGCAACATATAACAATAAGGTCCTATCAGCCCTGACGCATACGCCATGCGAGCGATATCCCCGTAGATGTTAAATCTACTCACTGAAGTCTCATGCTATGTGTAGCCGACGACTTGCTTCCCCTTGTTCGCAGCGTCCGTCACACTCGCCTGCGAACCTAGAATCACACAATATATCACACATATGCTCAAATCCACGAAAACGTGATATTAAGGTCAAACTAGAAACCCGTGTCCCAAACCAATGGCGCGTGTGCGCCATACGCTAAAACGTGAGATCACGCGCCTGAAACTACCCTGACGCGTCGCGATACGCAGAAACTCAAAACCCACACAAGTATCACGCGTGTCGTGAATGTTTAGAAACACGGAAAACGGGTATTTAGCCCCAGATTTTTCTACAGTAAGAATCAAACAAAATTGCACATGCCATGAGTCTAAGGGTTGCAGGAGACACCTATAGGACCAAACCCTAACCCATTCCCTCCCCATCTAGCCGCAATTTGCGGCCAGAAACAATATTCCGGCGGCCTGCACAAGAGGTATGGGGGTCGGGTTCTACCTGGGGGATCAGCACCTAACCACTATACTGTAGTCATCTCAAAATTAATCTGAACTCACCGGGTCGATAGCAGTTTACAGAAAGTCAAAATTTGCTTCAAAACGACGAATTTGCATCAAATAGGGATCTGGTGGTATTTTAGTGCAATTGGGGGCTAAGCTGGGTTAAAAAGGCCCTAACAACACTCCATCAACCTACTAAAACCAAATCATACTTCAGTTGCTCCAGGTTCCCACTAATCACCACATATTGCACTAAAACGCACCAATAACCACTAATCGAAGCTAAACTATACTAAATGAGTAAACTAGGGAGTAAGTTCAGGAAGTATACCCCACACTCGACCCTAGTGAGCTGGAGGAAGAAGAAAGAGTTGAGGGAAGGAGCTGCAGCTGGAGTTGTGGCTGTTGCTGCTGCTAGCTGCTGCTACTGCTGCTCACTGGTGCTGGGATGCCTGCTGCTGCTGCTGGGATGCCTGCTGCTGCTGCTGTGGATGCTTGCTGCTGCTGCTGCTGCTGTGGAGGTAAGTGTGTGTGTGTGTGTGAGAGAGAGTGAGGTTGAGAGAAAAGAACAAAAGAATGAGAGGGAATCATAACCCCAATTGTCAACCCCTTCACTCTCTCTCTTCATTAAATGCAAGCATGGCTTTTGCCATGATGCATTCTCTCTCTCTCTCATTATCACCAAGTCAACACCCAAAAGAAAAAAATTCAAATTAAAACCACCATCAATTGAATAAATAAACTTAATTAAAACCTAAAAGACTTAATCCCCATGATTAAACCCACCATGGTTGCTAATCATGGTATTAACTCATTTAAAAAACCTAGTTTACATGTACATGTGTGTGCAAGCCTAGGAAAATTCCAGAAAAATATTTATTAAATTAGGAAAAATATTTGAAACACAATTTGGTAAACCTTTTATTAAAAACCCTTTATTTAAATATAAATAGTCACTAAACACATCCTAAGGTGTTACAGCGCCCCTCGTCGGGGTCTTGACTGTATACCCTAGTCTACTAATGGAGTATCGATGCCCAGTCTCGAAACTCCCACGACTAGGGACCACTTTAAGGATGTGCTTATAGACTACCTAACTCTCACGTATATGATCGCCATCATACTGCTGGTAGTCAAGAAAGAATCCTAAGGGCTCTATCAATGTGCAATAGTGACCTGTAAGGTCACCTAAAGCAGTACACGATGATAAAGACAAACCATGATAGCATACTATTCTCTATCAACGTTTAATAGTGAACCACAATGTCGCCTAAAACATGTACACGATGATAAAGACAAACCAGATAGTATACAAATCTCTCGAGTAAGGCTGCCCTACCGGTATAAGACCTCCCTCAATCATTGCAATCACGTGCCAGCGATCCAATAATTGACTCTGAGGGCACTATATCCAACAATCTCCCACTTGCACTCAAGGCTAATTATTGCGATGTCGCATACTCACAGCCCGTGTGATACCGAACACCCAACTCCTTTACTAATCAGTCTCACAAAGCCCGTTTGCCAAACTATTGCATTCGAGGAATAGCCTCAGCTAGTGGATCTGCCCTGATGTTTCTTTCTATGTCTCTCTTTATCTCAAGTTCGCAGAGAAAGCCATCTCCCGAAATGAGCAATACCTGTCTTAGAATATGTCTGGATATCTGATGGGACCTAGTTCATAAATGAACTCCAAATCCAAACTTCTTAGACTGTATCGTCAACTGAACTTAATCAGTATCCTGCGCCATGCCTCCTTCAGTATCTGCTTAAACCTCCTGTCCAAACAACTGCCCTTCGTCAGAGGAAAAACTATAACTCTGACTATCACTCTGTCATCCAGGTCACCTTGGAAGCCTGGAATGATAACCGTCTCCTAAAAGAGGCTGTCGTTATCATATCCCTAGAACATCCACTTATGTTCTAAAACTGCTTCCGAATGTTTCTCCAGGATAGGTTCAATATCAACTTATTGCATCTACTGCAAAAACAACATCTTGTGTGGTACTTGACATCTCATGATCAACACAATTGCCTAAGCATGTGACTGCCGATCATGCACTTCCCTCTCCCCTTTAGTCTGTAAGATACCTTCAGAGATGGTGACTCCATCACCTGTAGGAATAGTACCGTGCCTGGAGTCGTCCATTCTAAAACACCTTTAGAATGCTGTCTAAGTGCCCAGATTTGGAAACTACCCAAATCTAGATCTAAAACCATAGATCTAGTAACCAGAATATCTGAAATAATATCCATATCCTATATGGAGAAACCACTGTATGACAACCAAAATATAACCGATCGTAGTATAGGAATATCATTTCCTACTCTGTGTATGTCATCCAAATACCAGGGCATCATACCCTACTACCTTCTTAACAGATCCATCCACTATTCTGATGAAGTCAAACATATGACTGTCACATCAGAAATAGATGATCTATCTCCGCTTTATCTGCTTTATTCTATAAATAGACATAAGCTACTTGTCCACTATGCTTCCGCTGCTCCCACTGACTACGACAACCCTCTGATAGAGTCATGTACACGTGCACTTCTAAAGCTAGTTTAGAATGATGCTATACTCATCCTCCTGCCGGGTCCCATAGCCTGGAACAACAGTAGTGTCAAATCTGGGTAAACAAGAACCTCCCTGTCACCGTCCTTGAGACTACCGGTATACCTCTCGGGTGCCTGAGATAACCCACCATATCTGCGGAGTGGCCAATGGAATATCAATCCAGATTGAATCTTTAGGTTCTTATTAAATTTTCAGTAATCGTTTGCGGTTCTGGAATCACTTCCAGTTCTACCATACTCCCACTACTGTTTTCTGAAAAAATCCATTTTACTAAAATTGTGGCGAGTCAAGAACAATATCGCTATTGATCTTCCAGATGGTAGAAAGTCAACCCTCGTCATAGCCCGGGTCAACCGACAAACAGCCATTACAGAAACATGCCTTGAGTTATCCAGTGTCTGGTTTTAAACATAAGCCGGACAACTCCCCGTACCTTAACATTGTTTAGATATGAACTATTCTATATCCAATATAGAAACAGAGGCAATGATTTTATTGGAACCAGATTCAAATCATGCAGCTGTCTCCAGTGCATGTCAACTAAATGGAGAGAGGAGGATCAGTATTACACAACTTAGGAATACATCCATATATGAGTAACCTGAAAGAGAAGCAAGTCCTCATAATCATTACTATCAACTGAATACCATACATAAGTATCTACATCTTCGATCTCATTGAAGAATCCTGATATTTGCAAAGCCTGGTTCTCTACTTTATTCTTATACCTATAATTTCTCAAAACTTAGACCTTGCATTTCTACGAAATACATGTCTAAAAACTAGAGAATTCACAAGTAAACAGAATATAGTACGAGTACCAACCCCTCTGTCCTCATGGACACTGGACAACATACAATACTCTGTATAAGTCTCCTGAGTTGAATAACTCAAACCCTGTGTGTCGTAGGTTGAAAACTGTACTATGGTTATGAAGAATTAGACCGCTGTTTAATGCTCCTTACCTAACCATCCACTGATATAGGTAAATGTCATAGACATAATTTCAAAAAGTTATATCTCACTTTATAAAAATAAACGTACAGATATATCAATTTGAAATTGGTGCACAACAACGGATATTCAAAACCAAATATTTGCGGTCCGGCAAACAACCCAGGCGATTTCCTCAAATATCACCAATTACAACGAATCCCGATATTATGAGGATGATCACCTAATTACCAATAATTTGCTCCCACTCATCATCTGTAAAACCATATAGATGTGAGAATCACACCTGGTAAATACATACCCTGGAGGAAGGACTAATTGGGAAATCAGTTTTCCTTTAACAATACACAGTGAAACTGAAACATGTAAATGTTTCGAAGGGGTATCCGGGTATTCTAAGTAATGCCTCTTCCATTATCAGATTCACAACTGTAACCGTATATTTCTTTGCCATCTCTCCAAATCCCTTTATATGTCTTTAGTCATTACCTTCTGTACACCCCTTCAGGCTAAATGGTTTTCTTCCTTCCCTACCGTTCGGCACCACCCTATGGTTTGGAAGAAGGCTATCCAATAAGCATAATGGGTGTACTCACCTAATCCTAGGAGTACTCGTAACCTGAGAGAAGGTGAAGATAAAAGACAACCGAATAAACCTTATTCCTATTTCTCCTGAACTAGAATCCATCCCCGAACTGGAACAAGTTCCTTCGAGTTCGTATATAACCATACGATGGAGTATCCAATAAACTGTAGATCTTCGTAGTGATACGGAGTGCTCTGGAGAAATACAAAGGTGATGTACGATTGGCGAAGAAATATTTGGTTTGGTCATGAATAGCAGTCGCAATTTACATTGCCCTCTTACTAATCCCTTTATTTGTCTTTACTTAATACCTTCTGTACACCTTTAGGCTAAATGGTTTTCTTCATTCCTTACCGTTCTGTACCTTCCTATGGTTTGGAAGAAGACTATCCAATTAGCATAATAGGTGTACCGTCCCAATCTAAGGAGCACTCGCAACCTGAGAGAAGGTAAAAGGAAAGGACAACTGAATAGTCCTATTCGTTTTCTCCAGAACCGGAAACCATCCTCGAATCAGGAACAAGTTCCTTCGAGTTTGTATATAACCATATGATGGTTTTATCCAATGGAAGTGGACGTTCGTAGTAATACGGGGTCTTCTGGTGAAAAGGGTAAAAGTAGGAGTGGTAATGAAATATGCAACTCTGACAATCCAAAAGCCGGTGTTTAAGAAGGTTCGGTTAACTTTGTCACTGAGTCATAGTATAGGGTCGGGTCATGGTCGCTGCCAAAGAGAGAGAGAAAAGAAACACTCAGCGTGCACTCCAACCTAGATCAGAATGGTTATCAATTTATCTAATCAGGAAACCTCCCACTGTAACCTCAAATTCTCCTCCAAACCTAAAAGAAGAATTAGTCGGGATCACCCGAGGAGTAAATCAACTCATTAGTGGGAATCGAGATCCAACTATCATCGCATGATAACGTGATGGAATCCACTCACGTTATGACACTCCAGAAAGTATGCGCATATCTGGCAAGTTTCAGTTTCTTGAGAAACTCCCGATGTGATTTTTACCCCATGCTCTTATGACCCTTACGTAGGCCAACATATCATAAGTCCCATATCAAGTTCTACCCGTCATTATCCAGGTTAATTTGAACCCACCCGTACATACCCTTGACGAAGGCCAAAATAGTAGTACGACCGTCTCAAACTAACGCATCTATCTATGCAACAGAAAAGTAACAAATAGCTACCATACACTATGCCTTGACGTAGGCCAACATGCATAGTATGAATACTAAGTGCTACCTTTCTGAACTGACGGAGGGCTACGAATGGTTTTTGGCGAAAAACCTTTAACGTAATGAACTTGATATTGTTGAATGAACCGGATAGCTTTTTATAAAAATATAGTGACAAAAACCTTTGCTAAAGAGGTCACTCCCGGTGAAGGGATCTCGGCTCTTTCCCCGTAGAATGAGGTGCAGGATATTCCAACTGAATACCACTATGCAAAGCAGAAGGAAATCGGCTATAGTGAAGTTATTAGCCTGACGCAAACTTCTGTCCAAGGGGTCACTCCCGGTGAAGGGATCTCGGCCCTTACCTCGTCGGCTGAGGTGCTGGATATTCAAAACCGAATACCACTGTGCAAAATAAAAGATAACGTCCTTGCAATAACAGCTTTTTGAAAAATGTTCCAACAATATCAGAATAGGTTTGTATAGCTTGCATTGATTCGAATCAATGCAGTCCCATCAATTAATCACACCACAAAAGAACGAAAATACGATGTACGTATATGCCATCCGCATTCGCCACTGGGTCCCGTCATCACCCGTTAGGTTACTTAACTAACGACAGAGCGGGGACTAGACTAGCGCGGGCGTAAAACATATACAACATCTACTAGTATATATATCAATATATAATATTCGCTCATGGCGTGATAAAATGCAACAACACAGAGATGTAATAAGCATCACAGAACAATACAGATAATTTGGGATCCCCGGGTTTCATAGAGCCGATACTGAAACCCGACGTTCCCGTGGTCGTGTGGATAGCCTGTGTAATGAAATCCTAGACACTTACGGGTGCGGGAAGTTACCCGCCAAAACCTGAAGCGAGGCAGCCCCCTTCAACAACGTGAATGGACCACCCAGCACTTCATGGAATCCGGTAACTTGAGCACCCCTCCTTGGGTCAACCTGTACCCCGTACGAGTGCCGAGAATAGCCCGCCAATTCTAGAGTAAAGCCCCCTCCGTCTCAAAGCCATAAGATGCGGGCCCGTTGCCCTCTAGAACCCGGCTACCCGTGCACCCCTCCGCGAGGTAATCCTAGTACAGAAAGTAAAATATACAACAGGTACATCGACCTCAGCCCGGTCGTGCCCCAAAAGAATAATATACAAACAGGTAGTGATGGCAGTCCACATGTCGGATGCTCGCCCCGCAATATTAAATATACAAATATAACCAAACTGTACAACCATTGCATCCAGGCTATCCACTACGACAAATCCGCAACATCACAGCATAACACAGAACATCAACGTGAATGTCACGTTCGCAAATCCGTCTAAAAGAGCTATAGCAATTAGACAAGATTTTCCGATCAAATGACAATCACGGTCACAGATATAATGTAAATACTGTGAACTAACATGTTTAAAATTTTCGATCGACAAAATTTCCCGAAGTGGGCCCCAAGCACAATACCCAGTACTCAAATAAATCTGGGCACAAAGTAAAATTACCAGAAACCCCTTTTCCAAGTCAGAGACCTACCGAAGAAATTTAGTGCAGTGAAGCCTCAGAATAGCGGCGGAACCGCGGCCAAAAGGGGGGTAGGGCCGCGGTTCCGCGGCGTTACTGTTGGTTCATGTCACCAAATTTCTACAGTGCTCCTAAAAAACCCTGCCTGATTTTCTGCAGCACACCAAATAATTTTTTGAAATTTTCGTTCGATCGAAGTTCTAGACACGTTAGAGTAAGCTAGTAAAGGTTAATGGCGTGGCTCTGATACCATGTAAGTGTACGGTAACGCCCCAACCGTCTGTACGAGGCCAAAATGAGGAAACGAAAAACTTTTTCAAACTAGAAACCGGCGCTATCATTTGCTTAAAACCCGGATCGAACCATTAACCTATAACTAGCTATCTAGAGAAGGGATAGAAAGCTATACCGATCGATCCGTGTTCTTCGGTCTTAGGCCACCATCCCAAGCTCTTCACGGCATCTCCGGTCTCTATCTCCTCGTCGGAAAGGGCACTACATCTACGAGTCTTTTTATGGGCTCCCGGTTCATCCGAAGCAACTCGGGCACGAAGTGTGCTAGCCGACGTGTCTAAGGTGTTGTAGAGAATGTTTGTGATCACTTTGTCTCTTGCATCCATTGCTTGGATGGAGGTTGAAGGTGTTTCCATTAATGGAAGCTATGAGCTAGAGGAAGAAGAAGAGAAGCTTTTCTGTTCCTTTTGTTGTTCTTGTGATGAAAAAGAGAGAGTGAATCAAAAATAAAAAACCAAACCATATGTCATGGCAGCCCCTCTCTCTCTCTTCATCAAATCAAGACACAAATCAATCTACTAATGTGACATTTTTCACAAAAAAGAGACCATGAGTCATAATATTTGTCCATGTCACATTAAGGCATCTCATCATGAATTCTAGCTCATTATTTCCATAAGCAAACATTAATCCAAATGTTTGCCACAACAAAAAGATACGGCAACATCTAAAGTAAACTCGTGACGGATCACAAGGATACCCCTCACCTGTATATACATACCTACATCCCCATTCCAACTGAATGCGAATGCGACGAGACTAAAGTAATCCAACAAATCTAATACTAGGATCTGGCTTAAACCAAAACCCACTAGTATGATCCGTCCGATCATGATCCGTGCAATACCGCACGTATAAGATCGAACCCTGCCATATATCATACGGCCTCCACAACATTTCGCCCGAAACTTGAGAAACTGTCTGTTGGGGACTCTAAAGAGTCGTCAATACTTTGGCTGTGTATTTAACCACTAGCGCGTCAGAGGTATGTGCCGTACGTAACGGGCTACCGGGTATTGACCAAAAGGGAGGTCGATGAGCGAACTTATCCTGAGACCCTTCTGAGCCTGTCAGTGACAATATCCGTACAGTCCGGTCCGTTTGTCTATGAGCATCGCATGTCGGGCCTAGGGCGTTGGTAAAAGTCAGTCCCCCAAAAGCGGTACAAGTCATGTCGGAGTGTAGCCCAGAACACCCTGAGATACTACTGGAATACCTACCAGTAAATCTCCTGCCTTGGCTAAGGACTTCGTGTAATGGCTCTCTTAGACACAACGCGACCTCACCCCTAATACCAGGAGAGACGAACCCCTGCCGATCCGCTCACTACCTCCATGTGGCTCGGGACTGTACCCAATTAAAACCTATTTGCACGACTCCTTTGAGCCGTGGTAGGGTAGAAATCAAAGTACAGTGGGAACTCACACGAGACAAATGACGATCTCAGGTCGATGAACTAACCAGTACACATGTCACCAGGGAACTGCTATCTGACGCTAGGTATAATGCCAACTAGCATGTTCCCGGCGAGTCCTGTCCGGTGTACTCATAACCCAACGAGCACCTGTATACATCTTAGGTGATCCAACTGACACCAATGGCTTGTGAGACCAGCCACCGCCCCTCGTCGGGGTCTCGACTGTATACACTAGTCTACTAATGGAGTATCGATGCCCAGTCTCGAAACTCCTACGATTGGGACCACTTTAAGGATGTGCTTATAGACTACCTAACTCTCACGTATATGATTGCCGTCATACTGCTGGTAGTCAAGAAAGAATCCGAAAGGCTTTATGAACGTGCAATAGTGACCTGTAAGGTCACTTAAAGCAGTACACGATGATAATGACAAACCATGATAGCATACTATTCTCTATCAACGTGTAATAGTGAACCACAATGTCACCTAAAACATGTACACGATGATAAAGACAAACCAGATAGTATACAAATCTCTCGAGTAAGACTATCCTACCGGTATAGGTCCTACTTCAATCATTGCAATCACGTGCCTGCGATCCAATAATTGACTCTGAGGGCACTATATCCAACACAGCGTACCGTCGAGTCTTTAGAGTCCTACACAGAGATTTCCCTGTTTTAGGCGAAAGATGCAGAGGCCGTAAGTTGTTACGGCAGGGTTTCGATCATGTTCGTGTAATCGTTACAGGAATAATGATCGGAATGTTAATACTAATAGGCTTTTGTTTAGCCACATGCCGGTATTATATTATTGGACTGATTGTATTCGTATTTTTCGGAATTCGAATACTGGTATACTAATACGGTATACGGTGGAGGGGTATTCTTGTAATCGTTATATTAATACCTTCTAGAAGGAGACACCTCATTATTAGATATTTATTTTGTGAAAATAAATAAATGAGGTGGAATTTAGGAAAGTCTAAGCATGGATGAAAGAATGGCTTCTTTCATATTTTATTCATTTGGAGTTACTATTGAAGTATGGTGCATTTTTTTATTACATGCATCAATTATTTCATTTTGAGCCGTATGATATTTTTTTCCATGCTTGAACTTTTCATTATCACTTTGAAATTCTCTCTCTTCATTCTCTCCTTCTTCCTCATCTTTTCTTCAACCTCACATGAGTTGTGAATCAAAAGGTTAGAGCAAAAATCATAATCCAATACTTAATCTCTACATCATCTTAGTGATCACTTCTGGTAAACTTGATCTCTAAGTTGAACTCTTGTTGAGAATTTGTAGCTTGTTCGATAGCTCTCGGGTGGATCGTCTTGGATCATGAGTTGGTCGGAGATCGAGCTCATTGTAACCATAAGGAGCCTAGGAGTTACATTCAAGTGAAGACCCGAAGGATCGGTTCCATTAGGTATAAATATTATCATAGTAGATTAGATCTCTTGATGGTTTTTGCTAGTTAGGGTTTAAGCACTAATCTTGGGTTATGTGGGTGTTGCATGCAAGAAAAATTATTTTTTACCACTTCCGCCTCCTCACAAGTGTTGTGAGGGTGTGCAACATCCACTAACAAGATCGTCATTTGTCTCATGTGAGTTCCCACTGTACTTTGATTACTACCCTACCACGGCTCAAAGGAGTCTTGCAATCAGGTTTTAGTTAGGCACAGTCACAAGCTATATAGAGGCAGTGGTCGATTATTAGGGATTCGTCTCTCCTGTTGTTAGGAGTCGTTGTCGTGCAATGTTCAGTCAGCTATCACTAGAAATTTGTGGCCACGGTGGATGAGATTTACTGATAGTTGATCAATAGTATCTCTGTTGGTGATGAGCTTGACTCAGACACGACTTATTGGGTTAGTAGGGGTCTGACGTTATCCACCTCTAGATCCGATATGCAAAACTTTTTGACGATGAAACCGGACTGTACGGAGATTGTCACATTCAGCCTCAGTAGGATAAGGACGTACTTGATTGTCGACCCCGTTTCGGCAAGTACCTGGGTAGCTGTTACGTGCATCTAGTACCGCTGACGTGGTTGTGGTTAAACCAACTTCCAGCGTATTGTTGAGTCTTTAAAGTCCCACACAGAGGGTTTTTCCAGTTCAGGCGATAGATGTAGGAGCCGTATGTTAGTACGAGCAGTGGTCCGATTAAATACGTATACGGGATACACGGACTTTAATCGGACGGTTGATAATACCAGCCGGCTCAGGATTAAGCCGGATTATTAAATCAGGTTTAGATTTAATAATATATATATATATATATATATATATTGATATATATATTTTAGTATTATTGTTCACTATTCATTTTCTCTCTTTGTTGCTATCCATATTTTTATACGGATACGGGTATATGTAGCGATATGTATACATAGTGAAGTATTCCGTATTTATACGGGAATGCTTCTAGAAGGTGGATGATTGATCTAAAAAACTATCTATTACCGCAATCAAGAACGGCGTCACTTGTAACTAGCCGGTGAGTATGGGTCGGTCAACATGGATTTTGTGTTTTCCTAGTCGCGCTAACGAGTTAATTCTGATAAATGTTCGGATGGATTTATTTAATCTAAAGACTACCAAATTAAGTTATACTAAAATTATCTAGATCTAAGTCTTGCTAGGGTTAGGCTTATGGGAAGTTGAGAGATCGAAGGCCATTACACCCTGAGAAACTACTGGAACCTACCAGCAAATCTCGCTTGCCCTGGCCAGGGACTTTGCGTAATGGCTCTCTGACACAGCACGATATCTACTCCCAATACCGGGAGGGACGAATCCTGTCTAACCGCCACTGCCTCCAAGTGCTCGGGACTGTACCTAACTGCTACCTGTTTGCACGACTCCTTTGAGCCGTGGTAGGGTAGCAATCTAAGAACAGTGGGACACACTCGAGGCGAAGTAGCAGTGTCAAGTCTGCGGACTATGCTGTACTCATGTCACCTGGGAACTGCTCACTGACGACTGGTATCAAACCAACCAACAGTTCCCTGTGAGTCCTGTCCGGTGTACCCGTAACCTAACGAGCACCTGCATACTATCTCCAGTACGACGTACTGACGGCTGTGGGACAGACCATCTCCCCAACTGGGATGAGAAGCGTACACACCAGTCTACTCCGGAGTATCGATGCTCTGTCTCGATAATCCAACGACCAGAGACCTTAATAAGGATGTGCTTGTAGACTACCCAGCCCCCACTAGTGTGACTGCCATCACAACGCTGGTAGACAAGCAAGATCCTAAGAGCTCTATCAATACGTACACTCACATATTAAGATAGAAAAACCAAGTAGCATACTACCATGTTTAGCAAGACTGTTATATACATGTGAATATGCCAAGCTTCCATTAAATAATATACAAACTAGTATGATACAGTAATGGCCTTCTAGGGCATAAACACTAACAATCTCCCACTTGCACTAGGGCCATGTACTGGCATATCGTAGACCAATGATCTCGAGTAGCCTCTCGAACTGAATCTGAGGAAGGGCCTTCGTGAATGGATCAGCAATGTTCTCTTCAGAAGCAACTCTCCGAACCTCGATCTCCGGATGATCAATGATCTCCCTGATCAGGTGATACCGCCTTAAGATGTGTCTGGACTTCTGATGGGACCTTGGTTCCTTCGCTAAAGCTATAGCTCCGTTGTTGTCGCAATACAGAGGTATTGGATCAACTATGGTAGGAACCACCTGAAGTTCTGTTAGGAACTTCTTCATCCAGACTGCTTCTTTTGCGGCATCGCAAGCAGCTATATACTCCGCTTCCATCGTCGAGTCAGCAACGGTGTCCTGCTTGGAGCTCTTCCAGCACACCGCCCCTCCATTGAGGGTAAAGACATAACCCGACATGGACTTGGAATCATCCTTATCACTCTGGAAGCCGGAATCAGCAAAGGCCTCCAACCTGAGGTCTTTTCCGCCGTAAACCAAAAACATCTCCTTAGTCCTCCTCAGGTACTTGAGAATGTTCTTTACTGCTATCCAGTGTTTCTCCCCTGGGTCTGACTGATACCGGCTTACCACGCTCAGTGCGTAAGCTACATCTGGTCTGGTACACAACATCGCATACATTATAGAGCCTACCGCAGAAGCGTAGGGTATAATAAACATGCGTTCCCTTTCCAAATCAGTCTTGGGAGACATCTCTTTGGAGAGGGTGATTCCGTGACAAGCCGGTAGATTACCGCGCTTAGAATCTTCCATACTGAATCTTTTCAGTACAGTGTCGATATACCTGGACTGCGAAAGTCCCAACATCCTCTTGGATCTATCATGATAGATCCGGATCCCCAGAATGTAAGAGGCATCACCCAGGTCTTTCATGGAGAACCTGTGTGACAAGAATCCTTTGACAGAGTGTAGCATAGGAATGTCATTTCCTATCAATAGAATGTCATCCACGTACAAGACGAGGAATACGACACTTCTGGCCACAACTTTACTATATATGCACGGTTCATCTGGATTTTTGATAAAGTCATATTCTTTGACTGTCTCATCAAAACAGATGTTCCAACTCCGCGATACCTGCTTTAGTCCATAAATAGACTTAAGCAGCTTGCATACTTTCCCGCTGCTCCCACTCTGATTGAAACCCTCTGGCTGATCCATATAGACGCTCTCTTCTAAATTTCCATTCAGAAAAGCCGTCTTTACGTCCATCTGCCAGATTTCATAATCATGGAAGACAGCAATAGCAAGAAGGACCCGAATGGATTTGAGCATAGCCACTGGAGAAAAAGTTTCGTCATAGTCCAAACCAGGTCTTTGACGAAAACCCTTTGCAACAAGTCTAGCCTTATAGGTTTCCACCTGTCCATCTACACCAATCTTTTTCTTGAAGATCCATTTGCATCCTATGGGTTTTACCCTATCTGGAGCAAAGTCCAAAGTCCATACTTTGTTGGTGTACATGGACTCCATTTCGGTCCGCATTGCATCTAACCATCGTATCGAGTCGCCGCTCTGGATGGCCTACTGGAAGTCAGTAGGTTCATCATCATCTATGATGCAATCCTCTCTATCCCCGTCCATGAGAAAATCGTAGTATCTCTCAGGCGGATGAGACGGCCTACTACTCCTGCGGAGGGGTGCGGGAATGTCCTGTTCTTCTTGAACTACCGGTTCTACCAAACTTTCAGTATTAGTTTGTGGTTCTGGAATTTCTTCCAGTTCTATTTCACTCCCACTTGATTCCTTTTCCAAAAACTGATGTTCTAGAAAATGGGCATTACGAGAAACAAATACCTTTTGTTCCTCTGCGTAATAGAATAGATATCCCCTGGAGTTCTTTGGATATCCCACAAAACTACACTTTACTGATCGTGCCTCGAGCTTGTCCACATGCTGCTTCTTAACAAAAGCTGGACATCCCCAAATCTTTATATACTGTAGATGGGGTTTCTTCCCGCTCCACATCTGATATGGAGTGGTAGGCACAGTCTTGGTAGGAACCATGTTCAAAAGATATGCCGCTGATTCTAGCGCATAACCCCAGAAAGATCGCAGTAACTCAGCATTACTCATCATGGATCGTACCATATCCAATAGGGTTCGATTCCGTCTCTCCGATGCACCGTTATGCTGTGGAGTGTATGGTGGAGTAAGCTGAGAGAGAATTCCTTTCTCTTTTAGGTAACCTAGGAACTCGGCACTTAAGTATTTTCCACCTCGATCAGATCTTAGTGTCTTAATACTTTTGCCGGTTTGGTTTTCTACTTCATTCTTATACTCTTGGAATTTCTCAAAAGCCTCGGATTTATGTTTCATCAGATAAATGAATCCGTATCTTGAGTAATCATCCGTGAAAGTAATGAAATAGGAAAAACCACCTCTCGCATGTGTAGACATTGGACCACATACATCGCTGTGTATGAGTCCTAAGAGCTCGCTCGCTCTTACTCCTTGTCCAGTAAATGGAGTCTTTGTCATCTTTCCTTTGAGACAAGATTGACAAGTGTCATAAGATTGATATTCGAACGAGTCTAAATATCCTTCTCTATGCAACTTAGTCAACCTTCTCTCATTGATGTGACCCAGTCTACAATGCCATAAGAAAGCTTTATTTAAATCTGGAGACTTTCTTTTTAGTGTGTTCTGGACATTGAAAATTTGGAGTTGGTTTAAAACATATATGCCGTTATTTAGAGTACCTGACCCAATCAAACCATGATTAAGGTGGATGTTAACAACATCTCTTACAAACGTGAAATCATAACCTTTATTTGATAACAAGGAAACTGATATGATATTACACGTTAAGCTTGGTACAAAATAACAGTTATGTAAAACCAAAATATGTCCACTCGTCAATCCTAGGTGATAATCCCCGACGGACGCAGCTCCCACGCTAGCTCCGTTAGCAACCCTGAGGATCATATCACCTTCCTTTAGCACTCTACGGTTTCTCAGTGCCTGCAATGAATTGCAAATATGAGATCCTGATCCGGTATCCAATACCCAGGAAGTAGAGTTGATCGACAGACAATTCTCAATTACAAACACACCTGAAGTCGAAGCCACAGCTTGCTTCGGTTCCTGGTTCTTGGCGTTCCATGCCTTGCAATCCTTCTTCCAGTGCCCTTTCCTGTGACAATGGAAGCACTCATCCGGGCCAACTATCGGTACTGCAAACTTTTTCTTTCCCTTCTTTCCCACCTTACTAACACCTCCTCTAGGTTTGGGTGCGGCCTTCTTCTTCCTTGCTTTGGCCCTAGCCTTGGACCCGGAAGAAGATGCACCGCCAACAAACATAGCGGGTGTTTCCCTTGCTTTCTTCAAGGTGCCTTCTGCACTCCTTAACATGTTCAGGAGTTCCGCAAGTTCAACTTCTTTTCCTTGAAGATTGAAGTTGAGGATAAACTGGGCGTAGGTGGGAGGAAGGGACTGGAGAATAAGGTCTGTATACAGCTCATTATCCAAAGTCGTCCCAAGGTCTGCGAGCTCTTCAATATAGCCGATCATCTGTAGGACATGTTCACCTACCGATGACCCGACAGCCAACCTCGCTCGAAACAAGTTCTTAGAGGTCTCGTATCTTGCTATACGAGATTGCTCTCCATAAAGTTCCTTTGTATGGAGAAATATGCCATCCAGGGACATATCCTCGTGCCTCCTCTGATGTTCATTGTCCATAGAGGCAAGCACGACGCACTTGGCTCTCGCGCAATCTAAATCCCAGGTTTTGCGGATTTCCTTATTCGTATTGCTGGATTTGGGACCAGGGACAGCAGGTGCCGTAGCGGTGAGGACGTACCCCAGTTTGTCATAGGTCAAAGCCATTTTGACATTACGCAGCCAATCTTTATAGTTTGGCCCCGTCAGTATATTTTTTTCTAAAAGTAACTTAAGTCCAGTCATTTTCAGGGTCGCTGCAATTAGGAGAGAGAGAAGAAAACTCTTTAGCATGATGCTCTTGCAAGTTTAGAGTGGTTTTTAGTTTATCTAAACTGGATGGCTCCCACTGTTTCTCGAATCCTTCCTCAAACCATAAAAGAAGAATTAGCCAGGACTATTCTCACCGTACAATACTTGCTTAACCGTTCAGCCAGGCCAGTGTCGATACTTCGAGGGAGGTTTTCCAACGCTTTCGCGAAGTTCCTTAATTATATAACCTCTTTTCTCTGGGGGCGTAACCCCGCTGACACCTTTCTGGACACCTACTAGGTTTATAGCATTGATCGTTAAGTGACGAATATCCTGATAAGTAGCATATACTCACAGTAGGATCGGGATCCAAATATCATCGTATGATAATGTTGAAGGAATCCTACCAACATTCATCAAACTCCAAATGGTATGCATCTCTTTGCAAATTTCAGTTTCTTTAGAAATTCCCGATATATATTTCTGCCCCATGCTCTTATGACCTTGGCGTTAGGTCAAAATGTCATAAGTCACATGTCAAGTTCTACCCATCATTATCTTGTCAATTTGAACCCATCCGTATATATCCTTGACGTTCGGCCAAAATGATAATACGACTGTCCCAAACTAACTCATCTACCTATGCAACAAATGAATACCCAGTAGCTACCAAACACTATGCCTTGGCGTTAGGTCAAAATACATAGCTTGAATACTACTGAATACCCAGATGAAATGTCGGAGGGCTACGAATGGTTTTGGCGAAACCGTGAACGTAGTGAACTTGATATAACCGAAGGAACCTGATAGCTTTTAAAAGGAGTGGTTAAATCTCCGCATTTAAAAATATCTGTTTTAAAAATAACCGAGTGGTTTCTTTTAAACTGTTCCAACGATTTAAACTTTGGTTTGTTTTTCTTTGCATTATAGATAATGCGTCCCATCATTAACCTATCATTGCAGAAAACAACGAAAATACAACGTCCTCTTATGCCATCCGCATTCGCCACGGGGTCCCGTCATCACCCGTTAGGTTACTTAACTAACGACAGAGCGGGGGCTGGGCTAGCGCGGGTGTAAAACATAAGTGACGTCTAAATAGCTATCATAAATATAGATATTTTACATTCGTCTGACGCAATGATATACATTCCAGAACACAGATAAACAATATTGGATTTGCAAGCAATCTGTATTTCTTTTGAGCCTGCAAGAAAAGACAGATTACACAGTTGTGATGAATAGCCGTTACCCCACCCTCGACCCCTACGGGTATGGCAAACTACCCGCCCGGCAGTTTGTGTACCCCACCTTGGGTCAGTCCTAGGAGCAAAAACAGTAAAATGAAATAATACAACGGTGGCTACAACCGCAACCTGGATGTGCCCCGCAAAAATAATATTACAACAAATTACATTTACAACAAATGAATTAAACAATAACCCATTGCAAACCCTGGCTATACACCACAACAGTCCAATACAGTTTATATGCACAAACAGATATAACCATTACAGAAATGTGCAACCCCCTGCCAACCGACATACTAGCAGTTAGAGGAGGTTTACGAACACATTTATCAATCACAGATATAATCCAACATGCAAATACTGTACAATTTCGATCGATTAAACATCTTTAATATTGCTCCAAAAACTGCTCTGTAAACTGGAAACCTGAGCAAAATTAAAATATTCCAGAAAACCCCAAATAACACAGAGAACCACCACAATAAAAATGGGTCCCTGAATCGTCCAAACGGCGGCGGATCCGCGGCGGCAACAGTGCTATGCGCCGCGGATCCGCGGCTCCGTAGACGATTCAGGGCACCAAATTTTTTGTGTGTTCTTCTGGTGTCTTTTCAAGCACTCTGAACTCACCTGAAAAACTTTTGGACATCATTTTAAATTCGACAGAAACTTGCAATTTTTAGGGTTTTCCGGCTTCGTTTTTCCGTTCGAAATTCGTACAAATTTGCAACTAAGTTATTTATTGTTTAGCGAGGCTCTGATACCACTGTAAGTCGATGTACTACACCCCAATACTTGTGGGGAGGCGGAATTTTCAAAAACGAACTTGTTTAGTGAACGAACATCGACTAACCGCTTGAATCGAAGCTAAACGATAACTAACCGTACACAAAGAGTTTCATAACTATTGTGTTTAGGGATTATACCTAATGAAACTAGTCCTTCGTCTTTACGATCTCCTTGTTCTCCTCGGCTTTCTCTAGGTAGTAGACGATCCACCCGAGAGCAAAACTCCAAGCTAAACCTCTAAACTTGAGGCAACTAACCTTCTTGGATTGCTAATCAAAGAAGATAGATGAAATAGAGTGATGGTTATGGATTGATTAGTCTAACTAATCCTATATCTCAACACATGAGGGTGAGGATTAGTCTTTTGAAGAGAGAGAGCTTGAGGAGAGAGAATGTGAATAATATTATGAGAATAAGTTATGAGTATCATAACATATATGAAGCATTTTCTAATAAGAAGAAAAGAATAAAGAGCGATGAATAATCATGCTTCATAAAATATCTAGTGGTGATTCATTAGCATGAGTCATTAAGCAATAAATGTGCATTAATGAAATGAATGAATCACCACCATGACTCATATAACTCATTCAATGAATATGACACATAACCCTCCTTAGTCACCATCTTCTAGAAGCTTCTCGAGTAATTACGAGAGCGCCCCTCCGATCCGTAAAAATACGGAAAAACTTTAGACTGTATAAATCCAATAACCGGATACCAGTAACTGGCTTAAACCAAAGCCGACTGGTAAAAACTGTCCGAAAGTCGTACACGCGTAAACGCACGTATGCGTCCGAACCCTTTGTCGCAAAACCATGCAACCTCTATATCGTTTCGCCTGGAGTAGGAAACTCTCTGTGTGGGACTCTAGAGACTCGACTACTACGCTGGCAGTGGGTTTAACCACAGACCGCAAGCGGCACTAGCTGTACGTAACGGTCCCCAGGTAGTTGTCGATAAGAAGGCCGATGAGGAAACCCATCCGAACTCCTACTGAGTCTGATGTGACAATCTCCATACAGTCCGGTCCGTTCGTCCAAGACTATCGCATATCGGGCCTAGGGGGGCGGCAAGCGTCAGTCCCCTAATAGCGGTATAAGTCGTGTCGGAGGGAAGCCCATTACACCCTGAGAAACTACTGGAACCTACCAGCAAATCTCGCTTGCCCTGGCCAGGGACTTTGCGTAATGGCTCTCTGACACAGCACGATATCTACTCCCAATACCGGGAGGGACGAATCCTGTCTAACCGCCACTGCCTCCAAGTGCTCGGGACTGTACCCAACTGCTACCTGTTTGCACGACTCCTTTGAGCCGTGGTAGGGTAGCAATCTAAGAACAGTGGGACACACTCGAGGTGAAGTAGCAGTGTCAAGTCTGCGGACTATGCTGTACTCATGTCACCTGGAAACTGCTCACTGACGACTGGTATCAAACCAACCAACAGTTCCCTGTGAGTCCTGTCCGGTGTACCCGTAACCTAACGAGCACCTGCATACTATCTCCAGTACGACGTACTGACGGCTGTGGGACAGACCATCTCCCCAACTGGGATGAGAAGCGTACACACCAGTCTACTCCGGAGTATCGATGCTCTGTCTCGATAATCCAACGACCAGGGACCTTAATAAGGATGTGCTTGTAGACTACCCAGCCCCCACTAGTGTGACTGCTATCACAACGCTGGTAGACAAGCAAGATCCAAAGAGCTCTATCAATACGTACACTCACATATTAAGATAGAAAAACCAAGTAGCATACTACCATGTTTAGCAAGACTGTTATATACATGTGAATATCCCAAGCTTCCATTAAGTAATATACAAACTAGTATGATACAGTAATGGCCTTCTAGGGCATAAACACTAACAGAAGGTTTCCTCACCGCTTTCAATACCCTATTTTAGATAAATTAGATGTTATGGTAATTATCAATAAAGTGGATTAGAATCTTTTGGGAAGATTTTTCTTCTACTAGGTTCTTGTCCTTCCTTTATCGATCCTTACCCTAACCTCCATGGAAAACATGCGCACCCGGTCCTTTATACTACGGTATCACCGTTACCTCGAGGGGTAAGGTGATGCAGGAAGCGGTGTGCGCTTGTATGCATGGAGTTCTAATTCTTAGGTGTGAAGGGGTAAGAAAGGGGTGAGAGATCTCATCTCTCAAACCTTTCCCTAAGGCTAACCCTAACAAGCGAGGAAACTACTTGCTTATTAGGGGAATAAAAGACATTCTAAATTAAAAGAGAACTAAAGCAAAGAAATAAATGTAACTTACTAATTTTTATTGATGGCTCTCTCCAAACATCAACGCAGTACAGATCTGAATTTGTGAAATGAAAAGAGGCATAGCCTCATACAGAATTTAGAGTTCCTATTTATAGAGGATAGAAAACCCTAGGGTTACAATGACTCGCACATCTGCTATTACAAAAATACCCCCTAAAAAATCCCAACAAACGCACCGACGCACCGCCACAATTTTTCTGCACCGACACGTGCAATAGATGGATGCCGAGCCGCGGCATGGGTGGGGGTAGGGCCGCGGTTCCGCGGCCCATTGGTCGGCTTACATGCTGAAACTTCCTGGTCTTGTTCTGGGCTTTCTGGGCTTCTATATTCTTTGGATCTTTTTTTCAATTTGGCTTCTTTATTTCTTCCAGATCTCCAGTGAACAATTTGCAGTGGACTTGTAACCGTTCGCTTTGTAATCCTGGACCTTGCGTTGCCTTGTACTGATCTTTGTGTAGGCTTTATCAAAATCCTTCTGTTTGCTGGTTGTAGTTCCACTTTTGCATCGTTTTTTCTCTTTTTCACGGTTTTAGATCCAAGAACCTGTAACCTATAATATGTAGCAGACATGCGTCAAAAGCACCTGTTTATTTATAAAAACGAATAAGAATGGGGAATATAATAATACAATATTCTGGTGTGAACAAATACCCCCAAACTTATCTTTTGCTCGTCCTCGAGCAAACTTATTTTTTTATTCTCTACAAAAAACCTAACCGCACTTTCGCAGGGAAACGCGATTGCACTGAGCACGTGCAACAAGCCGTTAAACCTCTAGGTGTCCCTAATAGGAGGAGTGTTGTCTCCTGAGGGTTTTCAGCGGATACTACCCACAAAATCCTATCAATTTGGCTTTTTCGACTTTTATTCTTCAATTAGGTTTTCTAACAGGGAATTCTATTATCGTCGACTCGTAAATTATATACCCATATTCTTCACACTTCCTCATCATTTAACTTAAGATTATATATGTTCTGCAGACCTACTTAGCTTTCGGCATTTCTTAAGTTTTCCTTCTAGGGTTCCATCTCTACTTAGGAATTTTTATCAACTCTACTAAAGATACAAGTTCTATTCTTCACTCCTTTCTCTCATCTAAACTCCAATCACATAACCCCACGTGTGTGTATAAATCACCCCTACACTTGGAAATTCAAATCATGCAATCGTACTCTTATCCGTTGTCCAAAGTACTTCTTAATTGGTGAATTTTAATGAATTTTGCTTACACATCCTTCATGCGACTGTTTATACTTCTTGAGATACCAACAACCGATTACAAGATGTGTTTGCACACTAAAGCGTAATTCCTAGTCTTGTAACACCCAAGGCTTTTTAGCAGTGACTCCCAAACCAGTTGGTCTAAGGCACTAGGTGATGAAGCACTCTCGCTAAATATTTTTCTATTTTTGCAGCCTTAAGTAATCACAAAAACCAGTGTCCATTTTTTTATTCACACTTGTATTTTTTATTTTTTATTTTTCATCGTACCAAGGACTTTAGACAAGAGCATTTCAAGGTCTCCTCTACTATTCCAAGTTTCAAGGTACGTGATTGTTTTCTTTTTGTAGGGTATACATTTTCAGAATCTAGACTTAAGCTAGGAATTATTTTTCAAACTTTTACTCTAATAAAAGTATCAATACTTTTTCTTTGTTTTGACTTAGCCCAAGAAGTGATCCCAAAATTTGCCTATTTCTAAATAATCTACAAAGACATATACTTTCTACCGTTAAGCTTTAGGGAAGGTTATATTTAGGGTTTTTAATTTACTAAGTCTAAGATCTAGTTGTTCCTAGCCAGTTAACCTATTTGTAAAACTCAAGTCAAATAAGACCAAAATTGAATACATTAATTTTTATAATTTTTGAAAATTTTCAAATTTTATGAGTTTTCAAATAAATATGCAAATGCAAAAATATACATATGAATGCGAAGGAAGAAGACGTACCGAGCATACCCCCAAGCTTAAACTTGACAGTGTCCTCACTGTATGCTACACCAAGAGGGTCAAAATGTCGGCACTTGATTGGTAGTGATTTAGCGTGCTTGCGCTTTCTAAAAGATAGATCAAAAATATTTATCGCAATCAAGAACGGCGTCGCATGAAGCTAGCCGGTGAATACGGGTCGGTCCACAGGGATGTGTAAATCTCCTTTAAGTTCTTACGAGTTAATTCCAAATGGTGTTTGGATTTATAATTAAACCTAAAAATTGAAGTTGTATGATACTAGGATTAGAAACTTGCTAGGATTAGGTCTAGGGAAAATTTGGTAAACAAAGATCTACATCTCTTTCCATTGCCATTAATTAAATCTATCACATTAGTGTTATAGTAAATATTTATAAAGGGGATTAGGATGATTGGGATGATTGATTCTTCCTCTAGATCCTTTTCCTTTCTTTATTAATCTTTACCCTAACCTCCATGGAAAACCTTGAAATCCGGGCCTTTAGACTACGGAATCCCCGCTACCTCGAGGGTAAAAGTGCCGTAGGGAGCGGAATAAGAAGGTATGCATGGAGTTCTAATGTTCATAAAAGTTTGGCAACGAAAAGAGATGAGAGATCTTCATCTCTCAAATCCTTCCCTATTCCTAACCCTAACAAGCGAGGAAACTACTCGCTCATTGAGGGAATGAAAAAAACATGATTTTATTAAAGAGATCAAACATCGATTGCAAGTTAATAACAGCTAAACTAAATTAAACTAAGGCGAGAAAATAATTTACCTAGAGCAGATATGAAAAACTACAACTACTGCAAGGAAAATAACCTACTTACTTTTGATGCGCTCTAACTTCAAGAAAACAGAATTTTATTCATGAGTAGAGGCATAAGAAAATACAAGGGTTTGGGTTCTATTTATAGGACATAGAAACCCTAGGTTTACAATTGCTCCGCATGTCTAAAATTACAAATATACCCCCAGAAAATCTTTCCATAGCCTCCTCAGAATTTTGGTAAAATTTTCTTCGCGCACGGGCACTAGACGGCCGCGGAACCGCGGCATGGGTAGGTATTGGGCCGCGGTTCCGCGGCCCATTGAGGAGTTCATTTCATGAATTTTTCTGGGCTGCATCATGGTTCTTTGGTCTTCCTGGTTCTTTATTCCTTTTATCAATTTGGCTTCTGTATTAATTCCAGATTTTCAGTGAACACTTTGCAATGGATCTTTTAACCGTTTTTTTCTCTCGCAAATTTGGATCTTGCGTTGCCTTGTTGATGGTGAACCGTTCTTCTGCTGGGCTTTACTAAGATCTTCCTAATTGTTGGTCAAAAGTCCTTCTTTTGTGTCGTCTTTTGTGTTTTTCACTAGTTTCGCTCCAAGAACCTGTAACCTTTAATATGTAGCAGACATGGGTCAAAAGCACCTGTTTTCATTGTAAAATGCATAAGAATGGGGAATACAAAATGCAATATTATGTTATGAACAAATACCCCCAAACTTATCTTTTGCTCGTCCTCGAGCAAACTTATTTTTTAATTCTCGATAAAAATCTAACCTAGCCACACTTTCGCAGGGAAACGCGATTACACTGAGCATGTGCAACAAGCCGTTAAACCTCTAGGTGTCCCTAGTAGGAGGAAAGTTGTCTCCTGAGGGTTTTCAGCGGATTACACCCACAAAATCCTATCAATTTGGTTTTTCGACTTTTGTTCTCTAATTAGCTTTTCTAACAAGGAATTCTATTATCGTCGACCCGCAAATTATCCACCCATATTCTTCACGCTTCCTCATTATTTAACTTAAGATTATATATATCCTGTAGAATTACCTAGCTTTCGGCATTTCTTAAGTTTTCCTTCTAGGGTTCCATCTCCACTTAGAAATTTCTCTCAACTCTATTAAAGATACAAGTTTTATTCTTTATTCCTTTCTCTTATCTAAACTCTAATCACATATCCCCACGTGTGTGTAAATATCACCCATACACTTGGAAATTCAAATCGAGCAATCGTACTCTCGTCCATTGTCCAAAGCACTTATTAATTGGTGAATTTTCGCTTTCACATCCTTCATGCGACTGTTAATACTTCTTGAGGTACCAACAACCGATTACAAGATGCGTTAGCATTTTAAAGCGTACTTCCTAGTTTTGCAACACCTAAGGCTTTTAGCAGTGACTCCCAAACCAGTTGGTCTAAGGCACGAGGTGATGAAGCACCCTCGCTAAATATTTTTCTATTTTTACAGCCTTAAGTAATCACAAAAACCAATGTCCATTTTTTTCTTTATTCACCTTTTTTTTCTTTTTATTTTCATTGTGCTAAGGACTTTAGACAAGAGTATTTCAAGGTCTCTTCTACTAATCCAAGTTTCAAGGCGCGTGTTTGTGCATTTTGTAGGGTATATGTTTTCAAAATCTAGACTTAAACTAGGAATTATTTTTCAAACTTATACTCTAATAAAAGTTTTAATACTTTTCCTTCGTTTCGACTTAGCCCAAGAAGTGAACCCAAAATTTGCCTATTTCTAAATAAACTATAAAGACATATACTTTCTACCGTTAAACTTTAAGGAAGGTTATTTTTAGGGTTTTTAATTTGCTAAGTCTAAGATCTAGTTCTTCCTAGCCATTTAACCTTTTTATCAAACTCAAGTCAATTAGCCAAAATTGAATACAATGATCTTTATAATTTATGAATTTTTTCCAATTTTTATGGGTTATTCTGTTTTCTAATTTTTTTTTTCAAATTTTTCAAATTTTTATGATTTTTATATAAAGGTGCAATGCAAAAATGTACATATGAATGCAAAGGAAAAACTTACCGAACATACCCCCAAACTTAAAATGGACAGTGTCCTCACTGTCATGCTGCACCAAGTGGGTTGATAATGTCGGCGAGTTCCTACTTATTATTATATTTACATATTATACACCCCCCCAAACTTCATTTAAACAATGCTAGACATTACTGCCAAACTTTGCATAGACCAAACGTCAAGACCAACCAGTCGAAAAATTTATTTGTAAAGAGTATCGGTTGGTGGACGAAGGTGTTGTACCGATCTAAAAAGAATTGGGGAAGATAGAAGTGGTGGTAAGGAAAGTGTGGAAGGAGGTGGAGATGAATCAAGACGAGAATGGGAATGATCAACAATCAGTGGAATGTTGGCATTCTCGTAGCTTATTAAAAGAAATGGGGGTGGTTCAACTTCTAAAGGAGGAGGTTGACTAACCACACTATCCCCACGATATTTCTGTGAATCCTTTATCGACTTGGCATCATCCATCAATTGCATATGATATTCAATTATGAGGGTACTAATTTCCTCGATGTTCGCCATAGTCCAACCGCAAACTTGCCGGCTATCTTGTAAGACCCTTAAAAGAGTGTTCTCTTGCTCGAGGGCTATAGAAGACGATATGATAACGGGAAAGGTCTCATTCTCACCTATGTAACAATGTTTAAGGTGAGAAGGCAAGGGTGTGAGTTCGAGTTTTGAAGGCGAAAGAATCATTGGGGAATCTATCTCGAACTTAAAGGATTCCAACACAGGTTCGAAATCACTGCAAACAACCGATTCGGATGGTTCAACTAACTCATCCAAAAATTCAAAAGACTCATATTCGGGCTGTGAGTCGTCATCATCCGAAAAAATGAAACATTCATAATCCATATCGGTTGTGTCAATAGTGGTAGGCTCATGGAAGGACGCACTAGTGATGTCAAAACTGTTCTCATCAAACAAGAATCTTTCAAACTCGCAGTCCTCCTGCGTGATTTCGTGAATAGAGAAAACTTCACGTGTACTAGTTCTAGGCACGGGGGGCAGACTTCCTAGATTGTAAATATTGAACTCACTAGACGTCTTCCCAAAGGATAGAGTCATGGAGCCATTGCGACAATTTATTAAGGCATTGGAAGTGGCCAAAAATGGTCGACCGAGGATCACTGGAATTTGGTTCCGTGGGTTAGCGACAGGCTGTGTATCCATAACAATAAAGTCAACGGGGAAAATGAAATCCCCTACTCTAATTAACACATCCTCCAACTCTCCCCTAGGATAGGTGATTGATCGGTCGGCCATTTGGAGAGTGCAATGAGTGGGCTTAAGCTCTCCAACGCCTAATTGTTCGTACACCGAATAAGGTAGCAAATTGACACTAGCACCAAGATCTAATAGTGCTCTATTGATGGTCTTGTTCCCAATTGTGATCGAAATAGTAGGACAACCGGGGTCCTTGTGCTTTGGGGGTAAAGAATTGACAAGAGCATCACTAACAGCACTAGCCACAAAAACTTTCTTTGGTACTTGTGACTTCCTCTTTTTGGTGCATAAGTCCTTTAAGATTTTTGCATATGAAGGAACTTGTTGGATTGCATCCAAAAGAGGGATATTTATGCTAACCTGTTTGAACAACTCTACAATCTTCTCCATCTGTGGAGTGGGTCTATTGGATCTCAGCCGATTTGGAAAAGGAACATTTTGAAAAGTTGTTGAGTCTAATTTTTGCGGATCAGATTGTTGAGTTGGAACGGAACCCCGTGTAGATGTGTTCGTGTTGTGAGAAGAGGGTCCGTTCGAGCTAGAAGAAGTAGAGCCATGTGAAGGATGGAGAATAGGCTCTAACGAAGAAGAAGAGGAAGATGAAGAACCACCGGCAGAGGTGTAATGGTGAATACCCACATTGTTTTGCAGCACTTTTCCGGATCTCAACATAGTCACAGCATTCACGTTATGATTCTGTTGTTCATGTGCAACATGTGCGTGACAAGGATTTGGGAGTGGTTGAGACGGAAGCTTTCCTTTCTCTCGCTCTTTCAATGCTGCGTTGAGTTGTGCAATTTGTGCCTCAATAGCTTTTATGCTTTGATCGTGTGAGGCACTGTTTTGCACCAAAGATTGAACAGAAGTCTCTATCCTAGCTGTGGACTGTGCAGATTGCTTTAGGAATGCTTCTAGACTTCTTTCGAGCGAGCTAACAGCATTTTGAGGGGGGACAAAATTGTTGGGCACAAAATTGTTCATCTGATTAGGGTAAGGTTGCTGTTGGAGAGGTTGCTGAAATTGAGTTTGTGGAGGTGCTTGTTGTTGTGGAGGAAGAGCTCTTTGAAAATTGTTGTTTCCTGGGGATTGTTGATTTTGGTTCCAAGCGAAATTAGGGTGGCTCTTCCAACCCGGATTGTATGTCGAAGAGTATGGATCATTTCTTTGTCGTTGCTGAAAGGCAGCATTGACTTGATCTTGTCCTTGAGTAGATGCAGTGTAAGGACACTCTTCGGTGAGATGTGATGGATCCGAACAACAAGCACAAACAGTTCGTGGAGGCACAACAGGGGCAGGAGAAGGTGTTGAGATTTTTTTCTCAAGCGCTTCTAGCTTTTTCGTAAGAGCGGCCATCTCGGCCTTCATAGCAATTGACATCTCTACTTGATGTATGCCTGCCCTAGGTTGACCAATAGAAGAAGATGATGATGTAGTCTTGGTGCTCTCCCACTGAATTGTTTGTTTACTAAGATCCTCAAGAAACTGCCACGCTTCCTCATTAGATTTGGACAGAAAGTGACCTTGACTAATGGTTTCTAGCAACTGCTTCGTTGCTGGGTTCAATCCCTCGTATAATGTTTGGCAAAGTTGCCATCTTTCGATCCCATGGTGAGGGCATTGAACGAGTAGGTCTTTGAATCTTTCAAAACATTTCCAAAATGGTTCGGCAGGAAGCTGTCAAAATTGTATAATCTCATTACGGATTTTTGCAGTTTTGTGACGAGGATAGAACTTTTTAAGAAAAGCTTTCACAAACTCGTCCCAATTTCTAATTGAGTGTGATGCGGTGCTGTATAGCCACTTCTCGGCTAGGTCACATAAGGTGAAAGGAATGACCCTTAGCCTTATAGCGTCATCACTTAATTGGGTAGTTTTCATAATGGCACAAACGTTTTGGAATTTGTTGATAAAGATATATGCATCTTCGGATTCCAAACCATGAAACTTAGGCAGCATATTGATGAAGTGGGGTTTGATCTCAAAATTGTCCCCATTAGCCGGTGGAAGGGAAAGACAAGTAGGAAGGGCGGTGCGGACGGGGTAGAAAAGATCCTGGAGCGCGACTCGTGCGGGCGCTTCAACAGGCGGAAGATTCGGGTTATTCGCACCTAACGGAGGTGGAATCCTTCCCGTCGGTAAGGTGTTGTTAGGATCGTATCCCGACATACTTTCGGAAGAAGAATGTGATGGTGAAAGTGAAGAAGTGGATAAGATTTCGACTTCGGGGTCGAAAGGTTCGTCGGTCGGTACCAACAAAACACGGACTAATCGGGCGCTAGGGTCCCTAGTCCAACCGGACATACATTAAAAGGGTTAGTGTAGTCGAAAGATGAAAGACAGAATGTGGAGGTAAGAAAACATCAATGAGAGGAAGTGGTGTAAGTGAGTGCAAAGATTTCTTTAGTGACAAGTTACAAGTTTTGAAAAGATTTTTCCTTTTACTTCTTTTATGTGTGCTTTTGCAAAAAGATTTTTGAAAAGAGACTTGTGACACAAATGCAATTAACCACACATGCACAATCAGGCCTAGATCTAGGGTCACCTAGGTCAGCTAGACAGCTCCTAACTGTTCCAAAGGGCTATAGATAGGACCTCAAACCGCCTCTTCACCGCCAATTGCGGCCAGGTAAGTTGGAAGGAACTACGCTGTTGGCCTAACTAAAAACCACTAGCCTTGACACACTTGCCTGGGCACCGCAAAGTCAGGTTAGGATAAACGGCCGATGCCTATACTAGTCCTCTGTCCTATTGAGCTCGACGTCCTTAGGGCTGAGTCTAATATTTTTTAATTAAAAGTGGTCAATGCAAATGCTTTAAGTGATTTTTGGGGTCCTGGGAAGGGTGATGAAATCCCCACCCAATCTGAATTGGTCAATAGCTCCTTAAAGTCAGATTAAAGTATGCAAAGCAGAAAATCACTTGCAATCAATTTGCTTTTTAGCGCGGCGCAAAGAATCCTGCAGAAAATCAATTTATTGGAAGGGGGAAGAAGATTTTTAGCGCAAAGAATCCTGCAGAAGATTTGACAGAAGATATATGGGGATTTGCAGAGGGGAGAATGAGGAAACAAACAGTGCAAATTTCGTGCAGAGAGGACTCCAGAAGACCGTGGTTCCGCCGCAGATCCCACCCCAAGACCGCGGTTCCACGGTGAGAAGAAGAGATCGTGCTCTGAAAAAATTTGTACGGCTCTTCTGTAGCAATCTACCTCTGTTCTGATGTACCCGTTCCTGATTCTCCTTCTGTGTTATTTCAGATCCGTCAATCCTGCAAAGATCCACAAAGAAAACCCTTCAAACAATAAAAGATGATAAAATTTTTATCTTTTTGGATTTTTTCAGATTTGTATGGTTTTTTTATATTTTATATTAACCCGAAATTACAAAAAGAAAATTTTTACGCCATCCCCGGCAACGGCGCCATTTGATTGGTAGTGATTTAGCGTGCTTGCGCTTTCTAAAAGATAGATCAAAAATATTTACCGCAATCAAGAACGGCGTCGCATGAAGCTAGCCGGTGAATACGGGTCGGTCCACAGGGATGTGTAAATCTCCTTTAAGTTCTTACGAGTTAATTCCAAATGGTGTTTGGATTTATAATTAAACCTAAAAATTGAAGTTGTATGATACTAGGATTAGAAACTTGCTAGGATTAGGTCTAGGGAAAATTTGGTAAACAAAGATCTACATCTCTTTCCATTGCCATTAATTAAATCTATCACATTAGGGTTATGGTAAATATTTATAAAGGGGATTAGGATGATTGGGATGATTGATTCTTCCTCTAGATCCTTGTCCTTCCTTTATTAATCTTTACCCTAACCTCCATGGAAAACCTTGAAATCCGGGCCTTTAGACTACGGAATCACCGCTATCTCGAGGGTAAAAGTGCCGTAGGGAGCGGAATAAGAAGGTATGCATGGAGTTCTAATGTTCATAAAAGTTTGGCAACGAAAAGAGATGAGAGATCTTCATCTCTCAAATCCTTCCCTATTCCTAAGCCTAACAAGCGAGGAAACTACTCGCTCATTGAGGGAATGAAAAAACATGATTTTATTAAAGAGAGGAAACATCGATTGCAAGTTAATAACAGCTAAACTAAATTAAACTAAGGCGAGAAAATAATTTACCTAGAGCAGATATGAAAAAACTACAACTACTGCAAGGAAAATAACCTACTTACTTTTGATGCGCTCTAACTTCAAGAAAACAGAATTTTATTCATGAGTAGAGGCATAAGAAAATACAAGGGTTTGGGTTCTATTTATAGGACATAGAAACCCTAGGTTTACAATTGCTCCGCATGTCTAAAATTACAAATATACCCCCGGAAAATCTTTCCATAGCCTCCTCAGAATTTTGGTAAAATTTTCTTCGCGCACGGGCACTAGACGACCGCGGAACCGCGGCATGGGTAGGCATTGGGCCGCGGTTCCGCGGCCCATTGAGGAGTTCATTTGATGAATTTTTCTGGGCTGCATCATGGTTCTTTGGTCTTCCTGTTTCTTTATTCCTTTTATCAATTTGGCTTCTGTATTAATTCCAGATTTTCAGTGAACAATTTGCAATGGATCTTTTAACCGTTTTTTTTTTCTCGCAAATTTGGATCTTGCGTTGCCTTGTTGATGGTGAACCGTTCTTCTGCTGGGCTTTACTAAGATCTTCCTAATTGTTGGTCAAAAGTCCTTTTGTGTCGTCTTTTGTGTTTTTCACTGTTTTTGCTCCAAGAACCTGTAACCTGTAATATGTAGCAGACATGGGTCAAAAGCACCTGTTTTCATTGTAAAATGCATAAGAATGGGGAATACAAAATGCAATATTATGTTATGAATAGCACTCCCCTGTTTATTTATTTACAACTTTTTTTTTATTTTTTATTTTTTATTGGTAAAGAAAAACAAAAATATATATACAGAAAGGCCTCCCCAAACTTTATTGAAACAATGTTAAACGTCATTGCCAAACTTTGCAAAGACCAAATGTCAACGCCAACCAGGCGAAAAATTTATCTGTAAATAGTATCGATTGGTGGAAGAATATGTTGTACCGATCCAAAAGGAATAGGGGAAGATAGAAGTGGTGGTATGGAAAGTGTGGAAGTGAATAGATAGGAGGTGGGGATGAATCAAAACGAGAATGTGAATGATCAGCAATCAGTGGAATATTGGCATTCTCGTAGCTTATTAAAAGAAATGGGGGTGGTTCAACTTCTGAAGGAGGAGGTTGACTAACCACACTATCCCCAAGATATTTCTGTGGATCCTTTATCGACTTGGCATCATCCATCATATGCTTATGATATTCAATTATGAGGGAACTAATCTCCTCGATGTCCGCCATAGTCCAGCCGAGAACTTGCCGCCTATCTTGTAAGACCATTAAAAGAGCGTTCTCTTGCTCGAAGGCTAGAGAGGCCGATATGATAATAGGAAAGGTCTCATTCTCACATATGTAAGCATATTTAAGGTGAGACGGCAAGGGCATGTGTTCGAGTTTCGGAGGCGAAAGAATCATTGGGGAATCTACCTCGAACTCAAAGGACTCCAACACAGGTTCGAAATCACTGCAAACAACCGATTCGGATGGTTCAACTTACTCATCCAAAAATTCAAAAGATTCATATTCGGGCTGTGAGTCGTCATCATCCGAAAAAGTGAAACATTCATAATCAATATCGGTTGTGTCAACTGTGGTAGGCTCAAGGAGGGACGCACTAGTGGCGTCAAAACTGTTCTCATCAAACAAAAATCTTTCAAGCTCGCAATCCTCCTGTGTGATTTCGTGAATAGAGCAAACTTCTCATGTACTAGTTTTAGGCACGGGGGGCAGACTTCCTAACTTGTAAATATTGAACTCACTAGACGTCTTCCTAAAGGATAGAGTCATGGAGCCATTGCGACAATTTATTACGGCATTAGAAGTGGCCAAAAATGGTCGACCGAGGATCACCGGAATTTGGTTCCGTGGGTTAGCAACAGGTTGTGTGTCCATAACAATAAAATCAAAAGGGAATATGAAGTCCCCAACTTTGATCAACACATCCACTAACTCACCCCTAAGATGGGTGATAGATCGATCAGCCATTTGGAGAGTACAACGAGTGGGTTTCAACTCTCCAACCCCTAATTGCTCGTACGCAGCGTAGGGACGCAGGTTAACACTAGACCCAAGATCTTGAAGTGCTCGATTGATTTTCTTATCCCCAATTGTTATTGAAATTGTAGGACAGCCGGGGTCCTTTCGTTTTTGGGTTAAGGGTTGAGGTTGGTTAATAGCATTGCTCACTGCACTAGACACTAGCACTTTCTTGGGTATTTGAGACGACTTTCTCTTTGAGGTGCATAAGCCCTTTAAGATTTTCGCATATGAAGGGACTTGTTGGATTGCATCCAAGAGAGGTATATTTATGCTAACCTGCTTAAATAACACCACAATCTTCTCCATTTGTGCAGTTGGTTTATTGGGACTCAACCTGTTTGGAAATGGAGCATTTTAAAAATCTGTTGAGCCCAAAGTCTGTAGAGTAGAATGTGGAGTTGGAACGGATCCCAGTGTGGGTGTGTTCGTAAAGTGAGAAGTGGTTCCGTTCGGATTAGAAGAAGAAGAGCCTTTTGAAGAATGGAGAATAGGCTCTAGCGGAGGAGATGAGGGTGAAAAGGAAGAAGAAGGAGAAAAAAGAGAAGAAGGGGAAGAACCACCGGCGGGGATGTCATCACTAGTACCCACATTATTCTGCAACACTCTTCCGGATCTCAACGTGGTCACCGCATTTACATTGTGATTGTGATATGCGTTTTGTGTGTGACCGGGATTTGGCAATGGTTGAGATGGAAGCTTTTCCTTTTCTCTCTCGCTCAACGCAGCAGTTAATTGTGCAATTTGTGCTTCAATAGATTTGATGCTTTGATCTTGTGAAGCATTGTTCTGCACTAAAGACTGGACACAATTTTCCAGTCTTGCTGCGGATTCTGTAGATTGCTTAAGAAACGCATCTAAACTTTTTTCTAGCGAGATAACCTTATCATCATTTGGTTGAACCAAATTGTTCGTTTGATTTGGATAAAGTTGTGGTTGGAAAGGTTGCTGGTTTTTAATTTGTTAGGGTTCTTGTTGTTGTGGAGGAGGCCTTTGAAAGTTGTTGTATCCTTGGAGTTGCTGATTTTGAATCCAAGCAAAATTTGGGTGACTCCTCCAACCCGGATTGTAGGTCGAAGAGTAAGTATCATTTCTTTGTCGTTGCTGAAAGGCAGCATTGACTTGATCTTGTCCTTGAACAGGTGGATTGTAAGGACACTCTTTGGTAAGGTGTGATGGATCCGAACAACAAGCACAAACAGTTCGTGGGGGTAAAGCAGGGGCAGGAGAAGACGATGAGATTTTGGTCTCAATGGCTTCTAGCTTTTTCATAAGTGCGGCCATCTCGGCCTTCATAGCAATCGATATATCTACTTGATGTATGTCTGCCCTAGATTGACCAATAGAAGAAGATGAGGTAGTCTTTGTGCTCTCCCACTGAATTGTTTGTTCACTAAGATCCTCGAGAAGCTGCCATGCTTCCTCACTAGATTTGGTTAGAAAGTGACCTTGACAAATGGTTTCTAGCAACTGCTTCGTTGCCGGGTTCAATCCCTCGTATAATATTTGGCAAAGTTGCCAACATTCGATCCTATGATGAGGGCATTGAACAAGTAGGTCTTTGAATCTTTCAAAACACTTCCAAAATGGTTTGGAAGGAAGCTGGGAAAATTGTATTATCTCATTGCGAATTCTCGCGGTCTTATGATGAGGATAAAACTTTTTAAGAAAAGCTTTAACAAACTCATCCCATTTTCTGATTGAATGTGATGTTGTGCTGTATAGCCACTTCTCGGCTAAGTCACATAAGGTGAAATGAATGACCCTTAGCCTTATAGCGTCATCACTTAATTGGGTAGTTTTCATCATGGCGCAAACGTTTTGGAATTTATTGATAAAGATATAACCATCTTCGGATTCCAATCCATGAAATTTTAGCAGCATATTGATGAAGTGGGGTTTTATTTCAAAATTGTCCCCATTTGCCGGTGGGGGTGAAAGACAGGTAGGTAAAGAGGTGCGGACAGGGTAGAAGAGATCCTGGAGCGCGATTCGTTGGGGCGCTACAACAGGCGAGAGATTCGGGTTATTCGCACCTAACGGAGGTGGAATCAGTCCCGTGGGTAAGGTGTTGTTGGGATTATATCCCGACACACATTCGGAAGAAGAATTTGAAGGTGGAGGTAAGGAGGGGGACGGAATTTCGACTTCGGTGTCGAAAGGTTCGTCGGTCGGTACCAACGAAACACGGAATAATCGGGCGCTAGTGTCCCTAGTCCAAAGTGACATACACTAAAGGGGTAGTGTAGTCGGAAAAAAGAAAAACAGAATGTGGAGGTAAGATAACGTCAATGAGAAGAAAGTGAGTGGTGGTGGGGTGCAAGGATTTTACGCGACAAGTTGCAAGTTTTTATAAAAGATTTTTTTTTCCCCGCCTTTTTTTATTTGGAACTGTTTGCAAAATAATTTTTTTTATAAAGGGCTAAGACACACTTTCGATCGACCAAAAATGCACAATCAGGCTTAACTCTAGGGTCACCTAGGTCAGCTAGACAGCTCCTAACTGTTCCAAAGGGCTAGAGATAAGACCTCAAACCGCCTCTTTACCGCCAATTGCGGTCAGGTAAGTGCCAGGTAAGTGGGAGGCTCCCCGCTACAAGTAGCGGTCCTAATTAAGTAACCACTTGCCTTGACACACTTGTCTAGACACCGCAAAGTCAGGTTAGGATAAACGGCTGATGCCTATAACTAGTCCTCTGTCCTATTGAGCTCGAAGTCCTAATTAGGGCTGAGTCTAGTATTTTTTAATTAATAGATGGTCAATGCATATGCCTTATGTGATTTCTGGGGTCCTGGGAAGGGTGATGAAATCCCCACCCAATCTGAATTGGTCAAAAGCCCCTTAAAGTCCGATTAAAGATATGCAAAACAGAAAAATCACTTGCAATCAAAGATTTTTATTTTATTTGCGGCGCAAAGAATCCTGCAGAAAATCAATTATTGGACGGGGGAAGAAGATTTTTAGCGCAAAGAAATCCTGCAGAAAATTTGACAAAAGATATATGGAGGTTGGCAGAGGAGGTAAGGAGAAACAAACCGACAAAATTTTGCGCACTGTGGCCACGTGGCAGCCGCGGAAGGGCGGCGGGAGTGTGCTTAGGCCGCGGTTTAACGGTCTGGTGGAGGCTTCAGGGCTCCAAAAAATTTCTGATGTTCTGTACTTGCAATCCCTCTCTGTTTTGATATATCTTTTTCTTTTTCACACTCTGGATTTTTCCAGATCTGTTATTCCTGCAAAGATTCACAAAAAAAAATACCCTTCAAACAATAAATGATAAAAAAATTTATAATAATTTTTTTTTTCTGTTTTTATGATTTTTTTAATTTAGATTAACCCGAAATTGCAAAAAGGAAAAACTACGCCATCCCCGGCAACGGCCCCATTTGATTCATCTCAAAAACTATCTATTACCGCAATCAAGAACGGCGTCGCTTGTAGCTAGCCGGTGAGTACGGATCGGTCCACAAGGATTTTGTGTTTTCCTAGTCGCGCTAACGAGTTAATTCCGATGAATGTTCGGATTGATTTATTTAATCTAAAGACTACCAAATTAAGTTATACTAAATTTATCTAGATCTAAGTCTTGCTAGGGTTAGGCTTAGGGGAAGTTGAGAGATCGAAGGTTTCCTCACCGCTTTCAATACCCTATTTTAGATCAATTAGATGTTAAGGTAATTATCAATAAAGCGGATTAGAATCTTTTGGGAAGATTTTTCTTCCTTTAGGTTCTTGTCCTTCCTTTATCGATCCTTACCCTAACCTCCATGGAAAACATGCCCACCCGGTCCTTTATACTACGGTATCACCGTTACCTCAAGGGGTAAGGTGCCGCAGGAGGCGGTGTGCGCGTGTATGCATGGAGTTCTAATTCTTAGGTGTGAAGGGGTAAGAAAGAGGTGAGAGATCGCATCTTTCAAACCTTTCCCTAAGGCTAACCCTAACAAGCGAGGAGACTACTCGCTCATTAGGGGAATAAAAGACATTTTAAATTAAAAGAGAACTAAAGCAAAGAAATAAAAGTAACTTACTAATTTTTATTGATGGCTCTCTCCAAAGATCAACGCAGTACAGATCTGAATTTGTGAAATGAAAAGAGGCATATCCTCATATAGAATTTAGAGTTCCTATTTATAGAGGATACGAAACCCTAGGGTTACAATGACTCGCACATCTTCTATTACAAAAATACCCCCTAAAAAATCCCAACAAACGCACCGACGCACCGCCACAATTTTTCTGCACCGACACGTGCAATAGATGGCCGCGGAACCGCGGTATCGGTGGGGGTAGGGCGCAGTTCCGCGGCCCATTGGTCGGCTTACATGCTGAAACTTCCTGGTCTTGTTCTGCGCTTTCTGGGCTTCTATATTCTTTGGATCTTTTTTTCAATTTGGCTTCTTTATTTCTTCCAGATCTCCAGTGAACAATTTGCAGTGGACTTGTAACAGTTCGGTTTGTAATCCTGGACCTTGCGTTGCCTTGTATTGATCTTTGTGTAGGCTTTATCAAAATCCTTCTGTTTGCTGGTTGTAGTTCCACTTTTGCATCGTCTTTTCTCTTTTTCACGGTTTTAGATCCAAGAACCTGTAACCTATAATATGTAGCAGACATGCGTCAAAAACACATGTTTATTTATAAAAACGAATAAGAATGGGGAATATAATAATACAATATTATGGTGTGAACAGTGGACACCTCATTATTGCTTTTCTAATTTTGGAAAATCAAGTAATGAGGTGGCTTGATGAGGTGGCATGGTGCATGTAGAGAGGTATGCCTTGGGGATTTAATGTTGATCATTTATGGTTGCACTATTTCAACCATGGTTGTAAATTTGTAGTCATGCTTTTCGTCATTTTTGAGAGATTGATTCATTCCACTCTCTAGCTTCATGCTTCATGAGATACTTGTTGGCTATAATGCCCTCATGTCAATTGTTGGATCGCAGGCACGTGATTGCAATGATTGAGGAAGGACCTATACCAGTAGAACAGTCTTACTCGAGATGATAGTATGTTATCTGGTTTTCCTTTATCATCATGTACATGCATCAAGTGACATTACAGATCACTATTACATGTTGATAGAGCCCATATGATTCTTGCTTGACTACCAGCAGTATGATGGCGATCATATACGTGAGAGTTGGGTGGTCTATAGTCACATCCTTAAAATGTCCCTAGTCATGGGAGTTTCGAAACTGGGCATCGATACTCTAAGAGTAGACTAGTGTATACTGATCGAGATGCCGACGAGGGGCGGTGGCCGATCTCACAAGCTATTGGTGTCAGTTGGTTCACCTAAGATGTATATAGGTGCTCATTGGGTTATGAGTACACCGGACGGACTCGCCGGGAACATGCTAGTTGGTATTATACCTATTTTTAGATAGCAGTTCCCAGTTGACATGTGTACAGGTTAGTCTATCGACCTGAGATCGTCATTTGTATCGTGTGAGTTCCCACCGTGTTTTGATTACTACCCTACCATGGCTCAAAGGAGTCATGCAAATAGGTTTTAGTTGGGTACAGTCCCGAGCCACATGGAGGCAATGAGCGGATCGTCCGGGGATTTTTCTCTCCCGGTCTTGGGGGTTGATGTCGCGGAGTGCACGGGTGGCCATCACCAGAAATTCTCGGCCAGGGTAGATGAGAATTACCCATCTAGGATCGGAAGTTTCTAAGGTGGTGATGGGCTTCTTACCGACACTAAATGTCGCGTTATTAGGGGTCTGACTTTATCCACCCCCTAGACTCGATATTTGATACTCACAGACGAACGGACCGGACAGTACGGATATTGTCACTGTCAGGTTCAGTAGGGTTTCAGGATGAGTTTGATCGTCGGCCTCCCTTTCGCTCAATACCTGGATAGCCATTATATACAGTTAGTGCCACTGATGTGCTTATGGTTAAACCCACTACCAGCATATCGACGAGTCTTTAGAGTCCCATACTGAGGGTTTCCCTGCTTCGGGCGAAACGATGTAGATGCCGTATGGTTTACAGCAGAGTTCGATCACATACGTGTACTAATGCACGCATGATGTTTGGACGGATAATACTAGTGAGTTTTGGTTTAAGCCGGATCCTACTATTATATTATTGGATTATTTTCATCTCATTGTATTCGTATTATTTGGAATACGGATGCGGGTATTGTTAGGTTTACCTAGCACCCTATGTAGAGTTTGGAAGCATCACATGTCACAAAGTTCAAGTTTTTATGGTGCTAAGCAAGCATACATGGGATCGATCCTAGAAAATTAGGAGTTCTAAACAATAAATGCTAGTGTTTCGAGACTACAACCTTTGTAGCTCCCTTCGCTAGACTCTTTAGCCTCTTGGGTGTTGGAGGAAGGTCCTCTTGAAGTCTTGTTGTGTCCACGACGATCCACCCGAAGCTCCTTCGTCCAAGGTATCGACTTCATTTTCCAAGAGAAGAAAAGAAGATAACACTCTAAACAAGTAGGCTAGACTTATGTAGAATGATGTTGTGGTTCTAATTCTCACTTCAAAAACCTTTCTTGATGTGTGCTTTGCTCACTACAAGAAACTAGAGAGCAAAGGAAGAAGGAGGAGGAAGATGATGGCTTTTCATTTTGAAGAAGAAAAAGATTAACCTTTGAAAAGAAATTAAAATATATCTATATATATTTTACTTCTTCTCATCTCAAACTATGGTTAGAATATGAAGATATTATTGTATCATAGTTTAAAACACCTAAGGAAAAATAACCAAGGATTAAATAGTGGATGAGCATGGTAAGATGAAGAAGAGTGTAGAAACAATCCAATAATTAACCCTTTTTCTTTCCTTTTTGTTTTAGTATAAATACAATAATAATCCATATTAAAAACCATGGTGTGAGTCTTATATTGCCATCATATTCCATATATAAGCAACCATGAAGGATGATGCATGTACGTATGTGTGTATGCACATCCATATGTGCATGAAACTAAAAGAAAGAAAGCATACATGCATGCATACATCCATCATGTACAAGAAAAGGTTTCAAGTGAGAAAACTAATGGTTAAATGATAAATCAACACTTGATTTATCAATCCGGCCATATCACATATGACGCTACCAAAAGCAAGCCGCCCGATCAATATACGGTATCTTAGACGTGCATTTTAATCGGGTCCATGCGCATATCGCATACGCGCACCACAACGTTTCGCCTGGACTAGGTAACTCCTTTGTGGGACTCTAAGACTCGTCAATACGCCGGTAGTGGGTGATGATCATATCAAGCACCCCCAAGCCGCAAGCGGTCAGCTAAACGTAACGGCCACCCGGGTATTGAGCGATCAGAAGAAAACAAGCGAACCTGCTACAACTCCCGTCGAGCCAACCGGGAACACTACCGTACAGTCCGGTCTCTTCATCAGATATGCTGCATATCGAGCCTAGGGATGGTCACGTCGACCCCAATAACTCAATAAGTCGTGCCGGTGAATGGTCTATAACAGATCGAGAAACTACTGATAACACTTATCAGCAAATCTCAGCAGCCCTGGCCAGGGACTTACTGATATAACCAGTCGGGCACAGCACAGCATCAACTCCCAATACCGGGAGAGACGAAACCCCTCCTATCTCTCATTGCCTTCGTGTGCCTCGGGACTGTACCCAACGGCCACCTGTTTGCACGACTCAGTAGAGCCGTGGTAGGGTGGCAATCAAAGTACAGTGGGAGAACACACAAGACTCTATGACGATCTCGGGTCTACAGACTAACCAGTACCAGTGTCACCTGAGAACTGCTATCCGACGATAGATATAATTCCATATAGGAGTTCTCGGTGAGTCCGTCCAGTGTACCCAGTCACCACTGAGCACCCGTATATGATCTTGATGTCAAACATCAATGAATGTGGGAACATTCATCGCCCATCGTATGGGTCTAGTATCATATACGCTAGTCTACTCTGGTATATCAATGCCCCGTCTCGATATACCTACGACTAGGGACTTTCCAGGATATGCTTACAGACTACAGATATCCCACTAGTATGATCTCCATCATAATCACAGTAGTCAAGCCGATATCCTCAGGGCTTTATCAGCATGTATGAATGAATAAAAGCATGATCAAATCAACATGTCAGATAAACAAAAACCAGATAGCATACTATCATGTCGAGCAAGAATGTATACTGAATATATATATATACATGTACAAATACATCTACTATCATATAATGGCCTCTAGGGCATACATATATCCAACAATCTCCCACTTGCACTAAGGCCAGTTATTGGCGTATCTTATACCCAACATCTCAAAAAGTCGCTCATGCTGCGGCTGAGGGAGGGCCTTGGTGAATGGATCCGCGACGTTATTCTTTGTGTCTACTCTCCTAATCTCGATCTCGCGGCGATCTACAATCTCCCGGATCAAATGAAAACGCCTCAGGATGTGTCTGGACCGCTGATGGGATCTGGGCTCCTTGGCTAACGCCATAGCCCCATTATTATCACAATACAAAGGTATTGGATCAATGATGGTTGGAACTACTCCTAGCTCCAAGATGAACTTTTTCATCCAGACGGCTTACTTGGCGGCATCATTCGCAGCTATGTACTCAGCTTCCATCGTAGAGTCTGTAACGGTATCCTGTTTGGAACTTTTCCAACTTACCGCCCCTCCATTGAGGGTAAATACAAACCCAGAGATAGATTTGATGTCGTCCTTATCGCTCTGGAAGCTTGAATCGGTAAAGGCCTCCATTTGGAGATCTCCATTACCATACACCAAGAACAGTTCTTTAGTCCTTCGTAAGTACTTAAGAATGTTCTTCACAGCTGTCCAGTGATTCTCCACTGGGTTGGATTGATACCTGCTTACAACACTAAGTGCATAAGCTACATCTGGGCGTGTACATAACATCGCATACATTATAGATCCTACTGCCGAAGCATAGGGTATAACACTCATGCGAGCTCTCTCTTCATCGGTCTTTGGGCAAGAATCCTTGGAGAGAGTGACCCCATGGCAAGCGGGTAAGGCACCCCGCTTGGAGTCTTCCATACTAAACCTTTTTAGGATGGTGTTAATGTACCTGGTTTGGGACAATCCAAATAACCTTTTGGATCTATCCCTATAGATCCTTATGCCCAGGATGTATGTGGCATCACCCAGGTCCTTCATGGAGAACCTTAGTGATAAGAAAGATTTGACCGACTGTAGCATAGGAATATCATTTCCTATCAGAAGAATGTCGTCCACGTACAATACGAGGAATGTGACAGCTCTCCCTACAGCCTTCTTATAAACACAAGGTTCATCTGGATTTTTGATGAAATCAAACTCTTTGATAACATCATCGAAATAGATGTTCCAACTCCGAGATGCCTGCTTTAACCCATATAAGGATTTAAGCAATCTACATGCTTTCCCGCTGCTCCCACTGTCAATGAAGCCCTTTGGCTGATCCATATAAACGCATTCTTCTAAATCTCCAATTAGAAATGCTATTTTAACGTCCATCTGCCAGATTTCATAGTCGTAGTGAGCAGCAATAGCAAGTAGGATCCGAATGGATTTAAGCATGGCTACGGGCGAAAAGGTTTCGTCATAGTCCAAACCTGGTCTTTGACGAAAACCCTTCGCCACAAGTCTTGCCTTATAGGTCTCTACCTGCCCATCTACACCAATCTTTCTTTTAAAGATCCATTTGCATCCTACAGGTTTTACCCCAGGGGGTACAACGTCCAAAGTCCATACTTTGTTGGTGTACATAGACTCCATTTCGGATCTCATGGCATCCAGCCACTTCACAGAGTCTCCACTCATGATAGCTTGCTGAAAACTGGTAGGATCATCATCATCCATGATACAGTCTTCTCTGTCACCAACAATGAGGAAACCGTAGTACCTCTCCGGTGGGCGAGAAGTCCTACCAGACCTTCGAAGTGGCCGAGGTTCCTCAGTTTCTATTGCAACAGCCGGTTCAACCAAATCGTCATTTGTAGTTTGTGTCTCTCGAACTTCTTCTAGATCCACCACCTTGCCATCATCTTTATCTGTTAAAAACTCTTTTTCCAAGAATGTGGCATACTGAGAAACAAACACCTTTTGCTCTTCTTTGTGGTAGAATAGATATCCATAAGAATTCTTTGGATACCCCACAAAATTACAGATGACTGACCGTGTGTCGAGTTTGTCCGAATTCTGCTTTTTAACATAGGCCGGGCAACCCCAAATCTTAATTCTCTTAAGAGATGGTCTCTTCCCATGCCATATCTCATATGGCGTGGTAGACACGGCTTTGGTTGGAACCCTGTTCAGTAGAAACGCTGCAGTCTCCAATGCATGCCCCCAAAATGAGACGGGTAACTCAGCATCACTCATCATGGATCGGACCATATCTAATAGGGTCCTATTCCGTCGTTCAGACACACCGTTGTGCTGTTGTGTGTAAGGAGGAGTGAGCTGAGAGAGAATCCCATTCTCTTTTAGGAAGTTTGCAAATTCTGTACTGAGATACTCACCACCTCGATCTGATCGAAGCATCTTGATACTCAAGCCGGTTTGTTTTTCTACTTATTGTTTATATTCAATGAATTTCTCGAAAGCTTCGGACTTGTGCTTTAATAAAAATACAAGACCGAATCTTGAGAAATTGTCAGTGAATGTAATGAAGTATGAAAAACCGCCTCTGGCCTGTGTAGACATTGGCCCGCATACATCACTATGTATGAGGCTTAGGAGCTCAGTAGCTCTTTCTCCGTGTCCGGTAAACGGAGTTTTGGTCATTTTACCCTTGATACAAGACTGGCAAGTCGCATAAGATTTATATTCAAAGGAGTTTAAATATCCATCTTTGTGTAACTTGTTTAGTGTTGTTTCGTTAATATGACCAAGTCTACAGTGCCAAAGAAAAGCTTCATTTAATTCTGAAAGTTTTCTTTTATTAGCGTGTTGTATACCGAAAACTGTGTGTTCATTTAGGACATATATTCCGTTATTACGCCTACCATACCCAACCAACATTTGATTCAGGTGAATGTTCATAACATTGTTCTGCAATACAAAATTATATCCTTCATTGTCTAACAAAGAAACGGATATTATATTACAAAGCATACTTGGTACAAAATAACATGGATTAAAAACCAAAATACATCAAGATGGCAACCCCAAGTGATACTCTCCCACTGCGACTGTATGTACATTGGAACCGTTTCCAACGCGGAGAGTATGGTCACCTGTCTTAAAAACTTTGCTATTTCTCAGCCCCTGCATAGAATTGCAAATGTGAGAACCTGAACTGGTATCCAATACCCAGGAAGCAGAGTTTATTGAAAAATAGTTTTCTGTCACAAACGCACCTGAAGCAGAAGCATCCCCGTGCTTCTTCTTGAGATTTAAGTACTCCGTGCAGTTGCACTTCCAATGTCCTGTCTTGTGGCAATGAAAACATTCGCCTTTCCCCGAGTCTCCAGCTTTGGGCTTTTCCTTTCCCTTCACCTTCTTAACTCCACCCTTAGGATTGGTGGGCTTCTTCTTTTTCTTTCCCTTGGCCTTAGCTTTCGGGCGAGAAGAGGAAGACTGTCCAACAGTCATAACGGGAGTTTTTGCTGACTTCATAGTGCTCTCTGCACTCCTTAACATATTAAGGAGTTCAGGTAGCTCCTTCTCCATGCCATGCATGTTGAAGTTAACTATGAATTGAGCAAAGGTGGAGGGGAGGGACTGCAGAATAATATCTATATATTGTTCATTGTCCATAGTCCACCCAAGGTCCTCAAGCTCTTCTTTAAGAGCTATCATCTTCAGAACATGGTCTCCTACTGGTGTGCCGGGGGCCATTCGCACCTGAAACAATTTCTTTGATGCTTCGTATCGCAATACGCGGGATTGCTCTCCATACAACTCCTTTGTATGGAGCAATATGGTTTGAATGTCCATATTCTCGTGCTGCTTTTAATGTGTATTGTCCATCGATGCAAGGGCGAGGCATTTGGCCGTGGCACAATCAGCGTCCCATGTCTTGCGGACTTCTTTGTCCGCAACTGAGGATTTTGGACCTGGGACGGGCGGGGCTGAAGCCGTGAGGACATATTGTAGGGTTCCTAGGCGCACCCATGATGTTCCACAACAGTTCAAACATGCCAAATTCCAAAATTTCCTATGTGCCAAGTGACCCTAAGCAAGATCGTAACTAGAGGTAAGGCGATGCAATGCGAGTTAACAACTTTAACTAAGAGGAAAGTGACTACAACCTTTGTAGATCCGGTCCTCCACCTCCATAGCTCCGTGATGAAGACCCCTCGTTGCGATCATCGGATCGTGGGCTCTAGCGTCGGCTTCATCGGAGAAATGGACGGGCTAGGTCGTCGACTTCGATGCCGAAGATGATCTACGTCGAGGCAACACAAGATCAAGCTCCAACTTCACCAAGCCATGAAACTTGTGAAGAAAACAACCTATACTAGTTGGCAAGTGGTAGAGGATGAAGAAATAGGAAGTGGGTTCACTTTAGAATTGGATTTCTCACTCTTTTTCTCATTTCACCATTGAAGCTAGCAAGCTTTTTCTTCTTGAAGAGGAAGAGGAAGAAGAAAAATAATATGATAAGAATTATGGGAAAAGAAAATCAAGTCATTCTTATCATTTTAGCAACCATGGTTTAGTGTAGAGAATAAACTATAGTTAGGTGAATTGTTAGGTTTAAGAAAGGAACAAAAATGGTCAAAGCTTCTTGAAGCTTCGACAAAAGAACAAAAGAAGCAACTATTTTTGTTTCTTGCCCTAAAGTAAATAAATAAATAAATAAATAAGAATAGATAACAAAACCCTAACCATTCACTTAAATATGGTTTAAAGGAAACATACACACAAGTTTGCTTGTATCATCAAACATGATACAATCAAGTGCACAAAAATATATCACATATACAATGTGCACATCAAGTGAGAAAATCCATCTTAAGTGAACCAATACTAGTTAATGCAAAGTAATATATCAAATATATAATTATACATTGAATCATTAAATCAACACTTGATTTAACGATCCGGTCATATCGCATATGACCGACTAATATCCAAAGTATCGACTTATCGAATCAATCCTCGATTCGATAACTAAGTTATATCACATACAACCATTCGATACATTCATCGCGAGAATAGAATACGGTATCACATACGCGCATTATTCTTGGTCCCGCACATATCTCATATGCGCTCCTATTTCGTTTCGCTTGAGCCAGGAAACCTCTGTGTAGGACTCTAAAGACTCGTCAATACGCCGGCAGCAGATGATGATCATATCAAACACCCACAAGCCGTAAGCGGTCTGCTAAACGTAACGGCCACCCGGGTATTAAGAGATCAGAAGATCGACGAGCAAGCCCGCTCACACTCCTGTGAATCCAACCAGTGACACTTACCGTACAGTCCGGTCTCGTCGTCTGATATGTCGCATATCTCGCCTAGGGGTGGTAAACGTCAGACCCCAATAGCTCGATATGTCGTGTCGATAAGAGGTCTATAATAGTTCAAGAAACTACTAGTAACATTTACTAGTAAATCTCAGCAATCTTGGCCAGAGATTTCCGGTTATAGCCAATCGAACACAGCGCAACATCAACTCCCTATACCGGGAGAGACGAATCCCCTCCTATCGCTCATTGCCTCCATGTTATTCGGGACTGTACCCAAAAACCACCGTTTTGCACGCCCTCTTGGACGTGCTAAGGTGGAAATCAAAGCACAGTGGGAATCACACAAGACTCTATGACAATCTCGGGTCAACAGACTACTCTGTACCAGTGTCACCAGAGAACTGTCTTCTGACGTAAGGTATAATACCATCTGGGAGTTCTCGGCGAGTCCGTTCAGTGTACCCAGTCTCCACTGAGCACCCGCATACCATCTCTGATGTCAAACACCAATGGATATGTGATCATCCATCGCCCATCACATAGGTCGAGAAGATATACGCTAGTCTACTCTGGAATATCGATGCCCCGTCTCGATATTCCCACGACTAGGAACATTGAAGGATTTACTCATGGACTATCCAGGCCCCACTAGTATGATCTGCATCATAGTCCTGGAAGTCGAGTACACATTCTAAGGGCGTTATCAACATGTAACAGAGAGACAGAAAGTATACATGTTAAGATAAAGAACAACCAGATAGCGTACTATCATGTCGAGCAATAAAGTCCTACCTATATATGTCCCAGCATCCACTACAATATACATCCAATGTACAGTAATGGCCTCTAGGGCATACATATAACTAACAATCTCCCACTTGCACTAGGGCCATCTGTAGAAGTTGTTGTAGTATCTAATACTCAACCATCCCCTAAAAGTCTCTCTTTGGGAAAAGGCCTTCGTGAGTGGATCCGCTGTGTTGTCCTCTAAGTCTACTCTCCTAACCTCGATCACCCTGGAGATCAACTATCTCCATGATCAGGTGATGCTGCCTCAGAATATGTCTGGTTCACTGATGGGACCAGGGTTCACGGGCCAAAGCCACACTTCCATTGTCACACAATGGGAGGAACTGAGTTCATCTCATGAACAAATATACACCCAAACAGCCTCTTTGGTAGCATCTTAAGTAGCGATGTATCCTGCCTTTATCGTCTAGTATGCCACGGTATCTAGCTTGGAACTCTTACAACATACCGTCCCTTCACTGAGGGTAAAGATAATGCCTGTGACTGACATTCAGTCGTCCTTATCACTCTGGAACCTTTCCAGTGATTCTCCCCAGGATCGATTAATACCATCTCACTACAACTAGTGAGAATCCTAACATCCAGTTACTTCTATCTCATAGATCAAAACTCAGGATTTAAGAGGTATCACTTTGATCTTATACGGAGAATCTTTGTGATAAGCGGAGATTGACCGAGCGTAGTATAGGAAACTCCTTTCTTATCAAGAGTATGTCATCCACGTACTCTACGAGGATCACCACCATACTCCCTACTACCTTTTTGTATATACAAGGTTCATCTACCATTTTGATGAAGTCAAACTTTTTGACAACTACATCAAAAAAGACGTTCCAACTCCGCGATGTCTGCTTTATCCTATAAAGCAACTTGCACACGTTTCCGCTGCTCTCACTGTCTACGAAGCCCTCTGGCTGTGTACTTACAGACGTTCTCTTCTAAAACATCATTTAGAAAAGCAGTCATGACACCCAACCACCAGATATCGTAGTCATGGTATGTAGCCGTGGCAAGTAGGATCTGGATGGACTTAAGCATAGCTCCTTAGAAAAGGTTTCATCATTATCCACGCCTGGTCGATGACGAAAACCTTTAACAAGTCTAGCTTTGAAAGTCTCAACCTTTCCATCTACACCTAGTAATCTTCTCAAGATATACTTGCTCCTGATGGGGATTTAACCCTTCAGATATAGAAACCAAAGTCCATACTTTGTTGGTGTACATGGATTCCATCTCAGATCACTAAGTATCCAGCCATTCTTATAGAGTCCTACTCCTGATGGCCAGCTCGAAACTAGTTGGGTCATCATCTCATGATGCAATCCTCACTCCCACTGTCATAGAGAAACAGAAGTATCTCTCAGGCGGGTGAGGAACCTTACTAGATCGGCGGAGAGGCTGAGGTTCGTTGGTAACTATTGAATCCTTTGGTTCTATCAAATCATTAGTTGTAGTTTGTATAGCTGGAACTTTTCCAGTTCTACAGAACTGACCTTGCCACGATCTTGTCCAGATTTTGCTTTTAGACATAGGCCGGACAACCCCAAATCTTAACTGACTTAAGAGATGGGCTCTTCCCTTTCCATATCACATATGAAGTGGTAGGCAACTGATTTGATTTGAACCCTATTCAATAGGTATGCAACTTCACAAGTGTATAACTCCCAAAAGGAAATAGGTAACTCAGTATTACTCATCATAGAGCACACCTTATCATATAGGGTGTGATTGCTCCGCCCCGATATACCATCGTGCTATGGTGTATACGGAGGACTAATGCTGAGAGAGAATCTCATTCTCCTTTAGAAAAGTCAAAGAATTCCGTGCTCAAGTATTCTCCTCCTTGATCTCATCAAAGGACATAATACTTATACCCGTATTGGTTCTCTACTTCTAACTTATATTCTGTGAATACCTCAAAAGGTTCGGACTTGTGTTTCAACAAGAACATATGTCTGAATCTAAAAAGATCATCAGAGAATGTAATGAAGTACAAAGAACTGGTCTTGGCATGTGTAGACAGGGGACCGTTATACATCAACATGATTCATCCCAAGAGTTCACTAACTCTTTCTCTGTTTCCAATAAACAGAGCTGGTGTCATTATATCTTGGTGACATGACTGGCAAGTTTCACAAGATGTAAATTCAAACTGATTTAAATATGCATCTACATGTAACTTCAGCTAGTAGGGTCGCATTGATATGACCTAGTCTACAATGCCTCAAGAAGGATTCATTCATTTCTGAACTCTTCCTCTTGTGTGTGTTTTGTATACTAAAAACTGTAGTTTGATTTAGAAAATCAATGCTTTTAGATAAGGTGCCTGAACCGATCAACATTTGATATAGGAAATGTTCAAAACATTATCCAACAATACAAAATTTTATCGTTTCTTTACTAATAAAGAAACAGATATGATTTTGTATATCAGGTTCGGTATCTAATAGTATTTGTTCAGAATCAATGTACTCAGGTAATACAGGGTGACAGTGACCAACAGACCTGGCTGCAACACTTGCACCGTTTTCTGCCTCATGAAACTTATTACCCGTTCTCAGTTCTCTACCGTTCTGTGGCCCTATGTAATAGATTACATATCTGGGATCCTGATTCGGTATCAAATACCCAGGACATAGAGGATATAGAGAAACAGTTCTATGTAATGAACACACCCGAAGAAGGTGCATCAGCAAGCACTTTCTTCGTTTGGGCGGCATGGGAATCCTGGTATTCCCCTATTTCCTGCTCTGTCTTATAACAATTATATATTGGAGCGGGACCAACGTTCCCCAGCTCAGTATAAAAAGCGGGTTCGGTCAATACATCCGTATTATTATCTTGATTAAGGCATGATATGGTCGCTACCTGGAGAGAGAGAGAAGAAAACACTCAGCGTATGCCCTTGCAAGATCAGATTGGTTATTTATTTTATCTAATCAGGATGGCTCCCACTGTTTTTTATCAAATCTTCCTTCAAACCCTAAAAGGAAAGACTTGCCGGGACTAATTACACGCTACAAGTTCGCCAATCTTTCAGCCAGGCCAGTGTCGGTACTTTGAGGGAGGTCCCCCGTGCTTTCGCACGAACCTAATTAATGTAAACCTCGTTTTCCCAGAGGCGTAACCTCGTTAACACCTTTCTAGACACCTACTTGATCGGCTAATTGTAGTGTATAAAACTCTCCCAGGAGTAACTCTTACTCGCAGCGGGTATCGGGATCCAACTATCTCATAGAAGGTATGCAATCTCATTGCAAATTTCAACACTTGAAATTCCCGATAATATTTTGCCCCAACGTGCTATGATCTTGACGAAAGCCAACAAAGCATAGCCCGCTAGTCAAGTTCAACCCGTACATTTCTTGATTGAATTAAACCCACCCGCACGACCCTTGACGAAAGCCAACAAAGCCGCACGACTACCCTAATCCAATCGCATCGTATGCAGCAGATAAGCAGCATATACCTACCGCACACTACACCTTGACGAAAGCCAACAAATGTAGCACGAATATTATATACAACTTATCTGAAATGACGGAGGCCTACGACAGGTTTTTCTGAAAACCTATTGCGTAATGAACTTGATATCGTTGTAGAATCAAATGATTTTAAAATGGAGTGTTTTTTAGGCTTTTCTAGTTTTGCTAAAGGGGTCACTCCCGGTGAAGGGATCGTCGGCCCTTTTCTCGTCGAATGAGGTGCGGGATATATCATATATATCACTGTGCAAAGCAGAAACTATAGAAGCTATCAAAAGACAAACAGAGTATGTAGCATCTGCCAGTTATTGCTAAAGGGGTCACTCCCGGTGAAGGGATCGTCGGCCCTTTCCTCATCGAATAAGGTGCAGGATATATCATATATACCACTGTGCAAAGCAAGAACTGTAGCTACCTGTTTTATTTTTGAAATTCGATTCTACAACATCTTTAGGTTTCTTTTATTTCATTAATCTCATTAATGAAGTCCCATCATTTAAGTACCTAAACATCACAGATAAATACGACGTACACTTATGCCATCCGCATTCGCCTCGATGTCCCCTCGTGCACTATTAGGTTAGGTAACTAACGGCAGAGCGGGACAGGGCTAGCGTGAGTGTAAAACATAAGTAACGTCTATATAATATATCGTATATACTATATACAGTATTTATCAAAGAACATATCACATGATCACATCATAGATAACGCAGCAGAAAATATCATATGAAATATTGGATATACTAAGACGTCCGTGTTTTTGATACGAGCCAGTATAAAACACGGATTCCACGGTCTTGATGAATAGCCAAACCCACACCCCTAGACCCTTACGAGAGCGGCAAGCAACCCTACCAATTCTAGAGTTAGGAGACCGGACTCGACTCCTCGAGTTGGTCTCCCACTGGACTCCAGAACACGGTTACTTGTACCCTCCTCCTTGGGTCTATCCTAGTGCGGAAAAGTAAATAATATACAATGGGTGACATCTTCCGAAACCTGGAAGTGCCCCAATAAAAGAATATTATATACAAGTTTTTACATGAATGAAAATGAAAAACACTCATCTCACATAAAAACCCCTCGGCTATTCAAACACGACGATCCAATATAACATATCCAGCAACACATAACATCACATGTCATCAACGTAAGTAAATATGCGCATCCCAATTGTCGTTGGCATATAGCAACGAAACCGGCGATATCACATATTACACTTACAGTCACAGAAAAGAAAGTGTAAAACTACAACAATTGGAATCCGCAACCTGCATAGACATCGCATGCCTAATCAAATGAGTTCCTTAGACATCGCATGCCTAACAATTATAAACCCCGCATTTTAGTCTCATTATCGAAAACACTTTTCAATATCAAGTCGGGCCATTCAACAAGATTCCCGACATCCTGATCGAATGCTTGTCGCAAACTTTAGTAGGCGGCCGCACCCCCGACGCCGTTGACGAAGTGCACTAAGGCGGAACACCGCTGCCGCGAGCACCCGAACGGATGCTTTCGGCGACGGGGTTCTCCTATAGTCACTTGGTCGGGGCTATGGGGCATGGCTATCTATTATGTTTACCGGCGAGTATCCGCGTACGCTACGTGATTTCGACGGACTTTTGATCACATCAAAATTCCGTGGCAACCGATCAAGTGAGACTAAACTGCTATGTTTATAACATTCATTCAGTTATCTCATAACAACTTGTGAATTCCAAATGTTGTATCACATTCCGGGTAAATAGAAAATGTTAAACTTTCCGATCGAACAATCGAACACCCAAGTTTTCCCGAAACAGCTCAACAAATGAAATAAGTTTAAAAACATCCAGTTCATGCCTCAGTACCAACGGTCCAGCCGTAGAAGGGTCAAGCCAACACCTCACATGTGGCACGCCGTACTGCCCCAAACCCTAAGGTTCAAAAGGTAGTTCAAGACGGTCACATAATCGAGTTAAGGTTTGTTGTCTTCTAGAGGGACCATCGCGTTACTTGCACTACTTAGAACGTGATTAAACTACGGAAATATCCAACAATTGGAAATTTCCCGGTAGGGGAAAAAGTGGGTATTTATATCCGGTCGAACTTTTTAACATATTCTAAAATTATCCGGAAAAACACATAGACAAAGTTTGATAATCCGATCGAATCTACGAACTCCCGATACAACCCGAGAAAACTCAACTCTTGAGTACGATTTAAAAATTTCCAGAAAATACAGCACCAGAAAACAGGAATTACTGTGCAAAAATGAATGGAAGAAGCGGCTAAGTGGCCGCGGAACCGCCGCATTAGCCATGCTAATGCCGCGGTTCCGCCGCGCTTTGATCGAACCAGAAGCACGCGCTTCACAGTAATTCTTAGAAACTCCTGCTGATTTTTCTGCATATTTTTAATTCGTAAAAATCCTCGATTTCAAAAAATGTACAGAGAGCAATTTGAGATTAGGGTTTCGGTTCGATCGGACTTCTAACTCCGTCTACGCATCGCCTAAGGCTCTAGCTAGGCTCTAATACCACTATAGGGTTCCTAGGCACACCCATGATGTTCCACAACAGATCAAACATGCCAAATTCAAAATTTCCTATGTGCCAAGTGACCCTAAGCAAGATCGTAACTAGAGGTAAGGCGATGCAATTCGAGTTAACAACTTTAACTAAGAGGAAAGTGACTACAACCTTTGTAGATCCGGTCCTCCACCTCCATAGCTCCGTGATGAAGTCCCCTCGCTGCGATCATCGGATCCTGGGCTCTAGCGTCGGCTTCATCGGAGAAATGGGCGGGCTAGGTCGTCGACTTCGTTGCCGAAGATGATCTACGTCGAGGCAACACAAGATCAAGCTCCAACTTCACCAAGCCATGAAACTTGTGAAGAAAACACCCTATACTACTTGGCAAGTGGTAGAGGATGAAGAAATAGGAAGTGGGTTCACTTTAGAATTGGATTTCTCACTCTTTTTCTCATTTCACCATTGAAGCTAACATGCTTTTTCTTCTTGAAGAAGAAGAGGAAGAAGAAAAAGAATATGATAAGAATTATGGGAAAAGAAAATCAAGTCATTCTTATCATTTTAGCAACCATGGTTTAGTGTAGAGAATAAACTATAGTTAGGTGAATGGTTAGGTTTAGGAAAGGAACAAAAATGGTCAAAACTTCTTGAAGCTTCAACAAAAGAACAAAAGAATCAGCCATTTTTGTTTCTTGACCTAAAGTAAATAAATAAATAAATAAGAATAGATAACAAAACCCTAACCATTCACTTAAATATGGTTTAAAGGAAACATACACACAAGTTTGCTTGTATCATCAAACATGATACAATCAAGTGCACAAAAATATATCACATATACAATGTGCACATCAAGTGAGAAAATCCATCTTAAGTGAACCAATACTAGTTAATGCAAAGTAATATATTAAATATATAATTATACATTAAATCATTAAATCAACACTTGATTTAACGATCCGGTCATATCGCATATGACCGACTAATATCTAAAGTATCGACTTATCGAATCAATCCTCGATTCGATAACTAGGTTATATCACATACAACCATTCGATACATTCATCGCGAGAATAGAATACGGTATCACATACACGCATTATTCTCGGTCCCGCACATATCTCATATGCGCTCCTATTTCGTTTCGCTTGAGCCAGGAAACATCTGTGTAGGACTCTAAAGACTCGTCAATACGCCGGCAGCAGATGATGATCATATCAAACACCCACAAGCCGCAAGCGGTCTGCTAAACGTAACGGCCACCCGGGTATTGAGCGATCAGAAGATCGACGAGCAAGCCCGCTCACACTCCTGTGAATCCAACCAGTGACACTTACCGTACAGTCCGGTCTCGTCGTCTGATATGTCGCATATCTCGCCTAGGGGTGGTAAACGTCAGACCCCAATTGCTCGATAAGTCGTGTCGATATGAGGTCTATAACAGTTCGAGAAACTACTGGTAACACTTACCAGTAAATCTCAGCAACCCAGGCCAGGGATTTCCGGTTATAGCCAATCGAACACAGCGCAACATCAACTCCCTATACCGGGAGAGACGAATCCCCTCCTGTCGCTCATTGCCTCCGTGTGATTCAGGACTGTACCTAAAAACCACCGTTTTGCACGCCCACTTGGACGTGGTAAGGCGGAAATCAAAGCACAGTGGGAATCACACAAGACTCTATGACGATCTCGGGTCAACAGACTACTCTGTACCAGCGTCACCAGAGAACTGTCATCTGACGTAAGGTATAATACCATCTGGGAGTTCACGGCGAGTCCGTTCAGTGTACCCAGTCTCCACTGAGCACCCGCATACCATCTCCGATGTCAAACACCAATGGATATGGGATCATCCATCACCCATCACATGGCTCGAGAAGATATACGCTAGTCTACTCTGGAATATCGATGCCCCGTCTCGATATTCCCACGACTAGGAACATTGAAGGATTTACTCATGGACTATCCAGGCCTCACTAGTATGATCTGCATCATAGTCCTGGAAGTCGAGTACACATTCTAAGGGCTTTATCAACATGTAACAGAGAGACAGAAAGTATACATGTTAAGATTAAGAGCAACCAGATAGCGTACTATCATGTCGAGCAAGAAAGTCCTACCTATATATGTCCCAGCATCCACTACAATATACATCCAATGTACAGTAATGGCCTCTAGGGCATACATATAACTAACACATATGATACTTTATCATAAGTCAGGGCTATTTTCAGATTCCTCAGCCATTCTTTATAATTGGTCCCATTCAGTTTGTTTTTATCTAGTAGAAGCTTGAGTCCAGTCATTGGTATCTGCCATTAAGAGAGAGAAAAGAATACACTCAGCGAAAGCTCTTGCATAAATCAGATTGGTTATTATCTTGTCTAATCGATGTCTCCCACTGCTTTAAGCAAGTTTTTCTTTCAAACCTTTAAAAGAAAATTAGCCAGGATTAATTACAGTGTACAACTTCGCTAACCGTTCAACAAGGCCAGTGTCGGTACTTGAGGGAGGTTCCCCGTGCTTTCGCACGGACCTAATTAAAGTAAACCTCGTTTTCCCAGAGGCGTAGCCCCGTTAACACCTTTCTAGACACCTAATGAGTCAGCTAATTGTAAATTGCAAAACTCTCCTAGGAGCAACTATTGCCCACAGTGGGATCAGGATCCAACCATCATATGGAAGGTATGCAATCTCATTGCAAATCTCAACACTTGAAATTCCCGATATAATTTTTACCCCTAGTACTTATGACCTTAACTATTGTCAACAAATCATAAGTACCAGTCAAGTTCTACCCGTCATTTCTTGGTCAATTAGACCCACCCATATAACCCTTAGCTATGGTCAACAAAGTCGTATGAATGTCCTAATTAATCTGCGTCATATGCAATGTAGGAAGACATCACTTAGCTACCGTACACTACGCCTTAACTAAAGTCAACAAACGTAGCACGAATACTAAGTACTCTACTTCCTAAAATGACGGAGGGTTGCGGATGATTTTTAAGAAAATCTTTAACGCTTTGAACTTGATATCATCGTAGAATCAAATGGTTTTCAAAAGGAGTGGCTTAAGCTCCGCAGTTTCGAAATGTAGCTTTTTCATAAATAGCCGAGTGGTTTTTAAATCCGATTCTACAACATCTTTTTAGGTTTATTTTCTTTACATTAATCACATTAATGTAATCCCATCATTTAAGTCCTTAAGCCAATCACAGAAAAGAAATGAAAATAACACGTACGCTTATGCCATCCGCATTAGCCGCAATGTTCCGTTATGCACCGTTAGGTTACTTAACTAACGGCATACTGGGACGGGACTAGCGCGGGTGTAAAACATAAGCAGCGTCCACTATATATCATATATATAATATGTTATTCGTCTCAGATATCACAGAACACGGGCAGCAGAAACATAGATATAAAGTAGGATATACTAAGACGTCCGTATTTAGTATTTAGCAAGAATAGAAAATACGGATTCCACAGTTGCGATGAATAGCCAAGCCCACACCCTGGACCCCTACGAGAGCGGCAAGTGACCCTACCAATTCTGGAGTTTAGGAGACCCGGTCTCGACTCTTCGAGATGGTCTCCCACTGAACCCCAGAACCCGGTCACCTGTGCTCCCCTCCTTGGGTCCATCCTAATGCGGAAAAATAAATAATGTACAACACTGGTGACACAACCTCAACCCGGAAGTGCCACAAATAAAAGAATATTACATTACATTTGAATTTACATGAATGAAAATATAGAACTCTCATCTCACATAAAACCCCCCGGCTATTCGATCGTGACAATCCTGCACATCATATCTGAGCAACACATAATATCATATATCATCAACGTAAGTAAGTATGCGTACCCCGATTGTCGTTGATGTATAGCAACGAAACTGGGGATATCGAACATACTACACTTACAGTCACAGAAAAGAAAGTGTAAAACTGCAATATCTGGAATCCACATTCTCTTTAGACATCGCAAATGCGCTGTATCACATACTTCGTATTTCATGTCTAGTAATATGAATTCCACACATTGCATCACATTCCAGATAAACAGACAGTATTAAAGTTTTCGAACGAACGATCAAATACCCAAGATTCACTAAAGCTCAACACTTGAGCAGAGTTCAAAAACCTGGAGTGTGACACAGTAGTAGCGGTCCAGCCGTAGAAGGGTCAAGCCAACACCTCACATGTGGCACGTCGTACTGCCCCAAACCCTAAGGTTCAAAGGGCAGTTCAAGACGGTCACATAATCGAGTTAAGGTTTGTTGTCTTCTAGAGGGTCCACCACAAAACTTGCACGTATCTCCAAAAGATTTAAACCCCGTGAAAAGTGAGCAAATGATAGTCGTTCGAACATTTCAATACTTTCTAGTTTACCCGGAAAAGAAACGAAATGAAAATTCCGATCGAATCGTCGAGTCCAAAACCATCTCCAGAATTTACAGTATTTTATTCAGATTAAACATACCTAAAACAATATACAAGAAGTGTTATGAATTACCGTGCAAAAATGAAGCAATGAAGCCTCTGTACGGCCGCAGAACCGCGGCCTAAGCAAGAAATTGCCGCGGTTCCGCGGCGGTTTATACGGATCATTGGTTCGTTTTTCACAGTATTTCTTATATTTTCCTGCTCTATTTTTTAAGTATTTTTAATTCTGAAAAATGTCAGATTTTAAAATTTGTCCAGAGAAGGTCTCGAAAAATCGTATTTTGATCCGATCGGGATTTTACTTCGTAAAAGTATCGCCTAAGGTTCTAGGTCAGCTCTGATACCAATGTTAGGTTTACCTAGGACCCTATGTAGAGTTTGGAAGCATCACATGTCACAAAGTTCAAGTTTTTAGGGTGCTAAGTAAGCATACATGGGATCGATCCTAGAAAATTAGGGTTTCTAAACAATAAATGCTAGGGTTTCGAGACTACAACCTTTGTAGCTCCCTTCGCTAGAATCATTGGCCTCTTGGGTGTTGGAGGAAGGTCCGCTTGAAGTCTTCTTGTGTCCACGACGATCCACCCGAAGCTCCTTCGTCCAAGCTATCGACTTCACTTTCCAAAAGAAGAAAAGAAGATAACACTCTAAACAAGTGGGCTAGCTTTATGTAGAATGATGTTGTGGTTCTAATTCTCACTTCAAAAACCTTTCCTGATGTGTGCTCTGCTCACTATAAGAAACTAAAGAGCAAAGAAAGAAGGAGGAGGAAGATGATGGCTTTTCTTTTTGAAGAAGAAAAAGATTAACCTTTGAAAAGAAATGAAAATATATCTATATATATTTTATTTCTTCTCATCTCAAACCATGGTTAGAATATGATGATATTATTGTATCATAGTTTAAAACACCTAAGGAAAAATAACCAAGGGTTAAATAAAGGGTGAGCATGGTAAGATGAAGAAGAGTGTAGAAACAATCCAATAATTAACCCTTTTTCTTTCCTTTTTGTTTTAGTATAAATACAATAATAATCCATATTAAAAACCATGGTGTGAGTCCTATATTGCCAACATATTCCATGTATAAGCAACCATGAAGGATGATGCATGTATGTATGTGTGTATGCACATCCATATGTGCATGAAAATAAAAGAAAGAAAGCATACATGCATGCATACATCCATCATGTACAAGAAAAGGTTTCAAGTGAGAAAACTAATGGTTAAATGATAAATCAACACTTGATTTATCAATCCAGCCATATCACATATGACCCTACCAAAAGCAAGCCGCCCGATCAATATACGGTATCCTATACGCGCATTTTAATCGGGTCCATGCGCATATCGCATACGCGCACCACAACGTTTCGCCTGGACTAGGTAACTCCTTTGTGGGACTCTAAGACTCGTCAATACGCCGGCAGTGGGTGATGATCATATCAAGCACCCCCAAGCCGTAAGCGGTCAGCTAAACGTAACGGCCACCCGGGTATTGAGCGATCAGAAGAAAACAAGCGAACCTGCTACAACTCTCGTCGAGCCAACCGGCAACACTACCGTACAGTTCGGTCTCTTCGTCAGATATGCTGCATATCGTGCCTAGGGATGGTCACATCGACCCCAATAACTCAATAAGTCGTGCCGGTGAATGGTCTATAACAGATCGAGAAACTACTGATAACACTTATCAGCAAATCTCAGCTGCCCTGGCCAGGGACTTACTGATATAACCAGTCGGGCACGACACAGCATCAACTCCCAATACCGGGAGAGACGAAACCCCTCCTATCGCTCATTGCCTTCGTGTGCCTCGGGACTGTACCCAACGGCCACTTGTTTGCACGACTCAGTAGAGCCGTGGTAGGGTGGCAATCAAAGTACGGTGGGAGAACATACAAGACTCTATGACGATCTCGGGTCTACAGACTAACCTGTACCAGTGTCACCTGAGAACTTCTATCCGACGATAGATATAATTCCTTATAGGAGTTCTCGGTGAGTCCGTCCAGTGTACCCAGTCACCACTGAGCACCCGTATATGATCTTGATGTCAAACATCGATGAATGTGGGAACATTCATCGCCCATCGTATGGGTCTAGTATCATATACGCTAGTCTACTCTGGTATATCAATGCCCCGTCTCGATATACCTACGACTAGGGACTTTCCAGGATATGCTTACAAACTACAGATGTCCCCCTAGTATGATCTCCATCATAATCACAGTAGTCAAGCCGATATCCTCAGGGCTTTATCAGCATGTATGAATGAATAAAAGCATGATCAAATCAACATGTCAGATAAAGAAAAACCAGATAGCATACTATCATGTCGAGCAAGAATGTATACTGAATATATATATATATATATACATGTACAAATACATCCACTATCATATAATGGCCTCTAGGGCATACATATATCCAACAGGTATGTATATACTGTTGAGGGGTATTCTTGTAATTTATTACAAGATTATTTTTAGAAGATTACACCTCATCATGGCTTAGACCTTTTTGGATTAAAAGGTTATTGCGGTATAGAATGAGGTGTTTATTGCATTTTTGTGGCATGGCTAATTAGTGACCCATGGTTACTATTCTAGAATGCTTAGGATTTTTGTTTGTTGTGAGATTATGTTGACTTGTGCTATTTTTTGTTGACTAAGATATTTTGGAGAAATGGACATTTATCTGATGGCTCAATTATTTCTTATCACACTCACACAACAAACAAAAAGAACAAGCCATTGTTCATTTCTTTTTCTCTCTCTTGAGTTGCTCTCAACACCTCAATCTCATGGCATCTTCTTCTTCCTCTAGCTCCACCCAAACCCTCTCATGAGTTGAGAATCCTTGGGTGTCTTGAGATAAATTAATCCTTCATCACTCTCTACTTCATCTACGGTATCTAGAGTAGCGATCTAGGTTCCCTAGTTGCCTCGGATATGAGGTTGGAGCTCGTTGCATAGACTCTCAGGTGGATCATCTTCGATGGAGGGAGACCTGAGATCAAGCTTGATCAAGGAAGCCCCTGAGAGCTTGGGATGATGGTTAAAGACTGAAGGACACGGATCTATTTGGTATAACCATTCTAACTCCTTTGCATGTTTTGTTATCTAGGGCTTATGGGTAAATCCGGGTAATTGGTTGTGGTAGCGCCAAGTTTTATAAATTTTTGTTCCGCATTTGGTCACGGTTTGATGGCCGGGGCGTTGCCCATAGCCCAACATGGTATCAGAGCCACTCCATAAGCCTTAGTTAACTCATTGCGACATTAGAAATCCGCCGTTTTTGTCGTGCAAAAACTGCCCAGAAACAGTTCCGAAAACTGAAAGTTTGAGATGTTTGCACACCCCGCGGGCTCATGGTTTGAGCTGAGAAACCACGGGGTGGTGAATGGGCACCGCAGGGAATCCCCGGGGGGGACCGAACGGCTGGGCCCACTCCCCAAGACCACCACAATGTGGTCTTGGCGGTGGGGACCCGAAACTGCCCCACCTTGGGATGTTTCGGGTCTGCCTCACCCCCTGGCCACCTCGTGGTGGCCTCGCGGTGGGGTACCCCCTATAGGCCCCCTGACTCGAAGTTAATTTCATACTCTAACTGCCTGCGAAGGTCCGGGCGCGTTTCGTTTTGATTCGGACTTCCGAATTGGCGTTAAACGGTCGGTTATTGGAACATGTGACGACCCAAAATATTAGCTCGCGACCAGCACTTAAATCACGCGACGTCTACTGGCGTAACGTAATTCAAGTAAGCTGAAACCTAGAAATCGAAACCTTTTTAAGAAATAAAAATACAATAAACTATGTTTTGTCTTTTAAAAAAATTGGGCAGCACCTCCTTTGTAAAAACTAACCCCGAAAACGGGTACAACACAGAATAATATAAAGCATCCCCAAACAGGAGCAAATCGCGCCCAACGGCGGAAACAACCACCACAAGTATAAATAACAAGTATATGATGCCCAACGGCGAAGATCCACATAAAGAAATAAAGTAAAGCAAGACATCAACCCTAAAAGCGAACATAAAACCCATCGCTCAAGTCTCGTAACTACAAGTCTTCTAAGTCTGCAACATATACAATTTGCTAGTTTCTGAATTGATAGAGTTTACTAGATACAAAAGGAATAATAATACAAGAGTGGCACGATCCAAAAGGTACCACTTACTAAAAGCAAATCACCCAAAACAGCTATGTGCCAGCGATGCCGCTACTGATTCCTGCGGTCAACCTGCAAGAACTGTGGCACAACGGGGGTGAGTTGCCAGCTCGTGAATAGAAAAACATCTTCAGGTAGAAATCGAAATAAACAACGATTCCTAGGTTAACTATATTATAAAGGTAATACTATGATATCTAGGGTGATCGTATCAGCATATGTGCTCACACATAATAAATGCCTATCAGCAAGTGGATATCATCCAACAATATAATCAATGCATGTATGCAGGTGGATCTCGTCCAACAATAAAATCAATGCATGTATGCAGTGGATCTCGTCCACTAGTCGACCACTGACACAACAACTCTTGCATGCAAATATCATGAAAACACATGCAGGTAACACCGCATCCTCAGACCGTCCCTCAAATCTGTAAGTCTCATGAAACCTGAGTGTCAAATATCGACACCCGAGAACATCATGAAAACTAGTGTCCAGCATCGACACATAAATACTCATATCCATACGTTCCTCGAAACCCAAGTGTCCAACCTCTACACTTGTGTTCCATGTATCGGTTTTCTGATATCCATAGGTTCCTCGAAACCCAAGTGTCCAACCTTGACACTTGTGTTCCACGTATCGGTTGCTCTAATATACATACGTTCCTCGAAACCCAAGTGTCCAACCTCGACACTTGTGTTCCACGTATCGGTTTCCAATATCCATAAATCTCTCGGAATATAAGTGCCTAACATCGACACTAGAAATCCCCAAAACGCATGAAAACATATCTTAAATGCTTAAATCAATGTAATATAACATATGCAACATAGAACAACAATATGAGCATAGCACGGGAAAATTCCGCTATTTAAATGCACCAAGTCATTAAATATATCACGCGGTCCCCAAGTATCCGAATCCAATAACATATTTAACAGCGTCCCATACCACCGATATATATGTCATATCAAGCAGAACATATAACTATAGCAAGGTATATATGTGAGCATGTAGGTATATAACATATAACAGAATGTAAGCATATCCTTATGTCATGCAACAAGTAACAGTGATGTGAGCATAGAAAGTATATCATAGCATGATATAACAGTTCTACTGTGTAATGACATAACAATTATCAATGATGAAGTGTGTGAGCCGGCAATATGTGTAAGTGTAACATGCGCATCATCGATAATGGTGTAGGTGTACAAACATAGGTATACGAAATGCAATGAAAAAATATGAATGCAGCATAATGCACATCGTGGACTAAATGCAATAAGGTATACGTATCTGACATGACCGAGTCGGTGAATCTATCAATCGGCATTCAGCCTCACAACATCACGTACGGTACAAACCATCATACGACATCCTCTAAACATGGGTATGGATAAATCAACAGGTAAAACTCATCGCGTATGGTAATCCACGTACGGCGGCACTAAACAAATAGGGATTCTATCAACCTATACAATATCGGGGTACGGATCTAAGTCTCGTATGGCATATCACTCAAAATGCAAAACATTAACCATATAAATATACCTATCCTCAGGTCACATCCATGTCCATCTCGTATCAAGGGACCTACAAGGGTATCAACAATCTCATATCGACTCGAATCCATAAAATGACATATCACACTAAGTCATCATATCACATCGTATAATCGTTCATCACATTAATATCTGGCATCACATTATATAAACATCACACTTGTTCACTTTTAATTCGTACCTATCATGATTCACCTATCATTTCATATTCTCCTAAGTCAAATGTTCATTAGCATCAACTTCAATCATATTATCGTTTGTAATTCCTAAAATCATGTCTGTCGCAAATCATTATCAGGATAAAATAATCAAACGATATTCCATATCAATGTTTGCGGGGGTGCTATACGCCATCCACCCGACTTCCCCCGTAGATATGAATCTACTCACTAGCTAAACTCCTTGCTTAGCCGTAGTCGATGCGCTTCGTCGTCACGGAATCCATGCGAAGGTACCTACAATCAATAGGAATTCGCCAAGCTATTAACATCAAATTCGGAAATCCAAAAACGGCACACGGTGCGCTAATAGGTTAGGACCTGTAGCCTGCGCTTGCAAAACAACCAAACAACTCTCGACGTTGACGTAAAAATGTCCAACGACCAAATACAATATCTTAACTCAAAACCAAGAATCCAAATACCGGTAAAACATAGCCAAAACCCTAAATTAGGTCGCTATACTTGAAAATCGCTACACCAAAAACCCAATAGTACCAATACTCATTTACATCACAACAATTATCGTATATAGTAAAATTCACGTCATCTCCACTTCCATTAAAACTCATGTCAAATTTTACCGAAAAACTAGTAAGCAACCTTATCGAAAATTTAGCACAAGTCTAAATATTTAACAATTCTAGCCATTTCCAACAACACAAAGTAGCTTAATTTAGTGATCCAAATCAATTCCATAATTTTAATCTTACCCAAAAATTATTTAGAAAAATCTAGTTTGCGATTAAGCTTAAAAGACAATTAGGAAAAATGACAAATATCATTCTCACAATTTGCTTAACTTTTCCAATTCTACACATCTTGCTTAACCATTTTGACAAAACAAAACCCTAACTTGATTTTCATAATAATTATCATGCATCATCTAAACATGAATTTAAAGCTATATTAAACATTTAAATAAGCTAGCTTAAAGATTAATAAAAGATTAGGGTTAGGATTTTATACCTTTACAAGATCACAATCTAGCAACAACTCCAAATTATTTCCTCCAAAATGAAGCTTTCCTTGAAGATCTATGCTAGTTTAGAGATGAAGAATGATGAGTTTGAATTTAATTTGGAGTTTGTGGGATTATTTGAGAATTTTTAGTGATTTATTTGAGCTTGGACAATTGAAAAAGGGGTGAGGAAATTCAAAGGGCAGCAAGGGGGAGTGCTCGGCCAAGGAAAGGAGATGGTGAAGGCTAAGGAATTGTGTAGAAAAATCTAGTCTAAAAACACCAATTAACTAATAAATGCCATTTAAGTCCTATGCCACCTTTTTCCTTTCTTTAAAATTTCATTTTTAATCACAAATATCAAGATATTTTGGCATGGATGGATTAAGATTAATCTAATGATTAGATTAGCATAGGTTCACATTAGAAGTAATTAACCCAAACCAAAATTGTAATTACCACTAATTAAGTGCATAAAAAAACAACTTAAAATAATACTTTAGTTAGGGAAAATTTTCAAAGTGAACCAAAACTTCGAAGTGACCCACAAAACCCGCAAACTAGCTTCATTCTAGTAAAACTATTTGCAAACAAGTCTATACAGAAGTTTGACCACAATCGGGTTAAAACGGAAAATACCAACTATTTTACCCTAAAACGAAAAAATTCATATAACGATTTCAGAAACGTTACAGAACATTAGCTCACTGTTTTTTTTCATGGTTTTGGAAATTGGTTTAGTTTGCTAATTACGTGCGGAATTCTAATGTCATAGTTTTCAGTACATACATTACTATCTGTGACCGTGAATGTCATTAGAGCGGTACAACTTGTCTAATTGCTATAGTTATTTTAGATGGGTTTGCGAACGTGACATTCACATCGAAGTTCGATGTTGTGTTGTCTTGTGGCGAAATCCTCGTGGTGGATAGTGTTAGTAATATGTATGCCTTAGAGGCCATTACTATACATGAGATGTATATTGTAGTGGATGCTTGGACATATATAGGGAGGTCTTTCTTACTCGACATGATAGTAAGCTATCTGGTTACTCTTTACCTTAACGTGTACACAGATTGTCTCTCTGTTACATGTTGGTAAAGCCCTTAGGATGTGTGCTTGACTACCTTGGCTATGATGCAGATCATACTAGTGGGGACAGAGTAGTCTATAAGTACATCCTTTATTGTCCCTAGTCATAGGTGTATCAAGACGGGGCATCAATATACCAGAGTAGACTAGCATATACCTTCTCGACCCATTTAGATGGGCAATGGATGATCCCATATACATTGGTGTTTGACATCAGAGATGATATACAGGTGCTCAGTGGAGACTGGGTACACTGAACGAACTCGCCGAGAACTCCCAGATGGTATTTTACCTCACGTCAGATGGCAGTTCTCTTGTGACACTGGTACAGTTTAGTCTGTAGACCCGAGATCGTCATAGAGTCTTGTGTGATTCCCACTGTGCTTTGATTTCCACCTTACCACGTCCAAGAGGGCGTGCAAAATGGTGGTTTTTGGGTACAGTCTCGAGTCACATGGAGGTAATGAGCGATAGGAGGGGTTTCGTCTCTCCCGGTATTGGGGTTTGATGTTGCGCTGTGCTCGATTGGCCATAACAGGGAAGTCCCTGGCCAGGGCTGGTTTAGAGATTTACTGGTAAGTGTTACCAGTAGTTTCTCGACCCGTTATGAGACTCATATCGTCATGACTTATCGGTTATTGTGGTCTAACGTTTACCACCCCTAGATTTGATATGCGACATATCAGACGAGGAGACCGGACTGTACGGTAGTGTCACTGTCAGGCTTTTGCAGGAGTTGGAGCGGGCTTGCTTGCTGATCTTCTGATCGCTCAATACCCGGATAGCCGTTGCGTCCATCTAGTACCGCTGATGGCTTGTGGCTGCTTGATATGATCATCACCTACTGCCGGCGTATTGATGAGTCTTTATAGTCCTACATAGAGGTTTTACTGGCTCAGGCAAAACGAAATAGGAGCACATATATGATATGTGCGGGTCCGAGAATAATCCGTGTATGTGATACCGTATCCGATTCTCGCGACTTTTGTATCAGTCGGTTATATGTGATATAGACGGGTTATCGAATCAAGTGTTGATTCGATAAGATGATACATTTAGTGTTAGTCGGTTATATGTGATATGGCCGGATTATTAAATTAAGTGTTGATTTAATAATTTAATGTATAATTGTATATTTGATATACTAATTTACATTAACTAACATTAGCTCACTTAAGCATTCTTTTCTCACTTGTGTGTACATGTAATATATATGTGATATATATTGATGTGCATTATTTATTTTAGTGTGTCATGGTTGTTGATACACTATACATGGGTGTATGAGACATACACCATTCTAATTATAATGGTGCATTATTAATGTTTAAAGTAATTACAAAATTAGTGGATATTTGTTAAAAGCATGAAGCTTGTAGAAGCTTGTGAGTGCTTTGACAAAGTCCACCCATTTTGTTTTACTTAGGATATTTATTAACCTAACCACTATAATTAGCCATGGTTATGTCTCTACATGAGTTAGTATATGATACCTACTCACCCATGGTTATATATCTCACTTTTGATCAAATTCATTCTCATCTTTTTCTTCATCTTCTTCCAAAAGAAAATGCTTTCTAGGGTTTGATCCAAATGAGGAAATATAGTGAGAAAAGAAATTCTAAAGTGAGCCCACTTCCTATTTCACCATCCTCAACTAGATTAGCACTTTAGTATAGGGTGTTTGCTTCACTTTAGTGAAATGGTAGCTTGAGTTAGTAATCTCTCGACGTAGATCATCTTCGGCCTCGAAGACTTCAAGCAAGACCGTTGCTTTCTTCTCATGGAGCCGTCCAAGAGTCCGAGAGTACCATGATCGCAGCGAAGGGACTTTTACAAGGAGCTTATGAAGTGAAGGACCGATCTACAAAGGTTGTATTTCCTATTCACTTAGATGTAAAATGGTTTACATTCATTTCCGTATTATTTTCTAGTTATCGATTCTTGTTTAGAGTTCCTTTTAACAGCAATTTTTTAAAAATGGCATGGACGATGCCCCCCGAAACCTCGCTGTCGTCGATAGGAACCCTACAGATAGCTTGGATGCAATGTTTGTACAGTTTAGTATCATTTGTACATTTGATATCGCGGGGCGAAGGTCCGACATGGGGACTGCCGTCACTGCCTGTTTGTATATTATTTATTTGGGGCACGACCGGGTTGAGGTCGATATCACCATTGTATATATTTTCTTTTCTGTACTAGGATTACCCCGTGATGGAGTGCACGGATAGCCGGGTTCTGGAGGGCAAAGAGTCCGCATCTCATGGCGTTGATACGGAGGGGGCCTCACTCTAGAATTGGCGGGCTATTCGTCGCACTCATAAGGTGTACAGGTTGACCCAAGGAAGGGTGCTCAAGTTACCGGATTCCGTGAAGTTCCAGGTGGTCCATTCACTTTGATGAAGGGGGTTGCCTCACTTCTGGTTTTGGCGGGTAACTTGCCGTGCTCGTAGGGGTCTAGATTTTCATTGCACAGGCTATCCATATGACCAGGGGAAAGTCGGGTTTCACTTGCGGCTCAAAGGAAACCCGGGGCTCCCAGATTATCTGTATTGTTATGTGATGCTTATCGCTTATCTGTGATGTTGCATTTATCATGCCTGGAGCGATTATTATATATTGTTATATATATACTTGTAGATGTTGTATATGTTTTACACCCGCGCTAGTCCAGCCCCTGCTCTGGCGTTGTTGGGGTAAAAATTTACACCCCGGTTGACTGAGTCAAAGTCAAGGTCAACCACCAAGCTAGGTAGGCCCAAGCCCAGGTCAAGCGGGCCCATGCCCAAGTCGAGCCCGCGGCCAGCCTCCCTCATGCCAACAACAAAATCATGTCATAAATAATTTTTATGTAATTTTTTATGCATGAATGTAAACAAAATGGGCATTAAAACCAAATTTTTGTAAAGCCCATGGCTTATGTGCAAAAAGAAATGGCACATGAGCCATGTGATAGGCAAAATGTCATTTTGTGAAGTCCAAGGTGCTATATATAAATATGTAAGCCTATAAAAAGCAACATGATGATGAATAAAATATAACACTTTTTCATTCCCTCAAAAAACTAGGGTTTGTGCCTCCACTCTCTCTTTTTCATGTTCTTTCTCTTCTTTTTCATTTTCCAAATAACTCAAGAGCTTAGCTCTCTTTTTTTTTAACTAAACAAAATTTTACCATAAATCCACCTCCCAAGACTCCATCAAGAGAGGAAAAAGGGTCTCTTTTTTTATCATCCAAGATCTAGATCTTGGAGTTTCAAGAGAACCCATTTTGGGTTTCTTCTCAAAGGAGAAAGGAGAAAATCTTTTGGAGTTCAACTCCACAAATAAAATTCTTTTGGAGTTCAACTCCACCACCAGAAAAATTATTTTGGAGTTTAACTCCAATAAAAAAAATTCTTTTGGAGTTTAACTCCACAGTAAAAATCTTTTTTTTGGAGTTTAACTCCATATTAAATCTTTTTAGGAGTTTAACTCCATATAAAATTCTTTCGGAGTTCAACTCCGCATTTAAAAATCTTTTGGAGTTCAACTCCACAAATAAAATTTCTTTGGAGTTCAACTCCACAAATAAAATTGTTTCGGAGTTCAACTCCACCACCAGGAAAATTATTTTGGAGTTTAACTCCACTACAAAAATTCTTTTGGAGTTCAACTCCACAATAAAAATCTTTTGGAGTTCAACTCCACAAATAAAATTCTTTTGGAGTCCGACTCCACAAATAAAATTCTTTTGGAGTCTAACTCCACTACAGAAATTCTTTTGGAGTTTAACTCCACAAAAAAATACTTTTTTTGGGGAGTCTAACTCCACATTATATTTTTTTAGCCATATAAAAATCTTTTGGAGTTGAGGTCCACGTTACAAAAAGAAAGAAAGAAAGAAAAAAATAAAATCTGGAACCCTTTTTGCCCCCAGCATATGAGGGGTCACATGCTAGCATGTGACTCCCACTTAGCATGTGAAGGGTCACATGCTAGCATGTGACCCTCCATGTCACATGCTAGCATGTGACCCCCCTTACATAAGTGGTCACATGCTAACATGTGACCTTCCATGTCACATGCTAGCATGTTACCCCCCCCACACGAGGGGTCACATGCTCACATGTGACCCTCCATACATGCTAGCATGTGACCCCCCTCATATGAGGGGTCACATGCTAACATGTGACCCCACTTTTTTTATTAAAAAAAAAATCTCTTTTCATCTTTCTTCCTTCTTCTTTTTATTTAAAATAAAAATAAATAAATATTAACTAAATAAAAATAAATTATAAATAATATTTAAAAATTAAAATAAAAACATAATTATTTTCTTTTCTTCTTTTCTTTATTTAATCCCTTTTTTATTTAAAAAATATATATAATAAATATTAAATAAATAAAATTAAATTATAAATAATATTTTAAAATTAAAAAAATAATAATAAATAAAAAAAAATTCTCCAAATATTTATTTACTTATTTATTTATTTATGTTTTTATATATATAGAAAATATATATGTATATATATCTTTTTTTTTACAAGTGGAACAAAACAAAAAAAAACACACACCGCAACGCTCTGCATATTGAGTTCGCATGACCAGTTTAACCCGTCAATCGGAGGTTCCTTCGCTCCAAATGCGAGGGGTAATTAACGGTAGCTTAGTCCGCGGCTGCCGGAGATTCGGATCCCCACAATCAATAAACCCCAGCCTACCGTAGGCAGGGGGAATCTGTAATGCGCCTGACAAGCGCGCGCGTAGTCCCATCTCAATGAGGTGACGAAAAACACCCTACATGCGTTAGTTAAGTTACCTAACGGGTGATGATGGGGCCCAATGGCGAATGCGGATGGCATATACGAACATCATATTTTCGTTCTTTTCTGGTGCGATTAATTGATGGGATTGCGTTGATTTTGATCAATGCAAGGAAAACATACCTATTTGATGTTGTTGGAACAATTTTCAAAAGCTGTTATTACAAGGACATTTTCTTTTGTTTTGCACAGCCGTATTCGGTTTTGAATATCCAGCACCTCATTTGACGAGGCAAGAGCCGAGATCCCTGCACCGGGTGAGACCTCTTGGGCAGAATTTTGCGTCAGGGTAATAACTTCACTATAGTCGATTACTTTTTGCTTTGCATCATGATATTCAGTTAGGAATATCCTGCACCTCATTCGATGAGAAAAGTGCCGAGATCCCTTCACCGGGAGTGACCTCTTCAGCAAATGTTTTCGCCACTATATATTTGTAAAGTTATTCGGTTCCTTCAACGATATCAAGTACATGACGTTAAAGGTTTTTTGCCAAAAACCATTCGTAGCCCTCCGTCATTTCAGACGGGCAGCATTTAGTTTTCATGCTATGTTTGTTGGCCTTAGTCAAGACATAGTGTATGGTAGCTATTTGTTACTTTTCTGTTGCATAGATAGATGCGTTGGTTTGGGACAGTCATACAGCCTTGTTAGCCTTAGTCAAGGGCGAGTACGGGTGGGTTCAAATTAACCTGGACAATGACGGGTAGAACTTGACATGTGACTTATGATTTGTTGGCCCTAGTCAATGTCATAAGAGCATGGGGTACAAATCATATCGGGAGTTTCAAACATACAGGAAACTTTCCAGGCATGCGCATACCTTCTCGAGTGGATTCCATCAGGTTATCATGCGATGATAGTTGGATTCCGATACACACTGATGAGTTTGTTTACTCCTCGGGTGATTTTAGATGATCCTGACTAACTCGTCTTTTCGTTTTGGAGGAGAATTTGAGGATACAGTGGGAGACATCCTGATTAGATAAAGTGATTAACCATTCTGATCTAGGTAAGAGTGCACGCTAAGGGTTTATTTTCTCTCTCTCTTTGGCAGCGTCCATGTCCCGACCCTAGACTAGAACTCATAAACCAAGTTAACCGATCTATCTTAAAACACACTGGCTTTTGGATTGTCTGAGTTGCATACATCATTGCCACTCCTACTTTACCCTTTTCTTTTCTCCGGAATATTCCATATCACTACGAAGATCCACATTTATTGGATATGACCATCGTATAGTTACATACGAACTCGAACAAACTTGTTTCAGATTCGAGAATGGTTTCCTATACTGGAGAAATTAAATAAGACTATTCAGTTATCTTTTCTTTTTACCTTCTCTCAGGTTGTGAGGGCTCCTAGGATTAGAAGAGGGTACATCTATTGCGCTTATTGGATAGTCTTCTTCCAAGCTATAGGCAGGTGCTGAAAGGTGGGGAAGGAAGAAAACCAATTAGACTAAGTGTGGTGTAAAAAAGGTAATAAGTAAAGACAAATAAATGGATTAGAAAGAGGGCAACGTAAATTGTGACTGCTATCATTCATGACGAAACCGCGTATATCATCGCCACTCCTACTTCACTTTTGCAATTCTTCGGTTCAGGAGAAATAGAATAAAGACAATTCAGTTGTCTTTTATCTTTACATTCTCTCAGGATTACGAGTGCTCCTAGGATTACGGGAGTACACCTATTACGCTTATTGAATAGTCTTCTTCCAAACCATAGGCTGGTGTCAAACGGTAGGGAAGGAAGAAAACCATTTAGCCTAAGGGTGGTGTACAGAAGATAATTAGTAAAGACATATAAAGAGATTTGGAGAGATGGAAAGGAAATATATATTGGGTTGTCTGTCACGGCAGCAAGTTTGTAAGTGCACGGCGGCGCCCCGGCCGTCAATCCGACGGCCAAATGCGGAAACGGTGGTAAACTTTAATTTTGCGGACTTAGCAAACCGGCACCACCGCGCACTAAACCCCGGATCGTGCCATTAAACTAGATCTAGCAAACTATAAGAAGGGAAGAGATATACCGAGTGATCCGAGTCCTCCGGTCTTCTCGTTGCCGTCCCGATCTCCTGCGGAAACTCCGGTGGTCGCCTCCTCGCCGGAAGGGCACCACGTAGCCGGATTCTTTTACGGGCTCCCACCTCTATACCGAGGCAACTCGGGCGCGAAGTTGGCTAGCCGACGCGCCCAAGATTTGCTGTAGAATAATGTAGAATCGTTGTCACTTTTGGGGTTATGAGGTTGCCATTTTTGGAGGAATTTTGCACTAGAATTTCATGGATGCAAGAGGGAGAAAAAGGAGCATGCCAGGAATTGAGCTCGGCCAAACAAAAAATGGTGCTCCCTGTGAAAAAGGAATGAAGCAAGCGCACACACATATGCTGTGAAAAAATGAGCCTTTAATTAAGCTCATACATTTCCAAAAGAAATGAAAACCTCTGCATAAAGAATGTGGGGGCCACGAAATATCATCATGAAGGAATTAATTCACACACACAACAAATTAAACCTCACACATTCTCCACCTCAAATGGCCGGCCCCCCCTCCCTGCACAAATGTTAAAAGCACAATCCCCTATATAATAAATTAATCACTCCATCTACATCAATCCAGCACAGTGGCCGGCCCATACCAAATCACATCAAAATCCCATACCCTCTCACATCTCATTAATGCACCATCATGGATAATGAAAACATTTGCAAGAAAACCCCTCCACAATGTGTTATCTGCAAACTTGCAAATAACACCCTCCACCGGAAAAGTCCGGCCGGGAAAGAACAAAGGAATACCGGCCGGAACGGAATGCAAACTGGCAACCCCAGAAAACCGGTCCCATAATAAATTACAGGAAAACCCCGATACTGTGCATACACACCCGCATCTGTATTCCGTCCGGATACAAATGCAAAGAGACAAAATCTACACTGTACTAAACTAGGACCGGCTTAAGCCAAAGCCGGCTAGTAAAATCCATCCGATGCTGATCCGTGCAATACCGTACGTATCTGATCGAACGCTGCCATATAACTATACGGCCACTAGTACAAACCGTCCGATCCTGATCCGTGCAATACCGCACGTATCTGATCGGACCATGCCATATCTCCATATGGCCTCTACAGCGTTTCGCCCGAAAGCTTGAGTAACTGGAAGTGTGGTGGACTCTAAAGACTCGTCAATACTATGGCTGTGGATTTAACCACTAGCACGTCAGAGGTATAAGCCAATACGTGACGGGCCACCAGCTATTGACCAAAAGGGACGTCGATGAGTAAACTCATCCTGACACCCTACTGAGCCTGTCAGTGACAATATCCGTACAGTCCGGTCCGTTCGTCTATGAGTATCGCATGGCGGGCCTAGGGGGTTGGTAAAAGTCAGACCCCCAAAAGCGGTACAAGTCGTGTCGGAGTGTAGCCCAGAACACCCTGAGATACTACTGGAATACCTACCAGTAAATCTCCTTGCCTTGGCCAAGGACTTTGTGTAATGGCTCTCCTAGACACAGCACGACCTCACCCCCAATACCGGGAGAGACGAACCCCTGAAGATACGCTCACTGCCTCCATGTGGCTCAGGACTGTACCCAACTAAAACCTGTTTGCACGCTCCTTTGAGCCGTGGTAGGGTAGTAATCAAAGTACAGTGGGAACTCACACGAGACAAATGACGATCCCCAGGTCGATGAACTAACCTGCACACATGTCACCAGGGAACTGCCATCTGACGTCTGGTATATGACCAACTAGCATGTTCCCGGCGAGTCCTGTCCGGTGTACTCATAACCCAATGAGCACCTGTATACATCTTAGGTGATCCAACTGACACCAGTGGCTTGTGAGACCGGCCACCGCCCCTCGTCGGGGTCTCGACTGTATACACTAGTCTACTAATGGAGTATCAATGCCCAGTCTCGAAACTCCCACGACTAGGGACCTTTTAAGGATAAGCTTATAGACCCCCAGCTCCCACTTATATGATCGCCCTCATACTGCTGGTGGTCAAGCAAGAATCCTAGGGGCTCTATCAACGTGTAATAGCGACGTGTCAGGTCACCTAAAGCAGTACACGATGATAAAGGTAAACCAGATAGCATACTATCATCTCGAGTAAGACTGTCCTACCGGGATAGGTCCTCCCTCAATCATTACAATCACGTACCTGTGACCTAATAATTGACTCTGAGGGCACTATCTCCAACAAAGTTTTCGGGAGGCATCATCCATGCCAATTTTAAAAGTTTGCCGTTCTAGTAAACCCTAACCCTAGAATCGCTACTAAAAAATCCGACGAAACATTATGTAAACACTTTACATCTAAAGTGAACAAAGAATACAATCTTTGTAGACCGGTCCTTCACTTCAATAGCTCCGTGTAGTAGTCCCTTCGCTGCGATCACGAACTCTCAGACTCTAGAGAGGCTCTCATGAAGAAACAAACAGGCTTGCATCGAAGTCTTCAAGGCCGAAGATAATCTACGTCGAGGAGACACTAACCCAAGCTATCTCTTCACTAATGGTGAGATTAGTGAAGCAAACACCCTAAACTAAATGGAAAGTAGTAGAGGATGATGAAGTAGGAAGTAGGCTCACTTTAGATTTAATTTTCTCACAATTTTTTATTACCTTTTCAAACCCTAAAAAACTCTTTTCTTTTGGAAGAAGAAGATGAAGCAAGTGATGAAAGAATCATCAAGTGAGGTTAGAAATGCAACCATATTGAGTGTATATCATGCACTTGTCACGACCCGCCAGGTACGGAACGTGACTCGCACTTAAATTACGAAACGTCTCAAGGCGTCCGTAAAATAAGTAAGCCAAAGCCCAGAAATCAAAACCAAATAAGCAGAAGAATGAAGGAAAACCAATCAATTGAAAGCGAGTTTATCAAATGAGTCATATCAAGCCTTTTTAAAAACAATATCAATTTTTCCGAAAATTTCTGCAGAGTCTCCTTTGTAAATACTGGCCCCCAAAATGGGTACAACAAGAATAAATATGAATACAACAAATAAGGCATCCCCAAGCGGGAGCTAGCTCTTCGCCAAAAGGCGGTCACAAATCCCACGCAATATAAATCAGCAATATGCAAAATAAGCATAAAAAGGCATAAGTAAAAAGAAACATGTCGGCTCAAGTGAGCTCGACCCAAAAATACAGCATGAAAAGTCCACAAATCTCACAGTCTCGTCTCTAGGTCAATATACAACAATACTGGTAGATACAGTAGATGGAGTACTCTAGATACAAAGAATATACAAGATGGTACAAAAATAATAACACAACCCACCTACGAGCAAAAACCTCGAGTCCTGGCAAAAGAGGCAAAAGAAGCGGTGCGCCCGCCGCTACTGTGCTGACGGAGCGGACCTGCAAAAGACTGTGGCACAACGGGGGTGAGTTGCCAACTCGTGAGTAGTAAATAACATCTATAGAGGCTATCGCAAGTATCCACACAAGCATCCTAGCATCTACAATACAGGTATGGCTGGATATAATAGCAGATATGTATGCAATATGAATATACTAACAGGTATGTATGCAATATGAATATACTCGTGATCTGCATGTGTAAATATAAGAAATCATCTTTTTCCTTTAGGCATCTCTTTTGAAATATCAGCACAATACCAATAGAATCAACCAGAATCTGTGTCCAGCAACGACACCTCAAAACTGTCTCAAATCTCATATCAATGTATCTCTGGCCTCAGCCGTCCGGCTGACCCATCTCAAATATCAATATCTCATCATCTCGCGGCCACGGCCGGTATCCTCTCGATATCCGCCGTGCCAAAACAGTCACCGGTAGGTAGTCCATCCCCTGCCAGGCTCAACGTCAACAACACATTCCTCTTGCCCCGGGGTACCTTACCGGGCCCACCATGTACCCGTGACGGTTCCTCCACTCCTCGACACGGATCTCGAAAACCACAGCAAACTCATGGTGGACGACACTTTACATCACTAGAAAACCGCAATTTTGCATATTTTAAAAAGGGTAATAAGTTTTAGAAATTTTGCGGCTTTCCCCCGAAATACAGAAATATCATAAATCTCAAGAAATCATCATTAATGCATACGTCAATGATAATGAATGCATATGGTATTAATGTTCAAGTTACAATGTATGATTAATAGACTAGGCATGAGAAAATAATATAATGATATACATGCACATGAATAGCAATTCTACGATGTTATTTTAAGGATTTATTGCAATAGTACAGGTTTAGATATCAAATAGGGTGACAATATTCTAGATTATAAGTTATCTAGTGTCGTGGCATGGCAATTACCAGGGCGTGTGTGTATGCATGAATAGTGCTCGTGCTGCATATAAAAACCCTGGCAATGGTGCAGGTGTCCTATAGAATGGGTTCGCATATGTATGTCAATATAAGGTATGGATGTAGCAAATAATCATACAAGTATTACACCCCTAATTACTAATATTACTAAGAATCTTTTTAAGCTACTAAAACTATCGGGCGACTTGCGCCATCCAACGATAATCCCCCATAGATGTTACATCTACTCACCGGAATCCCTAGCTACTCACGTCCAATCACCGCTTTCCCCTTTCGTGCCGCGTCTGACCTCTCCGCGACCGAACCTGGAATTTACATCAATTCCAAACATAAGGTTACATACCATGAAACGACGCAAATCCCAAATGAAAATACTAACGTTGACAAGCTAGGTACAACGTGCACAAGGTGCGCGGAACACACACGAAAATCGCAAAAAAACTAACTAAAATCGTTGATTTGGTCGCCCGGCAAAGCTAAAACCCGATCACTCAAAAATCCGCACTCACACATCCTAAATGTCATAGGATAAGCCAAAACAATCATCAAGATATCAAAAATAATTCATCACATAATTTTGTAACAAAACTAGTAAGCACAAACATTCCAAAAAAACGACGCAACATCGCCGTTATGCGACAAAAAGGACTACAACCTAGCATAACATGTAACCGCATAACTAGTTAACCACAATCACTTTAATTATAACACATTACAATGCTTCAAATCATATTTTTTTTCCATAAACAACCCTCTCTTGATTTTTATAACCATCAATTAAATCCAATTTCACACTTGAACAACATAAATTAACACATATCGATGCCCACTTAAGCAAAGAATCTCTTAAATTAGGTTTGTATAATAACTAGATAACAAAATAACTTAATTAATCTCATAATGGTGTTCTAAACCCTAATTTAATTTGAAACCATTAACTAGAAAAAAAATAGATTAGGATTTAGCTATAATTTTAACACTAACACAACATGCAAGTCCTAATTAACACACTTTAACTACAAATTTACCTTAGATTAGAAATTATACCTCACACTAGAGATCTAGCAAGAACAAGATGCCTCCAAAGATGCCATCTTTCTCCAAGATTTGAACCCATTTAGGTTTGAGAAGAGAGGAAATAGGGTTTTGCTTTGAAATTGTGAAGGAAATTGTTGATTTTGTTGAATTTTGATGGAATTTTCTTGAAGAAAATGAGAGAAAAGAGAAGGAAAAATAATGGAATGGGGGGGGGGGAGCTGCTCTCAGCCAGCAAAGGGAAGGGGAGGTGTGTGTGTGATTTGTGTGGAAAAATCAAAGTCAAACCCTTCTCCTAACAAGTACACCATACCTCCAAAAATACTATATTTCAATCCTATTCAAAACACCTCCTTTCTTCACATGAATAAAGGCAAAGTGAGGCAAGGAATTTCTGGACCTGATGATGGTGGGGCCGGCCTAGAGGAGGGGAGTGAGTGAGAGAGATTTTACAAAGAAATCCTATTCAAAAATACCCCCCACAAGTCCAAAATTGCAAGTTTTAGCTTAAAATTCAATAAATTTCGTTTTCCATAATAAAAATTAGTTAAAACTTAAAATAAAATACTAAAAATTTATATTACAACTAGATTTTAATTAACATGATTTTAAAGCATAAATTTAGCCCATTTAAATTTGTATTTATCGCTAATTTAATGTATTTTCTTACCGGCTTAAAATAATATTAAAAAATTGAAAAAATAGGGAAAATTTTTAAACGACCAAAATTTCATAAGTAACTCATTAGCTACTAAAAACAAGCAATTACCTATCCATTTTAGGTATAATTTGTCCTAAACTGCAAAATAACAAAAAAGACGGTTTACGGAAAAATACCGAATTTTCACCGATTTTCAGGAAAACACCAAAACGACTTTTCAAGGGGCTATAATCTTCCCCCTTAAAGAAATTCGGTCCCCGAATTTAAAAATATAACTACGCGTACCTTCAAAGAGATGGGAATATTTCTTCCTCGTCTCACCCTCGGTCTCCCAGGTGACCTCCTCGCTGCTCGGGCCACGCCAAAGGACCTTGACGGTCGGTATAACTCTCGATCTCAACTTCTTCACCTGCCGATCCAGGATGGCCACCGGCTGCTCTGCAAAAGAAAGGTCGCGCTCTAGTTGGACTGTCGGGTGCTGAATCGCATGCGAAGGGTCATGAAGGTACTTGCGGAGCATCGAAACATGGAATACGGGGTAAACATCGGGAAAGCTGGGTGGAAGAGCCAAACGATATGCAACAGCACCGACACGCTCGAGGATCTCGAAGGGACCTACGAATCTAGGGCTAAGCTTCCCCTTTCGCCCAAAACGCATCACGCCCTTCATCGGAGAGACTCTCAGAAAAACATGGTCGCCAACTGCGAACTCTAATCTGCGACGGCGCCTGTCCGCATACGATTTCTGCCTGCTCTGAGCCGCTATCATCCGGTCTCGGATCAACTGTATCTTCGTTGTCGTCTCCTCAACAAGCTGCGGCCCCAAAATACTGCTCTCGCTGAGCTCTGTCCAACAGACGGGCGATCTGCATCTCCTCCCATACATGGCCTCGAAAGGTGCCCTCTGAATAGTATCCTGGAAGCTGTCGTTGTAGGAGAACTCCACTAGAGGTAAATGACGATCCCAGCTACCGCCGAAGTCTAAAACGCACGCTCTGAGCATGTCCTCGAGAGTCTGAATGGTCCGCTCTGACTGTCCGTCGGTCTGCGGATGAAACGCTGTGCTGAAGCTCAAACGAGTGCCTAATGTTAGTTATGTATATGCCCTAGAGGCCATTGTTGTTCATATGATGTATATTATAATGGATGCTTGGTTATATATAGAGATGACTTTCTTGCTCGTCATGATAGTATGCTATTTGGTTTCACTTTATCTTAACATGTTGACTTGTATTGGTTTACTGTTTTACTCTCACATGTTGATAAAGCCCTTAGGATCTGTACTCGACTACTGGGACTATGATGAGATCATACTAGTGGGGCCGCGGTAGTCGATGAGTACATCCTATAACTGTTCCTAGTCGAGGGTATATCGAGACAGGGCATCGATACACCAGAGTAGACTAGCGTATACGCATCTTGACCCATATGATGGGCGATGGATGATCCCATATCCATCGGTGTTAGACATCAGAGATGGTGTACGGGTGCTCAGTGGAGACTGGGTACACTGGACGGACTCGCCGAGAACTCCCAGATGGTGATATACCACACGTCAGATGGCAGTTCTCCGGTGACACTGGTACAGGGTAGTCTGTAGACCCGAGATCGTCATGGAGTCTTGTGTGATTCCCACTGTGCTTTGATTTCCACCTTACCACGTCCAAGAGGACGTGCAAAACGGTGGCTTTTGGGTACAGTCCCGAATCACATGGAGGCAATGAGCGATAGGAGGGGATTCGTCTCTCCCGGTATAGGGAGTTGATGTTGTGCTGTGTTCGATTGGCTATAACTGGAAGTCCCTGGCCAGGGCTGATATGGAGATTTACTGGTAAGTGTTACTAGTAGTTTCTCGACCCGTTATGAGCCATACATCGACACGACTTATCGGTTACTGGGGTCTGACGTATACCACCCCTAGACTTGATATGCGACATATCAGACGAACAGACCGGACTGTACGGGAGTGTTACTGATCGGATTCACAGGAGAACGCACAGGCTAGCTTGTTGATCTTCTGATCGCTCAATATCTGGGTGGCTGTTACGTTTAGCTGACCGCTTGCAGCTTGTGGGTGTTTGATATGATCATCACCTGCTACCGGCGTATTGACGATTCTTTAGAGTCCTACATAGAGGTTTCTTGGCTCAGGCGAAACGGAGTAGTGGCGCATATGTGATATGCGCAGGAGCGTGAATAATGCGATATGGGATACCGTATTATATTCTCGCGATATATGGATATGAACCGGGTCATCGGATCAAGTGTTGATTCGATGAATCGGTACATGATATATTAGTCGGTTATATTCGATATAGCCGGATCGTCGGATCAAGTGTTGATTCGATGATTTAATATATAATAATTTATATGATATATTATTATATTAACTAATATTGGCTTACTTTATTATTTCATTTTCTCAGTGGATGATGCATTGATATATATGCGATATATGTTAATTGTATTATTTTCTTTTGTTGCAAATATATAATATATATGTGATATATATTATTGTGACATGATATGATTAATTGTTAAACATGTTTAAGGATGATTAATTGAGGTTAGGGTTTGATTAGGTTTAGTTGCTTCAAGATCCTTCTAGAAGCAATTTTCTTTTGTCATTTGTAAAGATATTTTGTGATGACACATTATTAACTTAACCAAACCCTAACCCTAGTTGTTTCTCTACACATTCTCATCCATTCATCCTTGACCATGGTTAGATATCAATCATATGTTTATATTTCTATTCATCACAAAAGAAAAAGGATTATCATTATTGTTTTTCCATTATCTTCTTCTTCTTCTCTCTCTTGAAGAAGCTCTCTTGAGATTTTCTTATGTGATGAATAAATATGAGAAAATGATATAAAAAGAAAGCATAATCACTACTCTCTCATCCTCATCTCATCTAGCCCTTGGGATTAGGGTGTTCTTCTCTTTAGAGTGAGAAAGCTTGAGTCGAAGCAACCTCAAGGTAGATCATCGGAGATTTGGATTACGACAAGCTAGAATGGATCGTTCGAGTCGTGGAGCCTCTCATGAGTCCGGGAGATCGTGGATCGCGGCAAAGGGACTTCTACTCGGAGCTTGTGAAGTGAAGGAGCGGACTACAAAGGTTGTAATCCCTCACACTTAGATAAAAGTTATCTTATTGCATGTTTAACCCTAATAATCTAGCAAAGATCCCGGTTTTGGGTTGTTCGGCACGTCTAAAATTTTATCCGGGCATGTTTGATGCCTTTAGAACCTTCACAAGAGTGCCTAGGAACCCTACAGTGGTATCAGAGCCTAGCTAGAGCATTAGGCGATGTGTTTACGAAGTTAAAACTCCGATCGAACGCGAAACGACGGAAAAAACCCCCTCTCTGGAAATTTTTTAAAATTTGGGATTTTTCTGAATTAAAAATATGTAAAAAAATCAGCAGGGAATTCTAAGATATACCATGAAACCCGAGCCCCTAATTCCACTAAACGGCCGCGGAAGCGCCGCGCAAGCCATGCTTGCGCCGCCCTTCCGCGGCGGATTGATGAGATCATGACACGTGGCTTCATGGTATGGCCCGTAGGTACTTGCTGATGCTTCTGGATATTTTTAATCTGTTCCAGATGTTTAAAATTCTGGGGTTTGTTTTGTAATAGTAGACTCGATCGGAAATTTTAAATTCGTTTTTCTTTCCGGATATTTAGAAATTGTTAAACTAGTTGAACGGATATCATTAACCGACTTTTTCCCGGCACGGCAAACTTTCAAGCGTTGAATTTTTATTGGGTTTAAATCGTTCGGAACAATTGTACAAGTTAAGCGGTGGACCCTCTAGAAGACACAAACCTTAACTCGATTATGTGACCGTCTTGAACTGCCTTTTGAACCTTCGGGTTTGGGGCAGTACGGCGTGCCACATGTGAGGCGTTGGCTTGACCCTTCTACGGCTGGATCACCGGTACTGTGACATATTCTGGGACTATTTAAACCCCGCTCAAGTGTTGAGCAGTTTGGGAAACTTTGGGTGTTTGATTATCTGTTCGAAAAGTTTAATTCTGTCTATTCATCTGGAATGTGATACAATATGTGGAATTCATAGAGATAGGCATGAAATACGGAGTATGTGATATTTCGGATTTACGATGTCTAAAGTGATTGTGGATTCCAAATATTGTAGTTTTACACTTTCTTTTCTGTGACCGTAAGTGTAATATGTGATATCGCCGGTTTCGTTGCTATATGATTCAACGACAATTGGGATGCGCATATTTACTTACGTTGATGATATGAGATATTATGTGTTGCTGTGATATGTTATATTGGATCGTCGCGTTCTGAATATCCGGGGGTTTTATGTGAGATGAGGGTTTTTATTTTCATTCATGTAAAATTCATTTGTAATGTAATATTCTTTTTGGGGCACTTCCTGGTTGCGGTTAATGTCACCAGTGTATATTATTTACTTTTCCGCATTAGGTAGACCCAAGGAGGGGAGCACAAGTAACCGGGTTCTAGGGTACAGTGGGAGGCCATCTCGAGGAGTCGAGACCGGGTCTCCTAACCCTAGAATTGGCAGTGTTACTTGCCGCTCTCGTAGGGGTCTTGGGATGTGGGTTTGGCTATTCGTCGCGACCGTGGAATCCGTGTTTTATACAGGCTCGTATTGAAAACACGGACGTCCTAGTATATCCAATATTTCATATATGTTCTTCTGCTGCAATGTTCTGTGATGAGATCATATTACTGCCAGAGACGAATGCTTATACTATATATATATGCTGATATATAAATATTACTGTTTTCGTTTCTTCTGTGATGCTTAGGAAGCATAAGCTTGATGGGATTTTTATTAATGTGATTAATAAAATAAAAGAAACCTAAAGATGTTGTAGAATCAAAACTTTATAAAAGGGGTAGCTACAGTTTTGCTTTGCACAGTGATATATACGATATATCCTGCACCTTATTCGATGAGGAAAGGACCGAGATCCTTTCACCGGGAGTGACTCCTTTAGCAAAACTGGCAGATGCTACAAAACGCGGTTTGTCTTTTGATTGCTTTTAGTGTTTTGCTTTGCACAGCGGTATATATGATATATCCTGCACCTTATTTGATGAGGAAAGGGCCGACGATCCCTTCACCGGGAGTGACCCCTTTAGCGAAACTAAGAAAAGCCTCAAAAACACTCCTTTTCAAAACTTCACTCGATTCTACGACGATATCAAGTTCATTACGCTCAGGGTTTTCTGAAAAACCTGCGTAGCCCTTCGTCATTTCAGATAAGTAATCTTTAGTATTCGTGCTACGGTAGTTTGGCATGCGTCAAGGCGTAGTGTACGGTAGCTGATTATTACTTATCTGCAGCATGAGATGCGATTGGATTAGGGTATTCGTACGGCGTTGTTTGGCATGCGTCAAGGGTCGTGCGGGTGGGTTTAATTCAATCACGAAATGTACGGGTTGAACTTGACTAGTGGACTATGAGTTGTTTGGCATGCGTCAAGGTCATAGCACACTAGGGGTAAAAACTTTATCGGGAATTTCAAGTGTTGAAATTTGCAATGAGATTGCATACCTCCTATGAGATAGTTGGATCCCGATACCCACTGCGAGTAAGTGTTACTCCTGGGAGAGTTTTACACAGGACAATTAGTCATTCAAGTAGGTGTCTAGAAAAGTGTTAACGAGGTTACGCCTCTGGGAAAACGAGGTTTACATTAATTAGGTCCGTGCGAGAGCACGGGGAACCTCCCTCAAAGTACCGACACTGATCTGGCTGAAAGATTGACGAAGTTGTAGGGTGTAATTAATCCCGGCTAATCTTACCTTTTAGGGTTTTAAGGTAGATTTGATAAAAACAGTGGGAGACATCCTGATTAGATAAGATAATAACCAATCTAATCTTGCAAGAGCATACGCTAAAGTGTTTTCTTCTCTCTCTCTCCAGGTAGCGACCATTTCAGGCCATAATCAAGATAATAATATGGATGTATTGACTGAACCTAATTATTGTACTGAGCTAGGGAATGTTGGACCCGTTCTTTCTTATAAGAGTTATAAGACTGAACAGGAAACAGGAGAATATCTGGATTCTCACGCCGCCCAAAAGAACATACATGTTGATGCATCTTCTTCGGGTGTGTTAGTTATTGAGAACCGTTTCTCAGTTCTCCCTACGTCCTGGGTATTAGATACCGGATCAGGATCCCACATATGTAAACAGTTACATGGGCTACGCAAAGGTAGAGAACTGGGAAAAGGTGATCATTCCGTTCAAGTAGGGAACGGTGCAAGTATTGTAGCCAAAGCAGTTGGCGAATATCACCTTGTATTACCAAGTCGTAATACACTGATTCTAAATGAGTGCTATTATATACCGAACATGATGTGCAACATTATATCAGTTTCTTTATTGAGTAAAGAGGGATATAATTTTGTAGTACAGGAAAATGTTATGAACATATTCCTAGATCAAAAGTTGATTGCATCAGGCTCGTTACATAATGGCATATTCATTCTAAATCAGAATACAGTTCTGAATATACAAAACACACACAAGAGGAAAAGTTCAGATTTGAACGAATCCTACTTGTGGCATTGTAGACTCGGTCATATCAATGCGACACGACTGGCTAAGTTACATAAAGATGGTTATTTGAATCCGTTCGAATTATCATCTTATGATACTTGCCATTCATGTCTCAAAGGAAAAATGACCAAAGCTCCGTTTAGTGGACACGGAGAAAGAGTTACCGAACTCTTAGGACTGGTACATAGTGATGTATGCGGTCCCATGTCTACGCATGACAGGAACGGTTCTTCCTACTTCATTACATTCACTGACGATCTCTCTAGATTCGGACATGTGTTCCTGATGAAACACAAGTCTGAAGCTTTTGAGAAATTCAGAGAATATAAGAACGAAGTAGAGAACCAAACGGGCAAAAGTATTAAGATTCTTCGATCTGATCGAGGAGGTGAATACTTAAGCAGTGAGTTCCTAGATTATCTAAAAGAGAATGGGATTCTCTCTCAGCTTACTCCTCCTTATACACCACAGCACAACGGTGTATCGGAGCGGAGAAATCGCACCCTATTAGATATGGTGCGCTCTATGATGAGTACAGCTGAGTTACCTATTTCCTTCTGGGGGTATGCGCTTGAGACAGCCATAGACCTATTGAATAGAGTTCCTACCAAATCTGTGCCTACCACTCCATATGAGATATGGAAAGGGAAGAGACCACATCTTAATTACATTAAGATATGGGGTTGTCCGGCCTATGTCTAAAGACAAAATCCGGACAAACTCGAGGCAAGATCTGTCTTATGTAAGTTTGTAGGATATCCCAAGAACTCACAAGGGTATATCTTCTACCACCCCGAGGAACAAAAGGTGTTTGTTTCTCGACATGCCACTTTCTTAGAAAAAGGTTTTCTTATGAAACAGAACAGTAGCATTGAGGTAGAACTGGAAGAGGTTCCAGCAACACAAACTACGGCAGATGATTTACTGGAACCAGAGGATTCAGTAGTACCCGACGAACCCCAGCCTCTCCGCCGATCTAGTAGGGTTTCTCGTCCACCTGAGAGATACTACGGTTTTCTCATTGATGGTGGAAGTGAGGATTGCATCATGGATGATGATGAACCGACTAGTTTCGAGCAGGCCATCACGAGTGGTGACTCTGTGAAATGGCTGGATGCAATGCGATCTGAGATGGAATCCATGTACACCAACAAAGTATGGACTTTGGAAAATGCTCCTGAAGGGGTAAAACCCATTGGGAGCAAGTGGATTTTTAAAAGAAAATTTGGTGTAGATGGAAAAGTTGAGACTTTCAAAGCTAGACTTGTAGCAAAAGGTTTTCGTCAACGACCAGGTGTGGATTATGACGAAACCTTTTCTCCAGTGGCTATGCTTAAGTCCATCCGGATCTTACTTGCCATTGCTGCATACCATGACTACGAAATCTGGCAAATGGATGTTAAGACCGCCTTTCTAAACGGTGATTTAGAAGAGAGCGTGTACATGACTCAGCCAGAGGGCTTCGTAGATAGTGGGAGCAGCGGAAAGGTGTGCAAGCTGCTTAAATCCATTTATGGGTTAAAGCAAGCATCGCGGAGTTGGAACATCTGTTTTGATGTTGTAGTCAAAGAGTTTGACTTCATCAAAAATATAGATGAACCTTGTATCTATAAGAAGGTAGCAGAGGGTAAGGTTGTCTTCCTCGTATTGTACGTGGATGACATACTCTTGATAGGAAATGATATTCCTATGCTGCAATCAGTCAAGCTCTTCTTATCACAGAGATTCTCAATGAAAGATCTAGGTGATGCCTCCTGCATATTGGGAATCATGATCTATAGAGATAGATCTAAACGGATATTGGGATTGTCCCAATCCAGGTACATTGACACCATACTAAAGAGGTTTAGTATGGAAGAATCCAAACGTGGGAATCAGCCCACGATCTCTGGACTCACTCTCTCCAAAGAGATGTCTCCCAAGACTGATTTGGAGAGAGCTCGCATGCAAGGGATACCCTATGCTTCGGCAGTAGGCTCTATCATGTATGCGATGCTATGTACCAGACCCGATGTAGCATACTCACTAAGTGTAGTGAGTCGGTATCAAGCAGATCCTGGAGAGAGTCATTGGACAGCTGTGAAGAACATTCTCAAGTACTTGCGAAGGACTAAGGAGATGTTCTTGGTGTATGGTAACGGAGAACTCCAGGTGGAGTCCTTTACCGATTCCAGCTTCCAAAGTGATAAGGACGACTCTAAGTCGCATTCGGGTTTTGTCTTTACCCTCAATGGAGGGGCGGTATGTTGGAAGAGTTCCAAACAGGATACCGTTGCAGACTCGACGATGGAGGCTGAATACATCGCTGCCAAAGAGGCTGTCTGGATAAAGAAGTTCATTAGTGAACTTGGTGTGGTTCCATCCATTGAGCATCCAATACCTCTGTATTGCGATAACAATGGAGCTGTGGCATTAGCCAAGGAACCCAGGTCCCATCAGAAGTCCAGACATATTCTGAGGCGGTATCACCTGATCAGGGAGATAGTTGATCGCCGGGAGATCGAGGTCAGGAGAGTAGATACGAAGGACAACACTGCGGATCCATTCACGAAGGCTATTCCCCAGATACAGTTTGAGAGATTATTCGGGATGCTAGGTATGAGATACTACAGCAGCTGGCCTTAGTGCAAGTGGGAGATTGTTAGTTATGTATATGCCCTAGAGGCCATTGTTGTACATATGATGTATATTATAATGGATGCTTGGTTATATATAGAGATGACTTTCTTGCTCGTCATGATAGTATGCTATTTGGTTTCACTTTATCTTAACATGTTGACTTGTATTGGTTTACTGTTTTACTCTCACATGTTGATAAAGCCCTTAGGATCTGTACTCGACTACTGGGACTATGATGAGATCATACTAGTGGGGCCGCGGTAGTCGATGAGTACATCCTATAACTGTTCCTAGTCGAGGGTATATCGAGACAGGGCATCGATACACCAGAGTAGACTAGCGTATACGCATCTTGACCCATATGATGGGCGATGGATGATCCCATATCCATCGGTGTTAGACATCAGAGATGGTGTACGGGTGCTCAGTGGAGACTGGGTACACTGGACGGACTCGCCGAGAACTCCCAGATGGTGATATACCACACGTCAGATGGCAGTTCTCCGGTGACACTGGTACAGGGTAGTCTGTAGACCCGAGATCGTCATGGAGTCTTGTGTGATTCCCACTGTGCTTTGATTTCCACCTTACCACGTCCAAGAGGACGTGCAAAACGGTGGCTTTTGCGTACAGTCCCGAATCACATGGAGGCAATGAGCGATAGGAGGGGATTCGTCTCTCCCGGTATAGGGAGTTGATGTTGTGCTGTGTTCGATTGGCTATAACTGGAAGTCCCTGGCCAGGGCTGATATGGAGATTTACTGGTAAGTGTTACTAGTAGTTTCTCGACCCGTTATGAGCCATACATCGACACGACTTATCGGTTACTGGGGTCTGACGTATACCACCCCTAGACTTGATATGCGACATATCAGACGAACAGACCGGACTGTACGGGAGTGTTACTGATCGGATTCACAGGAGAACGCACAGGCTAGCTTGTTGATCTTCTGATCGCTCAATACCTGGGTGGCTGTTACGTTTAGCTGACCGCTTGCAGCTTGTGGGTGTTTGATATGATCATCACCTGCTACCGGCGTATTGACGATTCTTTAGAGTCCTACATAGAGGTTTCTTGGCTCAGGCGAAACGGAGTAGTGGCGCATATGTGATATGCGCAGGAGCGTGAATAATGCGATATGGGATACCGTATTATATTCTCGCGATATATGGATATGAACCGGGTCATCGGATGAAGTGTTGATTCGATGAATCGGTACATGATATATTAGTCGGTTATATTCGATATAGCCGGATCGTCGGATCAAGTGTTGATTCGATGATTTAATATATAATAATATATATGATATATTATTATATTAACTAATATTGGCTTACTTTATTATTTCATTTTCTCAGTGGATGATGCATTGATATATATGCGATATATGTTAATTGTATTATTTTCTTTTGTTGCAAATATATAATATATATGTGATATATATTATTGTGACATGATATGATTAATTGTTAAACATGTTTAAGGATGATTAATTGAGGTTAGGGTTTGATTAGGTTTAGTTGCTTCAAGATCCTTCTAGAAGCAATTTTCTTTTGTCATTTGTAAAGATATTTTGTGATGACACATTATTAACTTAACCAAACCCTAACCCTAGTTGTTTCTCTACACATTCTCATCCATTCATCCTTGACCATGGTTAGATATCAATCATATGTTTATATTTCTATTCATCACAAAAGAAAAAGGATTATCATTATTGTTTTTCCATTATCTTCTTCTTCTTCTCTCTCTTGAAGAAGCTCTCTTGAGATTTTCTTATGTGATGAATAAATATGAGAAAATGATATAAAAAGAAAGCATAATCACTACTCTCTCATCCTCATCTCATCTAGCCCTTGGGATTAGGGTGTTCTTCTCTTTAGAGTGAGAAAGCCTGAGTCGAAGCAACCTCAAGGTAGATCATCGGAGATTTGGATTACGACAAGCTAGAATGGATCGTTCGAGTCGTGGAGCCTCTCATGAGTCCGGGAGATTGTGGATCGCGGCAAAGGGACTTCTACTCGGAGCTTGTGAAGTGAAGGAGCGGACTACAAAGGTTGTAATCCCTCACACTTAGATAAAAGTTATCTTATTGCATGTTTAACCCTAATAATCTAGCAAAGATCCCGGCTTTGGGTTGTTCGGCACGTCTAAAATTTTATCCGGGCATGTTTGATGCCTTTAGAACCTTCACAAGAGTGCCTAGGAACCCTACAGCTAAAGCCTCCTGAAGTCTCTGCCGAAGTCGGCTGGTGAACTGGGTGCCTCGATCTGACACGATGCAAGTCGGTACGCCATGCAACCGCACGATCTCGTCGATGTAAAGCTGGGCATACTGAGCGAAGCTGAAAGTCGTCTTCATTGGCAGGAAGTGAGCCGCTTTCGTCAATCGATCTACGATCACCCAGATGGAGTCATACCCTCGACTGGTCCTGGGTAGACCCACAACGAAATCCATCGAAATCTGCTCCCATTTCCACTCCGGAATGGGTAACGGCTGTAGCTCTCCTGCGGCCTCTGGTGCTCGGCCTTGACTTGCTGACAAGTCAGGCATCTCGATACAAACTCCGCAATGTCCCTCTTCATCCCGTCCCACCAGTAAGTCTCTCTCATATCATGGTACATCTTGGTGGAACCGGGGTGGACACTATACACTGATCGGTGTGCCTCCTCAAGAATGTCGCGCCGCAATCCATCAGCATCTGGTATGCACAATCTAGATCCATAGCGTAAAATCCCCTGATCGTCAATCACGAACTCGGAAAATCTGCCCTGTCCCATCTGTGCCATGATCTCTGAGCAACGGTCGTCGCTGCGCTGTGCCTCATATATACGGTCAAGCAACTGTGGGCGTGCACGAACATGCGCGAGCTGTCCCCCTGTCTGAGTGAACTCGAACTCAACTCGGCTGTCGCATAAAATCTGCCAATCTGCTGACGACTGCCTCTGCACTGCGCGCAAATAGGATAGACTACCCCCGGGCTTCCTGCTCAAAGCATCTGCCACTACATTCGCCTTGCCTGGGTGATATAAGATCTCGCAGTCGTAGACTTTCACCAACTCCATCCAACGACGCTGTCTGAGGTTCAGGTCTCGCTGCTGAAATATGTATTTTAAGCTCTTGTGGTCTGTGAATATTTGTAATGACCCCAAAATCTTTATACATTTGTATTATCCCTCTTCAAAAATATACCGTATTTATTTGTACTTGGTATTTTCCTCTTTCTATTAAATTTATTATTATTTTATTCCTCAATCTATTATGTATTTTTTTCTAGGTACAATTTCTTTTTCTTATATTTAAGTTTTTAACTTCTCATTCTTATTTTTTCCTTTCATAAATATTTAACCAAATCCATTATTCTTATTCTCCATAGCCCATCTAAAAAGTCCATTTTCTTTTTAAGCAACATCATATATTTAATTCTAATTAAATATATGCATGAACAACTTTATAGCTCATTGGTTAAGTCCTTGCATTATTATTCCATAAGTCGCATGTTCAAATCCCCATTCTTGCTATTATTTTTTATCATTTTTTATTCTTCTCATAACCTACAAATGAGACCTTTCATTTCCAAAATGAATGGTGACTTTTCATTTCTCTTTTAATTCTCATGTTAAATGCATATATTATTATTCACCATTACAACATCTTTATTTGTCCTCCTCCATCTTTTCCTTCCTCATATTTTTGTATCTCTCACTTCTTCCTCTTCACCAAGATGACAAGAAGAAGAACATGAAGAAGTCTTCAAGAAGGTCTCGCTAGTAACGCGAGGCTATCGGCGGATAGACAAGCCCGGTGACAATACCGGCTTGTGCATGTAAGTCCCTTCTCTCTCCTTTCCCCCCATCTCTTTTTTTTCCTCTTGTCATGCATCGTGAACCCCTTATTCTTTTCATATAATAATCCATAAGAGAAGATACACATAAACATATACATATACATATACATAAGTTTAGATATATATGATTCTATATGGTTTAATAATATCTTATTATCTCTTGTTCAAATTAAAGTATTTTTAATTCTTTCTTCATGATTATGAATGTTTATTACAAGTTGTGAGAACATAGATTTCAATCCATAATATATCTACGATATCTCATGGAATCGGTTTGGTTATTAAAAGAAAGGATAAAGCTTGCATAAAAATACTAGTTAATCTTTTTGCCGATTTTAGTATACACATCAATACCTTTAGGTTTAAAATAATTTTTAGACATTAATTTTTACTTCTGAAAATTTCATGGAATTTACATATGATATATTATATTATTTTATACATGCTGTAAAAATTTTAGATCGATCCGCATAACGGTTTGTGAATTACATCGTATTTATTCACTGATCGTAAAACAGAAAACTGCAGCTATCGGTCAATTTCTAGGACACATAACTTGGTATACCGGTATCCAAATTGAGTAAACTCAGATGTTTTTGATATCTACATCGAATGATATAGATTTTATTAGTTTTATAGTTTTACTGAAAACCTACCTAAGATAAAGAAAACTGCATTACAATATTAAGTGACGGATCTGGACAGAATCTGTCCTGATTCGCACATTGTTTTTAAATTGGACATAACTCGAACACCCGATATCCGTTTGTGACAAAATTTAGATGTGTAGATGCACCATTGATAGAAATATAATTTTCTGTATATTATATTACTTAGGAATGCATGAAACAACCTGATATAGGCTTTACAATACAATATATAGTTGCTGTCCAGAAATCTGAATTTCTGTTTTAAATGCTGATATTAAAATGATCATAACTAGAGCTTCATAAATCCAAATCGTATGAATCTTGGTGTTTTCGATAAGTACATCGAAAGACCTATAATTTTCTAATAATTTTCGTAACCTGAAACCTGATACAAATTAACTCAAACTGCGTTTTAAAAATATGTGATGGTGCCGAATAGATTCTGATCTGTTTTGCGCGACGATACGAAAACATATATATCTCTCAAACCGGTAGTCATATTTAGGTAAAACTGGAACTCACGCATGCAAAACATTTAGAGCCATATTTCTGTTTATATTTCGCATTCGTTCAACTTGATTAATTAGTCGTACATAATATTTCTTTACAGCATTGTTTATGGTAGTTACTCGAATAATATACTTGACTCATTTCATGTTATTCGAACATGTATACATATTTAGCTTGATCATTAAATTGTTGTATGTACATAAAGACGATAATTAAATACTTGAGTTGTATTTTGAAAAATATACAATAGTATTTTTACAATAAACCCCCTCAAGTTTTATAAATTACAATAAGGCCCCTAACAATTATTGAACATCAAATTACCTTCTTGTAGTCTGACTCGGGTTAGAGTATGACTATTTCTGACTTGAATGTGATTCAAGTCAATCTATATTCTTTTATATTCCAACTCAAGATGAATACATGAATTCCAGATTCCAGTTAACAATCTATATAACTTGACCGAACCGAACCATGGATATTCCTTTTACATGATTCCCAGTATTCCATTTACATGACTCTACGGTTATAACCGTTTCCTGATATCATGGTTTCGGTAAGTCAATCAGTCAATCAAGTCAATCAAGCAATCATTACAAGTTTACAAGATAACAATACAAATATGACATCGCGGGGTTTAAAGGGGTAGATTGGTACGGAAGATGTTAAAAGTGGAATGAGGTGGTCAGATTAAGACACCTAACCTATATTCAGTTGCTGTTGTACCGTGGCATAAACGGTTCCTTGTACTATACGTGCCCTTAGTCTCTGGCATATAGAGACTCCCCTCGTATACACTGGCATCTTTCTGTACCAAGCTACAAACAACATCGTTAAACAATATTCCACAATTTACTACAATACAATACTTTAGAAAATACCATACTCTGCCACTCTCATTCTTCATTCTTCTTTGGGACTTACCGAGCGACCTGTTCGCTGACGACATTCTATTTCTCTCTTCTTTGAATGTCGTCAGGTGCGTTGGACCAAGTTGAGACCGAGCCCACCAGTGAAGATTTGGAGCAGTTCCAGGAAGACCCAGAGCTCTAGACATTGTATCTTGTTCTTTCCAGTATTTCCTTTTATTGTTATGCCACTGTTTAGGCATGGCTTTTTCATTTCAGATGTATTTTCATTTCATGCATTGTATAAAGAATGTTATTAATAAAAGTTGCTGTTCTTTTATACTCTTGTCTCTTGTGTATTTATATTGCTTAGTTACGCTTAGCGTATGTACTTCTGAGTATATACGTAGCGGGCCTTGTCACGTCCACTTCGCCGTACACTGGGAAGCGGGGCGTGACAGGTTTTGTTGGTGGCCCATGCAGGTCAGAGCTGTATGAATCCCTGTCATGCAGTTCTGGTCTGCGTGAACAACCTAAGCAATATAACACAAGAAACAGCAACTAAAACATTCTTTACAATCATGTTCCTTGAATCTTACCATTTCATATTCCTTGAATCTTATCATCCGTTGAATCTATCCTAACCCTCTTCTTTCACTCACAATCACCAAATTGTTTTGAAACTGTTACACTTTTCTTTTACAAATTTCGAGGACGAAATTATTTTTAAGGAGGGTAGAATGTAATGACCCCAAAATCTTTATACATTTGTATTATCCCTCTTCAAAAATATACCGTATTTATTTGTACTTGGTATTTTCCCCTTTCTATTAAATTTATTATTATTTTATTCCTCAATCTATTATGTATTTTTTTCTAGGTACAATTTCTTTTTCTTATATTTAAGTTTTTAACTTCTCATTCTTATTTTTTCCTTTCATAAATATTTAACCAAATCCATTATTCTTATTCTCCATAGCCCATCTAAAAAGCCCATTTTCTTTTTAAGCAACATCATATATTTAATTCTAATTAAATATATGCATGAACAACTTTATAGCTCATTGGTTAAGTCCTTGCATTATTATTCCATAAGTCGCATGTTCAAATCCCCATTCTTGCAATTATTTTTTATCATTTTTTATTCTTCTCATAACCTACAAATGAGACCTTTCATTTCCAAAATGAATGGTGACTTTTCATTTCTCTTTTAATTCTCATGTTAAATGCATATATTATTATTCACCATTACAACATCTTTATTTGTCCTCCTCCATCTTTTCCTTCCTCATATTTTTGTATCTCTCACTTCTTCCTCTTCACCAAGATGACAAGAAGAAGAACATGAAGAAGTCTTCAAGAAGGTCTCGCTAGTAACGCGAGGCTATCGGCGGATAGACAAGCCCGGTGACAATACCGGCTTGTGCATGTAAGTCCCTTCTCTCTCCTTTCCCCCCATCTCTTTTTTTTCCTCTTGTCATGCATCGTGAACCCCTTATTCTTTTCATATAATAATCCATAAGAGAAGATACACATAAACATATACATATACATATACATAAGTTTAGATATATATGATTCTATATGGTTTAATAATATCTTATTATCTCTTGTTCAAATTAAAGTATTTTTAATTCTTTCTTCATGATTATGAATGTTTATTACAAGTTGTGAGAACATAGATTTCAATCCATAATATATCTACGATATCTCATGGAATCGGTTTGGTTATTAAAAGAAAGGATAAAGCTTGCATAAAAATACTAGTTAATCTTTTTGCCGATTTTAGTATACACATCAATACCTTTAGGTTTAAAATAATTTTTAGACATTAATTTTTACTTCTGAAAATTTCATGGAATTTACATATGATATATTATATTATTTTATACATGCTGTAAAAATTTTAGATCGATCCGCATAACGGTTTGTGAATTACATCGTATTTATTCACTGATCGTAAAACAGAAAACTGCAGCTATCGGTCAATTTCTAGGACACATAACTTGGTATACCGGTATCCAAATTGAGTAAACTCAGATGTTTTTGATATCTACATCGAATGATATAGATTTTATTAGTTTTATAGTTTTACTGAAAACCTACCTAAGATAAAGAAAACTGCATTACAATATTAAGTGACGGATCTGGACAGAATCTGTCCTGATTCGCACATTGTTTTTAAATTGGACATAACTCGAACACCCGATATCCGTTTGTGACAAAATTTAGATGTGTAGATGCACCATTGATAGAAATATAATTTTCTGTATATTATATTACTTAGGAATGCATGAAACAACCTGATATAGGCTTTACAATACAATATATAGTTGCTGTCCAGAAATCTGAATTTCTGTTTTAAATGCTGATATTAAAATGATCATAACTAGAGCTTCATAAATCCAAATCGTATGAATCTTGGTGTTTTCGATAAGTACATCGAAAGACCTATAATTTTCTAATAATTTTCGTAACCTGAAACCTGATACAAATTAACTCAAACTGCGTTTTAAAAATATGTGATGGTGCCGAATAGATTCTGATCTGTTTTGCGCGACGATACGAAAACATATATATCTCTCAAACCGGTAGTCATATTTAGGTAAAACTGGAACTCACGCATGCAAAACATTTAGAGCCATATTTCTGTTTATATTTCGCATTCGTTCAACTTGATTAATTAGTCGTACATAATATTTCTTTACAGCATTGTTTATGGTAGTTACTCGAATAATATACTTGACTCATTTCATGTTATTCGAACATGTATACATATTTAGCTTGATCATTAAATTGTTGTATGTACATAAAGACGATAATTAAATACTTGAGTTGTATTTTGAAAAATATACAATAGTATTTTTACAATAAACCCCCTCAAGTTTTATAAATTACAATAAGGCCCCTAACAATTATTGAACATCAAATTACCTTCTTGTAGTCTGACTCGGGTTAGAGTATGACTATTTCTGACTTGAATGTGATTCAAGTCAATCTATATTCTTTTATATTCCAACTCAAGATGAATACATGAATTCCAGATTCCAGTTAACAATCTATATAACTTGACCGAACCGAACCATGGATATTCCTTTTACATGATTCCCAGTATTCCATTTACATGACTCTACGGTTATAACCGTTTCCTGATATCATGGTTTCGGTAAGTCAATCAGTCAATCAAGTCAATCAAGCAATCATTACAAGTTTACAAGATAACAATACAAATATGACATCGCGGGGTTTAAAGGGGTAGATTGGTACGGAAGATGTTAAAAGTGGAATGAGGTGGTCAGATTAAGACACCTAACCTATATTCAGTTGCTGTTGTACCGTGGCATAAACGGTTCCTTGTACTCTGGCATATAGAGACTCCCCTCGTATACACTGGCATCTTTCTGTACCAAGCTACAAACAACATCGTTAAACAATATTCCACAATTTACTACAATACAATACTTTAGAAAATACCATACTCTGCCACTCTCATTCTTCATTCTTCTTTGGGACTTACCGAGCGACCTGTTCGCTGACGACATTCTATTTCTCTCTTCTTTGAATGTCGTCAGGTGCGTTGGACCAAGTTGAGACCGAGCCCACCAGTGAAGATTTGGAGCAGTTCCAGGAAGACCCAGAGCTCTAGACATTGTATCTTGTTCTTTCCAGTATTTCCTTTTATTGTTATGCCACTGTTTAGGCATGGCTTTTTCATTTCAGATGTATTTTCATTTCATGCATTGTATAAAGAATGTTATTAATAAAAGTTGCTGTTCTTTTATACTCTTGTCTCTTGTGTATTTATATTGCTTAGTTACGCTTAGCGTATGTACTTCTGAGTATATACGTAGCGGGCCTTGTCACGTCCACTTCGCCGTACACTGGGAAGCGGGGCGTGACAATATTTGGCACGACTCGCCGTATAGGTAATGTCGCCAAATCTTCAGTGCAAAGACCACTGCAGCCATCTCCAAATCGTGAGTGGGATAGTTCTGTTCATGCTTCTTCAACTGCCGAGAAGCATATGCGATCACCCGGCCATGCTGCATCAATACGCATCCTAACCCCACTCGCGAAGCATCACAGTAGACTATAAATCCGCCTGATCCCGAAGGCAAAGATAATACCGGCGCCGTAGTCAAACAAGTCCGTAGCTGCTGAAAACTGCGCTCGCACTCCTCTGTCCAAACGAAAGGAACTCCCTTCCGGGTCAAACCGGTCAAAGGTGCAGCTATACGGGAGAAATCCTGAACAAAACTCCTGTAGTAGCCCGCCAGGCCTAGAAAACTACGGATCTCAGTAACCGATGTAGGTTGGGGCTACTGCTGAACAGCCTCAATCTTCTTCGGGTTCACACATATGCCGTCTCTCGTAACCAAGTGACCCAAGAATCCGACGCTGTCCAGCCAGAATGCATACTTGGAGAACTTTGCGAACAGCTGGTGCTCCCTCAGAGTCTGTAACATAATCTGCAAGTGCTGCTCGTGCTCCTCTCTGCTCCGGGAGTACACCAAGATATCGTCGATAAACACGATGATGAACAAGTCAAGGTACGGCCTGAATGTATGGTTCATCAAATCCATTAATGCTGCTAGGGCGTTGGTGAGTCCGAACAACATCACCAAAAACTCGTAGTGGCCGTAGCGCGTGCGGAAAGCTGTCCTCGGTATATCCTCCTGTCGAACTGGCAGCTGATGGTATCCTGATCGCAAGTCGATCCTCGAAAAATACCCGCACCCTGAAGCTGGTCGAACAAATCATCAATGTGTGGCAACAGATATCTGTTCCGAACGGTAACTTTGTTCAGCTGGCGGTAGTCGATACATAAGCGCAAACTTCCATCCTTCTTCTTGACAAACAGGACCGGCGCACCCCACGGAGAAACACTAGGTCGAATAAGCCCTTTATCTAACAAATACTGCAACTGATCCTTCAGCTCTCCAAGCTCTGCTGGGGCCATCCGATAAGGCCGTATAGAAATAGGCCCCGCGCTGGGAAACAAATCGATGAAGAACTCAATATCGCGCTCAGGCGGTAGCCCAGGCAGCTCATCAGGGAAAACATCAGGGAACTCACAAACAATCTGGACCCGGTCCAACGGAACCTCTGCAGCCCGAGTATCACAAATATACGCTAAGAATCCCTGACATCCCTTCTGCAAGAGCTGACCAGCGCGAAGAGACAAAAACAAGCTGGGAAGGGTGACGCTGCGGTCTCCCTGAATAACAAGGATTGGCTCTCCCAGAAAGCTAAATCTGACAGCTTTCTCACGGCAGTCCACAGAAGCATAACAAGTGGCTAGCCAATCCATGCCCAGAAGCACATCAAAGTCCAACATATCGAGGAGAATCAAATCAACCGATGAATCCCTCTCCCCGATACGAACGGAACACAATCGAAACACAAAACGAGCGACAAATGACTCGCCTACCGGGGTAATAACAACAAGTGGCTGATCTAACGACGACGACTCACGGCCCAACATCGGTGAAAAGTGTGTAGATACGTACGAATGTGTGGAACCTGGGTCGAATAATACCCGTGCGTCGAAAGAACAAACTGGAAAGGTACCTGTCGCAACGGCGTTGGATGCCTGCGCATCCTGCGGTGTCAAAGCGAACACTCGGGCCTGTCCTCCACCGAAAGTGGGCTGTCCTCGGCCTCGGCCTCTGCCTCCTCGTCCCCTCTGGATAGGCCCGCTGCGTCCACGGCCTCTGGATGCACCTATCTGACGTGGAGCATCTCCAGTGGTAGGAAGTAGAGCTCTCTGAGGACGGGGTGGTGATGGTGGTAAGGTAACATATGGCACTGTCGCCGCTCCCAGCCGTCTCACCGGACAGTCTCTGATACGATGATGTATGCTACCACACCAAAAACATCCTAACCATGGCTGCTGACCATATGGGTGAAGGCGATACAACTGGCCCCTAAAGAATCCGCCGCCGCCTCTGCGAACATGCCTAGGTGCTAATATATCAGTGTGAATCCGACTCGGTCTCGAAACGACCGTAGGGGGAGTAGTATCCGATCTCTGCGCTCGATTGACCTCTACTAAGGATCCCACCATCTGTCGTAGCTCCTGCACGCCTCCCATCATCTGTCGCAGCTCCTCCATACCGGAATCAAGCCTATCCATACGGCCTGGGGAAGGCGGATCAGTCTGTCCCTGCGGCGTAGGCATGCCACCCTGCTCAGTCCTCGTCTCGGACGAGCCTGCTCGAATCTCGTCTCGGGCGGCAGCCCTCTGTGCCTTCGTAGCCTTCGGCGGCATAGTGGCTGGTACAGAAAAAACGATAATAAGAACAGAGCAATAGAATCATAGGATACACGGAATTCAAGAAGGAATTTCAAGCAAGTATATCCTAAAGTCACTTAGGCGGAGTACCGTATCGCAAGTATGCCGCGGACATACACACGCTACGTTACCCTACTTAAGTCACTTACTCCATCTACCAAGGGTCATCCTACACTCAAAAAGGTAAAACCTATCGCTCTGATACCAACTTTGTCACGACCCGCAAGGTACGGAACGTGACTGGCACTTAAATTACGAAACGTCTCAAGGCGTCCGTAAAATAAGTAAGCCAAAGCCCAGAAATCAAAACCAAATAAGCAGAAGAATGAAGGAAAACCAATCAATTGAAAGCGAGTTTATCAAATGAGTCATATCAAGCCTTTTTAAAAACAATATCAATTTTTCTGAAAATTTCGGCATAGTCTCCTTTGTAAATACTGGCCCCCAAAATGGGTACAACAAGAATAAATATGAATACAACAAATAAGGCATCCCCAAGCGGGAGCTAGCTCTTCGCCACAAGGCAGTTACAAATCCCACGCAATATAAATCAGCAATATGCAAAATAAGCATAAAAAGGCATAAGTAAAAAGCAACATGTCGGCTCAAGTGAGCTCGACCCCAAAATACAGCATGAAAAGTCCACAAATCTCACAGTCTCGTCTCTAGGTCAATATAAAACAATACTGGTAGATACAGTAGATGGAGTACTCTAAATACAAAGAATATACAAGATGGTACAAAAATAATAACACAACCCACCTACGAGCAAAAATCTCGAGTCCTGGCAAAAGAGGCAAAAGAAGCGGTGCGCCCGCCGCTACTGTGCTGACGGAGCGGACCTGCAAAAGACTGTGGCACAACGGGGGTGAGTTGCCAACTCGTGAGTAGTAAATAACATCTATAGAGGCTATCGCAAGTATGCACACAAGCATCCTAGCATCTACAATACAGGTATGGCAGGATATAATAGCAGATATGTATGCAATATGAATATACTAACAGGTATGTATGCAATATGAATATACTCGTGATCTGCATGTGTAAATATAAGAAATCATCTTTTTCCTTTAGGCATCTCTTTTGAAACATCAGCACAATACCAATAGAATCAACCAGAATCCGTGTCCAGCAACGACACCTCAAAACTGTCTCAAATCTCATATCAATGTATCTCTGGCCTCAGCCGTCCGGCTGACCCATCTCAAATATCAATATCTCATCATTTCGCGGCCACGGTCGGTATCCTCTCGATATCCGCCGTGCCAAAACAGTCACCGGTAGGTAGTCCATCCCTTGCCAGGCTCAACGTCAACAACACATTCCTCTTGCCCCGGGTACCTTACCGGGCCTACCATGTACCCGTGACGGTTCCTCCACTCCTCGACACGGATCTCGAAAACCACAGCAAACTCATGGTGGACGACACTTTACATCACTAGAAAACCACAATTTTGCATATTTTAAAAAGGGTAATAAGTTTTAGAAATTTTGCGGCTTTCCCCCGAAATACAGAAATATCATAAATCTCAAGAAATTATCATGAATGCATATATCAATGATAATGAATGCATATGGTATTAATGTTCAAATTACAATGTATGATTAATAGACTAGGCATGAGCAAATAATATAATGATATACATGCACATGAATAGCAATTCTACGATGTTATTTTAAGGATTTATTGCAATAGTACAGGTTTAGATATCAAATAGGGTGACAATATTCTAGATTATAAGTTATCTAGTGTCGTGGCATGGCAATTACCAGGGCGTGTGTGTACGCATGAATAGTGCTCGTGCTGCATATAAAAACCCTGGCAATGGTGCAGGTGTCCTATAGAATGGGTTCGCATATGTATGTCAATATAAGGTATGGATGTAGCAAATAATCATACAAGTATTACACCCCTAATTACTAACATTACTAAGAATCTTTTTAAGCTACTAAAACTATCGGGCGACTTGCGCCATCCAACGATAGTCCCCCGTAGATGTTACATCTACTCACCGGAATCCCTAGCTAGTCACGTCCAATCACCGCTTTCCCCTTTCGTGCCGCGTCTGACGTCTCCGCGACCGAACCTGGAATTTACATCAATACCAAATATAAGGTTACATACCATGAAACGACGCAAATCCCAAATGAAAATACTAACGTTCACAAGCTAGGTACAAGGTGCACAAGGTGCGCGGAACACACGCAAAAATCGCAAAAAAACTAACTAAAATCGTTGATTTGGTCGCCCGGCAAAACTAAAACCCGATCACTCAAAATCCGCACTCACACATCCTAAATGTCATAGGATAAGCCAAAACAGTTATCAAGATATCAAAAATAATTCATCACATAATTTTGTAACAAAACTAGTAAGCACAAACATTCCAAAAAAACGACGCAATATCGCCGTTATGCGACAAAAAGGACTACAACCTAGCATAACATGTAACCGCATAACTACTTAACCACAATCACTTTAATTATAACACATTACAATGCTTCAAATCATATTTTTTTTCCATAAACAACCCTCTCTTGATTTTTATAACCATCAATTAAATCCAATTTCACACTTGAACAACATAAATTAACACATATCGATGCCCACTTAAGCAAAGAATCTCTTAAATTAGGTTTGTATAATAACTAGATAACAAAATAACTTAATTAATCTCATAATGGTGTTCTAAACCCTAATTTAATTTCAAACCATTAACTAGAAAAAAATTAGATTAGGATTTAGCTATAATTTTAACACTAACACAACATGCAAGTCCTAATTAACACACTTTAACTACAAATTAACCTTAGATTAGAAATTATACCTCACACTAGAGATCTAGCAAGAACAAGATGCCTCCAAAGATGCCATCTTTCTCTAAAATTTGAACCCATTTAGGTTTGAGAAGAGAGGAAATAGGGTTTTGCTTTGAAATTGTGAAGGAAATTGTTGATTTTGTTGAATTTTGATGGAATTTTCTTGAAGAAAATGAGAGAAAAGAGAAGGAAAAATAATGGAATGGGGGGGGGGGGGTGGAGCTGCTCTCGGCCAGCAAAGGGAAGGGGAGGTGTGTGTGTGATTTGTGTGGAAAAATCAAAGTCAAACCCTTCTCCTAACAAGTACACCATACCTCCAAAAATACTATATTTTAATCTTATTCAAAACACCTCCTTTCTTCACATGAATAAAGGCAAAGTGAGGCAAGGAATTTATGGACCTGATGATGGTGGGGCCGGCCTAGAGGAGGGGAGTGAGTGAGAGAGATTTTACAAAGAAATCCTATGCAAAAAGACCCCCCACAAGTCCAAAATTGCAAGTTTTAGCTTAAAATTCAATAAATTTCGTTTTCCATAATAAAAATTAGTTAAAACTTAAAATAAAATACTAAAAATTTATATTACAACTAGATTTTAATTAAAATGATTTTAAAGCTTAAATTTTGCCCATTTAAATTTGTATTTATCGCTAATTTAATGTATTTTCTTACCGGCTTAAAATAATATTAAAAAATTGAAAAAATATGGGAAAATTTTTTAACGACCAGAATTTCATAAGTAACTCATTAGATACTAAAAAAAAGCAATTACCTATCCATTTTAGGTATAATTAGTCCTAAACTGCAAAATAACAAAAAAGACGGTTTACGGAAAAATACCGAATTTTCACCGATTTTCAGGAAAACACCAAAACGACTTTTCAAGGCGCTACAGCACTAACCATTGTAGAGACTAAACCATGGCTATGAGTTAAGGGTTGGGCTAACAAATATCTTAAGCAGGACAAACAAGTGGACTTAGTCAATGAAACCGACTTGCTTCTACAAGCAGTGAACCATGACTCATTATCCAAATGTTTGAATTACTTAAAATAAATAAAACCCTAACTTTAACCTAGCATGGTGTGAGTCTCATACTAACATGTTTCATGTGTAACCTAACATGACACAACAATATATATCACATATATATTTTTTGTGCAAAGAAAACAATTAACATGTATCACATATCTGTTAAGTGTATCAAATGTGAGAAAAAGAAAAGCTTAAGTGATCTAATATTAGTTAATGTAATTTAAAATATCAAATATATAATTCTACATTAAATTATTAAATAAACACTTGATTTAATAATCCGGCTATAGTGTGTATAACCAACTAATATCAAATGCAACAACTTATCGAATCAACACTTGGTCCGATAACCTAGCTATACAACATATAACCGACCAATGTCACAAGTTGTGAGAATGGAATGCGGTATCATATACACGCATTAATCTCGGTCCCGCACAATCACATATGTGCTCCTACTCCGTTTCTCTTGAGCCAGGAAATCTCTGTGTAGGACTCTAAAGACTCGTCAATAAGCTGGTAGTAGGTGATGATCATATCAAACAACCACAAGCCGCAAGCGGTCTGCTAAACGTAACGGCCACCAGGGTATTGAGCGATCAGAAGATCAACAAGCAAGCCTGCTCGTACTCCGGCGAATCCAATCAGTAACACTACTATACAGTCTGGTCTCTTCGTCTAATATGTCGCATATCACAGCCTTGGGGTGGTATAACGTCAGACCCCAATAGCCTGATAAGTCATGCCGATGCAAGGTCCATAACGGTTCGAGAAACTACTGGTAACACTTACTAGTAAATCTCAGCAACCCTGGCCAGGGATTTCCTTTTATGGCCAATCGAGCATAGCGCAACATCAACTCCCAATACCGGGAGAGACGAAACCCCTCCTATCGCTCATTGCCTCCATGTGACTCGGGACTGTACCCAAAACACACCTTTTTGAACGATCTCTTTGTAAGTCGACGTTAGACACCCCACATGATGCGGGGAGGCGGAATAGGTAAAACAATCATTTTGTTTAAACTAACATCGACTAACTTTACGGATCTTTGCCAAACCCTAACTAACAACAACATAGAAGTGATTAGCTATTATGAAAGATGATTATACCTAATGAATCAAGTCCTTCTTGTTCTCGTAGACCACCTCCTCGTCGGCCTCCTCGTTGTGATAGAAGATCCACCCGAGAGCTACTTCTCCAAGCTTTAACCTCACACTTGAGGTAACTAAGTGGCTATGTGTGCTAATCAAAGCAACCTAGAGGATATAGAAGAGGATTAGGGATCTATTAGTCTTGCTAACCCTTGGATCTCAATACATGAGAGGTTAGGGTTAGGGTTGAAGAGAGAGAGCTTGAGGAGAGAGACTGTGAAAGTAATTATCAAATGGAAATTAACTCATTTGTGTATACATATCATGAAGTATAAAATATCTTTCACAAAATATCTTTGCACAAATATCTTCATGCTTCATTTAATACAAATGAATCATCTAATGAGTCATTAAAACCATTAATGCTTCATTAACTCACTTGATGAATCATTTCCATGAGTCACAAAACCATTTAATGCATATAACACCTAAGCTCTCCACCTCATCTATCTTGTAGAAGCTTCTCGAGTAATTACGAGAACGCCCCTCCTATCCGTGAAAACACGAAAATACCGAGACTGTATAAATCCAATAATCCAATACGAGAATTTGGCTTAAACCAAAGCCTGCTACTATAAACTGTCCGAACATCGTACGTGCGTAAAAACACGTATGTGTTCGAACTCTGTCATAAAACCATACGACCTCTATATCGTTTCGCCCGAAGCAGGGAAACTCTCTGTGTGGGACTCTAAAGACTCGACAATACGCTGGCAGTGGGTTTAACCACAGACCGCAAGCGGCACTAGCTGTATGTAACGGTCCCCAGGTTGATGTCGATAAGAAGGCCAATGAGGAAACCCATCCGAACTCCTACTGAGCCTGATGTGACAATCTCCGTACAGTCCGGTCTATTCGTCTAAGACTATCGCATATCGGGTCTAAAGGTGGCAAGCGTCAGTCCCCTAAAAAAGGTATAAGTCTTATCGGAGTGAAGCCCATTACACCTTGAGAAGCTACTGGAAATCCTACCAGTAAATCTCGCTTGCCCTGGCCATGGACTTTGCGTAATGGCTCTCCAAACACAGCACGATATCAACTCCCAATACCGGGAGAGACCAATCCTATCTAACCGCTACTGCCTCCAAGTGCTTCGGGACTGCACCCAACTGCTACCTGTTTGCATGACTCCTTTGAGCCGTGGTAAGGTAGCAATCTAAGAACAGTAGGAACACACTCGAGGCGAAGCAGCAGTGTTAAGTCTACGGACTATGCTGTACTCATGTCACCTGGGAACTGTTAACTGACGACGGGTATAATACCAACCAACAGTTCCCTGCGAGTCATGTCCGATGTACCCGTAACCCAACGAGCACCTGTATACTATCTCCAGTACAACGTACTGATGGCTGTGGGACAGACCATCTCCCCAACTGGGATGAGAAGCGTACACACTAGTCTACTCCGGAGTATCGATGCCCTGTCTCGATAATCCTACGACTAGGGACTTGAAAAAGGATGTGCTTGCAAACTACCAAGCCCCCACTAGTGTGACTGCCATCACAACGCTGGTAGTTAAGAATGATCCTAAGGGCTCTATCAATATGTATTCTCGATATGATAACATATACACATATTAAGATAGAAATAAACCAAGTAGCATACTACCATATTTAACAAGACTATTAATATAACTGTGAATATCCCAAGCTTCTATTAAGTAATATACAAGCTAGTATGATACAATAATGGCCCCTAGGGCATATACACTAACAATCTCCTACTTGCACTAGAGCCATGTACTGGCGTATCGAAGACCTATCATCTCGAGTAGCCTCTCGAACTGAATCTGAGATAAGGCCTTAGTGAATGGATTTGCAGTGTTCTCCTCTGTACCAACTCTATGGACCCTGATCTCCTGGCGATTTGTGATCTCCCTAATCGGGTGATATCGCCTCAAGATGTGTCTGGACTTCTGATGGGACCTGGGTTCCTTCGCTAAAGCTATAGCTCTGTTGTTGTCGCTATACAGCAGTATTGGATCAACAATGGTAGAAACCACCTGAAGTTCTGTTAGGAACTTCTTCATCCAGACTGCTTCTTTTGCGGCATCGCTAGCAGCGATATACTCCGCTTCCATCATCGAGTGAGCAACGGTGTCCTGCTTGGAACTCTTCCAGCACACCGCCCCTCCATTCAGGGTAAAGACATAACCTGACATGGACTTGGAGTCATCCTTGTCACTCTGGAAGCTGGAGTCGGCAAAATCCTCGATCTGGAGGTCTTTTCTGCCGTAAACCAAGAACAAATCCTTAGTCCTTCTCAGGTACTTGAGAATGTTCTTTACTGTTCTCCAGTGCTTCTCTCCTGGGTCTGACTGATGCCTGCTTACTATGCTCAGTGCGTAAGCTACATCTGGTCTGGTGCACAACATCGTATACATTATAAAGCCTACCGCAGAAACGTAGGGTATAACTGACATGCGATCCCTTTCCAAATCAGTCTTGGGAGACATCTCTTTGGATAGGGTGATTCCGTGACAAGCCGGTAAATTACCGCGCTTAGAATCTTCCATACTGAATCTTTTCAGTATAGTGTTGATATACATAGACTGCGAAAGTCCAAACATCCTCTTAGATCTATCACGATAGATCTGGATTGTTAGTTATATGTATGCCCTAGAGGCCATTACTGTACATTGGATGTATATCGTAGTGGATGCTGGGACATATATAGGTAGGACTTTCTTGCTCGACATGATAGTATGCTATCTGGTTGCTCTTTATCTTAACATGTATACTTTTTGTCTCTCTGTCACATGTTGATAAAGCCCTTAGGATATGTACTCGACTTTCAGGACTATGATGTGGATCATACTAGTGGGGCCTGGGTAGTCCATGAGTACATCCTTCAATGTTCCTAGTCGTGAGAATATCGAGACAGGGCATCGATATTCCAGAGTAGACTAGCGCATATCTTCTCGACCCATGTGATGGGCGATGGATGATCCCATATCCATTGGTGTTTGACATCAGAGATGGTATGCGGGTGCTCAGTGGAGACCGGGTACACTGAACGGACTCGCCGAGAACTCCCAGATGGTATTATACCTCACGTCAGATGGCAGTTCTCTGGTGACACTGGTACAGCTTAGTCTGTTGACCCGAGATCTTCATAGAGTCTTGTGTGTCTCCCACTGTGCTTTGATTTCCACCCTACCACGGCTCTACTGAGTGGTGCAAACAGGTGGTTTTTGGGTACAGTCACGATTCACATGGAGGCAATGAGCGATAGGAGGGGATTCGTCTCTCCCGGTATTGGGGGTTGATGTTGCGCTATGCACGACTGGCCATAACTGGAAATCCCTGGCCAGGATTGCAGTGATCTACTGGTAAGTGTTATCAGTAGTTTCACACATGTTATGGACCTTATATCGGCATGACTTATCGAGCTACTGGGGTCTGACGTTTAGCACCCCTAGGCGAGATATGTGACATATCAGACGAACAGACCGGACAGTACGGTAAGTGTTACTGGTTGGATTCACAGGAGTGTGAGCGGGCTTGCTCGTCGATCTTCTGATCGCTCAATACTCGGGTGGCCGTTACGTTTAGCAGACCGCTTGCGGCTTGTGGGTGTTTGATATGATCATCAGCTGCTGCTGGCGTATTGACGAGTCTTTAGAGTCCTACACAGAGGTTTCCTGGCTCAAGCAAAACGAAATAGGAGCACATATGAGATATGTGCGGGACCGAGAATAATGCATGTATGTGATACCGTATTCTATTCTCGTGATGAATGTATCGATTGGTTGTATGCGATATAACCTAGTTATCGAATCGAGGATTGATTCGATAAGTCGATACATTCGATATTAGTCGGTCATATGCGATATGACCGGATCGTTAAGTCAAGTGTTGATTTAATGATTTAATGTATAATTATATATTTGATATATTACTTTGCATTAACTAGTATTGGTTCATTTAAAATGGATTTTCTCACTTGATGTGCACATTGTATATGTGATATATTTTTGTGTACTTGATTGTATCATGTTTGATGATACATGCAAGCTTAGGTGTATGTTTACTTTAAACCATGTTTAAGTGAATGGTTAGGGTTTTGTTATCTTTTCTTAACTATTTATTTTAGGGCAAGAAAAGAATTTTTTGCTTCTTTTGTTGTTTCCTTGAAGCTTCAAGAAGCTTTGACCATTCTTGTTTCTTTCCTAAACAAAACCATTCACCTAACCCTAGTTTATTCTCTACACTTGTTAAACTAACCCAAGGTTGCATAATGATAAGAATGACTTTATTTTCTATTATTCATAATTCTTATCATATTCTTTTTCTTCTTCTTCTTCTTCTTCTTCTTCAAGAAGAAGAAACTTTGCTTCCTTCAATGGTAACATGAGAAAAAGAGTGAGAAATCAAAATCCAAAGTGAACCCACTTCCTATTTCTTCATCCTCTACCACTTGCCATGTAGTATAGGGTGTTTCCTTCACAAGTTTCATGACTTGGCGATGGTGGAGCTTGAGTTTGAGTTGCCTCGACGTAGATCATCTTCGGCATCGAAGTCGACGACCTATCCCGATCATTTCTCCGACGAAACCATCGCCAGAGTCCGGGATCCGATGATCGCAGTGGAGGGACGTCAACACGGAGCTAGAGAAGTGGAGGATCGGATCTACAAAGGTTGTAGCCACTTTCCTTTTTAGTTAAAGTTGTTAACTTGCATGCATCGCCTTACCTCTAGTAACGATCTAGTTTAGGGTTTCTCGGCACATAGAAAAATTTTGAATTGGCCATGTTTGATCACTTGTAGAACCTCATGGGTGTGCCTAGGAACCCTACAGTGGTATCAGAGCCTAGCTAGAGCCTTAGACGATGTGTAGACGATGTTTTACGTCCGATCGAAACACGAAACCCTAATCCGACCCCTTCTCTGTACAATTATTAAAACAGTGAGATTTTATATATTAAAAATATGCAGAAAATTCAGTAGGGTTTTCTAAGAAAAACTGTGCAAAATGAGCTCCAGAATCAATTAAACCGCCGTGGAACCGCGGCAGAAGCCAGCTAGTGCGGCGGTTCCGCGGCCGTACGGTCGCTTCTTCCATTAATTTTTGCACAGTAATTACTATATTTTGGTGCTGTATTTTCTGGGAATTTTTAAATCTTACTCAAGAGTTGAGTATTCTGGGTTGTATTGGGAGTTCGTAGATTCGATCGGATTGTCAAACTTTGTCTATGTGTTTTTCCGGGTAATTTTAGTATATGTTAAAAAGGTTTGACCGGATATAAATACCCACTTTTTCCCCTGCCGGGAAATTTCCAATTGTTGGATTTTTCCGTAGTTTAATCACGTTCTAAGTAGTGCAAGTAACGCGATGGTCCTTCTAGAAGACAACAAACCTTAACTCGATTATGTGACCGTCTCGAACTGCCCTTTGAACCTTAGGGTTTGGGGCAGTACGGCGTGCCACATGTGAGGCGTTGGCTTGACCCTTCTACGGCTGGACCGTTGGTACCGAGGCATGAAGTGAATGTTTTTAAACTTATTTCATGTGTTGAGCTGTTTTGGGAAAACTTGGGTGTTTGACTGTTCGATCGAAAAGTTTAACATTTTTTATTTATCTGGAATGTGATACAATATTTGGAATCCACAAGTAGTTAAGAGATAACTGAATGAATGTTATAAACATAGCGGTTTAGTCTCACTTGATCGGTTGCCACGGAATTTTGATGTGATCAAAAGTCCGTCGCAATCACGTAGCGTACGCGTATACTCTCCAGGTAAACATAATAGACAGCCTCGCCCTATAGCCCCGACCAAGTGATTGTAGGAGAACCCCGTCGCCGAAAGCATCCGTTCGGGTGCTCGCGGCAGCGGTGTTCCGCCTTGGTGCACTTCGTCGACGGCGTCGGGTGTGCGGCCGCCTACTAAAGTTTGCGACGAGCATTCGATCAGGATGTCGGGAATCTTGTTGAATTGCCCGACTTGATATTGAAAAGAGTTTTCGATAATGAGACTGAAATGCGGGGTTTATAATTGTTAGGCATGCGATGTCTAAGGAATTCATTTGATTAGGCATGCGATGTCCAAAGAGGTTGCGGATTCCAACTGTTGTAGTTTTACACTTTCTTTTCTGCGACCGTAAGTGTAATATGTGATATCGCCGGTTTCGTTGCTATATGTCAACGACAATTGGGATGGGCATATTTACTTATGTTGATGACATGTGATGTTATGTGTTGTTGGATATGTTATATTGGATCGTCGTGTTTGAATAGCCGGGGGGTTTTTATGTGAGATGGGTGTTTTTCATTTTCATTCATGTAAAAACTTGTATGTAATATTCTTTTATTGGGGCACTTCCAGGTTGCGGATGATGTCACCATTTGTATATTATTTAATTTTCCACATTAGGATAGACCCAAGGAGGGGAGCACAAGTAACCGGGTTCTGGGGTCCAGTGGGAGACCATATCGAGGAGTCGAGTCCGGGTCTCCTAACTATAGAATTGGTAGGGTTGCTTGCCACTCTCGTAGGGGTCTAGGGGTGTGGGATTGGCTATTCATCATGACCGTGGAATCCGTGTTTTATACTGGCTCGTATTAAAAACACGGACGTCCTAGTATATCCAATATTTCATATGATATTTTCTGCTGCGTTATCTATGATGTGATCATGTAATATGTTAAGATAGATATTGTATATAGTATATATGATATATTATATAGACATTGCTTATGTTTTACACCCGCACTAGCCCTGCCTCGCTCTGGCGTTAGTTACCTAACCTAACGGTGCAGACGGGACATCGAGGCGAATGCGGATGGCATAAGCATACGTTATATTTATCTGTGATGTTTAGGTGGACTTAAATGATGGGACATTCATTAATGAGATTTATGAAAGAAAATAAACCTAATTGATGTTGTGGAATTGAATTTCAAAATAAAAACAGGTAGCTACAGTTCTTGCTTTGCATCGTGGTGTTCCTTGAAGAACATCCTGCACCTTATTTGATGAGGAAAGGACCGAGATCCCTTCACCGGGAGTGACTCCTTTAGCAATAACTGGCAGATTCTACACACTCGGTTTGTCTTTTGATTGCTTCTATAGTTTCTGCTTTGCACAGTGATATATATGATATATCCCGCACCTCATTTGATGAGTAAAGGGCCGACGATCCCTTCACCGGGAGTGACCCCTTTAGCAAAACTAGAAAAGCTTCAAAAACACTCCATTTAAAAACCATTTGATTCCGCAACGAGATCAAGTTCAAAGCGTTAAAGGTTTTCATAAAAACCATCCACAACCCTCCGTCATTTTAGGAAGTAGAGTACTTAGTATTCAAGCTGTGTTTGTTGACTATAGTCAAGGCACAGTGTACGGTACCTAAGTGATGTCTTCCTACACCGCATATGATGCGATTAGTTAGGACAGTCGCGTGACATTGTTGACCTTAGTTAAGGGTCATGTGGGTGGGTCTAATTAATCATGAAATGACGGGTAGAACTTGACTAGTACTTATGATTTGTTGACCATAGTTAAGGTCATAGGTGCTAGGGGTAAAAACCTTTATCGGGAGTTTCAAGTGTTGAAATTTGCAATGAGATTGCATACCTTCTATATGATAGTTGGATCCCGATACCCACTGCGAGTAATTGTTACTCCTGGGAGAGTTTTGCACTTTGCGATTAGCCGATCAAGTAGGTGTCTAGAAAGGTGTCAACGGGGTTACGCCTCTGGGAAAACGAGGTTTACTGTAATTAGGTCCGTGCGAAAGCACGGGGAACCTCCCTCAAAGTACCGACACTGGCCTGGCTGAAAGATTGGCGAACTTGTAGAGTGTAATTAATCCCGGCTAGTCTTTCCTGTTAAGGTTTGAAGGAAGATTTGATAAAAACAGTGGGAGCCATCCTGATTAGATAAAATAAATAACCAATCTAATCTTGCAAGAGCGCACGCAGAGTGTTTTCTTCTCTCTCTCTCCAGGTAGCGACCATATCACGCCTTAATCAAGATAATAATATGGATGTATTGACCGAACCCGCTTGTTATACTGAGCTGGGGAACGTTGGTCCCGCTCCAACTTATAATTGTTATAAGACCGAGCAGGAAATAGGGGAATACCAGGATTCCCATGCCGCTCAAACGAAGAAAATGCATAAGATGCATCTCCTTCGGGTGCGTTCATTACAAAGAACTGTTTCTCTAGATCCTCTATGTCCTGGGTATTTGATACCGGATCAGGATCCCAGATATGTAATCTGTTACATGGGCTACAGATAGGTAGAGAACTGAGAACGGGTGATAAGTTTCATAAGACAGAAAACGGGGCAATTGTTGCAGCCAAGTCTGTTGGTCACTGTCACCCTGTATTACCAATACATTGATTCTAAACAAATGCTATTAGATACCGAACCTGATATACAAAATCATATAGTCTCTTTATTAGTAAAGAAGGATATAATTTTGTATTGCTTGATATGTTTTGAACATTTCCTATATCAAAGGTTGATCGTTTCAGGCACGTTATCTAAAAGCATTGACGTTCTAAATCAAACTACAGTTCCTAGTATACGAAACACACACAAGAGGAAGAGTTCAGAAATGAACAAATTCTTCTTAAGGTATTATAGACTAGGTCATATCAATGCGACCCGACTGGCTGAAGTTACATTTAGATGCATATTTAAATTAGTTTGAATTTACATCTTATGAAACTTGCCAGTCATGTCACAAAGATAAGATGACCATAGCTCTGTTTATTGGAAACAGAGAAAGAGTTAGTAAACTCTTGGAACTGATACATGATGATGTATGTAAGGTCCCCTGTCTACACATGCCTGGACCGGTTCTTTGTACTTCATTACATTCTCTGATGATCTCTCAAGATTCAGTCATATGTTCCTGTTGAAACACAAGTCCGAACCTTTTGAGATATTCACAGAATGTAAGTTGGAAGTAGAGAACTAAAATACGGGTATAAGTATTATGTCCTATGATAAGATCGGGGAGGAGAATACTTGTGCATGGAATTCTTGAACTATTCTAAAGGAGAATAAGATTCTCTCTCGGTGTTACTCCTCTGAATACACCACAACACAACGGTGTATCGGGGTGGAGCAATCGCACCATATTAGATATGGTGTGTTCTATAATGAGTACTACTGAGTTGCCTATTTCCTTTTGGGGTTGTGCACTTGAGAAGTTGCATACCTGTTGAATTGGATTAAAATCAAATCAGTTGCCTACCACTTCATATGTGATATGGATAGGGAAGAGCCCATATCTTAAGTTGGTTAAGATTTGGGATTGTCCGGACTATGTCTAAAAGCAAAATCCGGACAAGCTCAAGGCAAGGTCTGTTAAGTAGAACTGGAAAGGTTCCAGCTATAAAAACTACGGCTGATGATTTGACGGAACCAAAGGATTCAATAGTCCCAGACGAATCTCAGCCTCTCCGCCGAACTATTAGGGTTCCTCATCCACCTGAGAGATACTTCGGTTTCTCGATGACAGTGGGAGCGAGGAATGCATCATGAGATGATGACCCAACTAGTTTCGAGCAGGCCATCGAGAGTAGAGACTCTGTAAGAATGGCTGGATGCTTAGTGATCTGAGATGGAATCCTTATACACCAACAAAGTATGGACTTTGGTTGCTATATCTGAAGGGTTAAATCCCCATTAGGAGCAAGTATATCTTGAGAAGATTACTTGGTGTAGATGGAAAAGTTGAGACTTTCAAAGCTAGACTTGTTAAAGGTTTTCGTCATCGACCAGGTGTGGATAATGATGAAACCTTTTCCAATAGCTGTGCTTAAGTCTATCTAGATTCTACTTACCACTGCTACATACCATGACTACGATATCTGGTTGTTGGGTGCCATGACTAATTTTCTAAATAATGATTTAGAAGAGAACGTCTATAAGAACACAACCAGAGGGCTTTGTAAACAGTGGGAGCAGCGAAAACGTGTGCAAGTTGCTTTACACATTAAAGCAGGCATCGCGGAGTTGGAACGTCTGTTTTGATGTGGTAGTCAAAGTGTTTGACTTCATCAAAATGGTAGATGAACCTTATATATACAAAACGGTAGTAGAGAGTAAGGTGGTCATCCTCGTATTGTACGTGGACAACATACTCTTGATAGGAAAAGAGTTTCCTATGCTACGCACGGTCAATCTCCGCTTATCACATGGATTCTCCATATAGGATCAAGATGATACCTCCTAAATCCTGGGTTTTGGATCTATGAGATAGATCTAAATGGATGTTAGGATTCTCACTAGCTGTAGAGAGATGGTATCAGTTGATCCTGGGGAGAATCACTGGAAAGGTTCCAGGGTGATAAGGACGACTGAATGTCAGTCGCAGGCATTGTCTTTACCCTCAGTGGAGGGACGGTATGTTGGAAGAGTTCCAAGCTAGATACCGTGGCAAACTAGACGATAAAGGCTGGTAACATCGCTATTAAAGATACTACCAAAGAGGCAGTTTGGTTGTATATTGGTTCATGAGATGAACTAGGTTCCTACCATTGTGTGACAATGGAAGTGTGGCTTTGGCCTAGGAACCCCGATCCCATCAGTGACCCAGACATATTCTGAGGCAGCATCACCTGATCATGGAGATAGTTGATCTCCAGGGTGATCGAGGTTAGGAGAGTAGACTCAGAGGACAACACGGCGGATCCACTCACAAAGGCCTTTTCCCAGAGAGAGACTTATATGGGATGGTTGAGTATGTGATGTAAGTCCATGCTACCTCTCCCGGTACTTTCGAGCATGCGGAATTAGGTGAAAAACAATTTTTCTAGAGGTGGTAACATGGACTCAAAACCGGATCATTGTTAAACATCTAACTAACAACCTAACTAGGAGTTGTTAACTACTCGGTTAGGGGGTTATACCTTTCTTTCTTGATATCCTTCGTCTTCAAGCCTCGATGGTTGTCCCGACCGGCTTCACTCCGTCGTCTCCTTACGCCGAAGATAGATCCAGCTCGAAAGCATCTACCTTTGGCTTCTTCTTCGAACTTTGAAGAAACTAGTTCACTCGGTTTGCTAAACCTTGTGAACTAGAGTGAGTAGAGAAGAGTTTGTTTGCGATTTTATCTATGGTTCTTGGTTCTCAACTCATGAGACAAGTGAACCATAGACTAAGAGAGGGAGAGCAAGAGGAAGGAGATGAGAGCTCAAGAACAAGAGAGAGAATGAGAATGATACATAAGAGAAGACTTTTCACAGTTGGCTCTCATAATCCATAACCATCATAACACATCATAGCAATCAAGTAGTATGTGATGGTTTAAGCAACAATAGCCATATCATTTCATGCACTCATTTTGCACAAGAGAGCAAGCAAGCAAAAGTCTTTGCCATGAAATGATAGCTATTGTTATCATGATGGTCAACTAGTCAAGCCTAGTCAACCGGTCAACAAAGTCAACAAGTCAACAAAGTCAACCCCTCAACAACCATGTCACCATAATACTTAATTAATATAATTGTTAATCATATATCAAATTCTCATTAGGGTTGAGCAAAAAGTCAATAGTCAACGGTCAACGGTCAACAACCCTAATGAGAATCCTCTGCTTCTGTCTCTCCGTCAACTGTGCATAAACACCCGCATCCGCATTCCGAGGAACACGAATACACACTGGATAAATCCAATCCCAAAAGGTACACTAGGATCTAGCTTAAACCAAAGCCCGCTAGTGTAAACTGTCCGGACACTAAACGTGCACAAGTGAACGGATGTGACTGAACCCTGTCGCAAAACCATGCGACCTGTCGCAAAACCATGCGACCTCTACTCTTTTGCTTAAAGGCGAATAGCTTTCTGTGTGGGACTCTAAAGACTCGACACTACGCTGGCAGTGGGTTTAACCACAGACCGCAAGCGGCACTAGCTGTGCGTAACGGTCCCCAGGTAGATGCCGACAAGAAGACTGACGAGGTGAAACCCATCTGAACTCCTACTGAGCCTGAATGTGACAATCTCCGTAAAGTCCGGTCTGTTCGTCTGATACATCGCATGGCGGGCCTAGTGGGGCGGTAAACGTCATTCCCCTAATAGCGATACAAGTCATGTCGGAGTGAAGCCCAAAACACCCTGAGATAACACTGGAAGCCTACCAGTATATCTCGATTGCCCTGGCCAGGGACTACTCGTGTAATGGCTCTCCTAAACACAGCGCGATGTCAACCCCTAATACGACGAATCCTGTCTAACCGTCACTGCCTCCAAGTGCTTCGGGACTGCACCCAACAACCACCTGTTTGCATGACTCCTTTGTGCCGTGGTAGGGTAGTAATCAAAGTACAGTGGGAACACACTCGAGGCGAAGTGATAACGTCAAGTCAGCGGACTAAGCTGTACTCATGTCACCTGGGAACTGATAACTGACGATAGGTATAATACCAACCGGTCAGTTCCCGACGAGTCCTGTCCAGTGTACTCGTAACCCAACGAGCACCCGCATACTATCTCCAGTACGACGTACTGATGGCTGTGGGAAAGACCATCTCCCACTCTGGGATGAGAAGCGCATGCGCTAGTCTACTTCGGAGTATCGATGCCTTGTCTCGATAGTCCTGCGACTAGGGACTTGCATAAGGATGTGCTTATAGATTACCCAGCCCCACTAGTGTGACTGCCATCACAACGCTGGTAATCAAGCAAAGATCCTAAGGGCTCCACTAATGTGTATAGGTGATATACTAAAATAAACACAAGTACACATTGAAGTAGAAACAAACCAAGTAGCATACTACTATTTTGAGCAAGATTGTATATACAAGGTGAATATCCCAAGCTTCCATTAAGTAATATACAAACTAGTATGATACAGTAATGGCCTCTAGGGCATATACACTAACAATCTCCCACTTGCACTAAGGCCATGTACTGGCGTATCGAAGACCTATCATCTCGATCAGCCGCTCGAACTGAGTCTGGGTCAAAGCCTTGGTCAATGGATCTGCAGTGTTATCTTCTGAAACAACCCTCCGAACCTCGATCTCCTGGCGATCCACGATCTCCCTGATCGGGTGATACCGCCTCAAGATGTGTCTGGATCTCTGATGGGACCTGGGTTCCTTTGCTAAAGCTATAACCCCGTTGTTGTCGCAATACAGAGGTATTGGATCAACAATGGACGGAACCACCTGAAGTTCTTTCAAGAACTTCCTCATCCAGACAGCTTCTTTTGCGGCATCAGATGCAGCGATGTATTCCGCTTCCATCGTCGAGTCTGCAACGGTTTTCTGTTTGGAACTCTTCCAACACAACGCCCCTCCATTTAGGGTGAAGACAAAACCCGACATGGACTTGGAATCATCCTTGTCACTTTGGAAGCTGGAGTCAGCAAAGGCCTCGATCTGGAGGTCTTTTCCGCCATACACCAAGAACATCTCCTTAGTCCTTCTCAGGTACTTGAGAATGTTCTTTACCGCTATCAAGTGTTTCTCCCCAGGGTTTGACTGATACCGGCTTACCACACTCAGTGCATAAGCTACATCCGGTCTGGTACACAACATCGCATACATTATAGAGCCTACCGCAGAAGCGTAGGGTATAATAGACATGCGATCCCTCTCCAAATCAGTCTTGGGAGACATCTCTTTAGAGAGGGTGATCCCGTGACAAGCCGGTAGGTTACCGCGCTTGGAATCTTCCATACTGAATCTTTTCAGTATAGTGTCGATGTACCTGGACTGTGAAAGTCCTAATATCCTCTTGGATCTATCACGATGGATCCGGATCCCCAGGATGTATGAGGCATCACCCAGGTCTTTCAAGGAGAACCTATGAGACAAGAACCCCTTGACAGATTGTAGCATAGGAATGTCATTTCCTATTAAGAGAATGTCATCCACGTATAAAACGAGGAATACTACAGTTCTCGCTACAAATCTACTATAGATGCATGGTTCATCTGGATTTTTGATAAAGCCAAATTCCTTGACCGTCTCATCAAAACAGATGTTCCAACTCCGCGATACCGGCTTTAGTCCATAGATGGACTTAAGCAACTTGCACACCTTTCCGCTGCTCCCACTATGAATGAAACCCTCTGGTTGGTCCATATAGACACACTCCTCTAAATTTCCATTTAGAAAAGCGGTCTTTACGTCCATCTGCCAGATCTCATAATCATGGAAGGCAGCAATGGCAAGAAGGATCCGAATGGATTTCAGCATAGCCACTGGAGAAAAGGTTTCGTCATAGTCCAAACCCGGTCTTTGACGAAAACCCTTTGCAACAAGTCTAGCTTTATAGGTCTCAACCTGTCCATCTACACCAATCTTCCTTTCGAAGATCCACTTGCATCCTACGGGTTTTACCCCGTCTGGAGCAATGTCCAACGTCCATACCTTGTTGGTGTACATGGACTCCATTTCGGTCCGCATTGCATCCAGCCATTTTACCGGGTTGACGTTCTGAACGGCCTGCTGGAAGCTAGTAGGCTCATCATAATCTATGATGCAATCCTCTCTATCCCCGTCTATGAGAAAACCGCAGTATCTCTCGGGCGGATGAGACTGCCTACTACTCCTGCGGAGCGGCGTAGGAATGTCCTATTCTTTTGAACCCTCTGGTTCCCCTAAGCTTTCAGTAATAGTCTGTGGTTCTGGATTTCTTCCAGTTTTATTGCGCTCCCACTTATTTCCTTTTCCAAGAACTGGTGTTCTAGAAAGTGGGCATTACGAGAAACAAGGACTTTTTGTTCCTCTGCGTGGTAGAAAAGATACCCCCTGGTGTTCTTTGGGTATCCCACAAACTTACACAGTACTGAGCGTGCCTCGAGTTTGTCCGCATGCTACTTTTTGACAAAAGCTGGACATCCCCAGATCTTCAGATATTGAAGATAGGGTTTCTTCCCACTCCATATTTCATATGGTGTGGTAGGCACAGTCTTAGTCGGAACTCGGTTCAAAAGGTATGCAGCTGATTCTAGCGCATACCCCTAGAATGATCGCTGTAACTCAGCGTTACTCATCATGGACCGTACCATATCCAATAGGGTTCGGTTCCGTCTCTCCGATACACCGTTATGTTGCGGAGTGTATGGAGGAGTAAGCTGAGAGAGAATTCCGTTCTCTTTTAAATAATCCAGGAACTCGGCACTTAAGTATTCTCCACCTCGATTCGATCTTAGAATCTTGATACTTTTGCCGGTTTATTTTTCTACTTCATTCTTATATTCCTGGAATTTTCCAAAGGCTTCGGACTTATGTTTCATTAAGAAGACATAACCGTACCTTGAAAAGTCATCCGTAAAAGTAATGAAGTAAGAATAACCGCTTCGCGCATGTGTAGACATTGGACCGCACACGTCGCTGTGTATGAGTCCTAAGAGCTCGCTCGCTCTTACTCCGTGTCCAGTGAACGGAGTCTTTGTTATCTTTCCTTTGAGACAGGATTGACAAGTGGCATACGATTGATATTCGAACGGATTCAAATATCCTTCTGTATGTAACTTCGTCAACCTTCTCTCATTGATGTGACCCAGTCTACAATGCCACAAGAAAGTCTGATTTATTTCCGGAGACATTCTTTTGTGTGTATTCTGGACATTGAAAATCTGTGGTTGGTTTAACACGTATATACCATTGCTTAATGTACCTGACCCAATCAAAACTTGATTAAGGTGAATGTTTACAACATTACTTACAAACGCAAATTCATAACCTTCTTTAGAAACTAAAGATACAGAAATGATATTACACGTTGCGTTGGGTACAAAAAAGCAATTACGCAAAACCAAAACATGTCCATCTGACATTCCCAGGTGATAGTCCCCCACGGCCTTAGCATCCATGCTAGCTCCGTTTGCAACTCTGAGGGTCATGTCACCTGCCTTCAAAACCCTACGGTTTCTCAACGCCTGCAAAGAATTACAGATATGAGATCCTGATCTGGTATCCAATATCCAGGAAGTAGAGTTTATTGAAAGACAGTTTTCAATAACATACACACCTGAAGCTGAAGCCGCAACCTTCTTCAATTCCTGTGTCCTGGCTTTCCAAGCCCTGCAATCATTCTTCCAGTGTCCCTTCTTATGACAATAGAAGCATTCTTCCATATCCACAAGCTTTCCCACTTTCTTTGTTGCTTTTGCCTTTCCCTTCGTATCCACTTTACTAACACCGCCCCTTGGTTTGGCGGGGGCTTTCTTCTTCTTTCCCTTGGCTCTCGCCTTGGACCTAGAAGAGGAAGATCCTCCTACAAACAAAGTGGATGTTTCCCTACCTTTCTGTAGGGTGCCCTCTGCGCTCCTCAGCATGTTGAGGAGTTCTGAAAGTTCAACTTCCTTTTCTTGTAAGTTGAAGTTCAGGATAAACTGGGCGTAAGTGGAAGGAAGGGACTGGAGAATCAAGTCCGTATAGAGCTCATTCTCCAACGTGGTCCCAAGGTCCGCGAGCTCTTCTATGTAGCCAATCATCTTAAGCACGTGTTCCGCTACCGATGATCCGACGGCCAACCTTGCCGAAAATAATTTTTTCGACGCTTCGTATCTTGCGATACGAGATTGCTCTCCATACAGTTCTTTTGTATGGAGAAATATGGATTCAAGGTCCATATTCTCGTGCCTCCTCTGATGTTCGTTGTCCATAGAGGCAAGCACGAGGCACTTGGTCTTCGCGCAATCTAGTTCCCAGGTCTTACGGATTTCCTTATCCGCGACGCTGGTTTTGGGACCTGGGACAGGGGGAGCTTTGGTGGTAAGAAGATACCCCAGCTTGTCGTAAGTGATTGCCATTTTGACATTCCTGAGCCAATCTTTATAGTTTGGCCCTGTCAGTATGTTTTTATCTAGGAGTAACTTAAGTCCAGTCATGTCGATTGGTCGCTGCAATTAGGAGAGAGAAGAAACACTCAGCATGATGCTCTTGCAAGTTTAGAATGGTTTTTAGTTTGTCTAAACAGGATGGCTCCCACTGTTTCTCGAATCCCTCCTCAAACCAAAAAGGAAGAATCAGTCAGGATCAATCTCACCGTACAATACTTGCTTAACCGTTCAGCCAGGCCAGTGTCGGTACTTCGAGGGAGGTTTTCCAACGCTTTCGGAAAGTTCCTTAATTAAATAACCTCTTTTTCCTGGGGGCGTAGCCCCGCTAACACCTTTCTAGACACCTACTTGGTTTATAGCTTTGATCGATAAGTGAGAAATTTCCCGAGGAGTAGCATATACTCACAGTAGGATCGGGATCCAAATATCATCGCGTGACGAAACTGAAGGAATCCTACCAGAATCATCACACTCCAAATGGTATGCAACACTAGCAAGTTTCAGTTCTTTTGAAACTCCCGATGTGGATTTTTGCCCCATTCTCTTATGACCTTGACTTTGGCCAAAATATCATAAGTCACATGTTAAGTTCTACCCGTCATTCTACAGGTTAATTTGGATCCATCCGTACCTACCCCTGACTTTGGCCAAAATGGCAGTACGACTGTCCTAAACCAACGCATCTATCTATGCTACACATGAATACCTAATAGTTACCAATCATTATGCCTTGACTTTGGCCAACATACACAGCTTGAATACTATTGACTATTCATGTGAAACGACGGAGGGCTACGAATGGTTTTGGCTAAACCGTGAACGTAGAGAACTTGATATAATCGATGGAACGAGATAGCTTTTAAAAAGAGTGGCTCAAACTCCGCATTTTAAAAGTTGATTTTGAAAAGAACCGAGTGGTTTTTCGAAAGTGTTCCAACGACTTTAACTTGGTTTATTTTCTTGCATTTGTTCTTTTAATGCGTGATATTCTTGCATTAGTTCTTTTAATGCGTCCCATCATTTAATCCTACCATTGCAGAAAACAACCAAAATATGACGTACGCTTATGCCATTCGCATTCGCCACGGGGCCCCGTCATTACCCGTTAGGTTACTTAACTAACGACAGAGCGGGGGCTGGGCTAGTGCGGCTGTAAAACATAAGCAACGCCTAAATAATATCATATATAGATATACTGCAATGATAGCCATTTCAGATCACAGATGAACACATTGGATATACAAGGAATCCGCAATTCGTACGAGCCTGTAATGAAAAACAGATTACACGGTCGTGGTGAATAGCCAATACCCCACCCAAGACCCCTACGGGTGCGGCAAACTACCCGCCAAGTACCCGAAGCGAAGCAACCTCCTTCAACCCCGTGAGTAGGCCACTCGGCACCTCGGCATACCCGGTAGTTTGTGCACCCCCTCCATGGGTCTATCCTAGGAGCAAAAACAGTAAAAAGAAATTATACAATGACGACTACGACCCCGACCCGGTTGTGCGGCCATACAAATAATTATTACATCAATTTACAAAATTACATGAATTGAAAGAAAAGAAAACTCTCGTCTCACAACCCCCGGCTATTCACCCGCAACAATCCAATGAATTCATATACACATTCCAATAACATTACAGATCACAGATTTGTATAACCCCCACTAATCGACATATAGCGATTAGCAGACGTTCAATACAAATATCACATCACAGAAAAACCCGTCAGCTTAAGTCTTTTAGAAGTTCGATCAAAAATACGGATTTTCAGGCCCTAAACACAAAATTTTCGTTCTGGAAAATCTGGCCTAAAAAGACATATTCCAAAAATCCCAAAATACCCCACTGAACAAACTGCAACCAAAATTTCCCACTGCCGAGTCAACTCGGCCGCGGAACCGCGGCGGGAGCACGCTCCCGCCGCGTTTTCGCGGCGCTTTGATCGGTTCAGTGGACGAAATTTTGGCAGTTTGTTATAAAAACCCTGAGCCGAATTTTAAAGTATGATTTATCATTTTTGGAACAGAGGAAAAATTCGACAGCAAGCATGATATCGGGGTTCATTTCGGGTCTTTTTCTTTGATCGATCTTCTAGCTACTTTGCTAACATGTTAGATAGAGTTTAACTAGGCTCTGATACCACTGTAAGTCCATGCTACCTCTCCCGGTACTTTCGGGCATGCGGAATTAGGTGAAAAACAATTTTTCTAGAGGTGGTAACATGGACTCAAAACCGGATCTTTGTTAAACATCTAACTAACAACCTAACTAGGAGTTGTTAACTACTCGGTTAGGAGGTTATACCTTTCTTTCTTGATCTCCTTCGTCTTCAAACCTCGATGGTTGTCCCGACCGGCTTCACTCTGTCGTCTCCTTGCGCCGAAGATAGATCCACCTCGAAAGCTTCTACCTTTGGCTTCTTCTTCGAACTTTGAAGAAACTAGTTCACTCGGTTTGCTAAACCTTGTGAACTAGAGTGAGTAGAGAAGAGTTTGTTTGGGATTTTATCTATGGTTCTTGGTTCTCAACTCATGAGACAAGTGAACCATAGACTAAGAGAGGGAGAGCAAGAGGAAGGAGATGAGAGCTCAAGAACAAGAGAGAGAATGAGAATGATAGAATGAGAGAAGACTATTCTCATTTGGCTCTCATAATCCATAACCATCATAACACATCATAGCAATCAAGTAGTATGTGATGGTTTAAGCAACAATAGCCATATCATTTCATGCACTCATTTTGCACAAGAGAGCAAGCAAGCAAAAGTCTTTGCAATGAAATGATAGCTATTGTTATCATGATGGTCAACTAGTCAAGCCTATTCAACCGATCAACAAAGTCAACAAGTCAACAAGTCAACAAGTCAACAAAGTCAACCGCTCAACAACCAAGTCACCATAATACTTAATTAATATAATTGTTAATCATATATCAAATACTCATTAGGGTTGAGCAAAAAGTCAATAGTCAACGGTCAACGGTGAACAACCCTAATGAGAATCCTCTGCCTCTGTCTCTCCGTCAACTGTGCATACACACCCGCATCCGCGTTTCGAGGAACACGAATACACACTGGATAAATCCAATCCCAAAAGGTACACTAGGATCTGGCTTAAACCAAAGCCCGCTAGTGTAAACTGTCCGGACACAAAACGTGCACAAGTGCACGGATGTGACTGAACCCTGTCGCAAAACCATGCGACCTGTCGCAAAACCATGCGACCTCTACTCTTTTGCCTAAAGGCGAATAGCTTTCTGTGTGGGACTCTAAAGACTCGACACTACGCTGGAAGTGGGTTTAACCACAGACTGCAAGCGGCACTAGCTGTGTGTAACGGTCCCCAGGTAGATGCCGACAAGAAGACTGACGAGGTGAAACCCATCTGAACTCCTACTGAGCCTGAATGTGACAATCTCCGTACAGTCCGGTCTGTTCGTCTGATACATCGCATGGCGGGCCTAGTGGGCGGTAAACGTCAGTCCCCTAATAGCGGTACAAGTCGTGTCGGAGTGAATCCTAAAACACCGTGAGATAACACTGGAAGCCTACCAGTATATCTCGATTGCCCTGGCCAGGGACTACTCGTGTAACGGCTCTCCTAAACACAGCGCGATGTCAACCCCCAATACCGGGAGAGACGAATCCTGTCTAACCGTCACTGCCTCCAAGTGCATCGGGACTGCACCCAACTACCACCTGTTTGCACGACTCCTTTGAGCCGTGGTAGGGTAGTAATCAAAGTACAGTGGGAACACACTCGAGGCGAAGTGATAGTGTCAAGTCAGCGGACTAAGCTGTACTCATGTCACCTGGGAACTGATAACTGATGATAGGTATAATACCAACCGGTCAGTTCCCGACGAGTCCTGTCCAGTGTACTCGTAACCCAACGAGCACCCGCATACTATCTCCAGTACGACGTACTGATGGCTGTGGGACAGACCATCTCCCACTTTGGGATGAGAAGCGCATGCGCTAGTCTACTCCGGAGTATCGATGCCCTGTCTCGATAGTCCTACGACTAGGGACCTGCATAAGGATGTGCTTATAGATTACCCAGCCCCACTAGTGTGACTGCCATCACAACGCTGGTAATCAAGCAAAGATCCTAAGGGCTCCACTAATGTGTATAGGTGATATACTAAAATAAACACAAGTACACTTTGAAGTAGAAACAAACCAAGTAGCATACTACTATTTTAAGCAAGATTGTATATACAAGGTGAATATCCCAAGCTTCTATTAAGTAATATACAAACTAGTATGATACAGTAATGGCCTCTAGGGCATATACACTAACATGTGATACTGCAACCACTGCTACAGACGGCCCTAGTGCAAGTGGGAGATTGTTAGTTATATGTATGCCCTAAAGGCCATTACTGTACATTGGATGTATATTGTAGTGGATGCTGGGACATATATAGGTAGGACTTTCTTGCTCGACATGATAGTACGCTATCTGGTTGCTCTTTATCTTATCATGTATACTTTGTGTCTCTCTGTCACATGTTGATAAAGCTCTTAGGATATGTACTCGACTTCCAAGACTATGATGTGGATCATACTAGTGGGGCCTGGGTACTCCATGAGTACATCCTTCAATGTTCCTAGTCGTGGGAATATCGAGACAGGGCATCGATATTCCAGAGTAGACTAGCGCATATCTTCTCAACCCATGTGATGGGCGATGGATGATCCCATATCCATTGGTGTTTGACATCAGAGATAGTATGCGGGTACTCAGTGGAGACTGGGTACACTGAACGGACTCGCCGAGAACTCCCAGATGGTATTATACCTCACGTCAGATGGCAGTTTTCTGGTGACACTGGTACAGCTTAGTCTGTTGACCCGAGATCGTCATAGAGTCTTGTGTGTCTCCTACCGTGCTTTGATTTCCACCCTACCACGGCTCTACTGAGTCGTGCAAACAGGTGGTTTTTGGGTGCAGTCCCGATTCACATGGAGGCAATGAGTGATAGGAGGGGATTCGTCTATCCCGGTATTGGAGGTTGATATTGCGCTATGCACGACTGTCCATAACTGGAAATCCCTGGCCAGGGTTGCAGTGATCTACTGGTAAGTGTTATCAGTAGTTTCACACATGTTATGGACCTTATATCGGCATGACTTATCGAGCTACTGGGGTCTGACGTTTACCACCCCAAGGTGAGATATGCGACATATCAGACGAACAGACCGGACTGTACGGTAAGTGTTACTGGTTGGATTCACAGGAGTGTGAGCGGGCTTGCTCGTCGATCTTCTGATCTCTCAATACCCGGGTGGCCGTTACGTTTAGCAGACCGCTTGCGGCTTGTGGGTGTTTGATATGATCATCACCTGCTGCCGGCGTATTGACGAGTCTTTAGAGTCCTACACAGAGGTTTCCTGGCTCAAGAAAAACGAAATAGGAGCGCATATGAGATATGTGCGGGACCGAGAATAATGCATGTATGTGATACCGTATTCTATTCTCGCGATGAATGTATCGATTGGTTGTATGTGATATAACCTAGTTATCGAATCGATGATTGATTCGATAAGTCGATACATTGGATATTAGTCGGTCATATACGATATGACCGGATCGTTAAGTCAAGTGTTGATTTAATGATTTAATGTATAATTATATATTTGATATATTACTTTGCATTAACTAGTATTGGTTCATTTAAAATGGATTTTCTCACTTGATGTGCACATTTTATATGTGATATATTTTTGTGCACTTGATTGTATCATGTTTGATGATACATGCAAGCTTGGGTGTATGTTTACTTTAAACCATGTTTAAGTGAATGGTTAGGGTTTTGTTATCTTTCTTAACTATTTATTTTAGGGCAAGAAAAGAAATGGTTGCTTCTTTTGTTGTTTCCTTGAAGCTTCAAGAAGCTTTGACCATTCTTGTTTCTTTCCTAAACCTAACCATTCACCTAAACCTAGTTTATTCTCTACACTTGTTAAACTAACCCAAGGTTGCAGAATGATAAGAATGACTTTATTTTCTATTATTCATAATTCTTATCATATTCTTTTTCTTCCTCTTATTCTTCTTCTTCTTCTTCAAGAAGAAGAAACTTTGCTTCCTTCATTGGTAACATTAGAAAAAGAGTGAGAAATCAAAATCCAAAGTGAACCCACTTCCTATTTCTTCATCCTCTACCACTTGCCATGTAGTATAGGGTGTTTCCTTCATAAGTTTCATGACTTGGCGAAGGTGGAGCTTGAGTTTGAGTTGCCTCGACGTAGATCATCTTCGGCATCGAAGTCGACGACCTAGCCCGATCATTTCTCCGACGAAACCATCGCCAGAGTCCGGGATCCGATGATCGCAGCGGGGGGACGTCAACACGGAGCTAGAGAAGTGGAGGATCGGATCTACAAAGGTTGTAGCCAGTTTCCTTTTTAGTTAAAGTTGTTAACTTGCATGCATCGCCTTACCTCTAGTAACGATCTAGTTTAGGGTTTCTCGGCACATAGAAATTTTTTGAATTGGCCATGTTTGATCACTTGTAGAACCTCATGGGTGTGCCTAGGAACCCTACATGGATCCCCAGAATGTAAGAGGCATCACCCAGGTCTTTCATGGAGAACCTGTGTGATAAGAATCATTTGACAGATTGTAGCATAGGAATGTCATTTCCTATCAATAGAATGTCATCCACGTACAAGACGAGGAATACGACAGTTCGTGCTACAATTTTACTATATATACAAGGTTCACCTGGATTTTTGATAAAGTCATATTCTTTGATCGTTTCATCAAAACAGATGTTCCAACTCCGCGATGCCTGCTTTAGTTCATAAATGGACTTAAGCAACTTGCACACTTTCCCGCTTCTCCCACTCTGATTGAAACCTTCTGGCTGATCCATATAGACGCACTCTTCTAAATTACCAGTTAGAAAAGCCGTCTTTACGTCCATCTGCCAGATCTCATAATCATGGAAGGCGGCAATAGCAAGAAGGACCCGAATAGATTTGAGCATAGCTACTGGAGAAAAAGTTTCGTCATAGTCCAAACCAGGTCTTTAACGAAAACCCTTTGCAACAAGTCTAGCCTTATAGGTTTCTATATGTCCATCTACACCAATCTTTTTCTTGAAGATCCATTTGCATCTTATGGGTTTTACCCCACCTGGAGCAAAGTCCAAAGTCCATACTTTGTTGGTGTATGTGGACTCCATCTCGGTCCGCATTGCATCCAACCATCTTACCGAGTCATCACTCTAGATGGCCTGCTGGAAGCTAATAGGTTCATCATTATGAATGACGCAATCCTCTCTATCCCCATCTATGAGAAAACTATTGTATCTCTTAGGCGGATGAGACGGCCTACTACTCCTGCGGAGGGGTGCGGGAATGTCCTGTTCTTTTAGAACTACTGGTTCTACCAAACTTTCAGTAGTAGTTTGTGGTTCTGGAATATCTTCCAGTTCTATTTCGCTCCCACTTGTTTCCTTTTCTAAAATCTGCTGTTCTAGAAAATGGGCATTACGAGAAACAAAAACCTTTTGTTCCTCTGCGTAATAGAAGAAATACCCCTTGGAGTTCTTTGGATATCCCACAAACTTACACTGTACTGATCGTGCCTCGAGTTTGTCCGCATGCTGCTTTTTAACAAAAGCTGGACATCCCCATATCTTCAGATACTGAAGATAGGGTTTCTTCCCACTCCACATCTAATATGGCGTGGTAGGCACAGTCTTGGTAGGAACCCTGTTCAAAAGATATGCAACTGATTCTAGTGCATAACCCCAGAAAGATCGCGGTAACTCAGCATTACTCATCATGGAATGTACCATATCTAATAGGGTTCGGTTCCATCTCTCCGATACACCGTTATGCTATGGAGAGTATGGAGGAGTAAGCTGGGAGTAAGCTGAGAGAATTCCTTTCTCTTTTAGGTAACCTAGAAACTCGGCACTTAAGTATTCACCTCCTCAATCAGATCTCAGTGTCGGTTTGGTTTTCTACTTCATTCTTATATTCTTGGAATTTCTCAAAGGCCTCGGATTTATGTTTCATAAAGAAAATGAATCCATACCTAGAGTAATCATCCGTATAAGTAATGAAATATGAAAACAAGCTCTTGCATGTGTAGACATTGGACCACAACATCGTTGTGTATGAGTCCTAAGAGCTCGCTCGCTATTACTCCATGTCCAGTGAATGGAGTCTTTGTCATCTTTCCTTTGAGACATGATTGACAAGTTGCATAAGATTGATATTCGAACGGATCCAAATATCCTTCTCTATGTAACTTAGTGTGACCCAGTCTACTCATTATTGTGACCCAGTCTACAATGCCATAAGAAAGCCTGATTTATATCTGGAGACATTCTTTTTAGTGTGTTCTGGACATTGAAAATCTTTAATTGGTTTAGCACGTATATACCGTTATCTAGTGTACCGGACCCAATCATACCATGATTAAGATGGATGTTAACAATATCGCTTACAAATGTGAAATCATAACCTTCTTTTGATAACAACGATACTGATATGATATTACACGTTAAACTAGGTACATAAAAACAGTTGTGTAAAAACAAAATATGTCTACTCGTCAATCCTAGGTGATAATCCCCTACTGACAAAGCACCCAAGCTAGCTCCGTTAGCAACCTGGAGGGTCATATCACCAACCTTCAGCACTCAACGGTTTCTCAATGCCTGCAATGAATTGCATATATGAGATCCTGATCCGGTATCCAATATCCAGGAAGTAGAGTTGATTGACAGACAATTTTCAATTACAAACACACCTGAAGTCGAAGCCACACCTTGCTTCGGTTCCTGGTTCTTGGCAATCCAAGCTTTGAAAATTTTCTTCCAATGGCCTTACCTATGACAGTGGAAGCACTCGTCTTTTGCCACTACTGGCACCGCAACCTTTTTCTTTCCCTTAACTCCCACCTCACCAACACCAGGTTTGGTAGCGGCCTTCTTCTTCCTTCCTTTGGCCCTAGCCTTGGACCCGGAAGAAGAAGCACCGCGAACAAACATAGTATGTGTTTCCCTTGCTTTCTGCAAGGTGCCCTCTGCACTCCTCAACATGTTAAGGAGTTTTGGAAGTTCAACTTCTTTTTCTTGAATGTTGAAATTCAGAATAAACTGGGCGTAGTTGGAAAGAAGGGACCGAAGAACCAAGTCTGTATAGAGCTCGTTCTCTAAAGTCGTCCCGAGGCCCGCGAGCTCTTCTATATAGCCAATCATCTTTAGGACATGTTCTCCTACAGATGATCCGACGGCCAGCCTCGACTGAAACAAGTTCTTCGAGGTCTCGTATCTAGCTATACGAGATTGCTCTCCATACAGTTCCTTGGTGTGGAGAAATATGGATTAAAGATCCATATTCTCGTGCCTCCTCTGATGTTCATTATTCATAGAGGCAAGCACGATGCATTTGGCCTTCGCGCAATCACTCTTCCAGGTCTTGCGGATTTCCTTATCCGCGACACTGGATTCTGGACCAGGGACAGCAGGTGCCTTAGTGGTAAGGACATACCCCAATTTGTCATAAGTAATAGCTATCTTAACATTTCGGAACCAATCTTTATAGTTTGGCCCTGTGAAAATATTTTTATCTAATAGTAACTTAAGGCTTGTCATGTTCTGGGTCGCTGCAATGAGAGAGAGAGGGAACACTTTAGCATGATATTCTTGCAAGTTTAGAGTGGTTTTTTTTTAGTTTATCTAAACTAGATGGCTCCCATTGTTTCTGGAATCCCTCCTCAAACCAAAAAGGAAGAACTAGTCAGGACTATTCTCACCGTACAATACTTGCTTAACCGTTCAGCCAGACCGGTGTCGGTACTTCGAGGGAGGTTTTACGACGTTTTCACGAAGTTCCATAATTAAATAACCTCTTTTCTCTGGGGGCGTAGCCCCGCTGACACCTTTCTCGACACATACTTGGTTTATAGCATTGATCGTTAAGTGACGAATCTCCTGATGAGTAGCGGATACTCACAGTAGGATCGGGATCCAAATATCTTCGTGTGATAAAGTTGAAGGAATCCTACCAGAATTATCACACTCCAAATGGTATGCAACTCTTAGCAAATTTCAGTTTCTTTAGAAATTCCCGATATAAATTTCTGCCCCATGCTCTTATGACCTTGGCGTTGGTCAAAATGTCATAAGTCACATGTCAAGTTCTACCCATCATTATCTTGTTAATTTGAACCCATCCGTACATACCCCTGATGTTGGCCAAATGATAATACGACTGTCCCAAACTAACTCATCTATCTATGCAACAAATGAATACCCAGCAGCTACCAAACACTATGCCTTGGCGTTGGTCAAAATACATAGCTTGAATACTACTGAATACCCAAATGAAATGACGGAGGGCTACAAATGGTTTTAGTGAAACCGTGAACGTAGTGAACTTGATATGATCGAGGGAACCAGATAGCTTTTAAAAGTAGTGGCTCAAGCTCCGCAATTTTAAAAAAATTTCTTCTGTTTTAAAATAACCGAGTGGTTTCTTTTAAACTGCTCCAACGATTCAACTTTGGTTTATTTTCTTTACATTAATTTAATGCGTCCCATCAATTAACTTATTATTGCAGAAAACAACGAAAATACAACGTCCTCTTATGCCATCCGCATTCGCCACTAGGTCCCATCATTCACCCGTTAGGTTACTTAACTAAGGACAGAGCGGGGGCTGGGCTAGCGCGGGTGCAAAACATAAGTGACACCTAATATCTGTCATATATTGATATTGTACATTCGTCAGACGCAATAATAAGCATTCCAGATCACAGATGAACATATTGGATTTTCTACGAATCCGCATTCCTTTTGAGCTTAAAAAGAAAGACGGATTACACAGTCGCGATGAATAGCCAAAACCCCACCCTAGACCCCTACGTGTATGGCAAACTACCCGCTAAGTACCCAAAGTGAAGCGGTCTCCCTCAACAACGTGAGTAGGCCAATAAACACTTCAAAGTATCCGGTAGTTTGTGCACCCCATCTTGGGTCTATCATAGGTGCAGAAAACAGTAAATGAAATAATATAACGGTGGCTACAACCTCAGCCTGGATGTACCCCGCAAAAGAATATTACAATAATTTACAAATTACATTTGAATGAAAGAAACACTCGTCTCACATCCCCGACTATCCATTCACAACAAACCAACAAGTTCACATACACAAACCAGTAAAAACCATTACAGAAATGTCGAACCCCCTGATAACCGACATACTAGCAGTTAGGGGAGGTTTACGAACACATTAAACACATCACAGATATAATAAAATTAGCCAAACATCTTAGAATTTCGATCAAGCAAACACAAATGAATCTTCCGCAAATAATTCTCTATGCACCTGAACAGAAACAAAACATCCCAGAAAATACAACATCAACACAGAAGAGTTACTGGGCAAATTTGGCCTAACTCGGCTTCAACTCGGCCGCGGATCCGAGGTGGATCGCTTGGATCGGCCGCGGTTCTGCGGCTGTACGGCCGAGTTACTACCCCAAATTTCTCCAGTAATCTTATAATTCCCTGCTTGTATTTTTAAGGGTCCCTGAAAAATTTTTAGACCCCGTTTAAAAATCGGCAGAAACTTGGTTAAGATGATATTTTTTCGGTTTCGTTTTGCGATCGAATTTCTAACGACATTGCTAACAAGTTAGTTATGGTTTAGCGAGGCTCTGATACCACTGCAAGTCGACGTTAGACACCCCACATGATGCGGGGAGGGGGAATAGGTAAAACAATCATTTTGTTTAAACTAACATCGACTAACTTTACGGATCTTTGCTAAACCCTAACTAACAACAATATAGAAGTGATTAGCTACTATGAAAGATGATTATACCTAATGAATCAAGTCCTTCTTGTTCTCGTAGACCACCTGCTCGTCGGCCTCCTCGTTGTGATAGAAGGTCCACCCGAGAGCTACTTCTCCAAGCTTTAACCTCACACTTGAGGTAACTAAGTGGCTATGAGTGCTAATCAAAGCAACCTAGAGGATATAGAAGACGATTAGGGATCTATTAGTCTTGCTAACCCTTGGATCTCAACACATGAGAGGTTAGGGTTAGGGTTGAAGAGAGAGAGCTTGAGGAGAGAGAATGTGAAAGTAATTATCAAATGGAAATTAACTCATTTGTGTATATATATCATGAAGCATAAAATATCTTGCACAAAATATCTTTGCACAAATATCTTCATGCTTCATTTAATACAAATGAATCATCTAATGAGTCATTAAAACCATTAATGCTTCATTAACTCACTTGATGAATCATCTCCATGAGTCCCAAAACCATTTAATGCATATAACACCTAAGCTCTCCACCTCATCAATCTTCTAGAAGATTCTCGAGTAATTACGAGAACGCCCCTCCTATCCGTGAGAACACAGAAATACTGAGACTGTATAAATCAAATAATCCAATACTAGAATCTGGCATAAACCAAAGCCTGCTAGTGTAAACTGTCCGAACATCGTACGTGCGTAAAAACACGTATGTGTCCAAACCCTGTCGTAAAACCATACGACCTCTATATCGTTTCGCCCGAAGCAGGGAAACTCTCTGTGTGGGACTCTAAAGACTCGATACTACGCTGGCAGTGGGTTTGACCATAGACCGCAAGCGGCACTAGCTGTACGTAACGGTCCCGAGGTAGATGTTGATAAGAAGGCCGATGAGGAAACCCATCCGAACTCCTACTGAGGTTGATGTGACAATCTCTGTACAGTCCGGTCTGTTCGTCTAAGACTATCGCATATCGGCCCTAGGGGGCGGCAAGCGTCAGTCCCCTAAAAGCGGTATAAGTCGTGTCGGAGTGAAACCCATTACACCTTGAGAAGCTACTGGAAATCCTACCAGTAAATCTCGCTTGCCCTGGCCAGGGACTTTGCGTAATGGCTCTCCAAACATAGCGCGATATCAACTCCCAATACCGGGAGAGACGAATCTTATCTAACCGCCACTGCCTCCAAGTGCTTCGGGACTGCACCCAACTGCTACCTGTTTGCACGACTCCTTTGAGCCGTGGTATGGTAGCAATCTAAGAACAATAGGAACACACTCGAGGCGAAGCAGCAGTGTCAAGTGTGCGGACTATGTTGTACTCATGTCACCTGGGAACTGTTAACTGACGACGAGTATAATACCAACCAACAGTTCCCTGCGAGTCCTGTCCGGTGTACCCGTAACCCAACAAGCACCTATATACTATCTCCAGTGCAACGAATGATGGCTGTGCGACAGACCATCTCCCCAACTGGGATGAGAAGCGTACACACTAGTCTACTCCGTAGTATCGATGCCCTGTCTCGATAATCCTACGACTAGGGACCTGAAAAAGGATGTGCTTGTAGACTACCCAGCCCCCACTAGTGTGACTGCTATCACAACGCTGGTAGTCAAGCAAGATCCTAAGTGCTCTATCAATATGTATTCTCGATATGCTAACATATACACATATTAAGATAGAAATAAACCAAGTAGCATACTACCATGTTTAGCAAAACTGTTAATATAACTGTAAATATCCAAAGCTTCATTAAGTAATATACAAGCTAGTATGATACAATAATGGCGCCTAGGGCATATACACTAAAACTCTTGACAGTGGTATGGTGGAAATCAAAGCACAGTAACAACCACACAAGACTCTATGACGATCTCGGGTCTACAGACTAACCTGTACCAGTGTCACCAGAGAACTGCTATCTGACGATAGGAATAATACCATCAAGGAGTTCTCGGCGAGTCCGTTCAGTGTACCCAGTCTCCACTGAACACCCGTATACCTTCTCTAATGTCAAACACCAATGGATATGGTATTGTCCATCGCCCATCATATAGGTCGAGAAGCGCATACGCTAGTCTATTCTTGAGTATCAATGCCCTGTCTCGATACTCCCACGACTAGGAACATTTTGAAGGATGTACTTATCGACTACCCTGTCCCCACTAGTATGATCTGCATCATAATCCTGGTAGTCAAGTACTCATACTAAGTGCTTTATCAACATGTAATAGAGAGACAATAAGTGTACATGTTCAGATAAAGTGCAACCAGATAGCATACTATCATGTCAAGCAAGAAAGTCCTCCCTATATATGTCCAAGCATCCACTACAATATACATCACATGTACAGTAATGGCCTCTAGGGCATACCTATAACTAACAATCTCCCACTTGCACTAAGGCCATCTGTTATAGTATCCAATACCCAATAATATAGCAGTGGTTGTAGTATCCTATACTATACCATCCCATAGAAGTCTCTCTAGGGGTAAGGCCTTTATGAGTGGATCCGCTGTGTTATCTTTTGTGTCAACTCTCCTGACCTCGATCCCTTGGAGATCATCCATCTCCCTGATTAGGTGATACTTGCCTCAGAATATGTCTGGAACGCAGATGGGACCTTAGTTTCTAGGCCAAAGCCACAACTCCATTGTTGTCACAATAACAGTTATTAGACGCTGAATGGTGGGAACCTTGTTCATCTCATGAATAAGAAATGCCCAGACAACCACTTTGGAGGCATCATTGGTAGCAATGTATTCAGCCTTTATCGTCTAGTATGTCACGGTATCTGGCTTGGAACTCTTCCAACATACTGTCCCTCCGCTGACGGTAAAGACAATGCCTGTGACTGACTCTCAGTCGAACTTATCACTCTGGAAGCTGGAACAAAGAAGTTTCTTTTAGTGCTTCTCAAGTACTTAAAAATGTCCTCAACAGATTTCCAGTGATTCTCCCATGATCCGATTGATTCCTGATCACTACACCTAGTGAATTATCTACATCTAGTCTTGTACATAACATCGCATACTCTGATAGAGTCTACTGCTGAAGCATAGGATATTCCTTGCACGCGAGCTCTCTCTAAATCAGTCTTAGGAGACTTCTATTTGGAGAGAGTGATCCATGAGTAAGTGGGCGAACCACCTCACTTAGAATCCTCCATACTAAACCCTTTTAGTATGGTGTTAATGTACCTGGATTTGGGAAAGTCCCAACATCCACATAGATCTATCACCATAGATCATAATCCACAAGATGTAGTAGGAATCATCCAAATCTTCTATTGAGAATCCATATGATAAGAGGAGCTTGACCGAGTGTAGCATAGGAAATCATTTCCTATCAAGAGTATGTCATCTACGTACAATACGTAGAAGACGACCTTACTCTCTACAGCCTTCTTGTATATACAAGGTTCATCTACCTTTTTGATGAAGTCAAACTCTTTGACTGTCACATCAAAAATGATGTTCCAACTCCGAGACGCTTGTATTGATCCTGATGGACTTAAGCATAGTTTTGAAAGTCTCAACTTTTCCATCAATACCAAGAATCTTCTCAAGATCTGTTTGCTCCTAATGGGTTTTACCCCTTCAGGTGCAACAGTCAAAGTCATACTTTGTTGTTGTACATGGATTCCATCTTTGATCGCATAGCATCCAGCCATTTTACAGAGTCACCACTCCTGATGGCCAGCCTGAACCTGGTTGGGCCATCATCTCATGATGCAATCCTTGCTCCCACTGTCACCGAGAAACCGTAGTATCTCTCAAGTGGATGAGGAACCCTACCTGTAAGGTTATTAGGCACTAGAACAAGGTTCTATAAGGCATCAACCATGCCAAAATTAAATTTTTCAAGTTCCAAAAAACCTAAGAGTGGATCTTTACTAGAGAATTAGGTTTAACAATGAACATGTAAACTACTTTACTTCTAAGAGTTAGGGATTACAACCTTTGTAGTCTGTTCCTTCGCTTCATATACTCCGAGTTGAGGTCTCTTCACTGCGATCATCAAATTCCCATACTCTTGAGAGGCTCCATGTAGTGAATGATGCTTGCTTGGTAGTAATCTTCACAATCAAAGATTATCTACCTTGAGGAATCTCAAACCCAAGCTATTACTTCACTAATGAGGTATTAGTGAAGCTAACACACTAATCTATATGGCTAATATAGAAGAGGATGATGAAGTAGGAATTTTGCTCTCTTTAGTTTTCTTTTTCACGCAAAACAATCATCACAAAATAAAAGTTAGAAAGCTTTTGGAGAGAGGAAGAAGAAGATCAAGTTGTGATGAATGAAAATGAATTATTGTGTAGGTTATAAATGCAACCAAGGATTAAACATATCATGCTTAACCCTTGTAGAGAGTTGATCATGGGTTAGGGTTAGGATTGGGTTAACAAAATATCTTAGAAATATCCAAAAGGGTGGACTTAGTCAAAGCTTCAAGAAGCTTCATCAAAGCTCATCCATAATTGAATTATTCAAAATAAAAAGAAAACCCTAATCTTAACCCTAATCATGGTTTAATCTCATAAACCCTAGTTGCATTTGTAACCTAACATGTTACAATATTATATATAATATATAATTTAACAAAAGAAAATAATACAATTAACATATATCACATATATATCAATGTACCATCAAGTGAGAAAAAGAATTATTTAAGTGAGCTTATATTAGTTAATGTAATATAATATATCACATATATAATTATACATTAGATTATTAAATCAACACTTGATTTATTAACCCGGCTATATTACATATAACCGACCGATTAGTCGAAAATTTTGTATTTTTAACACGGCAATTTCCCTATCATTTGCACTCATTTAGAAGTGTACGGTATTCATATTTCACATATTAGCAAAACTGTCGCAAAATATCAGATTGCATGTGTTAGACTCTAAAACCGGCACTGTAAAGGAAATTGACCGCATTTCATGGCATCGCATCATCCCTGTATTGCGCAACACTTGTTTTGAGATCTGTGCAGGAAAATCCAGAAGAAAGGCCAAGAATTTATATGGTACCGATCAAACATTACGCCAACCCAATGATTTCAGTTCTGGTAGCAATCTAGAAGGAACAATAAAATTCAACATGTCAGATAAAGCCATAAACTTCAGTACAAAGCAGCACCAGAAGTTTCAAAGCCCAAGCCTCCAACATGGCCGCGGAACAGCGGCCGGAGCCTGCTTGCGCCGCGGTTCCGCGCCCGTCTTGCCACGTCATCCACCAAATTTTGCTGCACAATTCTTATCTCAAGGTCCAGACTTCAGAAAGACATGTCAACTTCCAGAAGACTCCAGAGACTTCTTCCAGATCAGCAAGCTTTGGAATCAACACTAAACAAGCCTATCATTCTAGAAACTTCTCCTTAAACCCTAGCTTAAACCCTAAGCTAAGCCTAACAAACTCCTTCTAGAAGGCTCAACAAACTTTTGGAGGGAATTGTAATTTCAAACCCAGGCCTAGGGTTTGGGAGATCTATAAATAAGACCCTAGGCTCACTTGTAAATCATCAAGGAAAAATCTCTCCATTAGTTCATTTTAGTAGCCAATCTAAATCCATTCACTCTCTTCCTTCCTCTTCTTCCACAAGTCTAGTGAGAGGACTTGTGTGAAACCCTAACCTTAATTCCAATCAAAAGCCAAGATCCCGAGTACCCATCAAGCTAGAAGCCTTGCAACCTTTTATGAGCCGAGCCGATCTTCAACAGAGCAAGTGGTCCAAACCGATCCGCGACTCACGGAGCCGAGCGAAGCCAATTCCACAATTTAGTTCTTCCTCTTGTAGTTCTTGAGCGACTGTAATCAAATTGTTGATATAAATAAAAGGTGATATTCTTTTATCTTGTTTTCTTTAAATTCTTGCATCATGATATCTTTTCAACTCTTGAATGCTTTCTGTGTGATGATGTTTGAGTAATACTCCGCTCGTCGAGGAGTCGAGACGATCAATAGAATGATGATGTAACATATCTTAAATAGATTCTTGAATCCTACGAGTTTTTTAAACCCTAGCAAGTTCAAGAATCGACGACCCAATTCGTTGCGATGCTTTCTTGATTGATATCGCTCGAGATTGGGGAGTTACGATCGTTTCTTGAAATTGCTAAAGGCTAGAATGTGAATGATATCTACGAAAGAACAAGGGTTAAACGATGAAACCCTAGTTTCATCAAGAAAACCCTAACTCTCGTCGATCATCATCGATCTAGTATCAATCCTTCGAAGGACAAGAACACGAAATCTTGAGATTACATCACGTCTATAGATTAAATCGATTCCTACGAGCCTCATTTAGATTCTTGACATTTTGGTTGGAAATATCATCGAAACCCGATTCTCGATTGTTTATCATTTTCTTGATTCTTGAATAGAATAGTGACACTTGAAACAATTGATAAATCTTGAATCATGCTTTCTTTTCTTTTCGATTAACTCTTCAATTCAAACAAATTAAACATAGAAACGAATCGCACAATCCCTGTGGACGATCCGCACTCGCTACGATCTACAACCGACACCGTAATTGATTGCGGTCAAATATAATTCTTTGATTGTGAATTTTATTCAATATTACCGACACATAGAAACTTATTCGATTTATTCGATTTACACAAACAAGAAATCATTAAAATCAAATGAAACCGTTATCGGGGATCATTTGATTTGATTTACTTACACAGTCTCGAATTTTAAGATCAATCAAATGGCGCCGTTGCCGGGGATCATTTGAATTGATACTTTTACATCCAATCAAGAAATTAGAACAATCAAATGGCGCCGTTGCCGGGGATCGCGCGCTAATTCGTTTCATATTATAGTTTGAATTGGAAGATTTATTCCATTGTGATTTTTGAGATAAAAATTCGTGCAAACCCTAAACGATTTGTTGTGGTTCATTGCAAGGAAATCTGGAGCTGTTTGGCAATTGAAGAAATTTTTTGGAAAATACCAGAGAGTTGAGGGAGTCTACAGAAGCTCCCTGGAAAATTTTGGTGGAGTGATCTCATCAAGAGACCGTGGAAGCGCGGCATAAAGCAGCATTTGCGGCGGAACAGCGGCAGCCTTGAGGGATCTCTGTGAAATTTTTCTCTCAGGTGACTTCTTACCTTCTCCTCTCTCCTGTTTTTAGCTCCAACTAACAATTTTCTCCAGGATTCTTTGCAAATAATCGCAGCGCCGCAAAAAGCAAAAATTAAATTGTGCGTGATTTTGTTTCTTGGTTGTTTTCATTCTAAATACGGATATTAAGGGGCACAGCCAAATCCAAATTAGGTGGGGATTTCATTACCCTTCCTAGGCCACGAAAACCACAAAACTTGCATCCGCATTGACCCACATTAACTAAAAAATATCTAGAGATGACTCTAAGGACTGTCGCGCTCAATTAGGATAAGAGAAGGCCGTGGGTAATTCATTGCTTATCCGCGTTTTCTTGTGGTGTCTAAGGCGAGTGTGTCTAAGGCTAGTGGTTTTTAATTAGGCCCACTACTTACGTAGTGGAGTACCTTCCCACTTACCTGGCACTTATCCGGCCACAGAGGGACAAAGAGGCAGTGGAGGATTCTATCCTGCGACTTGTCTTTTAGCAGTTAGGAGCGGTCTAGAGCCGGACCTAGGTGACCACTAGATTCTAGGGTTTGTGTGCTGCATTTGTTGTGTCGCATCATTTTTTCAAAAATCCGTCCCTTTTTCAAAGCAAACACCGCATTCATTCATTTACCCCTAATTATAAGCCAACGCTGCCACTTGTACTAACCCTTTTTAGTGCAAGATAGGCTGGACACGGGATTCTAGTGCCCGTTTAGTCCGCGTACCCTTTATCGACTCCGAAGTCGATATTCTCCATTTACGTTTCCTTTACCCACTACCACACCCACAACGATGGATCCGAATCCATCAAACTTCTTTAACCCTAATCTGCCGCCGTCCGTTGGTGCGCAGAATCCACCCCGCATCTCTCTCCAGGAGAGGTGCTACCCTATTCGAGGTCCTCTTTTGACCTGCTTATCAACACCACCAGCCAATGGGGATAACTTTGAGATTAAGCCCCAATATATCAATCTTTTACCCAAATTCCACGGACTCGAGACTGAGGACGCTTACGTTTTCATTACCAAATTTGAAAACGTATGCGCAATGATGGGTACGTCACAACTTTCAGTGGATGCGATGCGTCTACGACTTCTTCCATTTACATTGTGCGATATAGCCGAGAAGTGGCTATATAACACTACCGCACACTCTATTACGAATTGGGAAGAATTCGTCGCTACATTCCTTAAGAAATTTTACCCAATACAAAAGACAGCTCGAATCCGTAGCGAACTGAATCAATTTGCCCAGCTCCCTACTGAACCATTTTCAAAATGCTTTGAACGTTTCAAGGATCTTTTGGTTCAGTGCCCTCATCACGGCATCCCGAGATGGGAGCTTTGCCGAATCATTTATGAGGGCATTAACCCAAGCACTAAACAGAGCCTTGAAAACATGTGTCAAGGTACTTTTATGACCAAAGAGATGGGGAAGCTTGGAAGTATTTAGAAGAGTTCGCTGAAAAATCACTACAGTGGGAGAGTGGAACCCAACCATTGAATAGGGGTGGCGTACACCAAATAGATGTGTCCATAGGTGTTCGAGCTGAGATGGCAGCAATGCAAAAGAAGCTCGACGCTATGGAACACAAATTTGCAGCAGCCTCCCTAAACCCAGTGTCGCTCTCCAAAACTCTTTGTGGGTGCTGTTCTGATCCGTCTCATTTAACGGAAGAATGTCCATTAAACTCTGTGTTTCAAGGTCACGAGCATTCTAATGCCGCATTTCAAAGACCTCGAAATGATCCATATTCTTCCACGTACAATCAGGGTTGGAGGAATCACCCGAATTTCGCTTGGAACCAAAACCAATCTCAAAACACGGTTCCAAACACGAATCAATTTCAAAGGGCTCTTCCTCCACCACAACAGCAACCCCTTCAACTCACTCAGCACCCCTATCAGTCACAAAATTTCCAAAATCAGGTCAACAATCCTACACAGTTTAATCCTATGACCTGTTCTGACGAATTCTCTCAATTCACTCAAACCATGAAATCACTTTTATCAAATTCAATAGAGGTTTCGACTGAGGTTAGATCTTCCGTCAGTGAGATAAAGAAAAAATCAGCGTCCCAAGCTGAGAGTATCAGATCGATGGAAGCTGAAATCGCACGCCTAAAAGCCGAAATGAGTGCGAGAGAAAAAGGGAAACTTCCCTCTCAACCCCTACAGAATCCTGGGCATTACAATGTAAATGCAGTCACAACGTTGAGATCGGGAAGAGTGCTGAACAATCATGTCGGGGAAGGTATTGACGATATTGGAAATCATATCAACACCCCGGCTGAGACCTTTCCACACACACACACTTCTCGTTCTGATCCTTCTTCTTCTACCACACCATCTTCTCGCGAGCCTATTCTCCATTTCCCATTAGGCTCGACACCTGAACCCAACCCTTATAGTTCTCCACAGACGGTCCCCACACCTCTTTTGGGACCTCGTCTACCCCCTCTTCCTTCTCCTATGATGGACCCTGCGCTTATTGCGAAAGCTCCTTACCCGAACCGGTTAAGGGGTAATGGAACGAGTCCTCATATAGAGAAAATTTTGGAAATGTTCAAACAGGTTAACATCAATATCCCTCTCCTAAATGCAATTCAACAAGTCCCCGCATATGCGAAAATTCTTAAGGACTTGTGCACCAGGAAGAGGAAGACTCAAGTGCCGAAGAAGGTCTTTATGGCTAATAATATCAGCACTACTTTTATCCCCCAGCTACCAAAGAAACGAAAGGACCCAGGATGTCCTACAATATCGATTTCTATTGGGGGTAAAAACATAAATCGTGCTCTTTTAGACCTTGGCGCAAGTGTTAACCTACTTCCATATTCTGTCTATGAGCAACTAGGGATTGGAGAGCTGAAACCTGCTCACTGCACTCTCCAGATGGCAGACCGATCAATCACCAAACCAAGAGGTGAATTAGAGGATGTGTTGATAAAGGTTGAGGAATTTGTTTTCCCTGTAGACTTCATTGTACTTGATACACAGCCTGTAGCAAACCCCCGGAGCCAAATTCCGGTGATTCTGGGTCGTCCTTTCCTTGCCACTTCCAACACTGTTATAAACTGTAGAAACGGTTCAATGAACTTATCATTTGGAAATATGACCATTGAACTAAATATCTACAAAGTTGGAAGTCAGCCATCAGAACCCTCTGCTCATATTTTAGATGTGTGCTCTGTCCATGAGATCGCTCCCGATAGTTGTGGAGCTGAGGAACTTTGCTTTACTGATCTCGATGACATTACCACATCTCTGTTTGACTTTACACATGATCTTAGTGAGGACACTTTCTCTACACTTGAGTCCTGCACTCCTGACTTTTCTCCACCCGAGTCTGTATCTTTCACAGGCTCTGAGCTTCTTTGTAAATCCAAAAATCACTCAATGATCCCTCCTTCTATCATTTCTCCGCCCGAATTAGATCTCAAAATTATACCTTCTCACCTTAAATATGCATATCTAGGTGAGAATGAGTCTTTACCGGTTATCATATCCACTTCTCCTGCATCAGAGCAAGAGAATGCACTTTTATCGGTATTGAGATCTAACAAAGAGGCGTTTGGTTGGAGTATGGCGGACCTCAAAGGGATTAGTCCCTTGATAGTTGAACATCATATACATGTGATGGATGATGCCGGACCAACCCGAGAACCACAGAGACGGTTGAATCCCGTCATGAAGGAAGCGGTCATGAAAGAGATCGTCAAATGCTTAGATAATGGTATTATATACCCCATCTCCGATAGCCAATGGGTAAGTCCTATACATGTCGTTCCTAAGAAATCCGGCATCACTGTTATAACCAATGAGGCAAATGGGTTGATTCAGACACGCGCCCAAACTGGGTGGCGTGTATGTATTGATTATACAAAACTCAATGCTGCCATGAGGAAAGACCACTTTCCTCTACCATTCATTGATCAAATGCTGGAACGCTTAGCAGGACGAGAGTATTATTGTTTTATGGACGGATACTCAGGCTATAATCAGGTCCCCATCGCCAAAAAGGATCAAGATAAAACCACTTTTACTTGTCCTTTTGGTACCTTTGCTTACAGTCGCATGCCCTTTGGGTTATGCAATGCTCCCGCTACCTTTCAGCGGTGTATGATGGGGATATTCTCTGATATGGTAGAGAATTTTCTGGAGATCATTATGGACGACTTCTCGATTTTTGGAGACTCTTTTTCTGATTGCCTATCGAATCTTGACGCGGTTCTTACTCGTTGCAAAGAGAAGAACTTGACATTGAACTGGGAAAAATGCCATTTTATGGTCTAAGAAGGAATTGTTCTTGGACATGTCATTTCACAGAAAGGCATTGAGGTTGACAGAGCTAAGATAGATGCCATTCAAAACCTCCCTCATCCCAAAAGCGTCAAAGACATTCGATCTTTCCTTAGCCATGCGGGCTTTTATAGGAGATTCATTAAGGACTTTAGCAAAATTGCTGGACCTTTAACTCTTCTCCAGGCCAAGGATACAACCTTCCATTTTGACTCGGACTGCGAGACAGCTTTCGACTCACTTAAACACTCACTCACTTCAGCCCCCGTGTTATCATCACCAAACTGGGACTACCCCTTTGAGCTGATGTGTGACGCATCTGATTTTGCAGTAGGTGCAGTCTTAGGACATCACATTGAAAAGATGCCACATGTGATATACTATGCAAGTAAGACCCTGAATGATGCGCAAATCAATTATACAACCACAGAAAAAGAACTTTTAGCGGTTGTATTTGCATTAGAAAAATTCAGGCCTTACTTAATTGGCTCTCCTATAGTTGTGTATACTGACCATTCCGCCTTAAAATATCTTCTGGCAAAGAAAGATGTAAAAGGTCGACTAATACGTTGGATCCTTCTGTTACAAGAATTCGATCTTGTTATCAAAGATAAGAAAGGATGTGAAAACGTAGTAGCTGACCATCTTTCACGCATCATTTCTTCCCATGTGACCCTGCCGATCAGTGATTCGTTCCCTGATGAACAACTCTTGAACGTATCCACTGAATCATGGTTCAGGGATATTGTGAACTATCTTGTCACGGGTCTTATACCGAGCGATTGGTCAAAACAGGACAAATATCGTTTTCTTTCCCAAGTAAAACACTTTTACTGGGACGAGCCTTATTTGTTTAAATATTGTCCTGATCAGATAATTCGCCGGTGTGTCCCGAATGAAGAGTTCAAGAGTGTTCTTTCTTTTTGTCATGATCAGGCCTGTGGGGGGTCACTTCAGTCCTAGAAAAACGGCGGAGAAGGTTTTGCAATGTGGATTTTATTGGCCGACCTTATTCAAGGACGCATTTGAGCATTGCAAAACTTGTACACAATGTCAGTACACGGGTAGAATCTCCCAGAGGAATGAAATGCCTCAGCAACCCATCTTGGTTGTTGAAATATTTGATGTTTGGGGCATTGATTTTATGGGTCCCTTTCCCAACTCCTTGGGAATTTGTACATACTGCTGGCGGTTGATTATGTCTCAAAGTGGGTAGAAGCCATTCCATGTCGCACTAATGACAAGAAAGTTGCCATTAAGTTCTTGAAAGAGAATATCTTTTCGCGATTTGGACACCCATGCGCTATTATTAGCGATAATGGGACACATTTCTGCAACAGGTCTTTCGAGACTCTGATGCGAAAATACTCAATCAACCACCGACTTTCTACACCCTATCATCCCCAAACAAGCGGGCAAGCTGAAATCTCAAACAGACAAATCAAACTTATCCTGGAGAAGACTGTTGCTAAAAATAGAAAAGACTGGTCGACCAAACTGACGGATGCTCTTTGGGCATTCCGAACTGCATATAAGACCGACCTAGGGTTGTCTCCATATAGGATAGTGTTTGGAAAAGCATGTCATTTACCCGTCGAGATAGAGCATAAAGCATTGTGGGCTACAAAAGAAATAAATTTTGATCTAAACCAAGCTTGCAACTTTCGGAAGCTGCAACTTAATGAGCTAAGCGAACTCCGCGATGAAGCTTATGATAACGCTGTAATTGTAAAGAATAGGACTAAAGTTATTCACGATAAAAACATTTTGAGGAAAACATTTTCACCTGGTCAACAAGTCCTTCTTTATGATTCACGATTACACCTTCACGCGGGTAAGCTCCGATCTCGATAGAAGGGACCTTTTGTTGTGCGGTCTGTATACCCGCACGGGGCAGTAGAAGTAGAAAATGTTAAAAACGGCACCTTTTTCAAAGTGAATGGACATAGACTTAAGCCGTATTTTTCCACTGACCCCACGGAGGAGCTCTAGTTCTTACAAGAGCCAGTTTATTTTGATTAAAATTCCTCCGTCTCACCTTCATGTCCAGTATATCATTGCATCATTTTTTGAATGAAGGTGAGTGAAAAGAATAAGTTTGGGGGAAGTTCTTCACTTATATATTTTGCCCCCACTAATAATTCCCCCCAGACTTACAGTTTTTGTAGGTATAGCGATTGGCAACAGTGAGGACACTGTTGAAAACAAGTTTGGGGGAGGTTTGTGCTTATTTTTGCATCATTTTCATATCATCTGCATAAGCACAAAACATTTCTTTAAAAATCTATAAAAATTGAAAAATTTTCAAAACCGATAAAAATTTAAAAATTTTCAAGTATAAAAATAATTTTAATATTTACACTTTTTTGTACATAAATATGATAATGAAAGTTTAGATAGTGAAAAATTACATCCATGAGATTAGAAAAATTTAAGAAAACTAAGAAAATTAGAAGTTTTCTTATACGAACTAGTAATAAGTAGTTATGAGCCGTTGTCCCAAGGGTTAGTAAGATGAAGGACGTCACTAATCTGAGGATAAAAATAAGTCTGAAAAATAGTTTCTATTCTGGAAGCCAAACATTTTGAACGTTTCTACCCTGCTATTCGCACTTACACACGTCTTGAAGCCTGGGATAGTAGAGGATACCTTGAAATGCTCTTGTCTTAAAGCCGATGTATGAAGGAAATAAAAGAAAAAGTGATTAAAAAAATATAAAGTGGTGAGAAAAATGGACACTGGTTTTGTTATAACCAAGGGCAATAAAAAAATATATAGCGAGGGGAGCCTTTTCACCTAGTGCCCTAAGGCCAACTGGTCTGGGAGTCACTGCTATGCCTGAAGTGGTGCAAGACGAGAAAAATACACCAAGTAAGCAAGCGCAGGAGTAATCGGTCGGTTAGTACCTCAAGAAGTATTAACGGTCGCATGAAAGTGTGTGAGCAATCTCATCTAAATATTCATTAATTAAAAAGTACTGAGGCTGATAGGCAAGAGTATGATAGCTTGAATTGAATTCTCCGGGTGTAGGGATGTCCTTTACACACACGCAGGGTGATATGATCGATGTTTTGGAAGAAAGATAGGAATGAAGAATAAGACGATATTTTATTGAGGGAGGACGTGATTTCTGACATCTTTTCATGACCATTAAGATAGGGCTCATGACAACCGAAAAACTAGCTTAGTTGGAAACCCTAATTTTCAAAGTCTTTCTTTTACGATTCTTTTCTTTAAAATGTAATATTCATGATCTTCCTTTTATTATTGGATTTTGTGGGTGCAATCCGCTGAAAACCCTCAGGAGACAACACTCCTCCTACTAGGGACACCTAGAGGTTTAAAGGCTTGTTACACATGCTCAGTGCAATCGTGTTGCCTACGAAAGTGTGCTAGCTAGTTTTTCTCTTTCTTTATTTTCTCCTTCTCTTTTTAATAAAACAGTTCGCTCGAGACGATCGAAATTAAGTTTGGGGGAATTTGATTAGTCGAAAATATTGTATTTTTAACACGGCAATTTCCCTATCATTTGCACTCATTTAGAAGTGTACGGTATTCATATTTCACATATTAGCAAAACTGTCGCAAAATATCAGATTGCATGTGTTAGACTCTAAAACCGGCACTATAAACGAAATTGACCGCATTTCATGGCATTGCATCATCCCTGTATTGCGCAACACTTGTTTTGAGATCTGTGCAGGAAAATCCAGAAGAAAGCCCAAGAATTTATATGGTACCGATCAAACATTACGCCAACCCAATGATTTCAATTCTGGTAGCAATCTAGAAGGAACAATAAAATTCAACATGTCAGATAAAGCCATAAACTTCAGTCCAAAGCAGCACCAGAAGTTTCAAAGCCCAAGCCTCCAACATGGCCGCGGAACCGCGGCCGGAGCCTGCTTGCGCCGCGGTTCCGCGGCCGTCTTGCCACGTCATCCACCAAATTTTGCTGCACAATTCTTATCTCAAGGTCCAGACTTCAGAAAGACATGTCAACATCCAGAAGACTCCAGAGACTTCAGCAAGCTTTGGAATCAACACTAAACTAGCCTATCATTCTAGAAACTTCTCCTTAAACCCTAGCTTAAACCCTAAGCTAAGCCTAACAAACTCCTTCTAGAAGCCTCAACAAACTTTTGGAGGGAATTGTAATTTCAAACCTAGGCCTAGGGTTTAGGAGATCTATAAATAAGACCCTAGGCTCACTTGTAAATCATCATGGAAAAATCCCTCTATTAGTTCATTTTAGTAGCCAATCTAAATCCATTCACTCTCTTTCTTCCTCTTCTTCCAAAAGTCTAGTGAGAGGACTTGTGTGAAACCCTAACCCTAATTCCAATCAAAAGCCAAGATCCCGAGTACCCATCAAGCAAGAAGCCTTGCAACCTTTTATGAGCCGAGCCGATCTTCAACAGAGCAAGTGGTCCAAGCCGATCCGCGACTCACGGAGCCGAGCGAAGCCAATTCGACAATTTAGTTCTTCCTGTTGTAGTTCTTGAGCGACTGTAATAAAATTGTAGATATAAATAAAAGGTGATATTCTTTTATCTTGTTTTCTTTAAATTCTTGCATCATGATATCTTTTCAATTCTTGAATGCTTTCTGTGTGATGATGTTTGAGTAATACTCCGCTCGTCGAGGAGTCGAAACGATCAATAGAATGATGATGTAACATACTTTAAATCGATTCTTGAATCCTACGAGTTTTGTAAACCTTAGCAAGTTCAAGAATCGACGACCCAATTCGTTGCGATGCTTTCTTGATTGATATCGCTCGAGATTGGGGAGTTACGATTGTTTCTTGAAATTGCTAGAGGCTAGAATGTGAATGATATCTACGAAAGAACAAGGGTTAAACGATGAAACCCTAGTTTCATCAGGAAAACCCTAACTCTCGTCGATCATCATCGATCTAGTATCAATCCTTCGAAGGACAAGAACACGAAATCTTGAGATTAGATCACGTCTATAGATCAAATCGATTCCTACGAGCCTCATTTTGATTCTTGACATTTTGGTTGGAAATATCATCGAAACCCGATTCTCGATTGTTTATCATTTTCTTTATTCTTGAATAGAATAGTGACACTTGAAACAATTGATAAATCTTGAATCATGCTTTCTTTTCTTTTCGATTAACTTTTCAATTCAAACAAATTAAACATAGAAACGAATCGCACAATCCCTGTGGACGATCCGCACTCGCTTACGATCTACAACCGACACCGTAATTGATTGCGGTCAAATATAATTCTTTGATTGTGAATTTTATTCAATATTACCGACACATAGAAACTTATTCTCTTTATTCGATTTACACAGACAAGAAATCATTACAATCAAATGAAACCGTTATCGGGGATCATTTGATTTGATTTGATACACACAATCGGAAATTTATAGAACAATCACCGACAAATATAATATATACCGTTTTATCGAATCAACACTTGATCTGATAACCCGACTATATCTCTTATACCCGGCTGATATCATATATCGTGAGAATCGAATACAGTATCACATACATGTATTATTCTCGGTACCGCACATATCACATATGTGCTCCTACTCCGTTTTTCCTGAGCCAGGAAACCTCTGTGTAGGACTCTAAAGAATCGTCAATACGCCGACAGTAGGCGATGATCACATAAAACACCCACAAGCTCCAAGCGATCAGCTAAACGTAACAGCCACCCAGGTATTGAGCGATCAGAAGATCAATAAGCAAGCCTTTACACACTCCTGTGAATCCAATCAGTAAGACTCCCGTACAGTCCGGTCTCTTCGTCTGATATGTCACATATCCAGTTTAGGGGTCTTAAACGTCAGACCCCAGTAACCGATAAGTCGTGTCGATGTGAGGCTCATAACGGGTCGAGAAACTACTGATAACACTTACCAGTAAATCTCCATATCAGCCCTGGCCAGGGACTTCCAGTTATAGCCAATCGAACACAGCGCAACTTCAACTCCCAATACCGGAAGAGATGAAACCCCTCCTATCACTCATTGACTCCATGTGATTCGGGACTGTACCCAAAATCCACCGTTTTGCACGTCCTATTGAACGTGGTAAGGTGGAAATCAAAGAACAGTAGGAATCACACAAGACCCTATGACAATCTCGGGTCTACAAACTAACCTTTACCAGTGTCACTAGAGAACTGCTATCTGACGATAGGTATAATACCATCTAGGAGTTCTCGGCGAGGCCGTTTAGTGTACCCAGTCTCCACTGAGCACCCGTACACCATCTTTGATGTCAAACACCAATGGATATGGGATCATCCATCGCCTATCATATGGGTCAAGATGCGTATACGCTAGTCTACTCTGGAGTATCGATGCCCTGTCTCGAAACACCCTCGACTAGGAACAGTTATATGATGTACTCTTAGACTACCCTAGTGCCACTAGCATGATCTACATCATAGTCCAAGTAGTCGAGTACAAATCCTAAGGGCTTTATCAATATGTGAGAGCAAGACAGTAAATCGATACAAGTCAACATGTTAAGACAAAGTAAAACCAGATAGCATACTATCATATCGAGCAACAAAGTCCTCTCTATATATATCCAAGTATCCACTATAATATACATCATATGTACAACAATGGCCTCTACGGCATATATATAACTAACAATCTCCCGCTTGCACTAAGGCTAGCTGTTGTAGTATCTCATACCCAACAACCCGAAGAGTCTCTCAAAATGTATCTGGGGTATGGCCTTCGTGAGTGGATCCGCAGTGTTGTCCTTCGTGTCAACTCTCCTAACCTCGATCTCGCGGCGATCAACTTCTTCCGGATCAGGTGATAGCGCCTCAGACTATGCCTGGATCTCTGATGGGACCTGGGTTCCTTAGCCAAAGCCAAAGCGCCATTGTTATCACAATACAATGGTATTGATGCTCAATGGACGGAACCACACCAAGTTAAGTGATGAACTTCTTCATCCAGACAGCCTCTTTGGTAGCATCGTTGGCAGCGATGTATTCAGCCTCCATCGTCGAGTCTGCCACGGTTTCTTGCTTGGAACTCTTCCAACAACCCTCCCCTCCATTGAGGGTAAAGACAAATCCCGATTGCAACTTAGAGTCGTCCTTATCACTTTGGACGCTCGAATCGGTAAAGGACTCCACCTGGAGTTCACCATTACCATACACCAAAAACATCTACTTAGTCCTTCTCAAGTACTTAAGAATGTTCTTCACAGCTGTCCAGTGACTCTCTTCTGGATCTGCTTGATACCTACTCACTACACTTAGTAAGTATGCTACATCGGGTCTGGTACATAGCATCGCATACATGATAGAGCCTACAACCGAAGCATAGGGTATCCCTTGCATGCGAGTTCTCTCCAAATCAGTCTTGGGAGACATCTCTTTGGAGAGAGTAAGTCCAGAGATCGTGGGTAAATTCCCACGCTTGGATTCTTCCATACTAAACCTCTTTAGTATGGTGTCAATGTACCTGGATTGGGACAATCCCAGTATCCCCTTAGATCTATCTCTATAGATCCTTATCCCCAAAATGCAGGAGGCATAACCTAGATCTTTCATTGAGAATCTATGTGATAAAAAGAGCTTGACCGAGTGCAGCATAAGAACATCATTTCCTATCAAGGGTATGTCATCCTCGTACAATACGAGAAAGAAAACCTTACTCTCTACAACCTTCTTGTAAATACAATGTTCATCTACGTTTTTGATGAAGTCAACCTCTTTGACAACAACATCAAAACAGATGTTCCAACTCCGCGATGCCTGCTTTAACCCGTAGATGGATTTAAGCAGCTTGCACACCTTTCCGCTGCTCCCACTGTCTACGAAGCCCTCTGGCTGAGTCATGTACACGCACTCCTCTAAATCACCATTTAAAAAGGCGGTCTTAACATCCATTTGTCAGATTTCATAGTCATGGTATGCAGCAATGGCAAGTAGGATCCGGATGGACTTAAGAATAGCCACTGGAGAAAAGGTTTCGTCATAATCCACACCTGGTCGTTGACGAAAACCCTTTGCAACAAGTCTAGTTTTGAAAGTCTCAACTTTTCCATCTACACCAAGTTTCTTCTTAAAGATCCATTTGCTCCCATTGGGTTTTACCCCTCAGGAGCAACTTGCAAAGTCCATACTTTGTTGGTGTACATGGATTCCATCTCAGATCGCATTGCATCCAGCCATCTCACAAAGTCTCCACTCATGATGGCCTGCTCCAAGCTAGTCTGGTCATCATCTTCCATGATGCAATCCTCGCTCCCACCATCAATGAGAAAACCGTAGTATCTCTCAGGTGGATGAGAAACCCTACTAGATCGGCAGAGTGGCTGTGGTTTGTTGGGAACTACTGAATTCTCTGGTTCCACTAAATCTTCAGTTGCAGTTTGTGCTGCTGGAATTTCTTCCAGCTCTACCTCTTCGCCACTAATTTGTTTTGCAAGAAATTCCTTTCCTAAAAAACTGGCGTATTGAGAAACAAACACTTTTTTCTCCTCAGCGTGGTAGAAAATATATCCTTGGGAATTCTTAGGATATTCTACAAGCTTGCAAAGAACTGACCATGCCTCAAGTTTGTCCGGATTTTGCCTTTTGACATAGGCCGGACAACCCCATATCTTAACTCGTTTAAAATATGGTCTCTTCCCACTCCATATCTCATATGGCGTGGTAGGTACAGATTTAGATGGAACTTGATTCAATAGGTATGCTGTTGTCTCAAGCGCATAACCCCAAAAGGAAATAGGTAACTCAACGGTGCTAATGATATAGCGCACCATATCTAAAGGGGGCGATTCTTCCGTTCCGATCCACCGTTGTGCTGTGGTGTATATGGAGGAGTAAGCTAAGATAGAATCCCATTCTCTTTTAGATATTCCAGGAACTCATTGCTCAAGTATTCTCTGTTAGTTATATGTATGCCCTAGAGGCCATTACTGTATATACGATGTATATTGTAGTGGATGCTTGGACATATATAGGGAGGACTTTCTCGCTCGACATGATAGTATGCTATCTGGTTGTACTTCATCTTAAAATGTACTCTTATTGTCTCTATGTTACATGTTGATAAAGCCCTTAGGATATGTACTCGACTACTGTGACTGTGATGAGATCATCCTAGTGGGGCCACGGTAGTCGGCGAGTACATCCTATAACTGTTCGTAGTCGAGGGTGTATCGAGACAGGGCATCGATACACCAGAGTAGACTAGCCTATACGCTTCTTGACCCATATGATGGGCGATGGATGATCCTATATCCATCGGTGTTTGACATCAAGGATGGTGTACAGGTACTCAGAAGAGACTGGGAACACTGGACGGACTCGCCGAGAACTCGCAGATGGTATTATAACTCACGTCAGATGGCAGTTCGCCGGTGACACTAGTACAGAGTAGTCTGTTGACCCGAAATCGTCATATAGTCTTGTGTGATTCCCACTGTGCTTTGATTTCCATCATACCACGTCCAAGAGGGCGTCCAAAAAGGTGGCTTTTGGGTACAGTCCCGAATCACATGGAGGAAATGAGCGATATGAGGGGATTCATCTCTCCCGGTATAGCGAGTTGATGTTGTGCTGTGTTCGATTGGCTATAATAGGAAATCCCTGGCCAGGTTTGCTGAGATTTACTGGTAAGTGTTATCAGTAGTTTCTTGAACTATTATAGACCTCATATCGACACGACTTATCAAGCTACTGGGGTCTGACGTTTACCACCCCTAGGCGAGATATGCGACATATCAAACGACGTGACCGGACTTTACCGGAGTGTTACTGATTGGATTCGCAAGAGAATGTACGGGCTTTCTTGTTGATCTTCTGATCGCTCAATACCTGGGTGGCTGTTACGTTTAGCTGACCGCTTGCAGCTTGTTGGTGTTTGATATGATTATCGCCTGCTGCCGGCGTATTGACGATTCTTTAGAGCCGTACACAGAAGTTTCTTGACTCAGGCAAAACGGAGTAAGAGCACATATGTGATATGTGCGGAACCGAGAACAATACGTGTATGTGATACCGTATTAGATTCTCGTGATATGAGATATCGGCCGGGTATATGTGATATAGCCGGATCATCGGATCAAGTGTTGATTCGATGAGCTGATACAGATTATATTAGTCGGTTATTTGTGAAATAGCCGGATTATCGGATCAAGAGTTGATTCGATAATTTAATGTATAATTATATATTTGATATATTAAATTACATTAACTAATATAAGCTCACTAAAAGATTTTTTTTCTCACTCGGGTAATACATTGATATATATGCGATATATGTTAATTGTATTATTTTATTTTATTTTGTTACAATAAATATTATATATATGATGTATAATATTGTTACATGATATGGTTATTAATGCAACATAATTAGTGGAGATTAAATATGGTTAGGGTTTGATTTGGGTTAAGGTTTTCTAGAAGTTTCTAGAAGCTTACCTTTTGTTTCTTGTAAAGATATTTGTTATGATATTTTGCAAGATATTTCCTTAACCCAACGCAACCCTTTATCCTTGGTTAAAACTCTACAAAGGTTACATTGACCATGGTTGTATTTCTAACCTCATCCTTGACTTTCATTATTCATCAGAAAATGATTATTCATTGTTCATCTTCTTCTTCCTTCTTGCAAAGCTTTCTTACTTTGATTTTTGTGATGAAAGTGAGTGAGAATAAGAAAAAAAAATGAGAGCAAAAATCCTACTTCATCATCCTCATCTACCCTTGCCATTTAGATAAGGGTGTTCACTTCATTTTGTGAGTAAGAGCTTGTGTTAATGAAACTTCATGGTAGATCATCTTTGTTATCGAAGATCGGAAGCAAGCATGCATCTTTCTCTTCGTGGAGCCTCTCTAGAGTCTGGATGCACGATGATCGCAGTGAAGGGACATCAACACGGAGCTTTAGAAGTGAAGGACAGGATCTACAATGGTTGTAATCCCTCTCACTTAGTGTTAAAGTGTTTAACATGCTTTTTTTCGCCTAATCTCTGGTATAAAGATCTTGGTTTGGGTTGTTCGGCATGGCTAAATTTTAAATAGGGCATGGTTGATGCCTCGTAGATCCTTGTGCGTGTACCTAGCAACCCTACAGTGGTATCAGAGCAAAGCTAGAGCTTTAGGCGAAGTCTGGACAAAGTTTAAAGTCCGATCGAATCCCGAAACCCCAAAACATACTCTTCTCTTGAAATTTTGTAAAAATGTTGATTTTTTCATATTAAAAATACTTTAAAAAATCAGCAGGGAAGTACAAGAATTACTATGCAGCACGTGCCTCCAATTCCTTTAATGCGCCGCGGAACAGCGGCAATGACCTTGCTTGCGCGGCGGTTCCGCGGCCAAACAGTAACATTAGGGTTTACTGTTTGCACAGTAATGTCCGTATTTCTTTCCTGATATTTTTGGGAATTTTTTATTTCTACTCAAGTGTGGAGTTTTCTGGGATGTAATGGGGACTCGTTGATTCGATCGGATAATTTAATTTCGTTTATGTTTTTTCTGGATAATTTTAGAAACTGTTAAAAAGTCCGACCGGATATCAATAACTAACTTTTTCCCCTGCCGGAAAATTTCCAAGTATTGGATTTTTCCGTAGTTTAAGAACGTTCTAAGTCGTGCAAGTAATGCGGTGGACCCTGTAGAAGACAACAAACCTTAACTCGATTATGTGACCGTCTGAACTGCCTTTGAACCTTAGGCTTTGGGGCAGTACGGCGTGCCACATGTGAGGCGTTGGCTTGACCCTTCTACGGCTGGACCATTGGTACTGTGGCATGTGATGGATATTTTTTGAACTCCGCTCAAGTGTTGAGCTATTTGGGAAATCTTGGGTGTTTGATTATTCGATCGGAAAGTTTAACATTGTCTTTTTATCTGCAATGTGATACAATATTTAGAATCCACAAGTAGTTATGAGATAACTAATTTGAATGTTATAAATCTAGCAGTTTAGTCTCAGATGATCGGTTGCCACGGGATTTTGATGCGATCAAAAGTCCGCCGCAATCACGTAGCGTACGCGGATACTCGCCGGGTAAACTTAATAGACAACCACGCCCCATAGCCCCGACCAAGTGACTGTAGGAGAACCTCGTCGCCAAAAGCATCCGTTCGGGTGCTCGCGGCAGCGGTGTTTCACCTTAGTGCACTTCGTCGACGGCATCCGGGGGTGCGGCCGTCTACTAAAGTTTGCGACGAGCATTCAATCAGTAATGTTGGGAATCTTGTTGAATTGCCCGACTTGATATTGAAAAGAGTTTTCGATAATGAGACTAAAATGCGGGGTTTATAATAGTTAGGCATGCGATGTCTAAGGAATTCATTTGGTTAGGCATGCGATGTCTAAGGAGGTTGCGGATTCCAACTGTTGTAGTTTTACACTTTCTTTTCTGTGACCGTAAGCTTAGTATGTGGTGTATCGCCGGCTTCGTTTCTATACATCAATGACAATCGGGAAACGCATACTTGCTTACGTTGATGATATGAGATATTATGTGTTGCTGTGATATGTTTTATTGGATCGTCGCGTTTTGAATAGCCGGGGTTTTATGTGAGATGAGAGTTTTTCTTTTTCATTCATGAAAAATTCATTTGTATGTAATATTCTTTTATTGGGGCACTTCCGGGCTGAGGATGATGTCACCATTGTATATTATTTACTTTTCCGCATTAGGTAGACCCAAGGCGGGGAGCACAAGTAACCGGGTTCTAAGGTCCAGAGGGAGACCATCTCGAGGAGTCGAGACCAGGTCTCCTAACCCTAGAATTGGCAGTGTTGCTTGCCGCTCTCATAGGGGTCTTGGGATGTGGGTTTGGCTATTCATCGCGACTGTGGAATCCGTGTTTTATGCAGGCTCGTATTAAAACACGGACGTCCTAGAATATCCAATATTTCATATATGTTCTTCTGCTGCAATGTTCTATGATGAAATCATATTACTGCCTGAGACGAATGTTTATATTATATATATGAGATATATGTTATATTGCAGATTTCGTTTCAAATGTGATGCTTGTGAAGCATAATAAAATGGGACTTCAGTAATGAGATTAATGAAAACTAAAAGAAACCTAAAGATGTTGTAGAAACCTGACTCAAAAACTGGTAGCTCTAGTTCTTACTTTGCATAGCGGTGTTCCTTGTAGAACATCCAGCACTTTATTCGATAAGGAAAGAACCGAGATCCCTTCACCGGGTGTGACCTCTTTAGCGAAACTAGCAGATGCTATAAACTCGGTTTGTCTTTTGATTGTTTTTATAGTTTTTGCATTGCATAGTAATATTTGTGAAATATCCTGCACCTTATTCGTTGAGGAAAGGGCCGACGATCCTTTCACCGGGAGTGACCTCTTTATCAAAACTAGAAAAGGCCTTAAAAACATTCCATTCAATATCACTCGATTCTACAACGATATAAAGTTCATTACGCAAAGGGTTTTCTTAAAAACCTGTCGTAGCCCTTCGCATTTTAGATAAGTAGTCTTTAGTATTCGTGCTGCGTTTGTTGACTTAGTCAAGTCGTAGTGTGTGGTAGCTGATTAGTGCTTATCTGCAAAGCATATGATGCGATTGGATTAGGGTAGTCGTGCGGCCTTGTTGACTTAGTCAAGGGTCGTGCGGGTGGGTTTAATTCAATCGGGAAATGATGGGTTGAACTTTACTTGCGGTCTATGGTTTGTTGACTTAGACAAGGTCATAGATCGCTTGGGGCAAAATATTATCGGGAATTTCAAGTGTTGAAATTTGCAATGAGATTGCATACCTTCTATGAGATAGTTGGATCCCGATACCCGCTACGAGTAAGAGTTACTCCTGGGAGAGTTTTACACATTACAATTAGCCGATCAAGTAGGTGTCTAGAAAGGTGTTAACGGGGTTACGCCCTTGGGAAAACGAGGTTTATTTTAATTAGGTCCGTGCGAAAGCACGGGGAACCTCCCTCAAAATACTGGCACTGGCATGGCTGAAAAATTGGCGAACTTGTAGAGTGTAATTAATCCAGGCTAGTCTTTCCTTTTTGGGTTTAAAGGAAGATTTGACTAAAACAGTAGGAGACATCCTGATTAGATAAATTGATAAGCAATCTAATGTTGTAAAAGCGCACGCTGAGTATTTTCTTCTCTCTCTCTCCAGGTAGCGACCATATCACGCCTTAATCAAGATAATAATATGGATGTATTGACCGAACCTGCTTGTTATACTTCGCTAAGGAACGTTGGTCCCTCTCCAACTTATAATTATTATAAGACAGAGCAGGAAATTGGGGAATACCAGATTTCCCGTGCCTCCAAAACGAAGAAAGTACATGTTGATGCATCTTCTTCGGGTGTGTTCATTACAAAGAACTGTTTCTCAATATCCTTTACGTCCTGGGTATTTGATACCAGATCAGGATCCCGCAAATTTAATTTGTTGCGTAGACTACAGATAGGTAGAAAACTGAGAACGGGTGATAAGTTTCATGAAATAGAAAATGGTGCAAGTGTTGCAGCCAAGTCTGTTGGTAGTTATCACCCTGTATTACCAGAATACATTGATTCTGAACGAATGTTATTAGATACCGAACCTGATATACAACATCATATCAGTCTCTTTATTAGTAAAGAAGGATATAATTTTGTATTGTTGGATAATGTTTAGAATATTTCCTATATCAAGAGTTGATCGGTTCAGGCACGTTATCTAAAAGCAAAGACGTTCTAAATCAAACCACAGTTCTTAACATATAGAACACACAAAAGAGGAAGAGTTCAGAAATGAACGAATTCTTCTTGAGGCATTGTAGACTAGGTCATATCAATGCGACCCGACTAGCTGAAGTTACATATAGATGCATATTTAAATTAATTTGAATTTACATCCTGTGAAACTTGCCGGTCATGTCACAGAGATAAGATGACCACAGCTCCGTTTATTGGAAACAGAGAAAGAGTTAGTGAACTCTTACGATTGATACATGCTGATGTATGAAAGTCCCCTGTCTACACATGCCAAGACCGGTTCTTTGTACTTCATTACATTCACTGATTATCTCTCAAGATCCAGACATATGTTCCTGTTGAAACACAAGTCTGGAACTTTTGAGAAATTCAATGAATATAAGTTAGAAGTAGAGAATCAAAAACGGGTATAAGTATTATGTCCTTTGATGAGATCAAGGAGGAGAATACGTGAGCACGGGATTCCTGGACTAATCTAAAGGAGAATGAGATTCTCTCTCAGCATTACTCCTCCGTATACACCATAGCACGATGGTATATCGGGGTGGAGAAATAACACCCTATAAGATATGGTGTGCTCTTTGATGAGTACTACTGAGTTTCCTATTTCCTTTTAGGAGTTATGCACTTGAGAAGCTGCATACCTATTGAATAGGGTTCCAATCAAATCAGTTGCCTACCACTTCAAATATGATATGGAAAGGGAAGAGCCCATATCTTAAGTTTGTTAAGATTTGGGGTTGTCCGGCCTATGTCTAAAAAGCAAAATCCGGACAAGCTCGAGGCAAAGTTAGTTCTGTGAGAGTTTGTTAGATATCCAAAGTATTCGCAAGGGAATATCTTCTACCAAACTGGGGAACAAAAGATGTTTTGTTTCTCAGCATGCCACATTTATGAAAGGGAATTTCTTGTGAAGAAATTATTGGTCATAAGGTAGAACTGGAAAGATTTCCAGCGATACAAACTGTAACTGATGATTTAGTAGAACCAAAGGATTCAATAGTAACCAACGAACCTCAGCCTCTCCGCCGATCTAGTAGGGTTCCTCACCCACCTGAGAGATACTTCGGTTTCTCTATGACAGTAGGAGAGAGGATTGCATCATGGGATGATGACCCAACTAGTTTCGAGCAGGCCATCAGGAGTGGGACTCTGTAATAATGGCTGGGTGCTTAGCGATCTGAGATGGAATCCTTATATACCAACAAAGTATGGACTTTGGTTGCTTTATCTGACGGGTTGAATCCCCATCAGGAGGAAGTATATCTTGAGAAGATTACTTGGTGTATATGGAAAAGTTGAGACTTTCAAAGCTATGCTAAAGTCCATCTAGATCCTACTTGCCACGGCTAGATACCATGACTACGATATTTGGCGGTTGGGTGTCATGACTGCTTTTCTAAATGATGATATAGAAGACGGCGTCTGTAAATACACAGCCAGAGGGCTTCGTAGACAGTGGGAGCAGCGGAAACGTGTGCAAGATGTTTTATGTGATAAAGCAGGCATCGCGGAGTTGGAACGTCTGTTTTGATGTGGTAGTCAAAGAGTTTGACTTCATCAAAATGGTAGATGAACCTTGTATATAAAAAAAGGTAGTAGGGAGTATGGTGGTGATCCTCGTAGAGTACGTGGATGACATACTCTTGATAGGGAAGGAGTTTCCTATGCTACGCTCGGTCAATCTCCGCTTATCACAAGGATTCTCCAGATAGAATCAAAGTGATACCTCCTAAATCCTGGGTTTTGGATCTATGAGATAGATCTAATTGGATGTTAGGATACTCACTAGTTGTAGTGAGATGGTATCAATCGATCCTGGGGAGAATCACTGGAAAGGTTCCAGGGTGATAAGGACGACTGAATGTCAGTCGCAGGCATTGTCTTTACCCTCAGTGGAGGGACGATATGTTGGAAGAGTTCCAAGCTAGATACCGTGACATACTAGACGATTAAAGGCAAGATACATCATTACCAAGGATGCTACCAAAGAGGCAGTCTGGATATACAAGTTCATAAGATGTACTTCGTTCCTACCATTGTGTGATAATGGAGTTGTGGCTTTAGCCAAGGAACTATCGTCCCATCAGAAATCCAGATATAATTCTTAGGCAGTATCACCTGAACATGAGATGGTTGATCTCCAGGGAGATCGAGGTTAGGAGAGTAGACACAGAGGACAACAGCGCGGATCCACTCACAAAGGCCTTTTTCCCAGTAGAGACTTTTATGGGATGGTTGAGTATGAGATACTTCAACCACAGCTAATTGTTGGGTATGCGATACCACAACAGATGGCCCTAGTGTAAGTGGGAGATTGTTAGTTATATGTATGCCCTAGAGGCCATTACTGTAAATATGATGTATATTTTATTGGATGCTTAGACATATATAGGGAGGACTTTCTCGCTCGACATGATAGTATGCTATCTGGTTGTACTTTATCTTAACATGTACTCTGATTGTCTCTATGTTACATGTTGATAAAGCCCTTAGGATATGTACTCGACTACTATGACTATGATGAGATCATACTAGTGGGGCCACGGTAGTCGGCGGGTACATCCTATAACTGTTCCTAGTCTAGGGTGTATCGAGATAGGGTATCGATACAGCAGAATAGACTAGCGTATACGCGTCTTGACCCATATGATGGGCGATGGATGATCCCATATCCATCGGTGTTTGACATCAAGGATGGTGTACGGGTGCTCAGTAGAGACTGGGTACACTCGACGGACTCGTCGAGAACTCCCAGATGGTATTATACCTCACGTCAGATGGCAGTTCTCCTGTAACACTGGTACAGAGTAGTCTGTTGACCCGAGATCGTCATAGAGTCTTGTGTGATTCCCACTGTGCTTTGATTTCCATCATACTACGTCCAAGAGGGCGTGCAAAAAGGTGGCTTTTGGGTACAGTCCCGAATCACATGGAGGCAATGAGCGATAGGAGGGGATTCGTCTCTCCCGGTATAGGGAGTTGATGCTGTGCTGTGTTCGATTGGCTATAACTGGAAATCCCTGGCCAGGGTTGCTGAGATTTACTGGTAAGTGTTATCATTAGTTTCTCGAACTGTTATAGACCTCATATCGACATGACTTATGAAGCTACTGGGGTCTGACGTTTACCACCCCTAGGCGAGATATACGACATATCAGACGACGAGACAAGACTGTACGGGAGTGTTACTAATTAGATTCGCAGGAGAATGTGCAGGCTTGCTTGTTGATCTTTTGATCGCTCAATACGTGGGTGGCTGTTACGTTTAGCTGACCGCTTCCAGCTTGTGGGTGTTTGATATGATCATTGCCTGCTGCCGGCGTATTGACGATTCTTTAGAGTCCTACAAAGATGTTTCTTGACTCAGGAAAAACGGAGTAGGAGCACATATGTGATATGTGCAGGACCGAGAACAATACGTGTATGTTATACCATATTAGATTCTCGCGATATGAGATATCGGCCGGGTATATGTGATATAGCCGGGTCATCGGATCAAGTGTTGATTGGATGAGCTGATACGGATTATATTAGTCGGTTATTTATGAAATAGCCGGATTATCGGATCAAGAGTTTATTCGATAATTTAATGTACAATTATATATTTGATATATTAAATTACATTTACTAATATAAGCTCACTAAAAGATTCTTTTTCTCACTCAGGTAATACATTGATATATATGCGATATATGTTAATTGTATTATTTTATTTTATTTTGTTACAATAAATATTATATATGTGATATATAATATTGTAACATGATATGGTTATTAATGCAACATGATTAGTGGAGATTAAACATGGTTAGGGTTTGATTTGGGTTAAGCTTTTCTAGAAGTTTCTAGAAGCTTTCCTTTTGTTTCTTGCAAAGATATTATGATATTTTGCAAGATATTTCCTTAACCCAACCCAACCCTTTAACCTTGGTTAAAACTCTACAAAGGTTACATTGACCATGGTTGCATTTCTAACCTCATCCTTGACTTTCATTATTCATCACAAAAGGATTATTCATTGTTCATCTTTTTCTTCCATCTTGCAAAGCTTTCTTACTTTGATTTTTGTGATGAAAGTGAGTGAGAATAAGAAAACAAATGAGAGAAAAAATCCTACTTCATCATCCTCATCTACCTTTGCCATTTAGATGAGGGTGTTCACTTCATTTTGTTAGTGAGAGCTTGTGTTAATGAAACTTCAAGGTAGATCATCTTTGTTATCGAAGATCGGAAGCAAGCTTGCATCTTTCTTTTCGTGGAGCCTCTCTAGAGTCTGGATGCACGATGATCGCAGTGAAGGGACCTCAACACGGAGCTTTAGAAGTGAAGGACAGGATCTATAAAGGTTGTAATCCCTCTCACTTAGTGTTAAAGTGTTTAACATGCTTTTTTCGCCTAATCTCTGGTATAAAGATCATGGTTAGGGTTGTTCGGAACGGCTAAATTTTAAATCGGGCATGGTTGTTGCCTCGTAGACCCTTGTGCGTGTATCTAGCAACCCTACATTCTCCTCCTCGATCAGATCGAAGGATCTTAATACTTTTACCCGTTTGGTTCTCAACTTCGTTCTTATATTCTCTGAATTTCTCAAAGGCTTCAGACTTGTGTTTCATCAGGAACACATGTTCGTATCTTAAGAGATCGTCAGTAAATGTAATGAAATACGAAGAACCATTCCTAGCATGTGTAGACATGGGACCACATACATCACTATGTATCAGTCCCAAGAGTTCCGTTACTCTTTCTCCGTGTCCACTAAACTGAGTTTTGGTCAATTTGCCTTTGAGACATGACTGGCAAGTGTCATAAGATGAAAATTCGAATGGATTCAAATATCCATCCTTATGCAACTTATCTAGTCGTGTCGCATTTCTATGACATAGTCTACAATGCCACAAGAAGGATTCGTTCATTTTTGAACTCTTCCTCTTGTGTGTGTTTTGTACATTAAGTACTGTAGTTTGACTAAGAACGTATATGCCATTATTTAACGAGCCTGATCCAATCAACTTTTGATTCAGGAAGATGTTCATAATATTATCCTGTACCACAAAATTAAATCCTTCTTTACTCAATAAAGAAACTGATATAATATTGCATATCAGGGTCGGAATGTAATAGCATTCGTTCAGAATCAATGTATTACCTTTTGGAAACACAAGGTGATATTCGCCAATAGCCTTGGCTGCAACATTTGCACCATTCCCTACTCTTATGGAATGATCACCCTTTCCCAGTTCTCTATCTTTCCACAGCCAATGTAACATATTACATATGTGGGATCCCGATCTGGTATCTAATACCCAGGACGTAGAGTGATCTGAGAAACAGTTCTCGATAACTAACACACCCGAAGATGATGCATCATCATGCTTATTCTTCATTTGGGCGGCATGAGAATCCGGATATAACCCTATTTCCTGTTCTGTCTTATAACAATTATAAGAAAAAATGGAACCAACGTTCCCCTGCTCAGTATAATAAGCGGGTTCGGTCAATACATCCATATAATTATCTTGATTAAGGCCTGATATGGTTGCTACCTGGAGATAGAGAGAAGAAAACACTTTAGCATACGCTTTTGCAAGATTAGATTGGTTATTATCTTATCTAATCAGGATGGCTCCCACTGTTTTCATCAAATCTTTCTTCAAACCCTAAAAGGTAAGACCAGTTGGGATTAATTACACATTACAAGTTCGCCAATCTTTCGGTCAGGCCAGTGTTAGTACTTTGAGGGAGGTTCCCCATGCTTACGCACGGACCTAATCAAAATAAATCTCGTTTTCCCAGAGGCATAACCCCGTTAACACCTTTCTAGACACCTACTTGATTGGCTAATTGTCATGTGTAAAACTCTCCCAGTAGTAACTCTTACTCGCAGTGGGTGTCGGGATCCAACTATCTCAAAGAAGGTATGCAGTCTCTTTGCAAATTTCAACTCTTGAAATTCCCGATAATGCTTTTACCCCTAACGTGCTATGACCTTGACGAAAGCCAATAAACCATAGTCCGCTGGTCATGTTCAACCCATACATTTCTTGATTTAATTAAACCCACCCGCACGACCCTTGACGAAATCCAACAAAGCCGTATGACTACCCTAATCCAATCTCATCTTATGTTGCAGATAAGCACTAGTTAGCTACCGCACACTACGCCTTGATGAAACCCAACAAACGAAGCACGAATACTAAGTAGGACTTATCTGAAATGACAGAGGGTTACGCAGGTTTTTCAGAAAACCATGAGCGTAAAGAACTTGATATCGTTGTAGAAAGAAGTGATTTTGAAAAGTAGTGTTTTTTAGGCTTTTGCTAGTTTCTCTAAAGAGGTCACTGCCTGTGAAGGGATCTCGGCTCTTTCCTTATCGAATAAGGTGCAGGATATTTCATAAATACTTCTATGCAAAGCAATAACTATAGAAGCAATCAAAAACAAAACCGAGTGAGTTGTAGCATCTGCTAGTTTCGCTAAAGAGATCACTCCCGGTGAAGGGATCTCTGCTCTTTCCATATTGAATAAGGTGCTGGATATTCTACAAGCAATACCGCTATGCAAAGTAAGAACTAGAGCTACCCTTTTAAAAATTTGATTCTACAACATCTTTTAGGTTTCTTTTCTTTCATTAATCTCATTAATGAATCCCATCAAATATGCTTCCTAAGCATCACAGAAGAAACAAAAATACAACATACGCTTATGCCATCCGCATTTGCCACAGTGTCCCGTTATGCACTGTTAGGTTACTTAACTAACGGCATAGCGGGACGGGATTAGCGCGGGTGCAAAACATAAGCAACGTATACTATATATCTCATATATAATAATAAAGCATTCGTCTCAGGCAGTAAAATGATCTCATCACAGAACAGTGCAGCAGAAGATAACATAAGAAATATTGGATATACTAGGAGGTCCATGTTTTATTTTAAGCCTGTATAAAACACGGATTCCACGGTCGCGATGAACAGCCAAACCCACATCCCTAGACCCCTACGAGAGTGGCAAGCAACCCTACCAATTCTAGGGTTAGGAGACCCGGTCTCAACTCCTCGAGATGACCTCCCGCTGTACTCTAGAACCCGGTTACTTGTGCTCCCCACCGGGTCTATCCTAATGCGGAAAAGTATATAGTATACATTGGTGACATCATCCTCAACCTGAAAGTGCTCCAATAAAAGAATATTGCATACAATGAATTTTACATGAATGAAAATAGAAAGCCTCATCTCACATTAAACCCCTTGCTATTCAAAACATGACGATCCAATATAACATATCACATGAACACATAACATCTCATATCATCAACGTAAGTAAATATGCGTATCCTAATTGTCGTTGATGTATAGCAACGAAATCGGAGTTACACCACATATTACACTTACGGTCGCAGAAAAGAAAATGTACAACTACAACAATTGGAATCGTAACTGCCCTTATACAGCATAAACCCGGGATATCACATATCCAAGATTTCATGCCTAACAATGCAAAGCTCACATTTAGGTCTCACCCATGAAAACACCTTTTCAAAAAAGTCGGATAATTTAACAATATTTCCGATTACACCCGAGACCGAAATGTTAGATTTACATGCAACAAACAAATTTGTAGATTTCAATTATTGTATCACATTATAGAAATCTAGACGATGTTAAACTATTCGATCGAAACAACGAATTCCCAAAATTCCCAGAATGCTCAACACTTGAGCACTATTAAAAATTCTCAAAGATATGCCACAGCACCTACGGACCTCAGCTGAAGGGCCCGACCTAAGCCTCTCAAGTGGCGCCGCGGATCCGACGCCAAAACCATGTTTTGGCCGCGGATCCGCGGTCACTTGAACGAGTTAGGGTTTTGTTCTTCAGGTGTATCCATACAATTCCCTGCATGATTTTCTGAATATTTTTAACATTAAAAAATCAAAATTTTTGAAAAATTTCCATAGAGGGGGTCGAAAATGGTGTTTCGAGGTTCGATCAGACTTTTAACTTCGCCTACGCAACGCCTAATGCTGTAGCTAGGCTCTGATACCACTGTAAGGTTATTAGGCACTAGAACAAGGTACTACAAGGCATCAACCATGCCAAAATTAAATTTTTCAAGTGCCAAACAACCTAAGCGAGGATCTTTGCTAGAGAATTAGGGTTAACAACGAACAAGTAAACTACTTTACTTCTAAGAGTTAGGGATTACAACGTTTTTAGTCCGTTCCATCGCTTCATATGCTCCGAGTTGAGGTCCCTTCGCTGCGATCATCAAGTTCTCATACTCTTGAGAGGCTCCATGAAGTGAATGATGTATGCTTGCTAGTAATCTTCACAATCAAAGATGATCTACCTTGAGAAATCTCAAACCCAAGTTGTTACTTCACTAATAAGGTATTAGTGAAGCTAACAAACTAATCTATATGGCTAGTATAGAAGAGGATGATGAAGTAGTAATTTTTCTCTCTTTAGTTTTCTTTTTCTCACAAAACAATCATCACAAAATAAAGCTAGAAAGCTTTTGGAGAGAGGAAGAAGAAGATCAAGTTGTGATGAATGAAAATGAATTATTGTTGAGGTTAGAAATGCAACCAAGGGTTAAGCATGTCATGCTTAACCTTTGTAGAGAGTTGACCATGGGTTAGGGTTAGGATTGGGTTAACAAAATATCTTAGAAATATCCAAAAGGGTGGACTTAGTCAAAGCTTCATGAAGCTTCATCAAAGTTCATCCATAATTGAATTATCCAAAATAAAAAGTAAACCCTAATCTTAACCCTAATCATGGTTTCATCTTATAAACCCTAGTTGCATTTGTAACCTAACATGTTACAATATTATATATCACATATATAATATATAATGTAACAAAAGAAAATAATACAATTAACATATATCACATATATATCAATGTATCATCAAGTGAGAAAAAGAATCATTTAAGTGAGCTTATATTAGTAAATATATTGTAATATATCACATATATAATTATACATTAAATTATTAAATCAACACTTGATTTAATAACCCGGCAATATTACATATAACAGACTAATATAATATGTACCGTTTTATCGAATCAACACTTGATCCGATAACCCGGCTATATCTCATATACCCGGCCGATATCACATATCGTGACAATCGAATACGGTACCACATACACGTATTATTCTCGGTACCGCACATATCACATATGTGCTCCTACTCCGTTTTGCCTAATCCAGGAAACCTCTATGTAGGACTCTAAAGAATCGTCAATACGTCGGCAGTAGGTGATGGTCATATCTGTCACGACCCGATATATTAGCTCGTGACCGGCACTTAAATCACGCCACGTCTAAAGGCGTCACGTAATTCAAGCAAGCCGAAACTCAGAAATCTAAACCTTTTTAAGAAAAATCAAGGAGGTGAAGTTTTGAAATAAGGGTATAATGAAATCAAGTTTTATTAAATGCATAGAAAATGAAAACGAATAATGCAAGTGAAATTTACTAATTTGAAAACATGTTTCGACTTTTAGAAATTTAGGCAGCACCTCCTTTGTATTTTGTGATCCAAAACCACAATACATAATGATAATAAAGGCATCCCCAAGCGTGAGCTAGCTCTTCGCCAAACGGCGGATCAAAAACACGCAAGACAGAAACTATAAGTATACGATGCACAACGGCGAAGATCAACACCAAAAATAATGAATAAAGCGAGAAATCAACCCAAAAGGCGAACATAAAACCCATCGCTCAAGTCTTGCAACTAAGAGTCTCACTAAGTCTTATTACTTCTACAGTTACTAGTTTTGACTAATGGAGTTGACTGGATACAATATGAAATATAAATACAAGAGTGGGAACGATACAAATGTCCCACCTACCAACGCAATCATCCGAAAGCAACTGTGTTCCATCGTTGCCACTACGGATCCATGCAGTCAACCTGCAAGATTTGTGGCACAAAGGGGGTGAGTTGCCAACCCGTGAGTAGAAAAATATCAACAAGTAGAAATCGAATAAAACAACGATTTCCTAGGTCAACTATAACATAAAGGTATTACTTTGATATCTAGGGTGACCGTATTTGTATATGTGCCAACAATGTAATCAACGCCTATGAGCATGCGGATAACATCCAACAGTAATAACAAATGCCAGTATGCTTGTTGATCTCGTCCACGTGTCAACCGATGACACAAAAATATCATTCATGTAAATATCATAAAAGCATATGCATGAAAATATGTGGATATAAAACAAATTGCGTCCCTCGCGACACATCAAAATCATAGAACCTGAGTGTCCAGCATCGACACTCGAAACATCATGAAACCCGTGTCTAGTATCGACACGTAAATCCTCATATCTCTCGGGCTCCGTCTGTCCGGATCGGCCCATATCATCTCACGACTCCGGTCTGTATCCTCCGGATAACCGCCAGGTCCAACCAATCACTGGTAGGTACTAGCCACCCTGCCAGGATATTCGTCAACTCCACGAAAAACATTTCTAGCCCCCGGGAACCATACCGGGTCCACCATGAACCAGCAAACGGATCATCCGCCTCCTCGAATCGGGTTTCACATATCACATGTCTCAGAACCGAGAAAACGCATGGTGGATGCACTGAAATATCATATCAATAGAAATCGGGTTTTTAAAACAATAGATACTTTCTTTTTAAAATGACCACGGTTCTCAAATTCAGAAATCTCATGAAAACAGCATATCTAAATGCGTATAATCGTAAAGCATGATGTATGTGACATATAACAGAAATGTAAGCATATCCGTATATCATGCAACATGGAACAATGATGTGACAATATCAGTATATCATGCGACGTATCGTAATGATGTGAACATAGCAAGTAATTCATGCGAGGAGTCATATCATGATGCAACAATCCTACTGTGTAGTGACATGTCAATTATCGATGATGATGTGTGTGAGCCGGCCAATCAGAGTAAGTGTAACATACACATCATCGATAATGGTGTAGGTGTACTAGTATAGGTATATGTAATGCATTGAGAGTGACATGAGCGTATCATAAACTAAATCGTCTGCAAATGCTGACATGTATACGTATCTAACATGACCGAGTTAGTGAATATATCAATCGGCATCCAGCCTCACAACAACACGTACGGTATAATCCATCGTACGACATCCTCTAGTCAATGGTATGGATCAAACCTCAAGTCAAACTCATCACGTACGGAAAACCATCGTACGGCGGCATTAAACCAATGGGGATCCCATCAACCTATAATACAACGAGGGTATGGACCTAAGGTCTCGCACGGCAATCACTCACGATTCACAACATACATAAATATATCTATATACCTATGTCCCAGGTCACATCCACAACAATCTCAAGGACAGGCAAGGTATCAAATCATCTCAATCGACTCGCATCCGTATACCAACATATCATCAAATCATTATATCATGTCATATATTCTTTTCATCGGATTTATATCCCACATCAAGTCAATTTTACATAAACAATCTACCCTTACTATAAGCATATGTCTCTAATCTAACATACACACCCGAACTATACATTCAGTTTTTAAAAGATGCGAATCGTAGCTTTGAAAGTAGGGGCTACGGTGGTTTTTAAGAAACGATATCATTTGAAAATCTATAACATCCCTCAAGGTATCTATTTAAAAGATGCATACGATTCTTCTGCTTGGAAATAGGTATGGTTCGGATGACACATTTACGTCGGCTATCTAGTCTTATAGTACCCTAAACGGAAATATCGTCAAACATCATCCTCAAATCCCGTCATCACATATTAGTCGTATCATATCTGTCACGACCCAAAGTTTGGCCCGTAACCGGCACTTAACCACGTAACGTCTACAGACGTGATGCGACTAAGTAAGCCGAAAACCCAGAAATCAAACCAGTAAAAGTATAGAGTGTTTTAAGCTTTTGATAGAACCAATTACTAAGATGTTAAGAAACCCTAAGTAGACAATCACCAAAATAACAATATACGACGCCGTAGCGAAGAAAATGAGCAACAAGTGGGAATCATCACAGATAGAATAACTGCATAAGTAGAGTCGGCTCACAACGAGCTCGACACCAGAATACAAAATAATATACATCGTCCTCACAACCGGTCTCTAAGTCAATGCATAAGTGGTAGATGGAGAGTACTAGATACAACAATGTACATAACTGAAAGATAACCAGATACCGTACAAAACCCACCTATCAGCAAAAGAGCTAGTACACCAACTTTAGGGGTATCTGTGTCAAAAGATGCAAGAACACAGCCTGCCGCGACTACTCCGATGGGCAACCTGCAATACTGTGGCACAACGGGGGTGAGTTGCCAACTCGTGAATAGAAGATAACATATAATGGTAATCGCGAGTATGCACGTGCAACGATACTCTAACCTATGTCAACAGATAACATCTATATGATGAACTGGATGCTCAAATCATGCAACAAGTGCGATCTAATAACATCTCCAAGTGATGAACAAGATATGCGATGATCAGGTATAGCAATGCAATCTAACAACCCTATATAGAATGAACAGGGTATGCAATAATCAGGTATAGCAATGCAATCTAACAACCCTATATAGAATGAACAGGGTATGCAATGATCAGGTATAGCAATGCAATCTAACAACCCTATATAGAATGAACAGGGTATGCAATGATCAGGTATAGCAATGCAATCTAACAACCCTATATAGAATGAACAGGGTATGCAATGATCAGGTATAGCAATGCAATCTAACAACCTTATATAGAATGAACAGGGTATGCAATGATCAGGTATAGCAATGCAATCTAACAACCCTATATAGAATGAACTGTAAGTCCACGTTGCCCACCCCGGTACTTGCGGGGAGGCGGAAAACGGAATAAAAATCGAATTTTTATGAGCTTAGGGAACATGGACAAGACTATGAAGGATCTTTGCTAAACAAAAACAAGCTAAAGCTAACTAGAAACTAGCTAAGTGCTAGAAAGGTTATATATTGGGCTTTATGTCCTTTTCTCCTTGCTCCTTGGAGTGGTGGAAGGAGGTCACCTTAGTCGTCTTCTCACGTCGAAGAAAGATCCATCTGAAAGCCTCGACCTTTGGCTTCAACTCCAAGCTAGAAGTAACTAGGGTGCAAGAAGTGCTAATCCTTGAACCCTAGATGAGAGTAGAGATTATCAAGAGAGGGTTTTTCTCAAGCTCAAGTGTTTCTCAACACATGAGAGGGAAGAGCTTGAGGGAGAGAAAGAACAAGAGAGAGAAAATAAAATGATAGAATGAGAGAATAATAACCATTCACACATATATGTGTGAATTATTGTAATTTGATAATTAGCTAGATAATTGTTATGGTTAATCAAGACATGACCATTATCATTTCATTTTTAATGCAATTTGCAAGGATCAAAGAGCATCTTCCAAATGAAATGATGATGGTCAAAGTGTCAACCAAGGTCAACAAGTCAAGAAGGTCAAATGGTCAACAAGCATAACCATGCACAATTATTAAACTAATATCAATTAACAATAATACACACATAAGCATTAGGGTTAATAAAATGACAATAGTCATTAACCCTAATCAAAGTCCTCTCCCTATGTCTCAAGCAACTGTGCATAAGCACCCGTATTCATGATCTGAGGAACACGAATACAATGAGAAAAACCAATCCCAAATCATATACTAGGATCCGGCTTAAACCAAAGCCCGCTAGTATAAGCTGTCCGGACAGCAAACGTGCACAAGTGCGCGGATGTGAACGAACCCTGTCGCAAAACCATGCGACCTCTACTCATTTTGCCTAAAGGCGAATAGCTCTCTGTGTGGGACTCTAAAGACTCGACACTACGCTGGCAGTGGGTTTAACCACAGACCGCAAGCGGCACTAGCTGTACGTAACGGTCCCCAGGTAGATGCCGATAAGAAGACTGACGAGGTGAACCCCATCTGAACTCCTACTGAGCCTGTATGTAACAATCTCCATACAGTCCGGTCTGTTCGTCTGATACATCGCATGGCGGGCCTAGGGGGGCAGTGAACGTCAGTCCCCTAATAGCAGTACAAGCCGTGTCGGAGTGTAGCCCAGAACACCCTGAGATAACACTGGAAACCTACCAGTATATCTCGCTTGCCCTGGCCAGGGACTACTCGTGTAATGGCTTTCCTGGACACAGCGCGATGTCAACCCCCAATACCGGGAGAGACGAATCCTGTCTAACCGTCACTGCCTCCAAGTGCTCCGGGACTGCACCCAAAAACTACCTGTTTGCACGACTCCTTTGAGCCGTGGTAGGGTAGCAATCAAAGTGCAGTGGGAACACACTCGAGGCGAAGTGACAGTATCAAGTCAGCGGACTAAGCTGTACTCATGTCACCTGGGAACTGATAACTGACGATAGGTATAATACCAACCAACAGTTCCCGATGAGTCCTGTCCAGTGTACTCGTAACCTAACGAGCACCCGCATACTATCTCAAGTACGACGTACTGACAGCTGTGGGACAGACCGTCTCCCACCGCTGGGATTAGAAGTGCATACGCTAGTCTACTCCGGAGTATCGATGCCCTGTCTCGATAGTCCAACAACTAGGGACCTGTATAAGGATGTGCTTATAGATGACCCAGCTCCCACGAGTGTGAGAACCATCACAACGCTGGTAATCAAGCAAAGATCCTAAGGGCTCTACTAATATGTATATCAGCGATATGCTAAAAGAAACACATACACATATTAAAGCAGAGACAAACCAAGTAGCATACTACCATTTCGAGCAAGATTGTATATACAACTGTGAATATCCCAAGCTTCCATCAAGTAATATACAAACTAGTATGATACAGTAATGGCCTCTAGGGCATATACACTAACAATCTCCCACTTGCACTAAGGCCATGTACTGGCGTATCGAAGACCTATCATCTCGATCAGCCGCTCGAACTGAGTCTGGGGCAAGGCCATGCTGAATGGATCTGCTGTGTTATCTTCTGAAGCAACCCTCCGAACCTCGATCTCCTGGCGATCCACGATCTCCCTGATAAGGTGATACCGCCTCAAGATGTGTCTGGATTTCTGATGGGACCTGGGTTCCTTCGCTAAAGCTATAGCCCCGTTGTTGTCGCAATACAGAGGTATTGGGTCAACAATGGACGGAATCACCTGAAGTTCTCTCAAGAACTTCCTCATCCAGACAGCTTCTTTTGCGGCATCAGATGCAGCGATGTATTCCGCTTCCATAGTCGAGTCAGCAACGGTTTCCTGTTTGGAGCTCTTCCAACACACCGCCCCTCCATTGAGGGTAAAGACAAAACCCGACATGGACATGGAATCATCCTTGTCACTCTGGAAGCTGGAGTCAGCCAAGGCCTCAATCTGCAGGTCTTTTCCGCCAAACACCAAGAACATCTCCTTAGTCCTTCTCAGGTACTTGAGAATGTTCTTTACTGCTGTCCAATGTTTCTCCCCAGGGTATGACTGATACCTGCTTACCACACTCAGTGCATAAGCCACATCCGGTCTAGTACACAACATCGCATATATTATAGAGCCTACCGCAGAAGCATAGGGTATAATAGACATGCGATCCCTCTCCAAATCAGTCTTGGGAGACATCTCTTTAGAGAGGGTGATCCCATGACAAGCCGGTAGATTACCGCGCTTGGAATCTTCCATACTGAATCTCTTCAGTATGGTGTCGATGTACCTGGACTGCGAAAGTCCTAATATCCTCTTGGATCTGTCACGGTAGATCCGGATACCCAGATTGTATGAGGCATCACCCAGGTCTTTCATGGAGAACCTGTGTGACAAGAACCCCTTGACAGATTGTAGCATAGGAATATCATTTCCTATTAAGAGAATGTCATCCACGTATAAAACGAGGATTACTACAGTTCTCGCTACAAATCTACAATAGATGCATGGTTCATCTGGATTTTTGATAAAGCCAAATTCCTTGACCGTCTCATCAAAACAGATGTTCCAACTCCGCGATGCCTGCTTTAGTCCATAAATGGACTTAAGCAACTTGCACACCTTTCCGTTGCTCCCACTCTGAATGAAACCCTCTGGCTGATCCATACAGACACACTCCTCTAAATGTCCATTTAGAAAAGCTGTCTTTACGTTCATCTGCCAAATCTCAAAATCGTGGAAGGCAGCAATGGCAAGAAGGATCCGAATGGATTTCAGCATAGCTACTGGAGAAAATGTTTCGTCATAGTCCAAACCAGGTCGTTGACGAAAACCCTTTGCTACCAGTCTAGCTTTATAGGTCTCAACTGGTCCATCTACACCAATCTTCCATTTGAAGATCCACTTGCATCCTACGGGTTTCACCCCATCTGGAGCAATGTCCAACGTCCATACTTTGTTGGTGTACATGGACTCCATTTCGGTCCGCATTGCATCCAGCCATTTTACCGAGTCGATGCTCTGAATGGCTTGCTGGAAGGTAGTAGGCTCATCAAAGCCTATGATGCAATCCTCTCTATCCCCGTCAATGAGAAAACCGTAGTATCTCTCGGGCGGATGAGACTGCCTACTACTCCTGCGGAGTGGCGTGGGAATGTCTTGATCTTTCGAACCCTCTGGTTCTACTAAGCTTTTAGTAATAGCTTGTGGTTCTGGAATTTCTTCCAGTTCTATTGCGCTCCCACTTATTTCTTTTTCTAAGAACTGATGTTCCAGAAAATGGGCATTACGAGAAACAAGGACTTTTTGTTCCTCTGCGTAATAGAAAAGATACCCCCTGGAGTTCTTTGGGTATCCCACAAACTTGCACAGTACTGAGCGTGCCTCGAGCTTGTCCGTATGCTGCTTTTTGACATAAGCTGGACATCCCCAAATCTTCAGGTATTGAAGATAGGGTTTCTTCCCACTCCATAACTCATATGGTGTGGTAGGCACAGTCATAGTTGGAACTCGGTTCAAAAGGTATGCAGCTGATTCTAGCGCAAATCCCCAGAACGATCGCGGTAACTCAGCGTTACTCATCATGGACCGTACCATATCCAATAGGGTTCTGTTCCGTCTCTCCGATACACCGTTATGTTGCGGAGTGTATGAAGGAGTAAGCTGAGAGAGAATTCCATTCTCTTTTAAGTAACCCAGGAACTCGGCACTCAAGTATTCACCACCTCGATCAGATCACAGTGCCTTGATACTTTTGCCTGTTTGTTTTTCTACTTCATTCTTATATTCCTGGAACTTATCAAAAGCTTCGGATTTATGCTTCATTAAGAAGACATGTCTGAACCTTGAGAAATCATCCGTAAAAGTAATGAAGTAAGAGTAACCGCTTCGCGCATGTGTAGACATTAGACCGCACACGTCACTGTGTACGAGTCCCAAGAGCTCGCTCGCTCTTACTCCGTGTCCAGTGAACAGAGTCTTTGTCATCTTTCCCTTGAGACAGGATTGACAAGTTGCATACGATTGATATTCGAACGAATCCAAATATCCTTCTGCATGTAACTTAGTCAACCTTCTCTCATTGATGTGACCCAGTCTACAATGCCATAAGAAAGTTTTATCGATTTCTGGAGACTTTCTTTTGTGTGTATTCTGGACATTGAAAATTTGTGGCTGGTTTAATACGTATATACCGTTGTTCAATGTACCTGACCCAATCAAAACTTGATTAAGGTGAATGTTCACTACATTACTTACAAATGCAAATTCATAACCTTCTTTAGATAATAAAGATACAGAAATGATATTACAGGTTGCATTTGGTACATAATAACAACTACGCAAAACCAAAAAGTGTCCATCCGACAATCCCAGGTGATAGTCCCCCATGGCCTCGCATCCATGCTAGCACCGTTTGCAACTCTGAGGGTCATGTCACCTGCTTTCAAAACTCTACGCTTTCTCAACGCCTGCAAAGAATTACAGATATGAGATCCTGATCTGGTATCCAATACCCAGGATGTAGAGTTTATTGATAGACAATTTTCAATAACATACACACCTGAAGCTGAAGCTGCAACTCGCTTCAAATCCTGTGTTCTGGCTTTCCAAGCCTTGCAATCCTGTTTCCAATGACCACTTTTGTGACAATAGAAGCATTCATCCTTCCCCACCAGCTTTCCCGCTATCTTTGTTGCTTTTCTTTTTCCCTTCGTATCCACTTTACCGACACCGCCTCTTGGTTTGGCGGGGGCTTTTGTCTTCTTGCCCTTGGCTTTCGCCCTGGACCTAGAAGAGGAAGATCCTCCTACAAACAAGGTGGATGTCTCCCTACCCTTCTGTAGGGTGCCCTCAGCACTCCTCAACATGTTCAGAAGCTCGGAAAGGTCAACCTCCTTTCCTTGCATGTTGAAGTTAAGAATAAACTGGGCGTAAGTGGAAGGAAGGGACTGGAGAATCAAATCAGTATAGAGTTCATTCTCCAACATGGTCCCAAGGTCCGCGAGCTCCTCAATGTAGCCAATCATCTTAAGCACATGTTCCGCTACCGATGATCCAACGGCCAACCTTGCCGAAAATAACTTCTTCGACACTTCGTGTCTTGCGATACGAGACTGCTCTCCATACAGTTCTTTTGTATGAAGAAATATGGACTCTAGGTCCATATTCTCGTGCCTCCTCTGATGTTCGTTGTCCATCGAGGCTAGTACGAGACATCTGGCCTTCGCGCAATCTATTTCCCAGGTCTTGTAGATTTCCCTATCTACGACACTGGTTTTAGGACCAGGGACAGGGGGAGCTTTGGTGGTAAGGACATACCCCAACTTGTCGTAAGTGATTGCCATCTTGACATTCCTGAGCCAATCTTTGTAGTTTGGCCCTGTCAATATATTTTTATCTAGTAATAACTTAAGTCCGGTCGTGTTGAATGGTCGCTGCAATTAGGAGAGAGAAAAGAAACACTTTAGCATGATGCTCTTGCAAGTTTAGAGTCGTTTTTAGTTTGTATAAACTGGATGGCTCCCACTGTCTCTCGAATCCCTTCTCAAACCGTAAAGAAAGGATTAGTCAGGATCAATCTTACCGTACAATACTTGCTTAACCGTTCAGCCAGGCCAGTGTCGGTACTTCGAGGGAGGTTTTCCAACGCTTTCGCGAAGTTCCTTAATTAAGTAACCTCTTTTCCCTGTGGGCGTAGCCCCGCTAACACCTTTCTAGACACCTACTAAGTTTATAGCATTGATCGTTAAGTGAGAGTTTTCCCGAGGAGTAGCATATACTCACAGTAGGATCGGGATCCAAATATCATCGCGTGATAAAACCGGAGGAATCCTACCAGAATCATCACACTCCAAATGGTATGCAGCGCTAGCAAGTTTCAGTACTTATGAAACTCCCGATGTGGATTTTTGCCCCATGCTCTTATGACCTTGGCGTGAGGTCAAAATGTCATAAGTCACATGTCATGTTCTTCCCATCATTATCCTGGTTAATTTTAACCCACCCGTACCTACCCTTGACGTAGGCCAAAATGGCAGTACGACTGTCTCAAACCAACGCATTCTATCTATGCAACAGATAAATACCCGGCAGCTACCAATCACTATGCCTTGGCGTGAGGTCAAAATACATAGCTTGAATACTACCGAATATTTAACTGAAATGATGGAGGGCTACGGATAGTTTTGGCGAAACCGTGAACGTAGTGAACTTGATATAATCGATGGAACGAGATAGCTTTTAAAAGGAGTGGTTCAAGCTCCGCGTTTTAAAAGTTTAGTTTTGAAAAGAACCGAGTGGTTTTCAAAGTGTTCCAATCAACTAGTACTTGGTTTATTTTCTTGCATTAGTTCTTTTAATGCGTCCCATCATTTAATCCTACCATTGCAGAAAACAACCAAAATATGACGTACGCTTATGCCATTCGCATTCGCCACGGGGCCCCGTCATCACCCGTTAGGTTTCTTAACTAACGACAAAGCGGGGGCTGGGCTAGCGCGGCTGTAAAACATAAGCAACGCCTAAATAGCTATCATATATAAATATATAGAAATGATAGACATTACAGATCATAGATGAATACATTGGATATACTAGGAATCCGCAATCCGTTCGAGCCTGCAACGAAAAGCGGATTACACGGTCGCGGTGAATAGCCAATACCCCACCCAAGACCCCTACGGGTGCGGCAAACTACCCGCCAAGTACCCGAAGCGAAGCAACCTCCCTCACCACCGTGAGTAGGCTACTCGGCACTTCGAGATACCCGGTAGTTTGTGCACCCCCTCCATGGGTCTATCCTAGGAGCAAAAACAGTAAAAAGAATTATACAATGACGGCTACAACCCCGACCCGGTTGTGCGGCCAAACAAATAATAATATTACATCAATTTACATATTACAATGAATGAAAAAAAAGCAACACTCATCTCACATCTACCCCGGCTATTCATCCGCGACAATCCAACCCATTCATATACACATACCATCATCAATCACAGATCAATGATATGTATAACCCCGACTAATCGACATATAGCGATTAGCCGACGTTCAATACATATAAACATCCCAGATATAACCTTTTAGTCAAAGTGTATTGAAGTTCGGAAAAAATACGGATTTATAGGCCCCCAAAAACAAATTTCTATTCTGGAAAATCTGGGCACATATAAACCTTCTTAAAAATCCTAAAACCAAGCCAGAAATACACTGCACCAAACTCGACCCAGTGAAGAGCCAAGACGGTCGCGGTTGAGCGGCAATAGCTTGCTATTGCCGCGGATATGCAGCTCTTTGGTCGAATCACTGAATCGTTTTTGGTGGCTTTCTTCACAAAACCCTGAGATGATTTTTGGAGTATAACAAATTTTATTTTGAACAGAAAAAAATTTAACAGAAACTTAGGGTTTTGAAAACATGTTTTTTCGATTTTTCGGATTCGAACTTCGATACACTCTACTACCTAGCTAGTTTATGTTTAGTTAGTCTCTGATACCACTGTAAGTCCACGTTGCCCACCCCGGTACGTGCAGGGAGGCGGAAAACGGAATAAAAATCGAATTTTTATGAGCTTAGGCAACATGGACTAGACTATGAAGGATCTTTGCTAAACAAAAATAAGCTAAAGCTAACTAGAAACTGTAAGTCCATATTGCGACCCCCGGTTCTTACGGGGAGGCGGAAACGGTATAAAAAACAAATTTTTATCGCAAGAGGCAACATGGACTAAACAAGGTCGGGATCGTGTCTAAACTAAACTAGCAAATACACTAAAAGGAGTTAGCTACTATGGAAGATGGTTATACCTAAACTTGAACTCCTTCTTCTTTAAACCTTGTAGAGGTTGATGGTTCTCTTTTCGTCGCCTTCTTCCGTCGAAGATGGATCCACCTCGAAGGTTCGACCTTTGGGCTCTTCCTCGATCTTTGAGTGAACTAGGGTTTCCGGCTTGCTAAACCTTGAACCTAGAATGAGTAGAGAGTGACTAGGGGTTGCTTTTCTTTTAAAAGAGAAGGATTCTCAACACATGAGAAGGGTTCTCTTTTGCTAGAGGAAGAAGAAGATGAAGTGAGGAGAGAGAAGCTAAATGAGATAATGAGCAATCTTTTCTTTCTTGCAACCATAATGCCAAAAGAAAAGAATTATCTAAATAATAATAATTCAAAATAAGAATAGTTGATGGTAATTTGGAATGACCACTATCATGCTTCTTTAAATGAAGTGTAAGCATGAATCAAGGAGGATCTTTCAAAGCATGATGGTGGTCAACATTCAACCATGGTCAACAAGTCAACCATGGTCAACAAGTCAACAAAGTCAACCATAACAAAATTCTCATTTAATTACTATTATTAATAGATAATTTATAAATCCATTAGGGTTTGGAAAATGAAGACTGTCAACTGTGCATACGCACCCGTTCCGAAACCCTAATGAAATACCCCATCCTCCGCCTCAAGCAACTGTGCATACACACCTGCATTCTCGTTCCGAGGAACAAGAATACCAAGATATAAAAGCAACCCCAAAACATATACCAGTATCTGGCTCAAACCAGAGCCTGCCAGTATAATCCGTCCGGACTCCAAACGTGCACAAGTGCGCGGATGAGAACGAACCCTGTCGCAAAACCATGCGACCTCTACTCTGTTTTGCCCAGAGGAGAATACCCTCTGTGTGGGACTCTAAAGACTCGACACTACGCTGGCAGTGGGTTTAACCACAGACCGCAAGCGGCACTAGCTGTGCGTAACGGTCCCCAGGTAGATGTCGAAAAGAAGGCTGACGAGGTGAAACCCCATCTGAACTCCTACTGAGTCTGAATGTGACATTCTCCGTACAGTCCGGTCTGTTCGTCTGATACATCGCATGTCGGGCCTAGGGGGCGGTAAAACGTCAGTCCCCCAATAGCGGTACAAGTCGTGTCGGAGTGAAGCCCAAAACACCCTGAGATAACACTGGAACCTACCAGTATATCTCGCTTGCCCTGGCCAGGGACTACTCGTGTAATGGCTCTCCTAGACACAGCGCGATGTCAACCCCCAATACCGGGAGAGACGAATCCTGTCTAACCGTCACTGCCTCCAAGTGCTTCGGGACTGCACCCAACCACCACCTGTTTGCACGACTCCTTTGAGCCGTGGTAGGGTAGTGATCAAAGTGCAGTGGGAACACACTCGAGGCGAAGTGCCAGTGTCAAGTCAGCGGACTAAGCTGTACTCATGTCACCTGGGAACTGATAACTGACGATAGGTATAATACCAACCTGTCAGTTCCCGACGAGTCCTGTCCAGTGTACTCGTAACCCAACGAGCACCCGTATACTATCTCCAGTACGACGTACTGATGGCTGTGGGACAGACCATCTCCCACACTGGGATGAGAAGCGCATACACTAGTCTACTCCGGAGTATCGATGCCCTGTCTCGATAGTCCTACGACTAGGGACCTGTATAAGGATGTGCCTATAGATTACCCAGCCCCCACTAGTGTGACTGCCATCACAACGCTGGTAATCAAGCAAAGATCCTAAGGGCTCCACTAATGCGTATAAGTGATATACTGAAATAAACACAAGTACACATTGAAGTAGAAACAAACCAAGTAGCATACTACTATATTGAGCAAGATTGTTTATACAAGGTGAATATCCCAAGCTTCCATTAAGTAATATACAAACTAGTATGATACAGTAATGGCCTCTAGGGCATATACACTAACAATCTCCCACTTGCACTAAGGCCATGTACTGGCGTATCGAAGACCTATCATCTCGATCAGCCGCTCGAACTGAGTCTGGGGTAGGGCCTTGGTGAATGGATCTGCAGTGTTTTCTTCTGAAGCAACCCTCCGAACCTCGATCTCCTTGCGATCCACGATCTCCCTGATCAGGTGATACCGCCTCAAGATGTGCCTGGATCTCTGATGGGACCTGGGTTCCTTCGCTAAAGCTATAGCCCCGTTGTTGTCGCAATACAGAGGTACTGGGTCAACAATGGACGGAACCACCTGAAGTTCTTTTAAGAACTTCCTTATCCAGACAGCTTCTTTTGCGGCATCAGATGCAGCGATGTATTCCGCTTCCATAGTCGAGTCTGCAACGGTTTCCTGTTTGGAACTCTTCCAACACACCGCCCCTCCATTGAGGGTAAAGACAAAACCCGACATGGACTTGGAATCATCCTTGTCACTCTGGAAGCTGGAGTCAGCAAAGGCCTCAATCTGGAGGTCTTTTCCGCCATACACCAAGAACATCTCCTTAGTCCTTCTCAGGTACTTGAGAATGTTCTTTACTGCTATCCAATGTTTCTCCCCAGGGTTTGACTGATACCGTCTTACTACACTCAGTGCACAAGCTACATCCGGTCTGGTACATAACATCGCATACATTATAGAGCCTACCGCAGAAGCGTAGGGTATAATAGACATGCGATCCCTCTCCAAATCAGTCTTGGGAGACATCTCTTTAGAGAGGGTGATCCCGTGACAAGCCGGTAGGTTACCGCGCTTGGAATCTTCCATACTGAATCTTTTCAGTACGGTGTCGATGTACCTGGACTGTGAAAGTCCTAATATCCTCTTGGATCTATCACGATGGATCCGGATCCCCAGGATGTATGAGGCATCACCCAGGTCTTTCATGGAGAACCCGTGTGACAAGAAACCCTTGACAGATTGTAGCATAGGAATGTCATTTCCTATTAAGAGAATGTCATCCACGTATAAAACAAGGAATACAACAGTTCTCGCTACAAATCTACTATAGATGCATGGTTCATCTGGATTTTTGATAAAGTCAAATTCCTTGACCGTCTCATCAAAACAGATGTTCCAACTCCGCGATGCCTGCTTTAGTCCATAGATGGACTTAAGCAACTTGCACACCTTTCCGCTGCTCCCACTCTGAATGAAACCCTCTGGTTGATCCATATAGACACACTCCTCTAAATTTCCATTTAGAAAAGCGGTTTTTACGTCCATCTGCCAAATCTTATAATCGTGGAAGGCAGCAATGGCAAGAAGGATCCAAATGGATTTCAGCATAGCCACTGGAGAAAAGGTTTCGTCATAGTCCAAGCCAGGTCTTTGACGGAAACCCTTTGCTACAAGTCTAGCTTTATAGGTCTCAACCTGTCCATCTACACCAATCTTCCTTTTGAAGATCCACTTGCATCCTACGGGTTTTACCCCGTCTGGAGCAATGTCCAACGTCCATACTTTGTTGGTGTACATGGACTCCATTTCGGTCCGCATTGCATCCAGCCATTTTAACGAGTCAACGCTCTGAACGGCCTGTTGGAAGCTAGTAGGCTCATCATAGTCTATGATGCAATCCTCTCTATCCCCGTCTATGAGAAAACCGTAGTATCTCTCGGGCGGATGAGACTGCCTACTACTTCTGCGGAGCGGCGTAGGAATGTCCTGTTCTTTTGAACCCTCTGGTTCCACTAAGCTTTCAGTATTAGTCTGAAGTTCTGGAATTTCATCCAGTTCTACTGCGCTCCCACTTATCTGATTTTCCAAAAACTCAGTTTCCAAGAAGTGGGCATGACGAGAAACAAGGACTTTTTGCTCCTCTGCGTAATAGAATAGATACCCCTTGGAGTTCTTTGGGTATCCCACAAACTTGCACTGTACTGAGCGTGCCTCGAGCTTGTCCGCATGCTGCTTTTTTACAAAAGCCGGACATCCCCATGTCTTAAAGGCTTTAAGACAGGGTTTCTTCCCACTCCACATCTGATATGGTGTGGTAGGCACAGTCTTAGTAGGAACTTGGTTCAAGAGATGTGCAGCTGTTTCTAGTGCATATCCCTAAAAAGATCGCGGTAACTCAGCCTTACTCATCATGGAACGAACCATATCCAATAGGGTTCGATTCCTCCTTTCCGATACACCGTTATGTTGCGGAGTGTATGGAGGAGTACACTGAGAGAGAATCACATTCTCTTTTAAGTAATTCAGGAACTCGGCACTTAAGTATTCTCCACCTCGATCCGATCTTAGAATCTTGATACTTTTGCCGGTTTGTTTTTCAACTTCATTCTTGTAATCCCGAAATTTCTCAAAGGCCTCGGATTTGTGCTTCATTAAGAAGACATGTCCATACCTAGAGAAATCGTCTGTGAAAGTAATGAAGTATGAATAACCGCTTCGCGCATGTGTAGACATTGGACCACACACGTCACTGTGTATGAGTCCCAAGAGCTCGCTCGCTCTTTCTCCGTGTCCAGTGAACGGAGTCTTTGTCATCTTTCCCATGAGACAAGATTCACAAGTGGCATAAGACTGATACTCGAACGGATCCAAGTATCCTTCTTTATGTAACTTAGTCAACCGTGTCTCATTGATGTGACCCAGTCTACAATGCCATAAGAAAGCCTGATTGATATCTGGAGACTTTCTTTTGTGTGTATTCTGGACATTGAAAATCTGTGGTTGGTTTAATACGTATATACCATTGCTCAGTGTACCTGACCCAATCAGAACTTGATTAAGGTGAATGTTTACAACATTACTTACAAACGCAAATTCATAACCTTCTTTAGAAACCAAAGATACAGAAATGATATTACAAGTTGCGTTGGGTACAAAAAAGCAATTACGCAAAACCAAAACATGCCCATCTGTCATTCCCAGGAGATAGTCCCCCACGGCTTTAGCATCCATGCTAGCTCCGTTCGCAACTCTGAGGGTCATGTCACCTGCCATCAAAAACCTACGGTTTCTCAACGCCTGCAAAGAATTACAGATATGAGATCCTGATCCGGTATCCAATACCCAGGAAGTAGAGTTTATAGAAAGACAGTTTTCAATAACATACACACCTGAAGCTGAAGCCGCAACCTGCATCAGTTCCTGTGTCCTGGCTTTCCAAGCCCTGCAATCTTTCTTCCAGTGTCCACTTTTGTGACAATAGAAGCATTCCTCTTTACCAACAAGCTTCCCCGCAATCATTGTTGCCTTTTCCTTTCCCTTCGTACCCACTTTACTAACACCGCCTCTTGGTTTGGCGGGGGCTTTCTTCCTCTTTCCCTTGGCTTTCGCCTTGGACCTAGAGGAAGAAGATCCTCCTACAAACAAAGCGGGTGTATCCCTACCCTTCTGTAGGGTGCCCTCTACGCTCCTCAGCAGGTTGAGGAGTTCTGAATGTTCAACTTCCTTTTCTTGCAAGTTGAAATTCAGTATGAACTGGGCGTAAGTGGATGGAAGGGACTGGAGAATTAAATCTGTATAGAGTTCACTATCCAACGTGGTCCCAAGTTCTGCGAGCTCCTCAGTGTAGCCAATCATCTTAAGCACGTGGTCCGCTACCGATGATCCGACGGCCAACTTTGTCGAAAACAACTTCTTCGACACTTCGTATCTTGCGATACGAGACTGCTCTCCATACAGTTCTTTTGTATGGAGAAATATGGGCTCGAGGTCCATATTCTCATGCCTCCTCTGATGTTCGTTGTCCATAGAGGCAAGCACGAGGCACCTGGCCTTCGCGCAATCAATCTCCCAAGTCTTACGGATTTCCTTATCCGCGACGCTGGAGGTGGGACCTGGGACGGGGGGAGCTTTGGTGGTAAGAAGATACCCCAGCTTGTCGTAAGTGATTGCCAATTTGACATTCCTGAGCCAATCTTTGTAGTTTGGCCCTGTCAGTATGTTTTTATCTAGAAGTAACTTAAGTCCAGTCATTTCGATTTGGTCGCTGCAGGGGGAGAGAAGAAACACTTAGCACGATGCTCTTGCAAGTTTAGAATGGTTTTTAATTTGTCTAAACAGGATGGCTCCCACTGTCTCTCGAATCCCTCCTCAAACCACAAAGGAAGAATTAGCCGGGATCAATCCCACCGTACAATACTTGCTTAACCGTTCAGCCAGGCCAGTGTCGGTACTTCGAGGGAGGTTTTCCAACGCTTTCGCGAAGTTCCTTAATTTAAGAACCTCTTTTCCCTGGGGGCGTAGCCCCGCTAACACCTTTCTAAGCACCTACTAGGTTATAGCATTGATCGTTTAGTGAGAAATTTCCCGAGGAGTAGCATATACTCACAGTAGGATCGGGATCCAAATATCATCGCGTGACGAAAATGAAGGAATCCTACCATAATCATCACACTCCAAATGGTATGCAAATCTAGCAAGTTTCAGTACTTATGAAACTCCCGATGTGGATTTTTGCCCCATGCTCTTATGACCTTGACTAAGGCCAACAAATCATAAGTCACATGTCAAGTTCTTCCCGTCGTTATCCAGGTTAATTTGAACCCACCCGTATATACCCTTGACTATGGCCAACAAGGCAATACGACTGTCCCAAACAAACGCATTCTATCTATGCAACATATGAATACCCACCAGCTACCAAACACTGTGCCTTGACTAAGGCCAACAAACACAGCTTGAATACTGTTGAATATTCATATGAAACGACGGAGGGCTACGGATGGTTTTGGCGAAACCGTGAACGTAGTGAACTTGATATAATCGATGGAACGAGATAGCTTTTAGAAGGAGTGGCTCAAGCTCCGCATTTAAAAGTTAGTTTTGAAAAGAACCGAGTGGTTTTTCGAAAGTGTTCCAACGACTTTAGCTTGGTTTATTATCTTGCATTAGTTCTTTTAATGCGTGATATTCTTGCATTAGTTCTTTTAATGCGTCCCATCATTTAATCCTACCATTGCAGAAAACAACCAAAATATGATGTACGCTTATGCCATTCGCATTCGCCACGGGGTCCCGTCATCACTCGTTAGGTTACTTAACTAACGACAGAGCAGGGGCTGGGCTAGCGCGGCTGTAAAACATAAGCAACGCCTAAATAGAAAGCAATGATAGACATTACAGATCACAGATGAATACATTGGATATACTAGCAATCCGCAATCCTTTCGAGCCTGCAATGAAAAGCGGATTACACGGTCGCGGTGAATAGCCAAATACCCCACCCAAGACCCCTACGGGTGCGGCAAACTACCCGCCAAGTACTCGGCAGTTTGTGCACCCCTCCATGGGTCTATCCTAGGAGCAAAAACAGTAAAAAGAATTATACAATGACGGCTACAACCCCGACCCGGTTGTGCGGCCAAACAAATAATATTATTACATCAATTTACATTTACAATGAATGAAAGAAAAACAAAAGCTCATCTCACATCCACCCCGGCTATTCACCCGCGACAGTCCAACACATTCATATACACATTCCAATATCAAACACAGATCATGTATAACCCCGACTAATCGACTTATAGCGATTAGCCGACGTTCAATACATGCAAACATCACAGATATAACCAACATAGCCAAAGTGCAGTGAAGTTCGGAAAAAATACGGAATTATAGGACCCCAAAAGTGAATTTCTGTTCTGGAAAATCTGGGTACATATAATACATCTGAAAAATCCCAAAATCCCACCAGAAGAACACTGCACGAAAAACGATGCAGAGAGGAAAATAAACTGCGGCGCTTCCGCGGCACATGCCTACCTCGTGCCACGGAAGCGCGGCGGTTTAACTGAATTAGTGCATCATTTTTCTTGTCTGTTCAAACAAAACCCTGAGCCGAATTTACAAGTATAAAGTTTTTCATTTAGAGCAGAAAAAAATTCAACAGAAACTTAGGGTTTTGGTTTTTCCGGTTTTGCGATTTTTTCGGTTTCGAACTTCCATACACTTCGCTACCAAGCTAGTTTAAGTTTAGTTAGGCTCTGATACCACTGTAAGTCCATATTGCGACCCCCGGTTCTTACGGGGAGGCGGAAACGGTATAAAAAACAAATTTTTATCGCAAGAGGCAACATGGACTAAACAAGGTCGGGATCGTGTCTAAACTAAACTAGCAAATACACTAAAAGGAGTTAGCTACTATGGAAGATGGTTATACCTAAACTTGAACTCCTTCTTCTTTAAACCTTGTAGAGGTTGATGGTTCTCTTTTCGTCGCCTTCTTCCGTCGAAGATGGATCCACCTCGAAGGTTCGACCTTTGGGCTCTTCCTCGATCTTTGAGTGAACTAGGGTTTCCGGCTTGCTAAACCTTGAACCTAGAATGAGTAGAGAGTGACTAGGGGTTGCTTTTCTTTTAAAAGAGAAGGATTCTCAACACATGAGAAGGGTTCTCTTTTGCTAGAGGAAGAAGAAGATGAAGTGAGGAGAGAGAAGCTAAATGAGATAATGAGCAATCTTTTCTTTCTTGCAACCATAATGCAAAAAGAAAAGAATTATCTAAATAATAATAATTCAAAATAAGAATAGTTGATGGTAATTTGGAATGACCACTATCATGCTTCTTTAAATGAAGTGTAAGCATGAATCAAGGAGGATCTTTCAAAGCATGATGGTGGTCAACATTCAACCATGGTCAACAAGTCAACCATGGTCAACAAGTCAACAAAGTCAACCATAACAAAATTCTCATTTAATTACTATTATTAATAGATAATTTATAAATCCATTAGGGTTTGGAAAATGAATACTGTCAACTGTGCATACGCACCCGTTCCGAAGCCCTAATGAAATACCTCATCCTCCGCCTCAAGCAACTGTGCATACACACCTGCATTCTCGTTCCGAGGAACAAGAATACCAAGATATAAAAAGCAACCCCAAAACATATACCAGTATCTGGCTCAAACCAGAGCCTGCCAGTATAATCCGTCCGGACTCCAAACGTGCACAAGTGCGCGGATGAGAACGAACCCTGTCGCAAAACCATGCGACCTCTACTCTGTTTTGCCCAGAGGCGAATACCCTCTGTGTGGGACTCTAAAGACTCGACACTACGCTGGCAGTGGGTTTAACCACAGACCGCAAGCGGCACTAGCTGTGCGTAACGATCCCCAGGTAGATGTCGACAAGAAGGCTGACGAGGTGAAACCCCATCTGAACTCCTACTGAGTCTGAATGTGACATTCTCCGTACAGTCCGGTCTGTTCGTCTGATACATCGCATGTCGGGCCTAGGGGGCGGTAAAACGTCAGTCCCCCAATAGCGGTACAAGTCGTGTCGGAGTGAAGCCCAAAACACCCTGAGATAACACTGGAACCTACCAGTATATCTCGCTTGCCCTGGCCAGGGACTACTCGTGTAATGGCTCTCCTAGACACAGCGCGATGTCAACCCCCAATACCGGGAGAGACGAATCCTGTCTAACCGTCACTGCCTCCAAGTGCTTCGGGACTACACCCAACCACCACCTGTTTGCACGACTCCTTTGAGCCGTGGTAGGGTAGTGATCAAAGTGCAGTGGGAACACACTCGAGGCGAAGTGCCAGTGTCAAGTCAGCGGACTAAGCTGTACTCATGTCACCTGGGAACTGATAACTGACGATAGGTATAATACCAACCTGTCAGTTCCCGACGAGTCCTGTCCAGTGTACTCGTAACCCAACGAGCACCCGTATACTATCTCCAGTACGACGTACTGATGGCTGTGGGACAGACCATCTCCTACACTGGGATGAGAAGCGCATACGCTAGTCTACTCCGGAGTATCGATGCCCTGTCTCGATAGTCCTACGACTAGGGACCTGTATAAGGATGTGCCTATAGATTACCCAGCCCCCACTAGTGTGACTGCCATCACAATGCTGGTAATCAAGCAAAGATCCTAAGGGCTCCACTAATACGTATAAGTGATATACTGAAATAAACACAAGTACACATTGAAGTAGAAACAAACCAAGTAGCATACTACTATATTGAGCAAGATTGTTTATACAAGGTGAATATCCCAAGCTTCCATTAAGTAATATACAAACTAGTATGATACAGTAATGGCCTCTAGGGCATATACACTAACAGAAACTAGCTAAGTGCTAGAAAGGTTATACCTTGGGCTTTATGTCCTTCTCTCCTTGCTCCTTGGAGTGGTGGAAGGAGGTCACCTTAGTCGTCTTCTCACGTCGAAGAAAGATCCACCCGAAAGCCTCGACCTTTGGCTTCAACTCCAAGCTAGAAGTAACTATGGTGCAAGAAGTGCTAATCCTTGAACCCTACATGAGAGTAGAGATTATCAAGAGAGGGGTTTTCTCAAGCTCAAGTGTTTCTCAACACATGAGAGGGGAGAGCTTGAGGGAGAGAAAGAACAAGAGAGAGAAAATAAAATGATAGAATGAGAGAATAATAACCATTCTCACATATATGTGTGAATTATTGTAATTAGATAATTAGCTAGATAATTGTCATGGTTAATCAAGACATGACCATTATCATTTCATTTTTAATGCAATTTGCAAGGATCAAAGAGCATCTTCCAAATGAAATGATGATAGTCAAAGTGTCAACCAAGGTCAACAAGTCAAGAAGGTCAAATGGTCAATAAGCATAACCATGCACAATTATTAAACTAATATCAATTAACAATAATACACACATAAGCATTAGGGTTAATAAAATGACAATAGTCATTAACCCTAATCAAAGTCCTCTCCCTATGTCTCAAGCAACTGTGCATACGCACCCGTATTCGTGATCCGAGGAACACGAATACAATGAGAAAAACCAATCCCAAATCATATACTAGGATCTGGCTTAAACCAAAGCCCGCTAGTATAAGCTGTCCGGACAGCAAACGTGCACAAGTGCGCGGATGTGAACGAACCCTGTCGCAAAACCATGCGACCTCTACTCATTTTGCCTAAAGGCGAATAGCTCTCTGTGTGGGACTCTAAAGACTCGACACTACGCTGGCAGTGGGTTTAACCACAGACCGCAAGTGGCACTAGCTGTACATAACGGTCCCCAGGTAGATGCCGATAAGAAGACTGACGAGGTGAACCCCATCTGAACTCCTACTGAGCCTGTATGTGACAATCTCCGTACAGTCCGGTCTGTTCGTCTGATACAGCTCATGGCGGGCCTAGGGGGCAGTGAACGTCAGTCCCCTAATAGCGGTACAAGTCGTGTCGGAGTGTAGCCCAGAACACTCTGAGATAACACTAGAAACCTACCAGGAAATCTCGCTTGCCCTGGCCAGGGACTACTCGTGTAATGGCTCTCCTGGACACAGCGCGATGTCAACCCCCAATACCGGGAGAGACGAATCCTGTCTAACCGTCACTGCCTCCAAGTGCTTCGGGACTGCACCCAAAAACTACCTGTTTGCACGACTCCATTGAGCTGTGGTAGGGTAGCAATCAAAGTGCAGTGGGAACACACTCGAGGCGAAGTGACAGTGTCAAGTCAGCGGACTAAGCTGTACTCATGTCACCTGGGAACTGATAACTGACGATAGGTATAATACCAACCAACAGTTCCCGACGAGTCCTGTCCAGTGTACTCGTAACCTAACGAGCACCCGCATACTATCTCAAGTACGACGTACTGACGGCTGTGGGACAGACCGTCTCCCACGCTGGGATGAGAAGCGCATACGCTAGTCTACTCCGGAGTATCGATGCCCTGACTCGATAGTCCAACGACTAGGGACCTGTATAAGGATGTGCTTATAGATCACCCAGCTCCTACGAGTGTGAGCGCCATCACAACGCTGGTAATCAAGCAAAGATCCTAAGGGCTCTACTAATATGTATATCAGCGATATGGTAAAAGAAACACATGCACATATTAAAGCAGAGACAAACCAAGTAGCATACTACCATTTCGAGCAAGATTGTATATACAACTGTAAATATCCCAAGCTTCCATCAAGTAATATACAAACTAGTATGATACAGTAATGGCCTCTAGGGCATATACACTAACATGAACAGGGTATGCAATGATCAGGTATAGCAATGTGTACTATATCAGGTGCAATAGATATAGGATGAGATATCGATTACTACATACCGAGCAAGGAAAATATAACATCTACACGGAATGTCATCGTGGAAAGTATAATCGGTACTCATCAATGCACCAAATCCCAACACTACTCAGGCGTCGTCATCCTCCTCGGTCCTCAAATCCTGTAAATCTCGTATAATCGTGAGTGCCCAACATCGGCACCCAAAATATCAATAAATACTCGTGCCAAGCATCGACACGCAAATCCTCCTGTATAGGGAATCCGTCAGTCCGGATCAGCCCACGGGCTCTGTCTGCGGTATCGGCCCTCGGCCCTGGCAGTACGAGTCGTCCCGTATCCATCCATCGACTCTGGTCGGTATCCTCCGGATAACCGCTAGGTCCAACCAATCACCGGTAGGTAGTAGTCCCTCTGCCAGGCTCACCGTCTACTACACAGCGAAACCGTTCTCGTCCCGGGGTACCATACCAGGTCCACCATGTACCCGTAATCGGCCTCATCCAACTCCTCGATTCGGGTTCATATATATCACTCTAGTACCGAGAAAACACATGGTGGAAGCACTGAAATATCATATCAAGGGAAACCGGGTTTTTAAATAATTAACTATTCTCTTTGAAATATCCACCGTTCCCCAAATCCAGAATTAACATAGAAACAACATATCTCAATGCGTAATCTAAGCAAGTATGAAGATATCAATATATGTGTGCACTGGTATGAATATACAGTGTGCATGTGCGCAGGTATGAAGATATCAATATATGTGTGCACTGGTATGAATATACAGTGTGCATGTGCGCAGGTATGAAGATATCAATATATGTGTGCACTGGTATGAATATACAGTGTGCATGTGCGCAGGTATGAAGATATCAATATATGTGTGCACTGGTATGAATATACAGTGTGCATGTGCGCAGTTATGAAGATATCAATATATGTGTGCACTGGTATGAATATACAGTGTGCATGTGCGCAGGTATGAAGATATCAATATATGTGTGCACTTGTATGAATATATAGTGTGCATGTGCGCAGGTATGAAGATATCAATATATGTGTCCACTGGTATGAATATACAGTGTATATGTTCGCAGATGTGAAGATATCAATGTATGTGGTACAAATATGGGTATGTGATGTATATGTGCCCAAATATGGATATAACATATGCTGTTATGCGGCAATTCATGACAACATCAATAAGGTGGAATCGGTATGATATATGATTTATAGCAATCCTATAATGTGAGTGTCATGGCAATCACTAACGGTGTGAGTGTAGCATATCAATCGTGCTCGTGCGACTTGAACAGTTAGTGACAGTGCAGTGTCCTATGCTATCATTTCTATATGCAACAATAAGGTATGCTACTACAGTCCATATGAACATCTACAATCTAATATCCTAACTCGCCCTGACGCATAACGCCATACGGGCGATTTCCCCGTAGATGTTAAATCTACTCACCTGGTCGTGCGCTACTCGTAGCCGACCACCTGCTTCCTTTCTTAGCTTTGTCCGACGTACCCGCCTGCGAACCTGGAATTACACAAGAATCCATATATAAGCAACTATCTCTCAAAACGCGATATCGAAGTCAAACGATACGCTCGCGTCGCGAACTAAACGCGCATGTGTACGATACGCTAAACGTATGCACGCGTCTAAAACTAACCCCGACACGCCGTGATACGCTGAATCATGGAATCCTCTCGCGTATCGCGCGTATCGCGCGAACCAAATGTACTAGAAATACGATAAAACGTCTCAGATTCTACCCAGGCTAACAAATTACAAAACTATACATACCACTGGCCTAGAAATAACAATAGTCTCCTACCCAAGTAAACATCACCCAAAAATTCCCCAATCTGGCCGCAAATTGCGGCCAGAATGAATAAACCGGCGGCCTCTCTATGGGGTGGGGGTCTCGGGCTCAGGTGGTGTGGTCAGGGTATATCTAGTGTGCTCCAGTTTCCTCAATTTTAACCTGAACTACTCGGGCCTGTAGCAGATCACTGAAAGGTGAAATTTCACTTAAAAACACTAAATTTTGCACAATTTGAAACCCTATGGTATTTTGGTGTAATCTGGGGTCTAACTAGGTTTACATGGTCTTAATAACACCTAATTAGGCAAGGTTAACCAATATTAACAGCACTAAACCATAAGTTCACACAAATCACCATTTCAAGCACAAAATCTCACTTTTTATACAAACCGAAGCTAAACTGCACATACGTTAAACAAACAAGAAGTTAGGCTCAGATTTTATACCTTACAAGACCCTAAGTGCAAGGAGAAAGGAGGTGGAGAAGATGGGAAGCGCTGCTGCAGCTGCTGGGGGCTGCTGTTGATGTTGCTGCTGCCACTGCCTGCTGCTGCTGATGCTGCTGATGATGATGCTGTTGCTGCTGCTAGTTGCTGCTGCTGCTGCTTCTTCTGCAGCAGCTGCCTCTCTCTCTCTCTCAGCTGAGTGTGTGTGTGTGAGAGAGTTGTGAGAAAAATGAGGAAAGAAATGAAGCACCCTTGTCAACCCCTCTCTCTCTCTCATTAAATGAGCATGGCTCAAGCCATATTGCCCATACTCTCTCTCTCCCAAGTCAACAACAAAAATCCACATCATTTCTCAAATATAAATAACAAGAAAACAACACACATAATAAAAACCCAAATACACCTAATGAAAATAAATTAACTTAAAGAGAATGGGTTAATCCTTCATGCTAGCTAAACATGGTTTAACCCCAAATCTAAACCTTAGTTTACATGCACAAGTGTGTGTGTGCCTAGAAAAATTCTAATAAAATATTCATTAATTAGAATAAAATATCATAAACTTAATTTGGTAAACTTTTTACCAAAAACTATCTATTAAAATATAATTAACCCCTAAACACGACCTAAGGTGTTACAATATCACTTCTAACTATCCTTTAGGTTCTAATATAATTTCTCTAACTATCTTTTAACTCTATTATAGTTTTCTATTAAAGGTTCGCTTAACCATATTCTATATATAAATCGGTTTCCATCAAAGTTTGCGGGGGTGCTATTCGCCATCTACCCGACTTCCCCCGTAGATATAGATCTACTCACCTTGATCCTTGCTTGCCGAAGTCGATGACGCCATACTCCGTCGCCTCGGAATCCACGCGAAAGTACCTACAATATCAACACAATTGCAATCGCTATTAAAATTGAATCCGGAAAACCGATGCGGCATACGGATCGCCTATAGGTTAGAACCTATAGCCCACCCATGCCAAACAAACCAATCATCCCCTGTTGTTGATGTACAAACATCTAACAATGAAATACAAATCAAAAAATCAAAACATAGCATTCAAAATACTGAAATCATAACCAAAAAGTCACACCAATGTGCTCCCAGATTTCCAGTCAGGTGAAAAGATCCTAAACAAACAATTCTATGGGGTAGCATAGTGAGTGTGTGAGCTACTGGAACAACCTAGATCTAAAATACCCACACATGGCCGGCCACTTACCCCCAATTTCCGGCATGCTCAGCCAGGCTAGCTCCATTAGGGTTCGTCACGTCAGGGTGGTCTCCTTGTGTCCTAATTTGGGCCCTGTTATTGTTTGGTTAACTCAAAACCGTTTCAGGTCATCCAAGATTCCCTGTAGGCTACTCAAATGTCACAAAACCGATACGGTTAATTCCCTATGTCCGTGTATCGGGTTCTACTCTCGTACCCATGTCTTGGAACCAATCCCTAAGACCTTAAAACACTCACTACACCCCTACATGTCCCTCAACAGCAACTTGGGAAAAACCAAGATCACAATCCACACTAAAACAACTTCTAAGTTAAACTAGAAAATAACAAACTAAAACTAAACTAAAGGAAATGAGTTATACCTCATGGATGTAGCCAAGCAAAACCCTAGCTCCCCAAAGTCCTCAAAATCCAACATTGATGGGTCCAAAGTGTAGAGGGTGAAGAGGGGATCAAATTTAATGAAAGGAGTTTAGGGTTTTGATGAAGGAAATAGATGGATCTAGGGGTGAAGGTGGAGGGAGATGGGGAAGAAGAAGGAGATGAGGAACAAAAAAAAATGGGGTGAGGATAAGAATGAGGTGGCTGCCCCTCTCTCTCTCTCTTTCTTATTCTACTCTCACCATCTCTCTCTTCTCTTCCCAATATTTACCCTTTTACCCTTCTTCTCTTTTTTTTTCTTTCCCCAAATCACATAATACCCCAAAACAACACAATAACAATATGTAATCAAAATGCAACATGACATGGTGCACTAGCCATGGAAAACTGTAGAAACACGGATTTGGTTTAATCGCGATTAGCAGTGCACTAATCGGGTTTTCATTAAAACTGCATATAATTGATTTTAAAAATGCCAAATCCTTTAAATATATTTTTAAATTAATAGATCATTTTAATTTCCAATTATTTCATAATTATTGGTATATATTTATACCTTTTTTTGAAGACCCCAATTTCGCAAATCGGGCAGTTTTCCGGAATATATTATTTTAATATTAAATTCCAAAAATAATATTTTATATTTTCTGAAATGTTACAATCTTTCCCCCTTAAATAAACTCGGTCCCCGAATTTAAATTTAAACCCCCAAATACCAAAACATTTCAATAATCAACTCAAATCAACGGGGCTCCAAATTTATGGAAGATACAGAAATACCACAGCGCATCGCGTGCGTCTAAAAACGAGTACGAAACTCAAAATTGAACTTCGTCAAGCGTCACACAAATCATTGGATTTTCACGCATATTATCGGAGTTGCAATGGGGATACAGATCTCGTAATCGACTACTGAAGTCCAATATACACTAGTCAATTGCTATAATATGTATATAATACGCATCCTTGGAAAAATTGAATAAAACTCATGCAAAATCTTTTCTGAATTGCCGTGTGATGCGTAACTCATGGCACAAGAGACGGACGCTCATTTGTAAAATAATAAATATAGTTTCGTATATGTTTTGCTAAATATACGTTCCGTCGTTTTCAAAAATATCCCAAAAGTTTTTCCTTTATAAACGTTCGTGTCCTCCGCGGACACGTAGGAAATAGCGAGACTATATCTCCTTTTTGAAAACCTTTTGGTAAGCTATTAATGCCTGCAAAATACTCAGGTACGGTCCTCAGATCAGTCCTGTTCGGCTACTACATAATATAGTGCCCATCATGAAAACAAGGTGCTCAAAAGCAAATCAGCCTCTAAAGGCGTATCCAATAATCACGTGCGTCTGGTGCGTACGGAAAACAAATCCAAATACAAGTGGCACAATATGCATAAGGAAAACTAAGTGCAACGGGTGTGCACAAAAGCATCTGTCAACTGCAGTGGGTGTGCATAACAACATCAAATGCACCTAGAGTTCATGAAAATCTCAATCCGGTGCAAATAACATGCACGAATGAAAATCCCAATGTAGTGCATCCGGTGTGCACAAAATCACATCTCATATCATGCGCCCAACATGCGCTAAAATCCAAATCAAGTGCATCCGTCATGAACAAATGAAATCTAAATCAAGTGCATCCGACATGCACGAATGAAATCGCATCCAATATGCTCGGATAAAATCTAAATCAGGAGCATCCAGTGTACGTAAACTCATCAATACTCAAATGCGTATAAAAGAAACACCGAGTGTACCAAGGTGTATGAAATCATAAACATGTACAACCGCGTGCACAGAACACGTATCAATGCACTGTAAGCATATATGAGCTATACCAAGTGAAAAATCAAATCGAGTGCATACCATATGCACAAAATCAAATCAACCGTATGAAATCCACGAAATCATAACCATGTGCTACCAAGGCATAAAACCGATATCATGTGCAATAAATATGCACAAGTCATAACCCAACACAACGGTGTATAAAGCATATCTCAAGTGCAATAACTATGCACCAAATATAAATACCCAGTAGGTGCAGCAATGGTGCAAAAAATCAATATCATAAAACACATCATCAAAACTCAAATCCAAGCGATATAAGTATGATACTCGGATCACAACGCAAATCGCAACAAATGACATTGAGGTACACCCTCTACAATGTCGAAAAATGTCGGTACGCCCTAAACTGGCAGAGCAAGAACATCCGCTTGCCTCCTGCTCACAGTCTGGCGTCCTCTATCGCTGGGTCTTCATTTCTCTATAGATTACCAATCTTGCAATCCGTCTGCTCGTCGACCTGGTTAGGTGTACTGACGGAAACAATTCCGCTCTGGCACTCACCCAGTCATCCCTCGACCGATTATCATGACCACTCGTAAAGCAGCACGTCACTGGAGTCGGTATATGGCCTTCTGAATACTCGTGACGCAACTGATCCTCGGTGCAAAACTCATCATAGCAGTATCCTGGAAGGAACCAGCTTAGGGTCTCTTCCGATCTCGTCTATGCCGAACTATACGGAGGCTGGTACTCTTCCATAATCTTTTCTCGCTTTCGGGACATCTGCGTTCTCAGCACAGCATTTCCTCGGGAACTGGTCACATCCCGACACCTCTGTACACATATCCGATCTCTAATCTCAACGGGGAGTAATAATAGCTCGTCAGCATCTCGCACAAACCTCTAGTCCCACTCGTCTGTATCATCGTCCACTTCGACGTCACGTCACACTATCTGTGTACTGCAAATGTTCTCGGCTACAGTCAATCCGAAGTCTCTCACACGAACTCGACATCACAAACTCGGTATCTTCATCACCCTGTAGAAGATCTCTAGCCGAACACGTCCTCGGGAACTTGTCCCAACCATCGGAGGATACTCATTACTCGTCCGTTCTTGATCAACTCACAACGCATTTGGGTTAGGTCATCTATCCGAAGCTGGTCAGCTTGCTGACCTCTTATCACATGATATTCGGACGACGACGAACATTTCGATCGATTCATCAAGGTCATATAATTCCCCGAAAGCTCAACACCTGAGCATAGTCTAATAATATCCAGTACATGCCACAGTACCTATGGACCATTCGTAGAAGGGAAAACCCAAGCCTCACCGATGGCACCGCTGAACTGCTGTAAACCCTAAGGTTCAGAAGAGGTTCCATGGTCATTATGTCGAGTTAGGGTTTCATTCTTTTAGAGGGTCCACAGAATTACTTGCATGTTCCTTCGGATGCTTTAACTTGGAAAAATGGGTTTCTGACATTCGTTCGAACTTTTTAACTTCGCCTAGACCCCACGTGAATACTCTTCATCCGCAAGCTAAACAATGCCTCAATCGTCCAGGAAAGACGATACATCAAGGGTCATCTCTGGATCGGTCTACTCTAGATCTGAGTAAGACTCTCCACACTGGACATCTTCAACTCAACTGGGCCTGCGCTGGCGCGTCAATCTGATGAATGACCTTCGTCTCTCAAATCGGGATAGACTAGCTATCGTTTATCGCATCTCTGCCTGGAAGCTCTTGCGATCTCAGCTCGTACGCTCAGGAGGCGACATCCTATCAATCTCAGTAACAGCTGGGTCATCTGTCTGCATGGCAGACGACATCACAATCTGTGAGGTAGGCAGTACATCAACAGTCCTCTCGCAACTGGCAGCTCTAACAATAGCCCGATCATCCGGTGTAAAACCAAACACTCGCCTCAACAAGAGGCCACAACTCAAACACTACATCGAGAAGTTCCCATGTCACCGGAAAACACAATGGTCAGTCCTTGTCCACGATGAGTTCGCCCTGACCGCGTCACTAGCAGCAGCTCAATCTGCGCTCAACCATGGTGACAGGAACCTCAATCGTGTGTCGACGAAAACAGATCAAGGGCAGGGAAGGAAACGACAGATCCAGAATGGATACATGATCATAAGAAGAAACAACATCAATGAAAGTATGATCATGGAAACGAACAGAAACAAAGATCTCAAATGGATGTATAATCATGGGTATAAAGAGAATCACAGATCTCAGAATATGTATATCCTAAGGTTTCTTAAGTGGAGTATCGTATCGTAAATATGCCGCGGGACGTGCGTACAGTACGTCACTCTACCCAAGCTACCTACTCCATCAATCAGGGTCAGCCTATGAAACGAAAGTTTTGGTCTAATACCCCACCGTACAAGTCTATGTTCCGTAAGGTCAAGCCTGGGTTACGAAATACATACCCGCCCTAAACTCCGCATAGTCAAACATATACTCGAACTAAGGTTAAACCTAGCGCTCTGATACCAACTTTATCATGACCTGAAAAATTAGCTCGTGACCGGCAAATAAATCACGCCACGTCTAAAGGCTTCATGTAATTCAAGTAAGCCGAAACCCAGAAATCTAAACCTTTTTACGAAAATTCAATGAGGTGAAGTTTTGAAATAAGGGTATAATGAAATCAAGTTTTCTTAAATGCATAGAAAAGGAACATGAATAATTCAAGTGAAATTGAATAATTTGAAAACATGTTTCGACTTTTAGAAATTTGGGCAGCACCTCCTTTGTACTTTTTGATCCAAAACTGTAGGGTTGTATAGCACGACAACAAGGTTTAGCAAGGCATCACACATGCTATTTTATAAAAATTTGAGGTGCTATGTAACCCTAACCAAGATCTGAACTACAGAATTAGGGTAAACATTACAAGTAAACAACTTTACTTCTAAGAGTTAGGGATTACAACCTTTGTAGTCCGTTCCTTCGCTTCATAAGCTCCGTGTTGAGGTCCCTTCACTGCGATCATCAAGTACCCAGACTCTAGAGAGGCTTCATGAAGAGAAAGATGCAAGCTTGCTTCCAATCTTCAACAACTAAGATGATTTACCTTGAAGAAACTCAAACCCATGCTCTTGCTTCACTAATCAAGTATTAGCAAAGGAAAAACCCTAATGTAAGTGGCTAGAATAGATGAGGATGATGAAGTAGGAATTTAGCTCTCTTTTGTTTTCAAGTTCTCACTTTATTTCACCACATCACAAAAAGCTAGAAAGCTTTTTTCAAGAGGAAGAAGAAGAAGAATTTCATTTGTGATGAATAATGAATTATTGTTTGAGGTTAGAATTGCAACCATAGGTTAAAGAATGATAAAGTTAACCCTTGTAGAGAATAAACTAGAGGCTAAGGTTTGGGTTGGGTTAATAAATATCAACACAAAATATCTAAGCTAAAGACAAAAGAAAGCTTCATGAAGCTTCATGAAAAAGCTAACCCAAAAGCTAGCCCAAATCCAAACCCTAACTTGTTTAAACTCCACAAAGCATGTTGCAATTTTAACCCTAACTTGTTACAATATTATATATCACATGTACAATATATTTTGTACAAAAGAAAATAATACAATTAACATATATCTCATACATTACAATGTATTATCCATGTGAGAAAAAGAATCTTTAACTGAGCTTATATTAGTTAATGTAATGTAATATATCAAATATATAATTATACATTAAATTATCAAATCAACACTTGATCCGATAATCCGGCTATTTCACAAATAACCGATTAATATAATCTGTATCAGGTCATCGAATCAACACTTGTTCCGATGACCCGGCTATATCATATATACCCGGCCGATATCACATATCGCGAGAATCTAATACGGTATTGCAAACACGTATTATCCTCGGTCCTGCACATATCACATATGTACCCCTACTCCGTTTTGCCTGAGTCAAGAAACCTCTGTGTAGGACACGAAAAAATCGTCAATACACCCGCAAGCTGCAAGCGGTCAGCTAAACGTAACAGCCACCCAGGTATTGAGCGATCAGAAGATCAACAAGCAAGCCTATACATTCTCCTGTGAATCCAATCAGTAACACTCGCGTACAGTCCGGTCTCTTCGTCTGATATATCGCATATCTAGTCTAGGGGTGGTATACGTCAGCCCCAGTAACCGATAAGTCGTGTCGATGTAAGGCTCATAACAGGTCAAGAAACTACTGATAACACTTACAAGTAAATCTCTATATCAGCCCTGGCCAGGGACTTCCAGTTATAGCCAATCGAACACAGCACAACACCGACTCCCTATACCGGGAGAGACGAATTTCCTCCTATCGCTCAATGCCTCCATGTGATTCGGGACTGCACCCAAAAGCCACCGTTTTGCAGGCCCTCTTGGACGTGGTAAGCTGGAAATCAAAGCACAGTGGGAATCACACAAGACACTATGACGATCTCTGGTCTACAGACTACCCTGTACCAGTGTCACCGGAGAACTGCCATCTGACGTGAGGTATAATACCATCTGGGAGTTCTCGGCGAATCTGTCCAGCGTACCCAGTCTCCACTGGGCACCCATACACCATCCTTGATGTCAAACACCGATGGATATGGGATAATCCATCGCCCATCATATGGGTCAAGATGCGTATACGCTAGTCTACTCTGGTGTATCGATACCCTGTCTCGACACACCCTCAACTAGGAACAGTTATAGGATGTACTCATCGACTATTGTGGCCCCACTAGTATGATCTCATCATAGTCCCAGAAGTCGAGTACATATCCTAAGGGCTTTAGCAACATGTGAGAGTAAGACAGTAAACTAATATAAGTCAACATGTTAAGATAAAGGGAAACCAAATAGCATACTATCATGACGAGCAAGAAAGTCCTCTTTATATATATCCAAGCATCCATTATAATATACATCATATGTACAACAATGGCCTTAAGGGTATATACATAACTAACAATCTCCCACTTGCACTAAGGCCAGCTGTTGTAGTATCTCATACCTAGCATCCCGAATAATCTCTCAAACTGTATCTGGTGAATGGCCTTCGTGAGTGGATCAGCAGTGTTGTATTTCGTATCAACTCTCCTGACCTCGATCTCCCAGCGATCAACTATCTCCCTGATCAGGTGATACCGCCTCAGAATATGTATGGACTTCTGATGGGACCTGGGTTCCTTGGCCAACGCCACAGCTCCATTGTTATCGCAATACAAAGGTATTGGATGCTCAATGGATGGAACCACACCAAGTTCAGTAATGAACTTCTTTATCCAGACAGCCTCTTTAGCAGCATCGTTGGCAGCGATGTATTCAGCCTCCATCGTCAAGTCTGCAATGGTATCCTGTTTGGAACTCTTCCAACACACCGCCCCTCCATTGAGGGTAAAGACAAATCCCGAGTGCGACTTAGAGTCGTCCTTATCACTTTGGAAGCTCCAATCGGTAAAGGACTCCTCCTGGAGTTCTCCGTTACCATACACCAAGAACATCTCTTTAGTCCTTCTTAAGTACTTGAGAATGTTCTTCACAGCTATCCAGTGACTCTCTCCAGGATCTGCTTGATACCTACTCATTACACTTAGTGAGTATGCTACATCGGGTCTGGTACATAGCATCGCATACATGATAGAGCCTACTGCCGAAGTATAGGGTATCCCTTGCATGCGAGTTCTCTCCAAATCAATCTTGGGAGACATCTCTTTAGAGAGAGTGAGTCCAGAGATCGTGGGTAGGTTCCCACGCTTGGATTCTTCCATACTAAACCTCTTTAGAATGGTGTCAATGTACCTGGATTGGGATAATCCCAATATCCGTTTAGATCTATCTCTATAGATCATAATTCCCAGTATGCAAGAGGCATCACCTAGATCTTTCATTGAGAATTTTTGTGATAAGAAGAGCTTGACTGATTGCAGCATAGGAACATCATTTCCTATTAAGAGTATGTCATCGATGTGCAATACGAGGAAGACAACCTTACTCTCTGCAACCTTCTTATAGATACAAGGTTCATCTACGGTTTTGATGATGTCAAACTCTTTGACTACAACATCAAAGCAGATGTTCCAATTCCGCGATGCTTGCTTTAACCCATAAATGGATTTAAGCAGTTTGCACACCTTTCCGCTGCTCCCACTATCTACGAAGCCCTCTGGCTGAGTCATGTACACGCTCTCTTCTAAATCACCATTTGGAAAGGCGGTCTTAACATCCATCTGCCAGATTTCGTAGTCATGGTATGCAGCAATGGCAAGTAGGATCCGGATGGACTTAAGCATAGCCACTGGAGAAAAGGTTTCATCATAATCCACATCTGGTCGTTGACGAAAACCCTTTGCAACAAGTCTAGCTTTGAAAGTCTCAACTTTTCATCTACACCAATTTCCTTTTTAAAGATCCATTTGCTTCAAATGGGTTTTACCCCTTCAGGAGCAACTTCCAAAGTCCATACTTTGTTGGTGTACATGGATTCCGTCTCAGATCGCATTGCATCCAGCCACTTTACAGAGTCACCACTCGTGATGGCCTGCTCGAAAGTAGTCGGGTCATCATCTTCCATGATCCAATCCTCGCTCCCACCATCAATGAGAAAACCATAGTATCTCTCAGGTGGGTGAGAAACCCTACTAGATCGGCGGAGAGGCTGGGGTTCATCGGGAACTACTGAATCCTCTGGTTCTACCAAGTCATCTGTTATAGTATGTGTTGCTGGAACCTCTTCCAGTTCTACCTCCTCGCCACAAATTTCTTTTGCAAGAAATTCCTTTTCTAAAAAGGTGGCATGTCGAGAAACAAACACCTTTTGTTCCTCAGTATGGTAGAAGATATACCCTTTTGAGTTCTTGGGATATCCTACAAACTTGCATAGGACAGACCTTGCCTCGAGTTTGTCCGGATTTAGCCTTTTGATTTAGGCCGGACAACCCCATATCTTAACATACTTAAGAGATGGTCTCTTCCATTTCCATATCTTATATGGAGTGGTAGACACTGATTTGGTAGGAACCATATTCAATAGGTGTATGGCTGTCTCAAGCGCATACCCCCAGAAGGAAATAGGCAACTCAGCATCGCTCATCATAGAGCGCACCATATCTAATAGGGTACGATTCCTCCGCTCCGATACACCGTTGTGCTATGGTGTATAAGGAGGAGTAAGCTGAGAGAGAATCCCATTATCTTTTAGATAATCCAGAAAATCATTGCTTAAGTATTCTCCTCCTCGATTAGATCGAAGGATTTTAATACTTTTGCCCGTTTGGTTCTCTACTTCGTTCTTATATTCTATGAATTTCTCAAAAGCTTCAGACTTGTGTTTCATCAGGAACACATGTCCGTATCTAGAGAGATCGTCAGTGAATGTAATAAAGTAGGAAGAACCGTTCCTGGCATGTGTAGACAAAGGACCGCATACATCACTATGTACCAGCCCTGAGAGTTCCTTAACTCTTTCTCCGTGTCCACTAAACGGAGTTTTGGTCATTTTACCTTTGAGACATGAATGGCAAGTATTATAAGATGATAATTTGAACGGATTCAAATATCTATCTTTATGTAACTTAGCTAGCCGTGTCGCATTGATATGACCAAGTCTATAATGCCACAAGAAGGATTCGTTCATTTCTGAACTCTTCCTCTTGTGCGTGTTCTGTATATTAAGGACTATATTTTGATTGAGAAGGAATATGCCATTATGTAACGAGCCTGATCCAATCAACTTTTGATCTTGGAATATAATCATAACTTTATCATGTACTACAAAATTATATCCTTCTTTACTTAATAAAGAAACTGATATAATGTTGCACATCATGTTAGGTATATGATAGCACTCATTCAGAATCAGTGTATTACTACTTGGTAATACAAGGTGATATTCGCTAACTGCTTTGGCTGCAATACTTGCACCATTCCAAACTTGTACGGAATGATCACCCTTTCCCAGTTCTCTATCTTTACGTAGCCCACGTAACAATTTACATATGTGGGATCCCAATCCGGTATCTAATACCCAGGACGTAGGGTGAACTGAGAAACAGTTCTCAATAACTAACACACCCGAAGAAGATGCATCAGCATGCCTGTTCTTCGTTTGGGCGGCGTGAGAATCCAGATTTTCTCCTGTTTGCTGCTCTGTCTTATAACTCTTATAAGAAAGAACGGGACGAACGATCCCCTGCTCAGTATAATAAGTAGGTTCAGTCAATACATCCATATTATTATCTTGATTAAGTCCTGACACGGTCGCTACCTGGTGAGAGAGAGAAGGAAACACTTTAGCGTATGCTCTTGCAAGATTAGATTGGTTATTATCTTATCTAATCAGGATATCTCCCACTATTTTTATCAAATCTTCCTTCAAACCCTAAAAGGTAAGATTAGCCGGGATTAATCACACCCTACAATTTCATCAATCTTTCAGCCAGATCAGTGTTGGTACTTGAGGGAGATTTCCTGTGCTTTCGCACGGACCTAATTAAAAAAAACCTCGTTTTCCCAGAGGCATAACCCCGTTAACACCTTTCTAGACACCTACATGATCGGCTAATTGTCCTGTGTAAAACTCTCCCATGAGTAACACTTACTCGTAGTGGGTATCAGGATCCATCTATCTCATAGATGGTATGCAATCTCATTGTAAATTTCAACACTTGAAATTCCCGATAATATTTTGCCCCTAACGTGCTATGACCTTGACGAATGCCAACAAACCATAGTGCGCTAGTCAAGTTCAACCCGTACATTTCTTGATTGAATTAAACCCAGCCGTACGTCCCTTGACGAAAGCCAACAAAGCTGCATGACTACCCTAACCTAATCTCATCATATGTTACAGATAAGCAATATTTAGCTACCGCACACTACGCTTTGACGAAAGCCAACAAACGCAGCACAAATACTAAGTATTACCTATCTGAAATTTCGGAGGGCTACGCAGCTTTTTCAGAAAACCTATTGCGTAATGAACTTGATATCGTTGTAGAAACAAGTGATTTTGAAAAGGAGTGTTTTTTAGGCTTTTCTAGTTTCGCTAAAGAGGTCACTCCCGGTGAAGGGATCTCGGATCTTTCCCTATCGAATAAGGTGCAGGGTATATCATATATACCGCCGTGCAAAACAAGAACTATATAAGCTGTCAAAAACTAAACCGCGAGTTTGTAGTATCTGCCAGTTTTGCTAAAGAGGTCACTCCCGGTGAAGGGATCTCGGCTCTTTCCTCATCGAATAAGGTGCAGGGTATATCATATATACCGCTGTGCAAAGCAAAACTGTAGCTACCCTTTTTATAAAGTTTTGATTCTACAACATCTTTTAGGTTTCTTTTCTTTTATTAATCTCATTAATAAAATCCCATCAGCTTATACTTCCTGAGCATCACGGAAGAAACGAAAGCAGTAATATTTATATATCCGCATATATATATAGTATAAGCATTCGTCTCAGGCAGTAATATGATCTCATCACAGAACATTGCAGCAGAAGAATATATATGAAATATTGGATATACTAGGATGTCCATGTTTTAATACGAGCCTGTATAAAACGCGGATTCCAAGGTCGCGATGAATAGCCAAACCCACATTCCTAGACCCCTACGAGAGCGGCAAGTAACACTGTCAATTCTAGGGTTAGGAGACCCGGTCTCGACTCGTCGAGATGGCCTCCCACTGGACCCTAGAACCCGGTTACTTGTGCTCCACTCCTTGGGTCTAACTAATGCGGAAAGGTAAATAATATACACTGGTGACATCAACCTCATCCCGGAAGTGCCCCAATAAAAGAATATTACATACAAATGAATTTTACATGAATGAAATTAAAAACCCTCATCTCACATAAAAACCCCGGCTATTCAGAACACGACGATCCAATATAACATATCACAGCAACACATAATATCTCATATCATCAACGTAAGTAAGTTTGCATACACCGATCATCGTTGATGTATAGCAACGAAAACCGGCAATACAACTACATACTACACTTACGATCACAGAAAAGAAATTGTAAAACTACAACATTTGGAATCCACAATTACTTTAGACATCATAAATCCGAAATATCACATACTTCGCATTTCATGCCTAACTATATGAATTCCACATATTGTATCACATTCCAGATAAATAGACAATATTAAACTTTCTGATCGAATAATCAAATACCCAAGATTTCCTCAATAGCTCAACACTTGAGCGGAGTTCAAAAAGTCCCAGAATACGTCACAGTACCAATGGTCCAGCCGTAGAAGGGTCAAGCCAACGCCTCACATGTGGCACGCCGTACTGCCCTAAACCCTAAGGTTTAGAGGCGGTTCAGACAGTCACATAATCGAGTTAAGGTTTGTGTTCTTCTAGAGGGTCCACCGCGTTACTTGCATGTTTTTCCGAAAGATTTAAACTCAAGAAAACATCAACACTTGAAAGTTTTTCGTGCCGGGAAAAAATGAGTTAATGATATCCGTTCGAACATTTTAACAATTTCTAAATTATCCGGAAAACAGAACGAAATTAAATTTTCCGATCGAATCAACAAATTCAAAATAATCCCCAGAACACTCAACACTTGAGTCAGGTTAAAAAAAACCTAGAAGCAGCTACAAATACATACGAATCTACTGTGCCTAAAACCAAACCCTAATACTACTGTGCTGCCGCGGAACCACCGCAGAAGGCATGGTACGGCCGCCGTTCCGCGGCTCTTTAGTGGTATTTTTGTGTCGTTTTGCATAGTAACTCTTAGAATTCCCTGCTGATTTTTTTGAGTATTTTTAACGCAGAAAAAATCAAATTTTTACAAAATTTCCAGAGAGAGGGTCATTTTCGTTGTTTTGGGGTTCGAACCGAGTTTTAACTTCATATACACGTCGCCTAATACTCTAGCTTGGCTCAGATACAATTGTAGGGTTCCTAGACAGTCATACAAGGGTCTATAAGGCATCTACCATGCCCGATTTAAAATTTATACGTGCCAAAACAACCCAAAGCCGTGATCATTGCTAGATTATTAGGGTTTAACATGCAAGTAAACATCTTTACAACTAAGAGTGAGGGATGAAAACCTTTGTAGTCCGCTCCTTCGCTTCATAAGCCCCGAGTAGAATTCCCTTCGCCGTGATCCATGATCTCCCGGATTCAAGAGAGGCTCCACAACTCGAACGATCCATGCTAGCTTGTAGTCTTCCTTTTCTCCGATGATCTACCTCGAAGTTTCTATAACTCAAACTCTCTCTTATTAATGAGGTGAACACCCTAATCTAATTGGCTAGATTAGATGAGGATGATGGAGTAGTATTTGTGCTCTCTTTTCTTATCAAATTCTCACTCTTAATCATCACAAAATGAAAACCTAGAAAGCTTTCTCAAAGCTCAAGGTTGAAGAAGAAGAAGTAAAATGAATTATTTCCTTTTCTGATGAATAATGAAATGATATATGATTAATAATGCAACCATGGTTAACTATGACAAGGCTAACTCATGTAGAGATTTAACTAGGGCTAAGGGTTTGGGTTGGGTTAAGAATGAGTCACTACAAAATATCAACCAAAATATCTTAGCACAAAACAAAATAAATCCTTCTAGAAGCATCAAGAAAGAACTGACCCAAATCAAACCCTAACCTTGTTTAATCACCACTAAAAATGTTGCATTAGTAATCATATCATGTTACAGTATTATATATCACATATAGAATATATTTTGTAACAAAATAAAATAATACAATTAACATATATCGCATATATATCAATGTATTACCCGGTGAGAAAATGAAATAATAAAGCGTGCCAATATTAGATAATGTAATATAATATATCACATATATAATTATACATTATATTATCGAATCAACACTTGATCCGACAATTCGGCTATATCGCATATAACCGACTAATATTATCATGTACCGATTCATCGAATCAACACTTGATCCGATGACCCGGCTCATATCAAAATATCGCGAGACTAGAATATGGTATCTCATATCGCATTATCCTCGGTCCTGCACATATCACATATGTGCCCCTACTCCGTTTTGCCTGAGTCAAGAAACCTCTGTGTAGGACTCTAAAGAATCGTCAATACGCCGGTAGCAGGTGATGATCATATCAAACACCCGCAAGCTACATCCGGTTAGCTAAACATAACAGCCACCCAGGTATTGAGCGATCAGAAGATCAACAAGCAAGCCTATACATTCTCTTGTGAATCCAATCAGTAACACTCCCGTATAGTCCGGTCGCTTCGTCTGATATGTCGCATATCTAGTCTAGAGGTGTATACGTCAGACCCCAGTAACCGATAAGTCATGTCAATGTGTGGCTCATAACAGGTCAAGAAACTACTGATAGCACTTACCAGTAAATCTCTATATCATCCCTGTCCGGTGACTTCCTGTTATAGCCAATCGAACACAGCACAACATCAACTCCCTATACCGGGAGAGACGAATCCCCTCCTATCGCTCATTGCCTCCATGTGATTTAGGACTACACCCAAAAGCCACCGTTTTGCATGCCCTCTTGGACGTGGTAAGGTGGAAATCAAAGCACAGTGGGAATCACACAAGACTCTATGATGATCTCGGGTCTACAGACTACCCTGTACCGGTGTCACCGGAGAACTGCCATCTGACGTGAGGTATAATACCATCTGGGAGTTCTCGGCGAGTCCGTCCAGTGTACCTAGTCTCCACTGAGCACCCATACACCATCCTTGATGTCAAACACCGATGGATATGGGATCATCCATCGCCCATCATATGGGTCATGATGCGTATACGCTAGTCTACTCTGGTGTATCGATACCTTATCTTGACACACCTTCGACAAGGAACGGTTATAGGATATACTCATCGACTACCGTGGCCCCACTAGTATGATCTCATCATAGTCCCAGTAGTAGAGTACATATCCTAAGGGCTTTATCAACATGTGAGAGTAAGAAAGTAAACTAATATAAGTCAACATGTTAAGATAAAGAGAAACTAAATAGCATACTATCATGACGAGCAAGAAAGTCCTCTCTATATATATCCAAGCATCCATTATAATATACATCATATGTACAGCAATGGCCTCTTCGGTATATACATAACTAATATGCTTCTGATGGGGATTTAACCCTTCAGATAATGCAACCAAAGTCCATACTTTGTTGGTGTATATGGATTCCATCTGAGATCGCTAAGTATCCAGCCATTGTTATAGAGTCGCCACTCTTGATGGCCTGCTCGAAACAAGTTGGGTCATCATCTCATGATGCAATCTTCGCTCCCACTGTCATAGAGAAACCGAAGTATCTCTCTGGTGGATGAGGAACCCTACTAGATCGGCGGAGAGGCTGAGGTTCGTTAGAAACTATTGAATCCTTCGGGTTTACCAAATCATCACCTGCAGTTTGTATAGCTGGAACCTTTTCCAGTTTTACCTTATGACCACTAATTTCTTCACAAGAAATTCCCTTTCCAAAAGGTGGCATCTGAGAAACAAAACACCTTTTTCTCCCAAGTTTGGTAGAAGATATTCCCTTGCAAATGCTTAGGATATCCAACAAACTTCCACAGAACTGACCTTGCCTCGAGTTTGTCCGGATTTTCCTTTGGACAACCCCAAATCATAACATCCTTAAGAGATGGACTCTTTCCGTACCATATCACATTTGGAGTGGTAGGCACCTGATTTGGTTGGAACCCTATTCAATAGGTATGCAGTTTCACAAGTGCATAACACCCAAAAGGAAATAGGCAACTCAATAGTACTCATCATAGAGCACACCATATCACATAGGGTGCGATTGCTCCGCCCCGATATACCAACGTATTGTGGTGTATACGGAGGAGTAATGCTGAGAGAGAAATTCATTCTCCTTTAGAATAAACCAGTTATTCCGTGCTCAAGTATTCTCCTCTCTGATCACATCAAAAGACATAATACTTATACCCATTTTTGGTTCTCTACTTCTAACTTATATTCTGTGAATATCTCAAAAGGTTCAGACTTGTGTTTCAACAGGAACATATATTCGAATCTTGAGAGATAATCAGTGAATGTAATGAAGTATAAAGAACCGGTCCTGGTATGTGTAGACAGGGGACCTTACATACATCATCATGTATCAATCCTAAAAGTTCACTAACTCTTTCTCTGTTTCCAATAAACGGAGCTATGGTCATCTTATCTTTGTGGCATGACTAGCAAGTTTCACAAGATGTAAATTCAAACTTATTTAAATATGCATCTTTATGTAACTTCAGCTAGTCGGGTCACATTGATATGACCAAGTCTACAATACCTTAAGAAGGATTCATTCATTTCTGAACTCTTCCCCTTGTGTGTGTTCTGTACGTTAAGAACTGTGGTTTGATTTAGAACGTATTTGCTTTTAGATAACGTGCCTGAACCGATCAACTTTTGATATAGGAAATGTTCAAAACATTATCCAACAATACAAAATTATATCCTTCTTCACTAATAAAGAGACTGATATGATGTTGTATAATAGGTTCGGTATCTAATAACATTCGTTCAGAATCAATGTATTTGGTAATACAGGGTGATAACTACCAACATACTTGGCTGCAACACTTACACCATTTCCAACTCTTGAAACTTATCACCCGTTCTCAGTTCTCTATCTATCTGTAGCCCATGTAACATTTTACATATGTGGATCCTGATCCGGTATCTCATACCCAGAACGTAAAGGATACTGAGAAACAGTTCTCGGTAATGAACACACCCGAAGAAGATGCATCATCATGTACTTTCTTCGTTTGTACCGCACGGGAATTCTGGTAATCCCCAATTTCCTACTCGGTCATATAAAATTTATAAGTTTGATCAGGACCAACGTTCCCTAGCGCAGTATAACAAGCGGGTTTGGTCAATACATTCGTGTTATTATCTTGATTAAGGCATGGCATGGTCTCTACCTGGAGAGAGAGATGCAACACCTCAGGATGTGTTTAGTGGATAATTATCTTTAAATAAAAAGGGTTTTTTAATAAAAAGTTTACCAAATTGAGTTTCAAATATTTTTCCAAATTTAATAAATATTTTTCTAGAATTTTCCTAGGCTTGCACACACATGTGCATGTAAACTAGGGCTTAAAATGAGGTTATACCATGATTAGCAACCATGGTGGGTTTAATAGTGGGGATTAAGTCTTTTGGGTTTTAATTATGTCTATTTAATTAATTGATGGTGGTTTTAATTTGAATTTCATTTGGAGTGTTGACTTGGTGAGAATGAGAGAGAGAGAATGCATCATGGCAAAGCCCATGCTTGCATTTAATGATGAGAGAGAAAGTAGGGGTTGACATTGGGAGTTATCATTTCCTCTCATTCTTGTGCTCATTTCTCTCAACCTCACTCTCACACTCACACACCCACATCCACAGTAAGCACAGTAGCAGCAGAAGCAAGCCCAGCAGCAGCAGCAAGCAAGCACAGCAGCAGCAGAAGCAGGCACAGCAGCAGCACCAGTGAGCAGCAGCAGCAGCAGTGAACAGCAGCAACAGCAACAACTCCAGCTGAAGCTCCTTCCCTCTACTCCTTCTTCTTCTTCCAGCTCCCTGGGGTCGAGTGTAGGGTATACTTCTTGAACTTACCCCCTAGTTTTCTTAATTAGTGTAGCTTAGCTTCGATTAGTGATTAATGGTGCGTTTTAGTGCGATATGTGGTAATTAGGGGGAACCTTGATCAAGTGATGTATGAATTGGTTTTAGTAAGTTGATGGAGTGTTGTTAAGGCTATGTTAACCTAACTTAGCCCCCAATTGCACTAAAATACCACCAGATTGCTATATGATGCAAAATTCAACGTTTTGAGCAAAACCTAGCTTTCTGCAAACTGCTATCGACCCAGTGAGTTCAGATTGAAATTAAGAAGACTGCAGTATAGTTGTTAGGAGCTGATACCATTTGTAGAACACGACCCCCAAATTCCATACTTTGGCCACCGAAAAATTGGTTCTGGCCGCAATTTGCGGCCAGATGAGGAGGGAATGGGTTCGAGTTTGGCTCTATAGGTGTCTGCTGCTATCCTTAGACTCATGGTATGTGTAATTTTATTTAATTGTTGCTGTAGAAAAATCTGGAGCTAAATACCTGTTTCTCGTATTTTTTAAACCTTCGCGACACGCGTGATACGTGTGTGGGTTTGGGGTTTCTGCGTATCGCGACGCGTCAGGGTAGTTTCAGGCGCGTAATCACACGTTTTAGCGTATCGCACACACGCGCGCTTGGTTTGCGACGCGGGTTTCTAATTTGACCTTAATATCGCGATTTTGTGAATTTGAGCTTATGTGTGATATATTGTGTAATTCTAGGTTCACAGGCGAGTGAGACGGACGCTGCGAAGAAGGGGAAGCAAGTCGTCGGCTACACTTAGCGCGAGACTTCGGTGAGTAGATTTAACATCTAGGGGAATATCGCCCGCATGGCGTTATGCGTCAGGGCTGATAGGACCTTATAGCTATATATATTGCATTTACCTACATTGACTGTCATGGATACTATTGTGCATACTTCATTCCCTTCTATATGTATATAAACTAGAATTGATATAACACTGCACCATTACTAACGGTTCATGTTGCACGAGCACTATTCTGCATGTTACACACACACCGTTTGTAATTGCCATGACACTCACACTGTAGAATTTCCAAGATCATTATGCTGTAGCTCATCTTTTATGTGACTTGACATGATATTCATACTTGATGCATATATTACATCGCATTGACTTGTATGTTGGTTTTGGATTACATGAAATTTCTGGATTTGGGAACCGTGGCTATTTCAAAAAGAATATGTAATCATTTAAAAACCCGGTTTCCCTTGATATGATATTTTGGTTCGTCCACCATGTGTTTTCTCGGTGTGAGAGTGATATATGTGGACCCGAATCGCGGAGTTGGATGAGGCCGATTACGGGTACATGGTGGACCCGGTATGATACCCCGGGGAGAGAACGGTTTCGCTGTGTAGTCGACGATGAGCCTGGCAGAGGGACAACTACCAACCGGTGATTGGTGGGACCTGGCGGTTATCCGGAGGATGCCGACCAAAGTCGATAGATGGATGCGGGATGATCCGTACTGCCGGGGCTGAGGGCCGATACCACAGGCGGAGCCCGTGGGCTGACCCGGACTGACGCGGCCCGATGGATGAGGATTTACGTGTCGATGCTGGACACGAGTACTTATGATATTTGGGTGCCGATGTTGGGCACTTGTGATTCTCAGAGATTTACAGAATTTGAGGGCCGAGGAGAGTGCCGGCGCCTGAGTTTATTTGGGATTTGGGTGCAGTTTTGGGCACCGATTATTTTCCACGTTGATATTCCGTGTAGATGTTGTTATCCCATGCTCAGCATTTATCTTCATGTATCTCATCCTGTAGTTATTTTTCCTGAAAGAGCATTTGCATGATCATTGCACCTACTGCTTGTCGCATATAGATCTTACCTGCTGGCATATGATAGAGTAGCACAGTACGTGCATGCTTGCGATTACCTTTATATGTTATCTCTATTCACGAGTTGGCAACTCACCCCCGTTGTACCACAGTATTTGCAGGTTGCCCCTCAGAGTAGTCGCGGCAGGCTGCATTTTGTATCTTTTGGCTACAGATACCACTAGAGTTGGTGCGAGAGCTGTTTTGCTTTTAGGTCGGTTGTGGTATCTGTTTAATTTTATTGTACCCCTTTTTGTATCTAGTATTCTCCATCTACCATATATGTACTGGACTTAGATACAGTGTGAGGACGATGATGTATATTTTGTATCCTGGTGTCGAGCTCGTGGGAGCCGACTGTTTATATAATCAGTTTATCATTCTGTGATGTTTACTTATTGCTCATTCTTCGCTACGGCATCGTATATTACTCTTGTGATGATGGTTTCCGCCGTTGGGCATGATTGCTCCCATTTGGGAATGTTTTGTTTCATTATATCTCATTTTCACTCATATCCTGTTTTATACCCGATTTCGGGGTTACTTTTACAAAGGAAATGCTGCCAAAATTATTTAAATGATGACGTAACTTTAAAAGAACTTATTGAACTATTTAAGGTTTTCTAATGTTTGAACTAAATGTTTTAAACACTGGATACTTTTATATGGTTTTGATTTCTGGGTTCGGCTTACTTGTCGCGTTACGCCTGTAGACGTTGCATGGTCAAGTGCCGGTCACGAGTCGAAATATTCGGGTCGTGACAAGAGAGAAGAAAACACTTAGCGTATGCTCTTGCAAGATTAGATTGGTTATTAATATATCTAATCAGGATGGCTCACACCGTTTTAGTCAAATCTTCCTTCAAACACTAAAAGGATAGACTAGCCGGGATTAATTACACCCTACAAGTTCGCCAATCTTTCAGCCAGGCCAGTGCCGGTACTTTGAGGGAGGTTCCCCGTGCTTTCGCACGGACCTAATTAAAGTAAACCTCATTTTCCCAGAGACTTAACCCCGTTGACACCTTTCTAGACACCTACTTGATCGGCTAATTGTAATGTGTAAAACTCTCCCAGGAGCAACTCTTACTCGCAGTGGGTATCGGGATCCAACTATCTCATAGAAGGTATGCAATCTCATTGAAAATTTCAACACTTGAAATTCCCGATAATGTTTTACCCCTAGCGTCCTATGACCTTGACGCAGGCCAACAAACCATAGTTTGCTAGTCATGTTCAACCCGTACATTTCCTGATTGAATTAAACCCACCCGCACAACCCTTGAAGCAGGCCAACAAAGTCGTACGAATACCCTAATCCAATCGCATCGTATGCTGCAGATAAGCACTAGTTAGCTACCGCACACTACGCCTTGACGCAGGCCAACAAACGTAGCACGAATACTAAGTAGTATATATCTGAAATGACGGACGGCAACAACAGGTTTTTATGAAAACCCTTTGCGTAATGAACTTGATATCGTTGTAGAATCGAGTGAATTTTAAAAGGAGTGTTTTTTTTGCCTTTACTAGTTTTGCTAAAGAGGTCACTCCCGGTGAAGGGATCTCGGCTCTTTCCTTATCGAATAAGGTGCAGGATATTTCACAAATACCACTATGCATAGCAAAAATTTTAGAAGCAATTAAAAGACAAACCGTGTTTGTAGCATCTACTAGTTTCGCTAAAGAGGTCACTCCCGGTGAAGGGACCTCGGCTCTTTCCTTTTCGAATAAGATGCTGGATATTCTACAAGGAATACCGCTATGCAAAGCAAGAACTAGAGCTACCAGTTTTTAAACAACTTTCTATAACATATTTAGGTTTCTTTTTGTTTCATTAATCTCATTAATGAAGTCCCATTTTATTATGCTTCACAAGCATCACATTTGAAACAAAATCAGCAATATAACTTATATCTCATATATATAATATAAACATTTGTCTCAGTGAGTAATATGATCTCATCACAGAACATTGCAGCAGAAGAATCACATACCAAATATTGGATATACTAGGTTGTCCGTGTTTTATTGCGAGACTATATAAAACACAGATTCCACGGTCGTGATGAATAGCCAAACCCACATCCCTATACCCCTACGAGAGCGGCAAGTAACCCTGCCAGTTGTAGAGTCAGGAGACCCGGTCTCGCCTCCTCGAGATGGTCTCCCACTGGACCCTATAACCCGGTTACTTGTGCTCCCCGCCTTGGGTCTATCCTAATGCGGAAAAGTAAATAATATACAATAGTGACATCATCCTCAACCCGGAAGTGCCCTAATAAAAGAATATTACAAACAAGCTTTTACATGAATGAAAAAGAAAAACTCTCATCTCACATAAAACCCCCGGCTATTCAAAACACGACGATCAAATATAACATATCACAGCAACACATAACATCACATATCATCAACGTAAGTAAATATATGTATCCCAGTTGTCGTTGACATATAGCACCGAAACCGGCGATATACCACATGATTTTTTTGACCCCCACTTGTGATTTTAAAAGATTAACATTGCATAACTCAAGTTTGGGGGGTATATTTTCGGGCTCCTGAAAAGAAAATTTTTACAAAATGATGAGCCAAAAATAAGTTTGGGGGAGGTTCTTCACTTATATATTTTGCCCCCACTAATAAATTCCTCCCAAGCTTACAGGTTTTCAAATTTAGCAAAGAGCAACAGTGAGGACACTGTTGAAAACAAGTTTGGGGGAGGTTTGTGCTTATTTTTGCATCATTTGCATCATACTTTGCATAAGCACAAAACATTTTTTTTTTGAAAACCTATAAAAATTTAAAAAAATTTCAAAACTATAAAAATATTTTTGTATATAAATAAGATAATGAAAGTTTAGATAATGAAAAATTACATCCATGAGATTAGAAAAATTTAAGAAAACTAAGAAAATTAGAAGTTTTCTTATACGAACTAGTAATAAGTAGTTATGAGCCGTTGTCCCAAGGGTTAGTAAGATGAAGGACGTCACTAATCTGAGGATAAAAATAAGTCTGAAAAATAGTTTCTATTCTGGAAGCCAAACATTTTGAACGTTGATACCCTGATATTCGCACATACACACGTCTTGAAGCCTGGGATAGTAGAGGATACCTTGAAATGCTCTTGTCTTAAAGCCAAAAGTATGAAGGAAATAAAAAGAAAAAAAAATGAATAAAGAAAATATAAAGTGGTGAGAAAAATGAACACTGGTTTTGTTATTACCGAAGGCAAGAAAAATGTATAGCGAGGGTGCCTCTTCTCCTAGTGCCCTAAGGCCAACTGGTCTGGGAGTCACTGCTATGCCTGAGGTGGTGCAAGACGAGGAAAATACACAAAGTAAGCAAGCACAGGAGTAATCGGTCGGTTAGTACCTCAAGAAGTATTAACGGTCGCATGAAAGTGTGTGAGCTATCTCATCTAAATATTCATTAATTAAAAAGTACTTAGGCTGACGGGCAAGAGTATGATAGCTTGAATTGAATTCTCCGGGTGTAGGGATGTTCTTTACACACACGCAGGGTGATATGATCGATGTTTGGAATAAAGATAGGAATGAAGAATAAGACGATGTTTTATTGAGGGAGGACGTGATTTCTGACATCTTTTCATGACCATTAAGATAGGGCTCATGACAATCGAAAAGCTAGCTTAGTTGGAAACCCTAATTTTCAAGGTTTTTCTTTTACAATTCTTTTCTTTAAATGTAATATTCATGATCTTTCTTTTATTATTGGATTTTGTGGGTGCAATCCGCTGAAAACCCTCAGGAGACAACACTCCTCCTACTAGGGACACCTAGAGGTTTAAAGGCTTGTTGCACGTGCTCAGTGCAATCTTGTTGCCTACGAAAGTGTGCTAGTTAGTTTTTCTCTTTCTTTATTTTCTCCTTCTCTTTTTAATAAAAAATTAGCTCGAGACGATCGAAATTAAGTTTGGGGGTATTTGATCAGTCGAAAATATTGTATATTTTAGCCGGCAATTTCCTTAACATTTGCATACATTTAGAAGTGTTCGGCATTCATATTCTACATATTAGCAAATCTGTCACAAAATATGAGATTGCATGTGTTAGACTTTTAAACCGACACTTTAAAGGAAATTAACCGCATTTCATGGCATCGCATCATTTCTGTATTTGCGCAACACTTGTCTTGAGTCTGTGCAGGAAAATACGGAAGAAAAAACCAAAGAGCTGATCAACATTACGCCAATTCAATCATTTCAGATCTGGTAGCAATGAAGAAGGAATTAGATAATTCTATATATCACATAAAGGCCCATACAACAGCCCAAGACCATACCAGAGAGCCCAAGCCCCAACTCACCAAGTTAGCCGCGGAACCGCGGCAGGAGATGGCTTGCGCCGTGGATCCGCGCCTCTTCTGCCACGTCAGCAATTAATTTTCAGTGCAGCTTACTTATCTCAGGGCCCACATTCAATTCTGATATGTTAAATTTCATAATTCTCCAAAAGCTACTGCCAGATCAGCAAAGAAGATTAAGAAAGGCTAATCCTAATTAAGCTCCTAATTAATCCTCTTCTAGAAGCTCCCTCCTAACTAATCACATCTAGAAGCTTCTCCTCTAACTAACTTTTGGAAGGAAATTCAAATTTCCTCAACAAACTTTTGGAGGGAAACTTAGAATTTGAAATCCTAGATCTAGGGTTTGGTTATCTATAAATAGAGCCTAGATCTAAGGGTTAATGGCGAATCAATCTTTAGGTAATCAATTTTAGTTAATCTTTCCCTCTTTCATCATCTTCTTCCACAAGTCTCGTGACAAGGCTTGTGCGAAACCCTAACCCTAATTCCACTCCAAATCCAAGATCTTGAGTACCAAATCAAGCGAGAAGCCTTCAACCTTTTAGGAGCCGAGCCGATCTTCAATCGGGCAAGTGATCCAAGCCGATCCGCGATCCACAGAGACGAGCGAAGCCAAGTCGACGATCGAATTCTTCCTCTTGTAGTTCTTGAGCGAATGTAATGAAATTGTTGATATAAATAAAAGGTGAAATTCTTTAATCTTGCTTTCTTTTAATTCTTGCATCATGATTAGATCTCAATTTGTAATTGTTGTTCTTGTTGTGATGTGTGAGTAAAACTCCGCTCGTAAAGGAGTCGACACGATTGTAGAATGATGATGTAACAAATCTTAATACGATTTTTAAGTCCTACGAGCTTTGTAAACCCTAGCAAGTTCAAGAATCGATGACCTAGTTTCGTAGCGATGCTTTCTTGATTGTGATCGCTCGAAATTAGGGATCTACGATCGTTTCTTGAATTTACTAGAGGCTAGAATATGAATGATATCAATGAAAGAACAAGAGAGAAGATGAAACCCTAGTTTCACAAGAAGTCTCTAATTCTCATCGATCATCATCGATCTAGTATCAATTCATCGAAGGATAAGAATACGTAATTCTAAGATTACATCACATCTATAGATCCGATCGATTCCTACGAGCCTCATTTCGATTCTTGATATTTGGTTTGGAAAATTCATCAAACTATCAATTCTTGATTCTATCATTTTCTTGTTATTAGATCTATGTTTTCTAATTCTTGAACTTCAACTATAAATCTTGAATTGTTTTGTTTTCTTTTCTTTAAAGTTTCAATTCATCTAATTCAAAAGACGAACGATTACACTTTCCCTGTGGACGATCCGCACTCACTAACAATCTACATCCGACACCGTAGTTGATTGCGGTCAAATAATTTTTGGTTGTGATTTCTTTACAATTTTATACTATAGATCAAGAATTCTTTTCAATCAGTACCCAAAAACCACCGTTTTGCACGCCCTCTTGGACGTGGTAAGATGGAAATCAAAGCACAGTGGGAACCACACAAGACTCTATGACGATCTCGGGTCAACAGACTACTCTGTACCAGTGTCACCAGAGAACTGCCATCTGACGTAAGGTATAATACCATCTGGGAGTTCTCGGCGAGTCCGTCTAGTGTACCCAGTCTCTACTGAGCACCCGTATATCATCTCTGATGTCAAACACCAATGGATATGGGATCATCCATCGCCCATCTGTATGGGTCGAGAAGGTATACGCTAGTCTACTCTGGTAAATCGATGCCCCGTCTCGATACACCCACGACTAGGGACCTTGAAGGATGTACTTATGGACTACCATGTCCCCACTAGTATGATCCGCATCATAGTCCAGGTAGTCAAGTACACATCCTAAGGGCTTTACCAACATGTAACAGAGAGACAATCAATGTACACGTTAAGGTAAAGAGTAACCAGATAGCATACTATCATGTCGAGCAAGAAAGTCCTCCCTATATATGTCCCAGCATCCACTACAATATACATCCAATATACAGTATTGGCCTCTAGGGCATACATATAACTAACAATCTCCTACTTGCACTAGGGCCATCTGATAGCAGTGGTTGTAGTATCTCATACTCAACCATCCCATAAAAGTCTCTCTCTAGGAATAGGCCTTCGTGAGTGGATCCGCCGTGTCGTCCTCTGAGTCTACTCTCCTAACCTACGATCCCCTGGAGATCAACTATCTCCATGATCAGGTGATACTGCCTTAGAATATGTCTGGATCACTGATGGGACGGACGTTCCTTGGCATAAGCCACAACTCCATTGTCACACAATAGGAGGAAGTAAGTTCATCTCATGAACTAATATACATCCAGACTGCCTCTTTGGTAGCATCTCAAATAGCGATGTATCCAGCCTTTATCGTCTAGTATGCCACGGTATGTAGCTTGGAACTCTTCCAACATACCGTCCCTTTACTGAGGGTAAAGACAATGCCTGTGACTGACATTCAGTCGTCCTTATCACTCTGGAACCCTTCCAGTGATTCTCCCCAGGATCGATTGATACCATCTCACTACAACTAGTGAGAATCCTAACATCCAATTAGATCTATCTCATAGATCCAAACTCAGGATTTAGGAGGTATCACTTTGATCCTATAGAGAATCATTGTGATAAACGGAGATTGGCCGAGCGTAGCATAGGAAACTTCTTCCCTATCAAGAGTATGTCATCCACGTACTCTACGAGGATCGTCACTATACTCCCTACTACCTTTTTGTATATACAAGGTTCATCTACCATTTTGATGATGTCAAACTCTTTGACTAACACATCAAAATAGATGTTCCAACTCCGCGATACCTGCTTTATCCTATAAAGCATCTTGTACACGTTTCCGCTGCTCCCACTGTCTACGAAGCCCTCTGGCTGTGTTCTTATAGACGTTCTTTTCTAAATCATCATTTAGAAAAGCAGTCATGACACCCAACCGCCAGATATCGTAGTCATGGTATGTAGCCGTGGCAAGTAGGATCTGGATGGACTTAAGCATAGCCACTTGAAAAGGTTTCATCATAATCCACGCCTGGTCGATGAAGAAAAGCTTTAACAACTCTAGCTTTGAAAGTCTCAACTTTTCCATATACACCAAGTAATCTTCTCAAGATATACTTGCTCCTGATGGGGATTTAACCCTTCAGATATAGCAACCAAAGTCCATACTTTGTTGGTGTACATGGATTCCATTTCAGATCACTAAACATCCAGCCATTCTTACAGAGTCTCACTCCTGATGGCCAGCTCGAAACTAGTTGGGTCATCATCTCATGATGCAATCCTCGCTCCTACTGTCATAGAGAAACTGAAGTATCTCTCAGGTGGGTGAGAAACCCTACTATATCGGCGGAGAGGCTGAGGTTCGTTGGTATCTACCGAATCCTTTGGTTCTACCAAATCATCCGCTGTAGTTTGTATAGCTGGAACCTTTCCAGTTCTACATTACAGACCTTGCCTCGAGCTTGTCCGGATTTTGCTTTTACACATAGGCCGGACAACCCCAAATCTTAACTAACTTAAGATATGGGCTCTTCCCTTTCCATATCACATATGAAATGGTAGGCAACTGATTTGATTGGAACCGTATTCAATAGGTATGCAACTTCATAAGTGCATAACCCCCAAAAAGGAAATAGGTAACTCAGTAGTAATCATCATAGAGCACACCATATCAAATAGGGTGTATCTGCTCCGCCCCGATATACCATCGTGCTATGGTGTATACGGAGGAGTAATGCTGAGAGAGAATCTCATTCTCCTTTAGAATAATCCAGGAATTCCGTGCTCAAGTATTCTCCTCCTTGATCACATCAAAGGACATAATACTTATACCCGTATTTTGGTTCTCTACTTCTAACCTATATTCTGTGAATATCTCAAAAGGTTCGGACTCATGTTTCAACAGGAACATATGACTGAATCTTGAGAGATTATCAGAGAATGTAATGAAGTACAAAGAACCGGTCTTGGAATGTGTAGACAGGAGACCTTACATACATCGTCATGTATCAGTCCCAAGAGTTCATTAACTCTTTCTCTGTTTCCAATAAACAGGGCTATGGTCATCTTATCTATGTGACATGACTGGCGAGTTTCACAAGATGTAAATTCAAACTAATTTAAATATGCATCTTTATGTAACTCTTGCTAGTCGGGTCACATTGATCTGACCTAGTCTACAATACCTCAAGAAGGAATCGTTCCATTCTGAACTCTTCCTCTTGTGTGTGATCAATATACTAAGAACTGTAGTTTGATTTAGAACATCAACGCTTTTAGATAACGTGCCTGATCCGATCAACTTTTGATATAGGAAATGTTCAAAACATTATCCAACAATACAAAATTATATCATTTCTTTACTATTAAAGAGACTGATATGATTTTGTATATCAGGTTCGGTATCTAATAACATTCGTTCAGAATCAATGTATAGGTAATACAGGGTGACAGTGACCAACAGACTTGGCTGCAACACTTGCCCCGTTTTCTGCCTCATGAAACTTATCACCCGTTCTCAGTTCTCTACCTATCTATAGCCCTATGTAACAGATTACATATCTGGGATCCTGATCTGGTATCACATACCCATGACATAAAGGATACTGAGAAACAATTCTTTGTAATGAACACACCCGAAGATGATGCATCATATGCACTTTCTTCGTTTGGGTGGCACGGGAATTCTGGTAATCCCCTATTTCCTGCTCTGTCTTATAACAATTATAAGTTGGAGCGGGACCAACGTTCCCCAGCTCAGTATAACAAGCGGGTTTGGTCAATACATCCGTATTATTATCTTGATTAAGGCGTGATATGGTCGCTACCTGGAGAGAGAGAGAAGAAAACACTCAGCGTGCGCTCTTGCAAGAATAGATTGGTTTTTATTTTATCTAATCAGGATGGCTCCCACTGCTTTTTATCAAATCTTCCTTCAAACCCAAAAAGGAAAGACTAGCCGGGATTAATTACACACTACAAGTTAGCCAATCTTTCAGCCAGGCCAGTGTCGGTACTTTGAGGGAGGTCCCCCGTGCTATCGCACGAACCTAATTAATGTAAATCTCGTTTTCCCAGAGGCGTAACCTCATTAACACCTTTCTAGACACCTACTTGATCGGCTAATTGTAATGTATAAAACTCTCCCAGGAGTAACAATTACTCGCAGTGGGTATCGGGATCCAACTATCTCATAGAAGGTATGCAATCTCATTGCAAATTTCAACACTTGAAATTCCCGATAATATTTTGCCCCTAACGTGCTATGACCTTGACGAAAGCCAACAAACCATAGCCCGCTAGTCAAGTTCAACCGGTACATTTCTTGATTGAATTAAACCCACCCGCACGACCCTTGACGAAAGCCAACAAAGCCGCACGACTACCCTACTTCAATCGCATCGTATGCTGGCAGATAAGCAGCATATAGCTACCGCACACTGCACCTTGACGAAAGCCAACAAATGCAGCACGAATACTATATACAACTTATCTGAAATGACGGAGGGCTACGACAGGTTTTTCTGAAAACCTATTGCGTAATGAACTTGATATCGTTGTAGAATCAAATGATTTTGAAATGGAGTGTTTTTGAGGCTTTTCTAGTTTTGCTAAAGGAGTCACTCCCGGTGAAGGGATCGTCGGTCCTTTCCTCATCGAATAAGGTGCGGGATATATCGTATATATCACTGTGCAAAGCAGAACTCTTAAAAGCAATCAAAAGACAAACCGAGTGTGTAGCATCTGCCAGTTATTGCTAAAGGAGTCACTCCTGGTGAAGGGATCTCGGTCCTTTCCTTATCGAATAAGGTGCAGGATATATCACATATACCGCTGTGCAAAGCAAGAACTGTAGCTACCTGTTTTATTTTTGAAATTCGATTCTACAACATCTTAGGTTTCTTTTATTTCATTAATCACATTAATGAAGTCCCATCATTTAAGTACCTAAACATCACAGCTAAATACGACGTACACTTATGCCATCCGCATTCGCCTCGATGTCCCCTCGTGCACCGTTAGGTTAGGTGACTAACGGCAGAGCAGGGCAGGGCTAGCGCGGGTGTAAAACATAAGTAACGTCTATATAATATATCATATATACTATATACTGTATGTTGGAGATAGTGCCCTCAGAGTCAATTATTGGATCACAGGCACGTGATTGCAATGATTGAGGGAGGACCTATCCCAGTAGAACAGTCTTACTCGAGATGATAGTATGCTATCTGCTTTATCTTTATCATCGTGTACTGCTTTAGGTGACCTGACATGTCGCTATTACACGTTGATAGAGCCCCTAGGATTCTTGCTTGACTACCAGCAGTATGATGGCGATCATATACGTGGGAGCTGGTAGTCTATAAGCACATCCTTAAAAGGTCCCTAGTCGTAGGAGTTTCGAGACAGGGCATCGATACTCCATTAGTAAACTAGTGTATACAGTCGAGACCCCGACGAGGGGCGGTGGCCGGTCTCACAAGCCACCGGTGTCAGTTGGTTCACCTAAGATGTATACAGGTGCTCATTGGGTTATGAGTACACCGGACAGGACTCGCCGGGAACCTGCTAGTTGGTCTTATACCAGATGTCAGATAGCAGTTCCCTGGTGACATGTGTACAGGTTAGTTCATCGACCTGAGATCGTCATTTGTCTAGTGTGAGTTCCCACTGTGCTTTGATTACTACCCTACCACGGCTCAAAGGAGTCGTGCAAACAGGTTTTAGTTGGGTACAGTCCCGAGCCACATGGAGGCAGTGAGCGGATTTGCAGGGGTTCGTCTCTCCCGGTATTGGGGGTGAGGTTGCGCTGTGTCTAGGAGAGCCATTACGCAAAGCCCTCGGCCGAGGCAGGAGATTTACTGGTAGGTATTCCAGTAGTATCTCAGGGCGTTCTGGGCTACACTCCGACACGACTTGTACCGCCTTTGGGGGTCTGACTTTTACCAACCCCCTAGGCCTGACATGCGATCCTCATAGACGAACGGACCGGACTGTACGGATATTGTCACTGACAGGCTCAGTAGGGTGTCAGGATGAGTTCGCTCATCGACGTCCCTTTTGATCAATAGCTGGTGGCCCGTCACGTATTGGCTTATACCTCTGACGTGCTAGTGGTTAAATCCACAGCCATAGTATTGACGAGTCTTTAGAGTCCACCACACTTTCAGTTACTCAGCTTTCGGGCGAAACGCTGTAGAGGCCGTATGGAGATATGGCAGGGTTCGATCAGATACGTGCGGTATTGCACGCATCAGGATCGAACGGATATTACTAGCCGGCTTTGGTTTAAGCCGGATCCTAGTTTAGTACAGTGTAGATTTTGTCTCATTGCATTTGTATCCGGTCGGAATACAGATGCGGGTGTGTATGCACAGTATCGGGGTTTTCCTGTAATTTATTACGGGACCAGTTTTCTGGAGTTGCCAGTTTGCATTCCGTTCCGGCCGGTTTTTCTTTGTTCTTTCCCGGCCGGACTTTTCTGATGGAGGGGGTAATTTGCTGTTTTGCAAATTACATTTGGTGGAGGTTTTATTTGCATAAGGATTTATTATGAAAGCATCTTTTTTTGATATCATTCTTATCTTGCACCATCACTTGCTTTAATGGTGATTTGAGAGGGTATGGTTAGGATGTGCTTTTGTTATGATAGTGTTTGTTTGTGGTCACCTCTTAATTGATCCTACACTCACCTCCCTTCTTGCTTCATATTACCTCCTCCACCATTCTCATTTTAGATGATAAGTTATTCATGAGAGGAAAAAGAAAGAGAGAAGAAGAAGAAGAGAGCTTCATCTTGAGAGTTTCATTCATGATCTCATTTTCTTGCTAGAAAAATGCAAGCACCATTTTTCTATTCTTGATTCCTCCATCACCATGGCAACAAACCCCAAATGAGACAAGCATCTTCTACACTACATTCTACAGCATATCTTGAGCATGTCGAGTTGCCGGCTTCATGCTCGAGTTGCCTCGGTATTGAGGCGGGAGCCCGTAAAAGACGCAGGCGATGTGGTGCCCTTTCCGGCGAGGAGACGACGATATGGAGACAAGACTTTCCGCGGGAGATCGGGACGATGAAGAGAAGACCGGAGGACTCGGATCACTCGGTATACTTCTCACCCTATCTCTTGATTGCTAGCATTAGGTTAATGGTAAACGATCCGGGTTTTCTTTGTCCGCGGTAGCGCCGGTTTCCGAGTAAGGAAAATTTTTTGATTCCGCATTTTGGCCTCGAGTAAGAGGCCGTGGCGCTGCCGTGGCGCAACATGGTATCAGAGCCACGCCATTAACCTTACCTAGCTTCGTTTGATGTGTTTGCTTTTCCGATCGACCGAAATTTCCAAAAACTGTATTTTTCTAGCACATCTCTGTCGAAATTTTTTGAAGTCCAAAAATTTTTCAGGTGGTCTCAGAATGATGTGCAGGGAGTTCTAAGAACACTGCAAAATTTTTGTGACATGACTCATCCGTACGACCGCGGAAGGGCGGCCAAAACCCCCTTTTGGCCGCGCTTCCGCCGCAGTATTGTGGGATCGTGTGATTATTTCTTTGCAGTGGGCTTATGAACTGAAATTAGGGGTTTTGGAATGTTAAAATTGGGCCCAGGTTTTCTGTGAGTGCTACAGTTTTGATTGGGGGCCCACTTGTTAATTTTTGGTCAATCGGAAAATTTTAAACACATTTTTCACAGTATTTACATTATATCTGCGACCGTGAATGTCACTCGATCGGTAAATCCGGTCTAACTGCTATAGCCCGGTTAGACGGATTTGCGAACGTGACCTTCACGTTGATGTTCTATGTATTTGCTGTGTTGTTGCGGATCGGTCGTGGGGGATAGCCTGGATGCAATGCTAGTACAGTTTTGTTGTATTATGTACATTTGATATTGCGGGGCGAGCGTCCGACATATGGACTGCCGTCACTGCCTGTTTGTATTATTTTTTGGGGCACGACCTGGTTGCGGTCGATGTACCCGGTGTATGTATATTTTACTATTCTGTACTAGGATTTCCCCGCGGTGGGGTGCACGGATAGCCGGGTTCTGGAGGGCAACAAGCCCGCATCTCATGGCATTGGGACGGAGGGGGCTTCAGTCTGGAATTGGCGGGCTGTTCGACGCACTCGTAGGGGGTACAGGTTGACCCAGGAGCGGTGCCCAATTTACCGGATTCCGTGAAGTGCTGGGTGGTCCATTCACGGTGCTGAAGGGGGCTGCCTCGCTTCAGGTTTTGGCGGGTGACTTGCCGCGCCCGTAGGGGTCTAGGTTTTCATTGCACAGGCTATCCACACGACCAGGGGAACGTCGGGTTTCAGCAGCGGCTCTGTGAAACCCGGGGCTTCCAGATATCTGTATTGTTCTGTGATGCTGTACATTTCTGTGATGTTGCATTTTATTCACGCCTTGAGCGAAATACTATATATTGGTATATATATTAGTAGATGTTGTATATGTTTTTCATCCGCGCTAGTCCAGTCCCCGCTCTGCCGTTAGTTAGCTAACCTAACGGGTGATGACGGGACCCAGTGGCGAATGCGGATGGCATATACGTACGTCAGTATATTTTCGTTCTTTGTGGTGTGATCAATTGATGGGAGTGCGTTGATTCGGATCAATGCAAGCTAAACAAACCTAATCTGATGTTGTTGGAACGTTTTTCAAAAAGCTGTTATTGCAAGGACGTTCACTTTTGTTTTGCATCGTGGTATTCATTTGGAATATCCTGCTCCTCAGTCGACGAGGCAAGGGCCGAGATCCCTTCACCGGGAGTGACCCCTTGGACAGAAGTTTGCGTCAGGGCATTAACTTCACTATAGCCGACTACTTTTGCTTTGCATCGTGGTATTCAGTTGGAATATCCTGCACCTCATTCTACGGGGAAAGAGCCGAGATCCCTTCACCGGGAGTGACCTCTTTAGCAAAGGTTTTCGTCACTATATTTTTATAAAAAGTTATGCAGTTCCTTCGACGATATCAAGTTCATTACGTTAAAGGTTTTTCGCCAAAAACCAGTCGTAGCCCTCCGTCATTTCTTACAAGTATTACTTAGTATTCGTGCTGCGTTTGTTGACTGTGTCAAGGCGTAGTGTGCGGTAGCTAAGTAGTGTTTGTTTGCAGCATATTAATGGGATTGGTTAGGGCAGTCGTGCGGCCTTGTTGACTGTGTCAAGGGCTCGTACGGGTGGGTTTAATGCAATCCAGGATAATGACGGGCTGAACTTGACTACGACTCTTTGATTTGTTGACTGTGTCAAGGTCACTTGGGTCCTAGGGGTAAAAACCTACATCGGGAGTTTCAACAGAACTGAAACTTGCCAGGCATGCGCATACCTTCTGGAGTGTGGTGACTTGAGTGGATTCCGTCAAGTTATCATGCGATGATAGTTGGATCCCGATTTCCACTGATGAGTTGGTTTACTCCTCGGGTGATCCCGACTAATTCTTCTTTCAGGTTTGGAGGAGAATTTGAGGTACAGTGGGAGGTTTCCAGATTAGATAAAGTGATAACCATTCTGATCTAGTTTAGAGTGCACGCTGAGTGTTTCTTTTCTCTCTCTCTTTGGCAGCGACCATTGACCCGACCCTGGACTATGACTCAGTGACCAAGTTGACCGAACCTTCTTAACACTGGCTTTTGGATTGTCAGAGTTGCAGACCTCATTGCCACTCCTACTTTTACCCTTTTCTCCAGGACACCCCGTATTTCTACGAACGTCCACTTCCATTGGACAAAACCATCGTATGGTTAGATACGAACTCGAAGGAATTCGAGGATGGTTTCTGGTTCTGGAGAAAACGGATAGGACTATTCAGTTGTCTTTTCTTTTCACCTTCTCTCAGGTTGCGAGTACTCCTTGGTTTAGGAGTAGTACACCTATTACGGAAATTGGATAGTCTTCTTCCAAACCATAGGCTGGTGCCGACCGGTAGGGAATGAAGAAAACCAGTTAGCCTAAACGGTGTACAGAAGGTATTAAGTTAAGACAAAGCAAGGGATTAGAAAGAGGGCAAAGTAAGTTGCGACTGCTATTCACGACCAAACCAAGTATTTCTTCGCCAACACTAAATCACCTTTGTATTTCTCCAGGACACTCCGTATCACTACGAAGATCCCATTTTATTGGATAATCCATCGTATGGTTATATACGAACTCGAAAGGAACTTGTTCCAGTTCGGGGATGGATCCTGGTTCAGGAGAAATAGGAATAAAGTACATTCAGGTATCTTTTATCTTCACCTTCTCTCGCATTGCGAGTGCTCCTAGGATTAGGACAGTACACCCTTTATGCTTTTTGGATAGTCTTCTTCCAAACCATAGGCTGGTGCCGAACGGTAGGGAAGGAAGAAAACCATTTGGCTTAAAGGGGTGTACAGAAAGTAATGACTAAAGACATATAAAGGGATTTGGAGAGGTGACAAAGAATTATACGCTTATAGTTGTGAATCTGGATAATGGAAGAGGCATTACTAGGAATACCAGGATACCCCGACGAAACATTTCAATGTTTCAGTTTCAACTGTGTGCTGTTAAAAGAAAACTGATTTCCCGATTAGACGCTTGCTCCAGGGTATGTATTTACCAGGTTGGATTCTCACATCTGTATGGTATTACAGATGCTGAGTGGGAGTAAGTTATTGGGAATTAAGTGACCATCCTCTTTATATCGGGATTCGTTGTAATTGGTGATATTTGAGGAAGCCACCTGGGTTGTTTGCCGGTCGGCAAATATTTGATTTTGAATATCCGCTGTTGTGCACCAATTTCAAATTGATATATCTATACGTCTATTTTCATAGAGTGAGATATACCTTTTGATATTATGTCGATGACATTTACCTATATCAGTGGATGGTTAGGTAAGGAGCATTAAACAGCGGTGTAATTCTTCTTAACCATAAGTACAGTTTTCAACCTACGACACACAGTGAAAGAGTTGTTAGACTCAGAGGACTTATACAGAGTATTGTATGTTGTCCAGTGTCCATCAGGACAGAGGGGTTGGTCCTCATACTATATTCTGTTTACTTTTAACTTCTCTGGTTCTTAGACATGTGTTTCGTGGAAACACAGGGTCTAAGTTTTGAGGAGTTATAGGTATTTGAATAGAGTAGAGAACCAGGTATAGCAAGTATCGGGATTCTTCAAAGTGATCGAAGATGTAGATACTTGTGTATGGTATTCAGTTGATAGTAATGATTAAGAGAACTTGCTTCTCTTTCAGGATACTCATAATTGGAAGCATTCCTAAGTTGAGTAACGCTGATCGGCCTCCTTCCATTTACTTTACATGCACTGGAGATAGCTGCATGATTTGAATCTGGTTCAATTAAATCAGTGCCTCTGTTTCTATATTGGATATAGAACAGTTCATATCTTGACATTGTTAAGGTACGGGGAGTTGTCCGGCTTATGCTTAAAACCAGACACTGGACAACTCAAAGCACGTTTCTGTAATGGCTGTTTGTGGGTTGACCCAGGCTATGACGAGGGTTGACTTTCTACCATCTGGATGAACAATAGCAATATTGTTCTAGACTCGCCACAGTTTTTATTAAAAATGGATTTTTTCAGAAAAAGTAGTGGGAGTATGGTAGAACTGGAAGTGATTCCAGAACCGCAAACGATTACTGAAGATTTGATAAGGAACCTAAATATTCAATCTGATTTGACATTCCATTGGCCACTCCGCAGATAAGGTGGGTAACTTCAGGCACCCGAGAGGTACTATGGTAGCCTCAAGGACGGTGACAGGGAAGTTCTTGTTTACCCACAATTGCCATTGTTGTTGTTCCAGGCTGCGAGACCCGGTGGGAGGATGAGTATAGCGTCGTTCTAAACTAGCTTTAGAAGTGCACGTCTATATGACTCTGCCAGAGGGTTGTCGTAGTCAGTGGGAGCAGCGGAAGCATTGGTGGACATCAGGCTTATGTCTATTTATAGACTAAAGCAGATGTAGCGGAGATAGATCATCTATTTCTGATGTGACAGTCATAGGTTTGACGTCATCAGAATAAGGGATGGATCTGTTGAGAAGGTAGTAGGAAGTGATATTCCTATACTACGATTGGTTATACTTTGGTTGTCACACAGTTGTTTCTCCACATAGGACTTGGATGTTATATCAGACATTCTGGTTACTAGATCTATGGTTTTAGATCTAGATTTGGGTGGTTTCCCAATCTGGGTACCTTGACAGCATTCTATGAGTATTTAGAATGGACGACTCCTGGCACGGTAGTGTACCTGCAAGTGATGGAGTCACCCTCTCTAAAGGTGTCTCATAGACTAAAGTAGAGAGGGATACGCATGATTGACAGATCACTTGCTTAGGCAATTGAGTCAATCATGAGATGTCAAGTACCACACCAGATGTTGTTCTTGCACTAGATGCAATAAGTTGATATTGATCAAATCCTGGAGAAACAGTCGGAAGCAGTTTTAGAACACAAGTGGATGTTCTAGGGATATGATAACGACAGCCTCATTAAGGAGACAGTTATCATTCCAGGCTTCCAAGGTGACACGGACGGCAGGGTGATCGTCAGAGTTGTAGTTTTCCCTCTAAACGAGGGGCAGTATTTTGGACAGGTGATCCAAGGCAATACTGAGGGAGGCATGGCGCAGGATACTGATTAAGTTCAGTTATCGATACAGTCTAAGAAGTTTGGATTTGAAGTTCATTTATGAGCTAGGTCCCATCAGATATCCAGACATATTCTAAGACAGGTATTGCTCATTTCGGGAGATGGTTTTCTCCGCGAACTTGAGATATAGAGAGACATAGAAAGAAACATCACAGCGGATCCACTCACTGAGGCTATTCCTCGAACGTAATAGTTTCGCAGACAGGCTTTGTGAGACTGACTAGTAGAGGAGTTGGGTGTTCGGTATCACACGGGCTGTGAGTATGCGACATCACAATAATTAGCCTTGAGTGCAAGTGGGAGATTGTTGGAGATAGTGCCCTCAGAGTCAATTATTGGATCACAGGCACGTGATTGCAATGATTGAGGGAGGACCTATCCCAGTAGAACAGTCTTACTCGAGATGATAGTATGCTATCTGGTTTATCTTTATCATCGTGTACTGCTTTAGGTGACCTGACATGTCGCTATTACACGTTGATAGAGCCCCTAGGATTCTTGCTTGACTACCAGCAGTATGATGGCGATCATATACGTGGGAGCTGGTAGTCTATAAGCACATCCTTAAAAGGTCCCTAGTCGTAGGAGTTTCGAGACAGGGCATCGATACTCCATTAGTAGACTAGTGTATACAGTCGAGACCCCGACGAGGGGCGGTGGCCGGTCTCACAAGCCACCGGTGTCAGTTGGTTCACCTAAGATGTATACAGGTGCTCATTGGGTTATGAGTACACCGGACAGGACTCGCCGGGAACCTGCTAGTTGGTCTTATACCAGATGTCAGATAGCAGTTCCCTGGTGACATGTGTACAGGTTAGTTCATCGACCTGAGATCATCATTTGTCTCGTGTGAGTTCCCACTGTGCTTTGATTACTACCACGGCTCAAAGGAGTCGTGCAAACAGGTTTTAGTTGGGTACAGTCCCGAGCCACATGGAGGCAGTGAGCGGATCTGCAGGGGTTCGTCTCTCCCGGTATTGGGGGTGAGGTCGCGCTGTGTCTAGGAGAGCCATTACGCAAAGCCCTCGGCCGAGGCAGGAGATTTACTGGTAGGTATTCCAGTAGTATCTCAGGGCGTTCTGGGCTACACTCCGACACGACTTGTACCGCCTTTGGGGGTCTGACTTTTACCAACCCCCTAGGCCCGACATGCGATCCTCATAGACGAACGGACCGGACTGTACGGTTATTGTCACTGACAGGCTCAGTAGGGTGTCAGGATGAGTTCGCTCATCGACGTCCCTTTTGATCAATAGCTGGTGGCCCGTCACGTATTGGCTTATACCTCTGACGTGCTAGTGGTTAAATCCACAGCCATAGTATTGACGAGTCTTTAGAGTCCACCACACTTTCAGTTACTCAGCTTTCGGGCGAAACGCTGTAGAGGCCGTATGGAGATATGGCAGGGTTCGATCAGATACGTGCGGTATTGCACGCATCAGGATCGAACGGATATTACTAGCCGGCTTTGGTTTAAGCCGGATCTTAGTTTAGTACAGTGTAGATTTTGTCTCATTGCATTTGTATCCGGTCGGAATACAGATGCGGGTGTGTATGCACAGTATCGGGGTTTTCCTGTAATTTATTACGGGACCAGTTTTCTGGAGTTGCCAGTTTGCATTCCGTTCCGGCCGGTTTTTCTTTGTTCTTTCCCGGCCGGACTTTTCTGATGGAGGGGGTAATTTGCTGTTTTGCAAATTATATTTGGTGGTGGTTTTATTTGCATAAGGATTTATTATGAAAGCATCTTTTTTTGATATCATTCTTATCTTGCACCATCACTTGCTTTAATGGTGATTTGAGAGGGTATGGTTAGGATGTGCTTTTGTTATGATAGTGTTTGTTTGTGGTCACCTCTTAATTGATCCTACACTCACCTCCCTTCTTGCTTCATATTACCTCCTCCACCATTCTCATTTTAGATGATAAGTTTTTCATGAGAGGAAAAAGAAAGAGAGAAGAAGAAGAAGAGAGCTTCATCTTGAGAGTTTCATTCATGATCTCATTTTCTTGCTAGAAAAATGCAAGCACCATTTTTCTATTCTTGATTCCTCCATCACCATGGCAACAAACCCCAAATGAGACAAGCATCTTCTACACTACATTCTACAGCATATCTTGAGCTTGTCGAGTTGCCGGCTTCATGCTCGAGTTGCCTCGGTATTGAGGCGGGAGCCCGTAAAAGACGCAGGCGATGTGGTGCCCTTTCCGGCGAGGAGGCGACGATATGGAGACAAGACTTTCCGCGGGAGATCGGGACGATGAAGAGAAGACCGGAGGACTCGGATCACTCGGTATACTTCTCACCCTATCTCTTGATTGCTAGCATTAGGTTAATGGTAAACGATCCGGGTTTTCTTTGTCCGCGGTAGCGCCAGTTTCCGAGTACGGAAAATTTTTTGATTCTGCATTTTGGCCTCGAGTAAGAGGCCTTGGCGCTGCCGTGGCGCAACACTGTATCTATCACAGAACATCACATGATCACATCACAGATATCGCAGCATAAGAAACATATGAAATATTGGATATACTAGGACGTCCGTGTTTTCAATACGAGCCAGTATAAAACACGGATTCCACGGTCGTGATGAATAGCCAAACCCACACTCCTAGACCCCTACGAGAGCGGCAAGCAACCCTACCAATTCTAGAGTTAGGAGACCCGGACTCGACTCCTCGAGTTGGTCTCCCACTGGACTCCAGAACCCGGTTACTTGTGCTCCCCTCCTTGGGTCTATCCTAGTGCGGAAAAGTAAATAATATACAAAAGGTGACATCTTCCGCTACCTGGAAGTGCCCCAATAAAAGAATATTACATACAAGTTTTTACATGAATGAAAATGAAAAACACTTATCTCACATAAAAAAACCCCGGCTATTCAAACACGACGATCCAATATAACATATCCAGCAACACATAACATCACATGTCATCAACGTAAGTAAATATGCGCATCCCAATTGTCGTTGACATATAGCAACGAAACCGGCGATATCACATATTACACTTACGGTCACAGAAAAGAAAGTGTAAAACTACAACAGTTGGAATCCGCAATCTACATAGACATCGCATGCCTAATCAAATGAATTCCTTAGACATCACATGCCTAACAATTATAAACCCCGCATTTTAGTCTCAAAATCGAAAACACTTTTCAATATCAAGTCGGGCAATTCAACAAGATTCCCGACATCCTGATCGAATGCTCGTCGCAAACTTTAGTAGGCGGCCGCACCCCCGATACCGTCGACGAAGTGCACCAAGGCGGAACACCGCTACCGCGTGCACCCGAATGGATGCTTTCGGCGACGGGATTCTCCTACAGTCACTTGGTCGGGGCTATGGAGTGAGGCTGTCTATTAACTTTACCCGGCGAGTATCCGTGTACGCTACGTGATTGCGACGGACTTTTGATCACATCAAAATTCCGTGGCAACCGATCAAGTGAGACTAAACTGCTATGTTTATAACATTCATTCAGTTATCTCATAACATATTGTGAATTCCAATTATTGTATCCCATTCCAGATAAATAGAAAATGTTAAACTTTCCGATCGAACAATCGAACACCCAAGTTTTCCCGAAACAGCTCATCACATGAAATAAGTCTAAAAACATTCAGTTCGTGCCTCAGTACCAACGGTCCAGCCGTAGAAGGGTCAAGCCAACGCCTCACATGTGGCACGCCGTACTGCCCCAAACCCGAAGGTTCAAAGGGCAGTTCAAGACGGTTACATAATCGAGTTAAGGTTTGTTGTCTTCTAGAGGGACCATTGTGTTACTTGCACTACTTAGAACATTATTAAACCACGGAAAGATCCAACACTTGGAAATTTCCCGACAGGGGAAAAGGTGGGTATTTATATCCGATCGAACTTTTTAACATATTCTAAAATTATCCGGAAAAACATATATACGAAGTCTGACAATCCGATCAAATCTACGAACTCTCAATACAACCCAAAATACTCAACTCTTGAGTAAATATTAAAAATTCCCAGAAAACTCAGCACTAGAAAACATTAATTACTGTGCAAATTTTGAAGGCCAATCAAGTCAAGAGGCCGCGGAACCGCCGCAGAAGCCAGGCTTCTGCCGCGGTTCCGCCGCTCTTTAGAAGTATCATGAAAAAATTTTTGCATCGTAATTCTTAGAATTCCCTGCTGAATTTTTTAAGCATTTTTAATCTGGGAAAAACCCAGAAATTGAAAAAAGTCCAGAGAGCATATTGCATTAGGGTTTCGATGTTCAATCGGGTTTCAAACGTCGTCTACGCATCGCCTAAGGCTCTAGCTAGGCTCTGATACCACTGTAGGGTTCCTAGGCACGCTAATGAGGTCTCATGTAGCATCAACCATGCCAATTTCAAATTTTACGCGTGCCGAGAAACCCTAATACGGATCGTTAACTAGATTTTAGGCGATAACAATAACTAGTAAACAACTTTATTAATGAAGAACGGAAATACAACCTTTGTAGATCCGGTCCTCCACCTCCATAGCTCCGCAATGAAGTCTCCTCGCTGTCCAAATGGAATCCTGGGCTCTAGCGTCGGCTTCATCGGAGAAATGGGCGGGCAAGGTCGTCGGCTTCGTGCCGAAGATGATCTACGTCGAGACATCACAAGATCAAGCTCCCACTTCACCAAGTCATGAAACTTGTGAAGAAAACACACTCTACTACTTGGCAAGAGGTAGAGGATGAAGAAATAGGAAGTGGGTTCACTTTAGAATTGGATTTCTCACTCATTTCATCAAGTCACCATTGATGAAGTCTAGGTTTTCTTCTTGAAGAAGAAGAAGAAGATGATAATATTATGATAAGTTATTCTTAAAAAAGAAAATAAAAATCAAAACTTATCATCATACAACCATGGTCAAGTGTAGAGAATAAACTAGGGTTAAATGGAGTGGTTAGGGTTAAGCATGAGACAAAATGGTCACTTTGGTCAAAGGTTCAAGAAGCTTCAACTAGAAAACAAAGATAGCAACCATTTTCTCTTAATGCTTATCATTTTCCAAAAAGAATAAATAAATAAATAAATGAATAAGAAAATGAAAACCCTAACCATTACACTACCATGGTTTAATCTTTACACAAACCAAAGTTAGCATGCATCATCAAACATGATACAAACTTGTGAACAAAAGTATATCACATATACAATGTGCACAACCGAGTGAGAAAATCCATTTAAACTGAACCAATACTAGTTAATGCAAAGTAATATATAAAATATATAATTATGCATTAAATCATTAAATCAACACTTGATTCAATGATCCGGTCATGTCGCACATAACCGACTAGTATACAATGTATCGTTTTATCGAATCAATCCTTGATTCGATAACTAGGTTATATCGCATATAACCATTTGACACATTCATCGCGAGAATGAAATACGGTATCACATACACGCATTATTCTCGGTCCCGCACATATCTCATATGCGCTCCTATTTCGTTTCGCTTGAGCCAGGAAACCTCTGTGTAGGACTCTAAAGACTCGTCAATACGCCGGCAGCAGATGATGATCATATCAAATACCCGCAAGCCGCAAGCGGTCTGCTAAACGTAACGGCCACCCGGGTATTGGGCGATCAGAAGATCGAAGAGCAAGCCCGCTCACACTCCTGTGAATCCAACCAGTAACATTTACCGTACAGTCCGGTCTGATCGTCTGATATGTCGCATATCTCGCCTAGGGGTGGTAAACGTCAGACCCCAATAGCTCGATAAGTCGTGTCGATCTGAGGTCTATAACAATTCGAGAAGCTACTGGTAACACTTACCAGTAAATCTCAGCAACCCTGGCCAGGGATTTCCTGTTATAGCCAATCGAACACAGCGCAACATCAACCCCTTATACCGGGAGAGACGAATCCCCTCCTATCGCTCATTGCCTCCATGTGATTCGGGACTGTACCCAAAAACCACCATTTTGCATGCCCTCTTGGACGTGGTAAGATGGAAATCAAAGCACAGTGGGAACCACACAAGACTCTATGACGATCTCGGGTCAACAGACTACTCTGTACCAGTGTCACCAGAGAACTACCATCTGACGTAAGGTATAATACCATCTGGGAGTTCTTGGCGAGTCCGTCCAGTGTACCCAGTCTCTACTGAGCACCTGTATATCATCTCTGATGTCAAACACCAATGGATATGGGATCATCCATCGCCCATCTGTATGGGTCGAGAAGGTATACGCTAGTCTACTCTGGTATATCGATGCCCCGTCTCGATACACCCACGACTAGGGACCTTGAAGGATGTACTTATGGACTACCATGTCCCCACTAGTATGATCCGCATCACAGTCCAGGTAGTCAAGTACACATCCTAAGGGCTGTACCAACATGTAACAGAGAGACAATCAATGTACACGTTAAGGTAAAGAGTAACCAGATAGCATACTATCATGTCGAGCAAGAAAGTTCTCCCTATATATGTCCCAGCATCCACTACAATATACATCCAATGTACAGTAATGGCGTCTAGGGCATACATATAACTAACATCAGTTCATCGAATCAACACTTGATCCGATGACCCGGGTATATCGCATATATCCGGCCGATATCACATATTGCGAGAATCTAATACGGTATCACATACACGTATTATTCTCGGTCCCGCACATATCACATATGTGCTCCTACTGCGTTTTGCCTGAGCCAGGAAACCTCTGTGTAGAACTCTAAAGAATCGTCAATACGCTGGCAGTAGTGATGATCATATCAAAACACCCACAAGCTGCAAGCGGTCAGCTAAACCTAACAGCCGCCCGTGTATTGAGCAATTAGAAGATCAACAAGTAAGCCTATACATTCTCCTGCGAATCCAATTAGTAATACTCCCATACAGTCCGGTCTCTTCGTCTGATATGTCGCATATCCAGTCTAGTGGCGGTAAACGTCAGACCCCAGTAACCGATAAGTCGTGTCGATATGAGGTCCATAACAGTTCGAGAAACTACTGATAACACTTACCTGTAAATCTCAGCAACCCTGGACAGGGATTTCCAGTTATAGCCAATCGAACACAGCGCAACATTTACTCCCTATACCGGGAGAGACGAAACCCCTCCTATCGCTCATTGCCTCCATGTGATTCGGGACTATACCCAAAAGACACCGTTTTGCACGCCCTCTTGGACGTGGTATAATGGAAATCAAAGCACCGTAGGAATCACACAAGACTCTATGACAATCCCGGGTCTACAGACTAACCTGTACCAGTGTCACCAGAGAACTGCCATCTGACGTGAGGTATAATACCATCTGGGAGTTCTCGGCGACTCTATCCAGTGTACCCAGTCTCCACTGAGCACCCGTATACTATCTCTGATGTCAAACATCAATGGATATGGGATCATCCATCGCCCATCTACATGGGTCAAGAAGCATACACTAGTCTACTCTGGTATATCGATGCCCTGTCTCGATACACCTGTGACCAGGAACATTTGAAGTATGTACTTAGCGACAACACTTTCCCCACTAGTATGATCTGCATTATAGTCCTAGTAGTCAAGTACTCATCCTAAGGACTTTATCAACATGTAACATAGAGACTATCAGAGTACATGTTAAGATAAAGAGCAACCAGATAGCATACTATCATGTCAAGCAAGAAAGTCCTCCATATATATGTCCAAGCATCCACTACAATATACATCGTATGTACAGTAATGGCCTCTAGGGCATACATATCACTAACAAAAACCACAATACATAATTATAATAAAGGCATCCCTAAGTGGGAGCTAGCTCTTGTCCAAACGGCAGATCACTACCACGCAAGACAGAAACTATAAGTAAACGAAGCCAACGGCGAAGATCAACACCAAAAATAAAGAATAAAGCGAGAAATCAACCTAAAAGGCGAACATAAAATCCATCGCTCAAGTCTCGCAACTACAAGTCTCACTAAGTCTCATTACTTATACAATTACTAGTTTTGACTGATGGAGTTGATTAGATACAATATGAAATATAAATAAAATAGTGGATACGATACAAATGTCCCACCTACCAAAGCAATCACCCGAAAGCAACTGTGTTCCAGCGATGCCGCTACTGATCCATGCGGTCAACCTGCAAGAACTGTGGTACAACGAGGGTAAGTTGCCAACCCGTGAGTAGAAAAACATCAACAAGTAGAAATCAAATAAAATAACGATTTCCTAGGTCAACTATACCATAAAGGTAATACTATGATATCTACGGTGACCGTATCTGTATATTTGCCAACAATGTAATCAACGCCTATGAGCATGAGGATAACATCCAACAGTAATAACAAATGCCTGTATGCATGTGGATCTCGTTTACGTGTCAACCGATGACACAACAATATCATGCATGTAAATATCATAAAAGCATATGCATGAAAATATGAGGATATAAAACAACGCGTGTCCCTCGCGACACATCAAAATCATGGAACCTGAGTGTCCAGCATCGACACTCGAAACATCATAAAACCCGTGTTCAGCATCGACACGTAAATCCTCATATCTTTCGGGCACCGTCAGTCCAGATCAGCCCATATCATCTCACGACTCCGGTCAGTATCCTCCGGATAACCGCCAGGTCGAACCTATCACCGGTAGGTATTAGTCACCTTGCTAGGCTCATCGTCTACTCCACGAAAAACATTTCTCACCCCGGGGAACCATACCGGGTCTACCATGAACCCGCAAAAGGATCATCCGCCTCCTCGAATCGGGTTTCACATATCACACATCTCAGAACCGAGAAAACGCATGATGGACACACTGAAATATCATAGCAAGAGAAACTGGGTTTTTAAAACAATATATACTTTCTTTTTAAAATGACCACGGTTCTCAAATCCAGAAATCTCATGAAAATAGCATATATAAATGTGTATAATCGTAAAGCATGATGTATACAACATATAACAGAAATGTAAGCATATATGTATATCATGCAACATGAAAAAGTGATGTGACAATATCAATATACCATGCGACGTATCGTAAAGATGTGAACATAGCAAGTAATTCATACGAGGAGTCATATCATGATGCAACAATCTATCACGACCCGAAAGTACGGAACGTGACTGGCACTTAAATTACGAAGCGTCTAGAGGCGCCACGTAATCTAAGTAAGCCGAAGCCCAGAAATCTAAACCATATAAAAGAAGAGGTAAAGGAAAACATGTAGAGAACAAGTTTAAAAGCAACGTCCAATTTTCTCAAAAAATTCAGCCGAGTCTCCTTTGTAAAAACTGGCCCCAAACGGGTATAAACAAGTAAAATATATACAAACGATAAAATGGCATCCCCAAGCGGGAGCTAGTTCTACGCCAATAGGCGGAAACAACCACACCAAGCACAATAATATACAACGCCAAAGGGCGAGGCTCAAAACTCAAAAGAAGACAAATCCACCAAACCACAATAAAACATGCGCGACTCTAAGGTCGAAATAAATAACTGGTCCTTATAACTTATCAAGTAATACAAGTTTAGTTGATAGAGCATTCTAGATACAAATGAAATAATAAAAGTACAACGGCGATTCATATACAAGTGAACCAACCTACCGTGCAAATCACCCTAAATGAAAAGATGTGCCAGCAAGCTGCCAGGGAAACCTATACATCGAACCTATAATAAAATTTGGCACAACGGGGGTGAGTTGCCAACTCGTGAGTAGAAGATATCTGCGAAAAGAAATCGAATGCACGACGCTATCCTAGGTCATAATAATATACTAATATATTACTAATCATCTAGTAATGGCAGGGTAATAAACTACGTGTAAGTGCAAATACTCCGTGCTCGTGTCCGTACCTCAAAGAGTAATATGTCATGTGAATGAGTATGCATGCACCATGAATGTAAACTAACCAATCCTGAAATCTGGATATATCCGTATAAGAAATCTTTAGCTTTTATCATGGTAAAATTTGTATAGAAATCTGAAATATCAACGATGAAATCCATGGAAATCCGTGTCAAGCATCAACACAAAACATGTAAATCTAAAGTCCCAATACCTCATAGTCTCAATATCTCATAGTCTCAATATCTCGGGCTCCGTCACTCCGGATCGGCCCCTATCATCAAATCTCACGACAACGGTCGGTATCCTCCGGATATCCGCCGCGCCAGACATCACCGGTAGGTAGTCTTCCCCTGCCAGGCTCATCGTCAACAACTCGATCTTCTTGCCCCGGGGTTCCATACCGGGCCCACCATGTACCCGAGATGGTTCATCCACTCCCCGAATCGGGTCTCAAAATCTAACATAAAACATGAAATCTCATGGTGGACGACACATACATCATGAGAAAACCGCAACTTATATTTTAAAAAGAGGAGGACAGAGAGAAGTTTTTGTATATATTATTGCGGTTTTCCCCAAAATCCAGAAATCTCATAGAAATCCAAAATCCCAAAATCATGAGTAAGTAAATGATAAGTGTCGGCATAAGCCTCACAATATTACATGATAACATGAAAATAAGAATGCATGAAATGTCTAAGTAATAAATGCCATGTCTAGACTAACACCTGAGAATAATCACAATATATATCGATCTAGCTTTTAGCTGATTCTATCAATAAAAGAAAATATGCTCTAACGTGTACGTGACATAGCAATTACCGATGATGATGTGTGTGAGCCGGCAATAAGTGTGTGTGGAATATGCGCATCATCGGTAATGGTGCTGGTGTCCTAACAGGCAGAGTTTCATACTGATTATAGAAACATATGTATGAACGTGTAACATGATGATTACGGTCTGAATGTAAAGAAGGATGTGTATTAACCATTCATTTGTAATATACAAGTCGAACTACAACTATATGACTCGAGCCTAAACTAGTGTCCATCTAACCCCCTAAGGAACTAAACCTAAGAAACTATTCGATAAGAAATAAGAGTCCACCTAAGGTCTGAGTCCATATCTCTAATAGTCGGCGATCCAGCCTCAATAGCGTCACACGTGGTACGGCTTCCTCGAATCAAGAGTACGGATCAATCATCACATCTATGCCTCGTACAGTAAAATCCGTCGTATGACATCCTAATATCGGGGTACGGGTCAAGTATCACCTACGCACATCATCATTCGTATAATATCATCATCAATAATGTCATGATCAAGGTACTCTACTGTAATCGCATACATCAAGCATATATCATTACCAGCATAAATATTCATCGTCTATTTATCCTCAGAAATTTCATGTCATATATATCATATCTTAATTAAGTCACAACCTTATCATACCGTAATCAAGTCACACTTATATGATATCGTAAACAATCACCCATATATCATATCGTGATTCAGTCACAGGTTACAGTCCGGGTTCTATTTTAGAGTCTCATGTACCTCAATATCATCACCACCTATTATTGTTTATGTATACATATCCATTATCTCATTCTCTAATGATCCGCTAACATCATAACACGACTGTATAGCCAAGAGATCATGACATCAAGCCCAGTTATATTGTTTCATCCCCATGTATCATATCACATCCTTATCTCACATATACATGCTGTGTATATATATACCTACACATAACCCTATATATATATACACATACACATATACACCAAGTCAAGTTTCTGTGTGTGCGTGTGTGTATATCTACATGAAACCTATGAACCTCCTCCAAGATATTCATCCTCTGGTAAGGTCTTTCTAAATCAATCTAGTCAAACCTAAGGTCATTACTAGGGTCCTACTCACCAAGAATCTAAGGTCACATTTGGCTTGCTAATGACAATAAGTAATATTCCTATTCTACGTTTGCGGGGGTGCTAAACGCCATTCACCCGACTTCCCCCGTAGATATACATCTACTCACTTGGTTCTTGTCCGCCGAAAACGATGTCGCCCTCCTCTTCTTCCTCGTCCGAAGTCCACGTGAGGGGTACCTATACGCAAACATATATAATATCGTAAACTGAATCACGGACAAAATCAAAATGACACACGGAACGCGTATAGGTTAAAACCTATGTCCCGCTCATGCAAAAGAACCAAATGTCGCTCGATATCGGCGTAGAAACGCCGATTGATCGAGGAAAAACATCAACAAACAACTCGTAGTATCAAAACTCATTATTTATAATATAAAATATGGTTTAAATCATCGAAAACTTAAAATCGATCAAATCGTCCGATTTCGTAAAAACCTAGAAAACGTCAATTTACCATTTTACTTCAAAACATAACGTTTAAATGAAATTAATGGTCATAATACTCATTAAGTAGCATAACTAGATTATATAAACCATTACTATATTTTTAACACCCTAATTTGTATTAAATCGAAATTCTAGTTTGCAAACTTGCCCGATTTCGATACTTTTAAGAAAAAAATTTTACAATTCCACAATTACACTTGATTTTGCCCATTTCAAATTGTTAAACCCCCTCCTTGAAACCTTAAGGATGTGCTAAAACCCTAACTTTATTTTTAATCCCTCATTTTAAATAAATTTTCAAAACCTAGTTTAATAAAAATAGCAATATTGTGACAATTTTGAAGTGAAAGCTAGAAATTTGTAATTAGATTATGCTTCACACTCAATTTACATATTAATATAAACATTAACACCAAAATCTAATAATAAAAACCATCATTATAATTTTATCTAACCTAATTATATGTTTTGTAAAAATCTAGTTTGCAAAAAGAACCTAATTCAAACAATTTAAATGCAACAACTAGCGATTTTGCTACTAGATTCGGTTTAACATTCCCTAATATGTTAAACTACAAATTTAGATCAATACCCAAGAATAAAATCCCTAATTAGATCATCAACACCTCTCTTGGAAATCATAAGAAAACAATTTAAACCAAATTCCACACTTAAACTACTAAATCTAGCAAACTTAAACTACAATTAAACACTAGATTAGGATTATACCTCACAAGTGATGATTCCTAGCATGCACTAGTCTCCAAGACCCCTCTTTTCTCCACTTTTTAAACAAATTAGGGTTTTGAGAGAAAGTAGAATAGGAATTAGGTTAGAAATTGTAAAGAAAAGTGTGTAATTTTTGTGGATTTTGTTGATTTTTGCAAGGATTTTTGAAGAAGGAAAATGGGAAAAAAATAGGGCTATTGGAGGGGGGTCTTGGCCAAGGGTGAGGGAGGTGAGGAAATGAGAGAGTTGTGTAGAATTTTCCAAGGAAAAATATCTCTTTAGGTAATAAATTAAAATCGCATCAAAAACTTTCAAAAAACACCCTTTTTCTTTCCATTTTCAACCCCCTTTTACCATAACAATTAAACTTGAAATGTTTGCTAAAATTTTATTTTATTTCACTAATTTTTAGTTATAATGGTTCCTAATTATATAATTTACCCAATTAAATTTGTATTTATCACGAATTAAATGTATTTTTAAAAGCTTAAAATAATATTAAAAATAATTAATTAAGGAATTTTTTTTATTTAACAAGAAAATTTTAAGTGGAATTTTAGTGACCAATTTATAGTAATATTTTATCTAAATTTTGTATAATTAGGTCTATAATGAAAAATATCTATTTTGACTTTTTACGGAAAAGGCTGCTAATTTAGCCGATTACCGAAAAACTGCCTAAACGATTTTCGAAGCGTTACACAATCCTACTGTGTAGTGACATGGCAATTATCGATGATGAAGTGTGTGAGCCGGCCAATCAATGTAAGTGTAACATACACATCATCGATAATGGTGTAGATGTACTAGCACAGGTATATGTAATGCAATGAGAGTGACATGAGCGTAGCATAAAGTAAATCGTATGCAAATGTTGACAGGTATACGTATCTAACATGACCGAGTCAGTGAATCTATCAATCGGCATCCAGCCTAACAACAACACGTATGGTATAATCCATCATGTGACATCCTCTAGTCAAGAGTATGGATCAAACCTCAAGTCAAACTCATCACGTACGGCAAACCATCGTACGGCGGCATTAAACCAATGGGGATCCTATCAACCTATAAGACAACAAGGGTACGGACCTAAGGTCTCGCACGGCAATCACTCACGATTCACAACATACATAAATATATCTATATACTATGTCCCAGGTCACATCCACAACAATCTCATATCAGGGGACCGGCAAGGTATCAAATCATCTCAATCGACTCGCATCCGTATACCAACATATCATCACGTCATATATTCTTTTCATCGCGTTGATATCCCACATCAAGTCAATTTTAAATAAACAATCTACCCTTACTATAAGCATACCTCTCTAATCTAACATGCACACCCGAACCATACATTCAGTTTTTAAAAGATGCGAATCGTAGTTTTGAAAGTAGGGGCTACGGTGGTTTTTAGGAAAAGATATTATTTGAAAATCCGTAACGTCCCTCAAGGTATTTTTTTAAAAGATACATACAATTCTTCAGTTTAGAAATAGGTATGGTTCGGATGACACATTTACGTCGGCTATGTAGTCTTATAGTACCCTAAACGGCAATATCGTCAAACAACATCCTCAAATCCCGTCATCACATATTAGTCGTATCATATCACTTCTAACTGTCCTTTAGGTTCTAATATGGTTTCTCTAACTATCTTTTAACTCTATTATAGTTTTCTATTAAAGGTTCTCTTAACCATATTCTATATATAAATCGGTTTCCATCAATGTTTGCGGGGGTGCTATTCGCCATCCACCCGACTTCCCCCGTAGATATAGATCTACTCACCTTGATCCTTGCTTGCCGAAGTCGATGATGCCTTGCTCCGTCGCCACAGAATCCACGCAAAGGTACTTAAAATATCAACACAATCGCAATTGCTATTAAAATCGAATCCGGAAAACCGATGCGGCACACGGATCGCTTATAGGTTAGAACCTATAGCCCACGCATACCAAACCAACCAATCATCCCCTGTTGTTGATGTACAAACATTCAACAATGAAATACAAATCCAAAAATAAAAACATAGCATTCAAAATACGGAAAACATAACCAAAAAATCACACCAATGTGCTCCCAGATTTTCAGTCAGGTGAAAAGATCCTAAACAAAGAATTCTATGGGGTAGTATAGTGATTGTGTGAGCTACTGGAACAACCTAGAGCCAAAATACCCACACATGGCCGGCCACTTACCCCCAATTTCCGGCGAGCTCGGCCAGGCTCGCTCCGTTGGGGTTCATCTGGTCAGGGTAGTCTCCTAGTGTCCTAATTTGGTCCCAGGTATTATTTGGTTAACTCAAAACCGTCTCAGGTCATCCCAGATACCCTGTAGGCCACTCAAATGTCACAAAACCGATACGATTAATTCCCTAAGTCCGTGTATCGGGTTCTACTCTCATACCCAGGTCTTGAAACCAATCCCTAAGGCCTTAAAACACTCACTACACCTCTACATGTCCCTCAACAACAACTTGGGAAAAACCAAGATCACAATCCACACTAAAACAACTTCTAAGCTAAACTAGAAAATAACAAACTAAAACTAAACTAAAGGAAATGATTTATACCTCATGGATGTAGCCACAAAACGCTAGCTCCCCAAAGTCGTCAAAATCCAACATTGATGGGTCCAAAGTGTAAAGGGTGAAGAGGGGATCAACTTTAATGATAGGGGTTTAAGGTTTTGATGAAGGAAATGAGATAGATCTAGGGGTGAAGGTGGAGGGAGATGGGGAAGAAGAAGGAGATGAAGAACAAAAGAAAATGGGGTGAGGATAAGAATGGTGTGGCTGTCTCTCTCTCTTTCTCTCTCTTTCTTATTCTAACCTCACTCACTCTCTCTCTCTTCTCAATATTTACCCTTTTACCCTTCTTCTCTTTTTTTTCTTTTTATTAAACCCTAAATCACATAATACCCTAAAACAACACAATAAACATCATGTAATCAAAATGCAACATGACATGGTGCACTAGCCATGGAAAACTGTAGAAACACGGATTTGGCTTAATCGCGATTACAAGTGCACTAATCGGGTTTTCATTTAAACTACATATAATTGATTTTAAAAATGCCAAATCCTTTAAATATATTTTTAAATGAATAAATCATTTTAATTTCCAATTATTTCACAATTATTGGTATATATTTATACTTTTTTTCGAAAACATAAATTTCGCAAATCTGGCAGTTTTCGGGAATATATTATTTAATATTAAATTCCAAAAATAATATTTTATATTTTCTGAAATGTTACAATATCAAATACCCACAAGCTGCAAGCGGTCAGCTAAACGTAACAGCCACCCAGGTATTGAGCGATCAGAAGATCAACAAGCAAGCCTGTACATGCTCCTGTGAATCAAATCAGTAACACCCCGTAAAGTCCGGTCTCTTCATCTGATATGTCATATATCCATTCTAGGGGTGGTAAACGTCAGACCCCAGTAACCGATAATTCGTGTCGATGTGAGGCTCATAACGAGTCGAGAAACTACTGATAACACTTACCAGTAAATCTCCATATCAGCCCTGGCCAGGGACATCCAGTTATAGCCAATCGAACACAGCGCAATATCATATCCCAATACCGGGAGAGACAAAACCCCTCCTATCGCTCATTGCCTCCATGTGATTTGGGACTGTACCCAAAAGCCACCGTTTTGCACGTCCTATTGAACGTGGTAAGCTGGAAATTAAAGCACAGTGGGAATCACACTCGACTCTATGACGATCTCGAGTCTACAGACTAACCTGTACCAGTGTCACCAGAGAACTGCTATCTGACGATAGGTATATGTCACGACCCGAAATAGCACGTGGCTGGCACTTGAATCATATGAAATCTATAGGACCACATCTAATTCAAGTAAGCCAAAAGCCCAGAAATCTAAAACCATTTTAAATAATAAATAAAGGAAAACTTGTTTAAAAGCAAGTGGTTTTAATAGTATAAGCCGAACTATGCGTTTTTAAAACATCAAATATTTTTTGAAAATTTCGGGAGAGTTTCCTTTGAAAAACTGGCCCGAACGGGTTACAACATGAATAATATATACATGAATGATAAAGGCATCCCCAAGCGGGTTCTAGCTCTTCATCAATCGACGGTCACAAACACGCAAGCAATATAATATACAACCTCGAAGGGCGAGGATCAAAACTCAAAGGAAACTCAAAATCATCAAGAAAATCATAATAATACAACACGCGACTCTAAGGTCGAAGTAATAACAAATGGTTTTCTAAGTCTGAAATTAATATACATGTCTGGTTGATGGAGTTACTAGATACAACTGATAAAAAAAGAATACAAAAGTGGTCACGATGCGAGTGAACCCACCTACCAAAGCAATCACCCGAAAAGGAACAGTATGCCAGCAAAGCCGCAACGAACCTGTACGGCAAAACCTGCAAGAAACTGGCACAACGGTGGTGAGTTGCTAACTCGTGAGTAGAAAACATCACAGAGCAGAAATCGTATGTATGATTCAACCCAAGGTCAATACGATCAGTAATATGTATATCCTCAATATGATAAAGTCTGAAGCTTAAAAAGATGGCAAGGGCAAACATCTATACATAAGTGTAATACCAAGTGCTCGTGTCAGTGCCTTAGGTAGTAACATATCATAAATATGAGGTATCATCAAAGAGATCAACATGGAATCTGTGTCAACTATATCATCAAGTCTATAAGTATGTATGCGCATGGATCTCGGCTAACCATATCATCAATGGAAGGAGGCATGTGGATCCCATCCACGTATCAACCAATGACACAACAACATCATGCATGTAAATATCATAAAAGCATATGCATGAAAGTTTGAGGATATAAATCAACGTGTGCCCCTCGTGACACATCAAAAACATGGAACCTGAGTGTCCAGCATCGATACTCTAAACATCATGAAACCCATGTCCAACATCGACACGTAAATCCTCATATCTCGGGCTCCGTCAGTCCGGATCGGCCCACGGGTTCCGTCAGTCCAGATCGGCCCATATCATCTCTCGACTCCGATCGGTATCCTCCGGATATTCGCCGAGCCGAACCAATCACCGATAGGTAGTGGTCCCTCTACCAGGCTCACAATCTACTGCACAGCAAATCCGTTCTCACCCCGGGGTACCATACTGGGTCCACCATGTACCCGCAATCGGCCTCATCCAGCTCCTCGAATCGGGTATCACTGTCACACATCTCAGAACCGAGAAAACGTATGGTGGACGCACTGAAATATCATATCAAGAGAAAATGGGTTTTTAAAACAGTACATGCTTTCTTTTGAAATAGCCACGGTTCTCAAATCTAGAAATCTCATGAAAACGGCATATCTCAATGCGTAAAAGCGTAAAGCATGATGTATGCGACATATATCAGAATGTAAGCATATCCGTATATCATGCAACATGGAACAGTAATATGCACCTATCGAGGGAAAACTGCTCTTTTAAATGAATCCAGTTTTTTTAAAATATATCATACGGTTCCCAAATCTACAAAAAAAAATCAAATACAACATCGTATAATAGTGCATATGTGTATGTACGCAACTATGGTGTACAATATGTATGCACGCAAGTATGATGCACAATATGTTTGTATGAAAGTATGGTGTACAATATGTATGTACGCAAGTATGGTATACAATATGTATGTACGCAAGTATGTCATGCAAGGAGTCATATCCTGATGCAGCAGTTCTACTGTATAGTGACATGGCAATTATCGATGATGAAGTGTGTGAGCCGGCAAATTTGTGTACGTGTAACATACGCATCATCGATAATGGTGTAAGTGTACTAGCACAGGTATATGCGATGCAATGAGAATAACATGAATGCAACATAAGGTAAATCATATGCAAATGCTGACGGGTATACGTATCTAACATGACCGAGTCGGTGAATCTAGCAGTCGGCATCCAGCCTCACAACATCACGTATAGTATACTACATCGTACGGCATCCTCTAGTCAAGGGTATGGATCAAACCTCAAGTCAAACACATCACGTACGGAAAATCATCGTACGACGGCATTGAAACATTAGGGATCCTATCAACCTTTACGATAATGAGGGGTACGGACCTAACGTCTCGTATGACATATCATACATGATTCACGACCCTCTATATATATCTTTATACCTATGTCCCAGGTCGCATCCATAACAATCTGATTTCAGGGGACCGACAAGGTATCAATCATCTCAATCGACTCGCATCCGTATACCAACACATCATCAAATCACATGTCAAATCGTATTCTCTTTTCATTGCATTTATATCTCACAAAGGTCAATTTTATATATACATTCTACCTTTTCTATAAGCATAAGTATTTAATCTAACATACACACCCGAACCATACAAACAGTTTTTGAAAGATGCGAATCGTAGTTTTGAAAGTAGGGGCTACGGTGTTTTTAAGGAAAAGATATCATTTGAAAATCTGTAATGTCCCATAAGGTATCTGTTTAAAAGATGCATACGATTCTTCAATTTGGGAATAGGTATGGTTCGGCTGACACACCTACGTCGTCTATCTAGTCCTATAGTACCCTAAACGGCAATATCATCAAATATCATTCTCAAGTCCCGTCATCACATACTAGTCGTATCATATCGGTTCTAACTATCCTTTAGTTTCAAATATGGTTCTCTAACTACCTTTTAACTCTATTAAATGTTTCTTAACCATAATCTATATATAAATCGGTTTCCATCAATGTGTGGGGGTACTGATCTAAGTCTAGTACAAACTGATACCATCTGCATATATATATATATATGTGTGTGTGTGTGTGCGCGCGCGCGTGTATGAAAACACACACCTAAAGGCCCGCTAAAATCTCATGTCGTATCTCATAATACGAATCAAAACATATCACTGATCTCATGGCATCATGCCTAATCTCATCGACTCATCTCCAAATACCATGTACAATGCTCATCATACATATATATGTATATGTATATATATATATATAGTCCTATACCTATGTGTGTATATATATACATGTCCCTAAAATACGCACAACTAAAGCAAATTAAGCATGTGTGTGCGTGTGGATGTAAACCTTATTCTAGAGTTCGCGATTAAACTTACTAACGACACTATCATCCAATTATACTAAAACTATCCATGACTCCTAAAGTCTATCTAGATAATCAAAATCTCACAATAAACATATAAATATATCTATATAATATATACCATACACTACACTACGAACTGTGGGGGTGCTATACGCCATCCACCCGACTTTCCCCGTAGATATATATCTACTCACCTTGATCTTTGCTTGCCGATGCCGATGTCGCCACGCGCTAGCTTTTCTTCTCGACGTCCTCGTAGGGGTAACTACATACCATAACACATCGTGTCACATTAAAATCCAATTCACAAACGAAACGACACACGAAACTCACATAGCTCAAACCTATGGTTTGCTCTCGCAATTCAACCAGATATCCCTAGTCATTGATGTAAAGACATCCAACAACCAAATACAATTCCAAATATCAAAAATTATCATTCAAAATACGGAAAACATGTCCAAAAATCACACTAAAGTGCTTCCAGATTTTGACTCAGGCCAAAACAAGGTGCACAAACAACACTGAGGTGATGTATAGGGTGTATATGAGCTACTGAAAGAACCAGGACCATATTTCCCACCACTTGGCCGGCCACTCCCCATAGAATTCCGGCCTGCTAGGCCAAAGGGGGTCTGTGTGGGTTCGAATTTCTACCGTGGGTTCCTAGTAGTTCAATTTGGTCTCTAGGGTTGTTTGCTTTTCCAGTAAAATCTCCAGGTAACTCCAGATTTCCCTGCACCGTCAATTACTTCACAAACCGACATTGGAAAGTTTATGTTTTGGGTTTTCAGATTTCAGTTGGGTTTGGTCTGAGTTTCTAACATCATAGTGGGGTTTAGGGTTACCACTAAGGCTTATTAGCACTAACACAACTCAATATTCCACATAACCTCTTCTAGGAAATTTCAATGCTCACAAAACCGCATCCAAACACTTCTAAACTAAAAAAGAATCTAAAGTAAATGAAATACTACACTACTTGTGAAAGAATATCTCATTTGGCAACTCAAGAATCTTCTTGAATTGCCCTAAGTCTCCAAAATCCTTACTTTCTTGGTCCAAAATGCTTGAAATGGTCTTGTGCATGTTTTTTGTGAAATGGAGATGGACTTTGGAGTTGTTTTTGGTGGTGAAGTGAGGGGTCATTGAGGAGGGAGGAGGGAGTGCTGCCATGGGAGATGGGGAGGAGAAGAGATGAAGAAGAAAAAAAATGAGGAGAGAAAGAATGGCTAATTCAAAGGAACCCCTTACCTTTCTCTCTCATGCCCATACTCTCTATTTTATTCACAACCTTTTTCTTTTGTTTTCTTTTCCCCTTTCTTTTCTTTTCTTTTTAAAACAACAACCATGCAAAAGAAAATGGAGAGAAAGCCATGATAAAAAATGTAACAAGTGCTAAAATGTGATATGGTGCATGTCATGTGTACAAAACTAGCTTAATGCACGATGAGTGATATTTAATCGCGATTAGCATTAAAATAGTGTATAATTAATCATAAAAATTTAAAATTTGCATAAATCGCATAAAGCTCCTTTTAGTGATATGTATGCCCTAGAGGCCATTACTGTACATACGATGTATATTGTAGTTGATGCTTGGACATATATATGGAGGACATTCTTGCTCGACATGATAGTATGCTATCTGGTTGCACTTTATCTTAACATGTACTCTGATTGTCTCTATGTTACATGTTGATAAATCCCTTAGGATGAGTACTTGACTACCAGGACTATGATGCAGATCATACTAGTGGGGACAGTGTAGTCGTTAAATACATCCTTCAAATGTTCCTAGTCATAGGTGTATCGAGACAGTGCATCGATATACCAGAGTAGACTAGCGTATAGCTTCTCGACCCATGTAGACGGGCGATGGATGATCCCATATCCATTGGTTTTTGACATCAGAGATAGTATACGGGTGCTCAGTGGAGACTGGATACACTGGACGGACTCGCCGAGAACTCCCAGATGGTGTTATACTTATTGTCAGATGGCAATTCTCTGGTGACACTGGTACAGGTTAGTCTGTAGACCCGAGATCGTCATAGAGTCTTGTGTGATTCCCACCATGCTTTGATTTCCACCTTAACACGTTCAAGAGAGCGTGCAAAACGGTGGCTTTTGGGTACAGTCCCGAGTCACATGGAGGCAATGAGCGATAGGAGGGGTTTCGTCTCTCCCGGTATAGGGAGTTGATGTTGCGCTGTGCTCGATTGGCTTTAACAGGAAGTCCTTGGCCAAGGCTGCTTCAGAGATATACTGGTAAGTGTTATCAGTAGTTTCTCGACCCGTTATGACCCTCATATCTACATGACATATCGAGTTACTGGGGTCTGACGTTTACCACCCTTAGACGAGATATGCGACATATCAGACGAAGAGACTGGACTATACAGCAGTGTTACTGATTAGATTCGCAGGAGTGTGAGCAGGCTTTCTTGTTGATCTTTTGATCGCTCAATACCCGGGTGGCAGTTACGTTTAGCAGACCGCTTGCGGCTTGTGGGTGTTTGTTATGATCATCACCTACTGCCGGTGTATTGATGAGTCTTTAGAGTCCTACAGAGGGGTTTCCTGGCTCAAGCGAAACAAAGTAGGAGCACATATATGATATGTGCGGGACCGAGATTGATACGAGTATGTGATACTGTATTCTATTCTCGCGATGTGTGACATGATTGGTTATATGTGATATAACCGGGTTATCGGATCAAGTGTTGATTCGATAAGATGTTACATTAAGATATTAGTCGGTTATATGTGATGTAGCCGGATTATTAAATCAAGAGTTGATTTAATAATTTAATGTATAATTATAAATTATATATATTACATTACATTAACTAGTATTAGCTCACTTAAGATTTCTTTTCTCACTTGATTGTGCTCATTGTATATATGTGATATATGCAAGTGTACATGTTTGTGTCATGCTTGATGATACATACAAGATGGGTGTATGAGACTTAAACCATGTTAAGCTTAAATTAGGGTTTATTTATTTCTTAAAGAATAACAAAAGAGAGAAGACTTGGTCAATATAGTCAAGCTTTCAAGAAGCTTGTAGAAACATTGACAAAGTCCACTCTTTTGTCATTCCTTAAGATATTACTTAACCCAACCCTTAACCTTATAGCTTGGTTAATTCTCTACATGAGTTAAGTATGAGAAATTAACTCACCCATGGTTACATAATTCATTTGGATGAATTATTGACTTGATTTCATCTTCATCTTCATCTTCTTCTTCCTCCTCAAAAGCTTTTTAGCTCTAATGGAGTTATGAGAAAAAGTGTGAGAAAATCAATTCTAAAGTGAGCTCACTTCCTACTTCATCATCCTCTACTACTTGCCATTTAGTTTATGGTGTTCTCTTCACAAAGTTCATGACCTAGTGAAGGAATAGCTTGAGTTAGTGTCTCCTCGACGTAGATCATCTTCGGCCTCGAAGTCATCGAAGCTAGCATGTTTGTTTCTTCGTGGAGCATCTCTAGAGTCCGGAGTTTACGATCGCAGCGAAGGGGACTACTACATGGAGCTATTGAAGTGAAGGACCGGTCTACAAAGGTTGTATTCCACGCTCAATTCTTATTGCAAAGTATTTGCTTTAGTTATTCCATATATTTCTAGTTTGCGATTCTATTTAGGGTTAGCTAAAAGGGCAAATTTTTGAATTTGGCATGGACGATGCCTCCCGAAACCTTGCTGCCGTCGTAGGTAACCCTGCAGGGGTATCAGAGCCTTGCTAGAAATTAATATGAATTTTGTTAGAATTACGAAACCAAAATAACTCCGTAACTTGAAACACGAAACTATACTTTCTGTCGATTTTATAAAGCTTTCAGAAAAATTTTCAAACAAGTGCAGAATGGTCTATGGGAGAACATAAGAACATGGAAGAAATTTGGGGGCATCTGTTCGGATTTTGGCCGAGCAGATGAAGGTAATATCCGAGGTGGCCGGTCCCATGAAGGTTTTTGGGTCTCAAATTGTTTTCATGTTCTGTGCTCTAGGTTTTGGTGTTTCAGGTGTTGTTTATTTTTGCTAATTTTTCATGTAATGTAATCTTACACTATAAGCAATTCGGAGTGTTTTGTATTCGTAGTTTTAACATTGTTTCGGGTGATTCACATATTGTCTAGACGAAGTTAAAAGTTTCGATCGAATGTTAAAAACCCAATTTTCCTAGTTTAACGTATTCGGAAAAACATGCAAGTGATTCCGTGGACCCTCTAAAAGAACGAAAGCTTAACTCGATTATGTGGCCGTCAAAACCACCACTTGAATCCTAGGGTTTGTGGTAGTTTAGCGTTGTCACATGTGAGGCGTTGGTTTGACCCTTCTACGGCTGGTTCATAGGTACTGTGGCATCTTATGGGTATTATTAAAACTGTGCTCAAGTATTGAGCTGTCAGGAAATTGTGCGTAACACCTTAGAATGTGTTTTGTAGCTAATTATATTTTTATATATAGTTTTTAATAAAAAGTTTACCAAATTAAGTTTTAAATATTTTATCCTATTTATTGAGTATTTTATTAGATTTTTCCTAGGCACACACACACTTGTGCATGTAAACTAGGGTTTAGAGATGGGGTTAGACCATGTTTAGCAAGCATGATGGATTAACCGATTCTCTTTAAGTTAATTATTTAGGTGTTTTGGGTTAAATAGTTATGGTTGTTTTAAAAATAAAAATGAATTTGAAATGGAATTTTAAATATTGTTTGAATGGTTGACCTTGGGGTGAGAGAGAGAGAGAGTGAGAATGGGCATCAATGCAAAGGCCATGCTTGCATTAAATGAAGAGAGAGGGAGAGGGGTTGACACTTGATGCCATCATTTTGTTGCCTCTCATTTTCTCTTATCACTTCTCTCATTCTCTCACTCACTCAAACTATCACACATTCACACCCCTACTCACTCAGCCCCAGCCCCAGCAGCAGAAGAAGCAGCAGCATCTGAAGCAGCAGCAGCTCAGCAGAAGCAGCAGCAAGCAGCAGCACTCACAGCAGCAACAGCAGCTCCAGTTTCAGCAACATCAGCAGCAGAGCAGCATCAACAGCAGCAGTACAAGAAGCTCCAGCAGCAGCAGAGGCTTCAACTGCAGCTCAAGCAAGCAGTAGCAACAGCTGAATGCATCAGCATCAGCAGCAAACAGCAGTAACAGCAACAGCATCAGCAGCAACTCTGGCAGTAGCAGCAACAGGAGCCCAGCAACTGTAGCAAGCCCTCATTTCCTCCATTCACTTCTTCACCTGCTTCCTAGGATCCCCTAGGCTATAATTCTGAAACCCAATTCCTAGTTTGCATAGTTGTGTGATAGTTAGCTTCGGTTTGTGTTTAATTGTGAGTTTAGTGCTAATTAAGGTGATATATGTGGAATGTTGGTTAAGTGGCGATTGTGTTAGTTAACCTAGCTTATTTTAGTGTTATTAGGGTCACCTTAACTGAGTATTTCCCTGAATTACACTAAAATACCATAGGTTTTCCTTATTGTTCAAATCGGTGATTTTAAGTGATATTTGTGACATTCTGAGATCTGCTATTGACCCAGACACTTCAGGATTAAATTGAGAAGACTAGACCATGTACACTAGGTATAGAACTCACCACATTAACATGAGCTACCCATTCCCAACCCCGGCCGCCGATTTAATCCATATGGCCATAATTTGCGGCCAGGAATAGGAGTTAGGTGTTGGGTTTTTGTGTAGGACTCTCTTCTGTGTTGTATAGTGTTTTGGCATGTCTAGTTTTGTAATATTTGACCTATAGGAAAATCTGGGCCAATATATCGTATTTGGTGTTCGTTGTGTTTGCGCGATACGCGCGATACGTGAGTGGGTTCTGTGATCCAGCGTATCGCGGCGTGTCGCGATAGTTTTAGACGCGTATACACACGATTCAGCGTATCGTACACACGCGCGTTTAGTTCGCGATGCGAGTTTCTCGTTTTGGTTCGATATCGCGTTTCGCGGAATATTTGGCTTATAAATGAGTTCCGTGTCTTATTTGCAGGTTTGTAGATAGGGACTACGGACACTACTACAGGGAAGAGACAGATGGTAGGATTTACCTAGCGTGGAGTGTAGGTGAGTAGATTTAACATCTACAGGGGAATCGTCCGCATGGCGTTATGCGTCTGGGCTAGGATTCAAATACCTGTCGCATATTCTACGTCATTGTTAGAATTGCGCCTTTACTTTATTTCCTTGATATAGTTGTACTGTGACTAGCAGCCGTAGGACACTGCACATATTAGTGACGGTTCATGTTGCATGAGCACGGATTGTATGCTACACACACACCGTCAATAATTGCCATGTCACACACAACCCTTTATAGATACTATATTGCTTATCATACTTGACATCTATCTTATCGGTATACCTGTAGTGTATCTTACCATTAGTGATAGGTACATATACATCTTGCGATACAACTGCAGGTATACCATGCATATATTTTACTCATACCCAGGAAGGTATCCTTCATATTCTACTCATACCCAGGGGGTATCCTTCATATTCTACTTATTGGTAGATACCTATACTTAGCTGTACCTTATTGATTTTGCATACATCTGGTTTCAGCTACATATTTTCATTTACATGCTCGCATTCAGATATATCGCATATATTTATTCCTGGATTTGCGCATCGTTTATTTGGATTTTACATGATGTTTTCTGGATTTGGGAACCGCGGGAGTTCATGAAATTATGCATACATTGAAAAACCCGGTTTCCTTGATATGATATTTGCGCAGCCACCATGAGATTTATCGGTTCTGGTTATATACCCCATACGAGGTGTGGTTGCCGTATGATGGTACATGGTGGGGCCCGGTATGGTTCCCCTCGGCAAGAAGATCGATGGATGTTGCCGATTGAGCCTGGAGGCGGGCGAGTACCTACCGGTGACAGTACCCATGACTCGGCGGTGGATCACGGAGACACCGCTGGGAGTCATGTACGTATGCATACGTCGAAAGGCGAGGGTCAGAGCTAGGCACTCGTACTTTCGGGATAGCGTATGATACGTGATCAGGATTTCTGTGTCGATGCTTGGCACATTGTTTTCATGATATTTCTTTTAATACCTTTGTATATATAACAGGGGATTTAGCTGTTGTTATATATACCCTTACACCAATATTAGTGGAATGGGACGCTAATATATGTGTATTGCCCCCATCATATTTTATTTGTGCATATATATATATATATATATATATATATACGATGTTAGAAATTATTTGAGATTCGACTTGGGATATAGGTGATTCATTGAGATTGGATATTGGATATGAAAGAGATTGCTGATTTGTACATTCGGAATATAGGAGATCTATTCGATATTGTACATTGAGGAGATATGAGACTTATATGATATGAGAGCCCAACTTGGGGGCTGATTTGAGGATTTGGGATTTGTGTGTCTTGATGGATTGTGATCCTGCCACGATGTCAGGTTTCCGTGGAAATGACATATTCCACCCCATACCTCACACTTATCTATTCTTTGCACAGATTCATCTATTGGTTGTACCTGTTAGCGTACCCTTATGATAGTTGCATATCTACTTTTTTATATCCCTCTTGTATAGTTATTGCATAATATTATCATGTCATCTTTGCTTCACATTTTGATTGTACCTGCTAGTGTGCTTTCCATTACCTTGCATTCACATGACATGTTATTATTGTAATCGCATATCTTAGATTCATGTTGTACGTACATTCCTGCGATTACCTGCATATGTTATCTACTATTCAAGAGTTGGCAACTCACCCCCGTTGTGCCACAGGTGTTTCAGGTTGTTCCCCAGAGTAGTCGAGGCAGGCTATTCCGCTATTCATCTATCATCATTTGCTACAGATACCGCATCAGCTCACAGTACTATTTTGCTTAGGTGGGTTAGATGATTATCTGTGTTTCATATTGTACATTCGTTGTATTTTGTACTCTCCATCTACTATTGTATTGTTGACTTAGAGACTTGGTGAGGACGTTATTGTGTATTATTGTGGATTTGATGTCTTTTATATACAGCTTTCTTTCTATTGTCTTTATTTCTTCGCTACGGCGTCGTATATTTTGTTGTATTCATCTTGGCTAGTTTTTACAAAAAGGGGGTGTTGCCAAAATTTTAAAGAAAGAAAGTAAGACTTTTAAAGAATTTGTGTTGCGATTTCAAATGTTTCAAAAACTATACTATCTTTTCCGTATTTTCTTGATTTAGATTTATGGGTTTTGGCTTTCTTTTACTGCGTTACGTCTTTTGGCGTTGTGTACAATTAGGGCCGTCACGGGCCAATTTTGGGTCGTGACATTGTGGGAATTTGATGAATCGATCGAAGAGTTTAACGTCGTCCGGATATTATGTGATGGGATACAATATTTGGAATCCACATGTAGTTAAGAGATAACTAATTTGAATGTTATAAATCTAGCAGTTTAGTCTCATTTGATCGGTTGCCACGGGATTTTGATGCGATCAAAAGTCCGTCGCAATCACATAGTATACGTGGATACTCGCCGGGTAAACTTAATAGATAGCCACACCCCATAGCCCCGACCAAGTGACTGTAGGAGAACCCCGTCGCCAAAAGCATCCGTTCGGGTGCTCACGGCAGCGGTGTTCCGCCATAGTGCACTTCGTCGACGGCATCGGGGGGTGCGGCCGTCTACTAAAGTTTCCGACGAGCATTCGATCAGGATGTCGGGAATCTTGTTGAATTGCCCGACTAGATATTGAAAGTGTTTTCGAGATCGAGACTAAAATGTGGGGTTTATAATTGTTATGCATGCGATGTCTAAGGAATTCTTTTGGTTAGGCATGAAATCCAAAGTATGAGATCGTTGGGTTTATGATATCTAAGTTTTTTGCGGATTCCAACTGTCGTAGTTTTTCACTTTCTTTTCTGCGACCGTAAGTGTAATATGTGGTGTATCGCCGGTTTCGGTGCTATATGTCAACGACAATTGGGATACTGTTCATATCAGATTTTTGCATTTTCATACCGCCCAATTTTTATCACATTGCATATCGGTAGATACTCTTGAGCCGTGTTTGCTAGTCAATTGCAGGATACAGGTTCTCGGTTCTAAAACGGTGGAATTCATGGAAAACACGACAAAATCCGGGTTCCTGCCAACCACAGATAAAACATGGTCTCCGCTCTTCATCCGTATGTTGCCAGATACCAGTTTAGGAAGACAAAATGGCAAATCGATTGTCACCTTCATGCACAAGGCTCAATGGCAACAACAAGTTCCAAGAAATCTACGCGGAGCTCAAGAAAATCTTGACAAAAGTCCACCTATCCCTCAACAGAAATTCTGGAAGAAATGTGGAAGTATTTTCAGAAAATACATGTACCAGACAACAGGGGACAGCAGATCAGGGCAGTACAAGAAGCACCATACCCTGACTCCACCATAGGGCCGCGGATCCGCGGCCACTAGGGGGTATAGGCGGCGGATCCGCGGCCATACAGTGGAGTCAGGGCATGGGCTTTGGGGGGTATTAGGGTCTTTTCATGTGTATTCTGATGGTTGCCCTAGATTTCCATTCTCCAGCCTATAAATAGCCCAGAACTTTGAGAAGGAAAGGGTCCATTCTTGTATTTTCATTTTGCCTAGGTTTAGTGTTTTTCTTCTTCCTCTTCTCATCTCTTCTCCATTAAACTTGTAGTGAGCTTGTGAGTGAAGAGTGATGAATAAAGAAGATCATTTTATTATCATGCTTGTCTTGCCCTTTTTAAAATTGTTGTAATTTTAATTCGTTAAGTAGTTGTTGTTATTTTCTTGTTGTTTCTTTCTTCTCTCTTTTTCTTTATCCTTAATACGACAATGATGCTTACGCTCGATCCTCACCAAGGTGAGGTCGCAAATAGCTAGTCGTATTCTTCTAATCTCCTTCTTTCTATCTTCCTCTTTGTTTTGTTTTATTTTTTTTCGTATCATGATGTGTGAGTAGTTCATACTTGTTAGGGTAGGATAAGGGAAGTTTGAGAGAAGGAAATCTCTCTCACTCTTTCCTTGCCCAACAGCTTAAATCGACTCCCGTTAATTGAACCACAATCCGCTCCTTACGGCACCCTATCCTACATGATAGCGGTGATTCCGTAGTGAGACCGGTTGTGGTTGAATTAACCGGAGGTTATGGCTAAGAGCCAAGAACGGACGGACAAGCACCAAAAGGAAGGACTTATGCGTTGGAAAGCCTAGCTTATACTCGCAAGTTCCTTCCTAGTCGTGCTAATCCCCGTTGATGCCGATTACCGTAACACCGATATTAAGAGGGGCAACGAAAGATATGGAGACTCCTAACTCAAACTAACCTAATCCTAACCCTAACAAGCTCGCTTTAAATATCAACTCAACACTTAGATAATCACAAACAAAATCTGAACTCTCGGACTTAACTCATTAAAACACATTGAAAAAGACTCCCATCTCCCTGCGGACGACCCGTACTCAACCGGCTAGCTACAAGCGAAACCGTCTTGATTGCGGTATTTAAACTAGAACTTGAACACGCACAACGTCTAACAATCAAATGGCGCCGTTGCCGGGGAGACGGTAGTTTATTTCCTTGTGTAATTTCGGGTTAATTTGTGAATACAAAAACAACTGAAAAACAACAAAAAAATACACTTTGTAAAAAAAATCATCTTGTTATTTTTGATTAGCTTTTGTGCAAGTGTGCAGGAAAATACAAGGTTCAAGTTCAGTGGCCAAGACGTTGAAAATACGGAGTTCAAGTACAGTACCAAAGACGTGGGAAGATAGACCCACATTTCGCGGCTACACCGCGAACGGACAAAACGAAGCATCCGGTCTACTGAAAAATCTGGAGCAGTTACAGTGAGTAAACAAAAATTCAGTACATCCAGACAAGAAGAGGAGACCCAGAACAGCACCTGAACCAAAATTGATGGCCCATCTCACCCTTACTGCCGCGGATCCGCGGCAATAGAGGGCTTAGGCCGCGGATCCACGGCCACTTGGTGGCCTCTGGCTTCCAAAATCTTTCTGGTGAGTCTCTCTCTTCTCTCCACTCCTCTGGACTCCACTGAATTGTGTTTTCTGCAGCCTTCTTTGCGCAAATTCTTCTCCCCCTTCCAATAAACTGTTCTTGTGCAGGATTCTTTGCGCCGCAAAATAAAAAAATTATTTGCAGTTGATTTGTTACTGCTTTGCATTTCTTTAATACGGACTTAAGGGGCTTGAAACCAATCCAGATTGGGTGGGGATTTCATCACCCTTCCCAGGGCCCCAAAAATCACTAAAGCATATGCATTGTCCATTGTAAATTAAAAAATACTAGACTTCAGCCCTAAGGACTTCGCGCTCATTTGGAGAAGATAAACCGTGTTTAGAACCTCGCTTAACGGTATATTGTTTACGGGGTGTCTAGGAAAGTGTTAAAGGCGCAACCGCCGAAAGAGAAAGGGTTATTTAATTAAGGAACTTCACGAAAGCGCTCCCCTTATCTCTGCACTTACCTGGCCTCGTGATCAGTGTATTTTTAAGCCCGTTTCTCGACACTGTTTAACTTCGACAATCAAGTTCAGGAGCAGGTCTAGTAGACCTAGTTTACCCTAGATCTAGGTGTGATTGTGCATATCTTGTTTGTGATTGCTTAAGCCGTATTTCCGTACATATTTCTGTAAAAATCTTTCTAAAAAAAAAAAAAAATCAAAAACTTTTATAAAAACTTGCCCTTTTGTCGCCAATTCCATTTTTCACCCACCACCCATCGCCTTTCTCCATTGACGTTTTTCTTACCCTCACCTTCTCCGCTTTGACTATACTAAACTCGTTTAGTGTATGTCCGCTTGGACTCGGGACACTAGCGCCCGTCTAGTCCGCATTACGTTAGTCACTACCGACTACGCGATCGACTCAGACGTCGATACTCCGTCCACTCCTCTTTCACCCCTTCCCTTGCCGGCCAACTCCGACGTTGACCGGAATTCTGTTCGTACATCTTCACCTTCACCTTCACCAACCTCTTCTTCCGCGATGTCAGGATTTAATCCGAACATCTCTTTGACCACCCCTGGATTGGCTCCACCTCCTACGGAGACCAATATCCCACCACCACCGCCTGTTGTAGCGCCGCAGCGAATCGCGCTCCAGGATCGTTTCTATCCCACCCGTTCTGCACTTCCCACCTGCCTTTCTCTTCCTCCGGCCAATGGGGACAACTTTGAAATTAAGCCCCACTTCATCAACATGCTTCCACGTTTTCATGGGCTTGAATCTGAAGATGCTTATATCTTCATCAATAAATTTCAAAACGTCTGTGCCATGATGAAAACCACCCAGCTGTCGGACGATGCTATACGTCTACGGGTCATTCCGTTCACTTTATGCGATCTCGCTGAAAAATGGCTGTATAGCACCGCTTCCCACTCAATCACCAGCTGGGACGAGTTTGTTAAAGCGTTCCTAAAAAAATTCTATCCGAATCATAAGACCGCAAGGATTCGAAATGAAATCAACCAATTCTCCCAGCTTCCTTCTGAACCCTTCTGGAAGTGCTTTGACCGATACAAAGACCTTCTTGTTCAGTGTCCTCACCACGGTATAGAGAAATGGCAACTTTGCCAAACCTTATACGAGGGACTGAACCCAGCAACGAAGCAGTTGTTGGAAACCATCAGTCAGGGCCACTTCCTATCGAAATCTGATAAGGAAGCGTGGCAGTTCTTTGACGACCTTGCAGAGCAAACGCTACAATGGGAGAGCACCAGACCGACTTCTTCTTCTTCTACCTCCACTTCTACCGGTCAGTCTAGGGTAGGAATCCACCAACTTGATGTCTCTATTGCGATGAAAGCTGAAATGGCTGCAATAACAAGAAAGCTTGAAGCGATAGAGAGCAAATTTTCTGCTCATGCCCCTGTTCTCCCGCTTCGTACCATCTGCGCTTTTTGTTCCGATCCTTCTCACTTGACCGAAGAGTGTCCTTACAATCCACCCTCGCAAGGACAGGATCAGGTTAATGCTGCCTTCCAGCAAAGACCGAGGAATGATCCATACTCTTCCACCTACAATCCCGGTTGGAGGAACAACCCCAATTTCGCCTGGAATCAGAATCAGAATCAATTCCAGGGCAACAATATCCAAAGGGCCCCTCTACCGCAACAACAAGCGCAACAACAAACTCAACATCAATATCAGCAGCCTTTCCAACCCCAACCTTTCCAAAATCAGACGAACAACTTTGCACCCAACAATTCTTTCCCACCAAACAACTTTGTTCCGTCAAACAACGATAAGGTTTCCTCGCTCGAACGAAGTCTGGAGGCGTTTATTAAACAATCGACTCAATCCACCGCCAACATCCAGTCTTCCATTCAATCCTTAGTGCAACACACTGCCGCACACGGGCAGAGCATCAAGACCATCGAGGCCCAGATTGCACAGCTGAACGCGGCCTTAAGCGAGCGAGAAAAGGGGAAGCTCCCGTCCCAGCCACTTCGAAATCCCGGTCACCCAGATAATGCACATGTTGCTCTTGAACAACAAAACCATAATGTGAGTGCCGTGACCACACTGAGATTGGGGAGGATGCTGCAAAACAACCTTGGCAAACGGATCAACGATGACACCCCGGCCGCTGCTTCTTCTTCTTCTTCTTCTTCTTCGTCTTCTGAGCCTATTCTCCGTTCTTCACAAGGCTCCCCTCCCTCTTCTTCTGCTCTGAACGGACCCACTTCTCACTCCACGAAGACACCTATTCTGGGATCCGTTCCAACTCCACAATCTCCTCCTCCAGCATTAGACTCTACCAATTTTCAAAATGTTCCATTTCCAAACCGGTTGAGGTCTAATAAACAAAATCCTCAAATGGAGAAGATTCTGGAGTAATTTAAGCATGTTAACATTAACATTCCTCTTTTAGATGCTGTCCAACAAGTCCCGTCCTACGCGAAAATCTTAAAGGACTTGTGCACGAAAAAGAGGAAGTCTCAGGTACCCAAGAAAGTTTTCTTGGCTAGTGCTGTGAGTGATGCCCTTACCCAATCTTTACCACAAAAACGGAAGGACCCTGGCTGTCCTACGATTTCAATTACTATTGGGGATAAGAACATCAACCGCGCACTATTAGATCTTGGTGCCAGTGTTAACCTGCTTCCGTATTCAGTATACGAGCAATTAGGCGTCGGAGAGCTGAAACCCACACACTGCACTCTCCAAATGGCCGACCGATCGATCACCCATCCTAGGGGTGAGCTAGAGGATGTGTTAATCAAAGTCGGGGACTTCATATTCCCCGTTGACATCATTGTATTAGATACACAGCCTGTAGCTAACCCCCGGAATCAAATTCCGGTGATACTCGGTCGTCCATTTCTCGCAACCTCAAATGCTGTGATCAATTGTCGCAATGGTTCGATGAACCTCTCTTTTGGAAATATGACGATTGAACTCAACATTTTTAGGTTGGGGAATCAGCCCGCCGAACCTAATGCTCATATACTGGACGTCTGCTCGATCCAGGAGATCACCCCAGAAGAGTGTGAATTCGAGGAGTTTCTGTTTGATCACGATAATCTTGACGCCACTAGTGCGTTTCTCTTCGAACCTGCTGCTGTTTCTGCGCCCAACAACGACTACGAGTGTTTCACGTTTTCGAACGACCTTAGCCGCGCACAACCCGAGTTTGAATCCTTCGACTTTCCGGATGAGTTACCTGAACCATCCAACTCGGTTGCTTACACTCGCTTTGAACCTTTGCTGGAGTCCTTTGAGTTCGAGACCTTTGCACCAGTCTTGCCTTCCATCGTTTCACCTCCAACGCTCGAACTCAAGCCGTTGCCGTCTCACCTTAAGTATGCTTACTTAGGTGAGAACGAGACCCTCCCTGTCATCATCTCGGCTTCTCTAGCTCCCGAGCAAGAGAAAGCCCTTCTCGCGGTCTTGCACAGCAACAGGCAAGCTTTTGGCTGGTCCATGGCGGACATCAAGGGGATTAGTCCCCTGATCGTTGAGCATCACACTCATCTGATGGATGATGCCAAACCAGCCCGGGATCCACAAAGACGTCTCAATCGAGTCATGAAAGAGGCTGTGAAGAAGGAGATCGTCAAATGTCTAGATAGTGGTATCATTTACCCTATCTCTGATAGCCAGTGGGTTAGCCCCATTCATGTTGTCCCCAAGAAGTCGGGCATCACGGTCATAACCAACGAGGCGAATGAGTTAATCCCTACTCGCACCCAAACTGGGTGGCGAGTTTGCATTGATTACAGAAAACTCAACGCCGCAACGTGGAAAGACCACTTTCCGCTACCTTTCATTGACCAGATGCTTGAACGATTGGCCGGACACGAGTACTACTGCTTTCTTGATGGCTACTCCGGCTATAATCAAATCCCCATCTCTGAAAAAGACCAGGACAAGACCACATTCACTTGTCCTTTCGGCACGTTTGCATATCGACGCATGCCCTTTGGGTTATGCAATGCGCCCGCTACCTTCCAGCGGTGTATGATGGGTATCTTCTCAGACATGGTGGAAAAATTCGTGGAGATTTTCATGGATGACTTCTCCATCTTCGGCGACTCCTTCAACGAGTGTTTGCTGCATCTTGACGCTGTCCTTACCCGACGTAAGGACAAGAATCTCACTTTGAACTGGGAGAAATGCCACTTCATGGTGCGCGAAGGTATTGTCTTAGGACATATCATCTCGCAAAATGGCATAGAGGTTGACAAAGCAAAGATTGAGGTCATTACCAATCTGCCTCCTCCCCGATGCGTCAGAGATATCCGAGCCTTCCTTGGCCATGCCGGTTTCTATAGACGGTTCATCAAGGACTTTAGCAAGATTGCTAGGCCCTTGACTCTTTTGCTGGCCAAGGACACGCCATTCGACTTCAACTCGAGCTGTGTGACTGCCTTCGAGTCATTAAAACGCTTACTCACTTCCGCTCCCGTTCTTTCCTCACCTGACTGGACATAACCATTTGAGATTATGTGCGATGCATCTGACTTTGCCATCGGTGCTGTCCTTGGACAACACATCAACAAGATGCCGCACGTAATCTATTATGCGAGCCGAACCCTGAACGACGCCCAACTCAATTATACAACAACTGAGAAGGAATTCTTAGCTGTTGTATTTGCTTTAGAAAAGTTCAGGCCCTACCTCATCGGCTCTCCAGTCATTGTCTACACTGACCATTCTGCTCTGCGCCATCTTTTTGCGAAGAAAGATGCAAAATCTCGGTTAATCCGTTGGATCCTCTTGCTTCAAGAGTTTGACCTTGTCATTAAGGACAAACGAGGATGTGAAAACGTGGTTGCCGACCATCTCTCCCGACTTCCTTCTTCGCTTTCGCTTCCAATTCCGATCAACGACGTTTTCCCGGATGAACAACTCTTGACAGTATCTTGCGAACCCTGGTTCGCAGATATTGTGAATTATTTGGCCACAGGATTACTACCGACTGAATGGTCAAGTTAGGACAGACTTCGCTTCTTATCCCAAGTAAAACACTTTTACTGGGACGAACCCTACTTGTTCAAGTACTGTCCCAACCAGATTATTCGTCGGTGTGTCCCTGACGAGAAATTCAAGAGTGTGCTGTCATTTTTCCACGATCAAGCGTGTGGCGGGCATTTTGGGCCCAGAAAGACAGCTGAGAAGATCTTGCAATGTGGTTTCTACTGGCCACAACTCTTCAAAGACGCTCATGACTATTGCAAGACTTGCTCCCGGTGCCAACACATGGGCCGGATATCCCGGAGGAACGAGATGCCGCTCCAACCGATCTTGGTTGTGGAGATTTTCGATGTTTGGGGGATAGATTTCATGGGGCCGTTTCCCAGCTCTTTCGGGAACTTGTACATCCTTCTAGCTGTTGATTACGTCTCTAAATAGGTCGAGGCTGTGCCCAGCCGGACTAACGACAACAAGGTTGTCGTTAAGTTCCATAAAGAAAACATTTTCTCCCGGTTTGGGCACCCCCGTGCGATCATTAGCGACAATGGAAGTCATTTCTGCAATAGGACTTTCGAAGCATTGATGCGGAAATACTCCATAAATCATAAGCTCTCTACGCCCTACCACCCCCAAACCTGCGGGCAGGCCGAAGTTTCAAATCGGCAAATCAAGTAGATACTGGAGAAGACGGTTTCCAAGAACCATAAGGATTGGTCTCTGAAACTCACTGATGCCCTTTGGGCATTTAGAACCGCTTATAAGACCGACCTTGGCATGTCTCCCTATCGGCTTGTGTACGGAAAAGCCTGCCACCTTCCTGTCGAAATAGAGCATCGCGCATTTTGGGCGATAAAGGAGCTGAATCTGTCTCTCGAGGATGCGGGCAGCCATCGGAAGCTGCAGTTGAACGAACTGAATGAGCTTAGGGATGAGGCTTACGATAACGCGGTTTTCGTTAAGAATCGAATGAAGGTGTTTCATGATAAACACCTTTTGCGCAAAACCTTCGTACCTGGTCAGCAGGTACTGCGTTACGACACTCGACTTCACTTCCATCCTGGAAAGCTCAGATCTCGCTGGAAAGGGACGTATTTTGTGCGGAATGTGTATCCGCAGGGCGCTGTGGATTTGGAAAATCCAAAGGACGGTTCACTTTTCAAAGTAAACGGACACCGATGCAAACCGTACCTTAGCGCCGAACCAACAGAGGAGCTCCTGTTCTTACAGGAGCCGGTTTACCCTGAATGATCTTCCTCTGCCTACCTCCAAACTTCGGTTATCCAGCCAAGAACAGTAGACACTGTTCCAAATAAGTTTGGGGGTATGTATAAACCATTTTGTATATATTTGTGTATATTCTTTTTCTTTTTCTTTTCTTCAAAAACAAAAACAAAAAAAAAATTGTGTATCGCTAACCGACAATTTTGACCCTTCAAATGATCTCTTCATGCAATGACAGTGAGGACACTGTCCAGTTTAAGTTTGGGGGTACGCTCGGTACGCATTTCTTACCTTCGCATTCATATGTATATTTTGCATCTGCATATTAAAATCCATAAAATCCATAAAAATCTGAAAATTTTCTTAAAATATAAAAACTTTTCTGTCAAGTTAGCTAGTGGAAGAACTCTAATTCAACATTTCAACGGTTTTGTTTGAAAAAATAGGAATAACTAAATCTTATGTTTGGATTTTGAAAAACTGAAAGATAACTCTCCTTTGAAGTTAACTATAGCTGATATACGTCTTTACATCACACTACACGTGTTGTGAATTTTGGGAATTAGATGACAAGTCTTTCATGTTTAAAAACTTTTAAACAGATAAATGATTTTCTGAGGATCAAATAGGTTTGTTCTGAAATAAGTAATGTCAAGAATAGTTTATGAAGTAAAGCGAATATGAAGGAATGTTATTGATGCCGTAATTGGAACTAAGTCTGAAAAATAACCCATCTAAAACTTGATTGGAATGATTACACACCGAACCCACTAAACACGTCTTTTAGCCAAAAAATAATTGAATTGCCGGTTATATCTCCGTTCGTATTAAATCATCTGATTTTCACGCCAAACTGTCTTTTGTTTTTGGACCTAGGTAACTTGAGTAATTAAGTCCGCTGGGGTGTTTCTACACCTAATGCCCTAAAACCAACTGGTTTGGGTGCATTGGCCCAAAGCTCGCTAAGAAGCCTAGAAAGTCCAGTTTAAAACAAAGTCAAGCAAGTGTTCTCTCCGAGTTAAAATTCCTAACGGTTCTTTGTGTGAGAATAATCTTGATAAAAGACAGGCTTTTATAAAAAAAAATTTAACGGAGATATGAAGGTTTTATTCTGTGATAAAGACTATTGCACGTTCACAGAGGTGTGTATGAAATGAAAACAAGAAAAAGGTGGAGTGAAGAATACGACTTAGTTTCCTGGTAAGGAAGATAGAAATTCTGAAGTTGAAACCTTACTGGAAAACGAAACTTGAAAAATGCTTAACTCTTTATAAAACTTTTGTGATCCTTTTAAAATTGTTATCTGGGCTTTATTGTGCGACATGATGACTTTATTCGATCTTTCGGGAACTTAACGACACTATTTGCACTGCACGTAAAGACATATAAAATCTGTAGTTAAATAAGAAGCGAGGTGTGAAAAATAAAGGTTCGATGGTCTAGACTTAGGATTATAGACTTGTTATTTTCTAAAAACAAAATTGTACGGTTTGAATCTTAGTTATTTTACAAAACCAACTTGACCGGATTTTGTGGGTAGTATCTGCTGAAAACCCTCAGGAGACAACACTCCTCCTACTAGGGACACCTAGAGGTTTAACGGCTTGTTGCACATGCTCAGTGCAATCGCGTTCCCTGCGAAAGTGAGGTTAGAAAATTTTTTGTCAATAAATTGGCTTTGCTCGGGACGAGCAAATGATAAGTTTTGGGGTATTTGTTCATATCAGATTTTTGCATTTTCATACCGCCCAATTTTTATCACATTGCATATCGGTAGATACTCTTGAGCCGTGTTTGCTAGTCAATTGCAGGATACAGGTTCTCGGTTCTAAAACGGTGGAATTCATGGAAAACACGACAAAATACGGGTTCCTGCCAACCACAGATAAAACACGGTCTCCGCTCTTCATCCGTATGTTGCCAGATACCAGTTTAGGAAGACAAAATGGCAAATCGATTGTCACCTTCATGCACAAGGCTCAATGGCAACAACAAGTTCCAAGAAATCTACGCGGAGCTCAAGAAAATCTTGACAAAAGTCCACCTTTCCCTCAACAGAAATTCTGGAAGAAATGTGGAAGTATTTTCAGAAAATACATGTACCAGACAACAGGGGACAGCAGATCAGGGCAGTACAAGAAGCACCATACCCTGACTCCACCATAGGGTCGTGGATCCGCGGCCCCTAGGGGGTATAGGCGGCGGATCCGCGGCCATACAGTGGAGTCAGGGCATGGGCTTTGGGGGGTATTTGGGTCTTTTCATGTGTATTCTGATGGTTGCCCTAGATTTCTATTCTCCAGCCTATAAATAGCCCAGAACTTTGAGAAGGAAAGGGCCCATTCTTGTATTTTCATTTTGCCTAGGTTTAGTGTTTTTCTTCTTCCTCTTCTCATCTCTTCTCCATTAAACTTGTAGTGAGCTTGTGAGTGAAGAGTGATGAATAAAGAAGATCATTTTATTATCATGCTTGTCTTGCCCTTTTTATAATTGTTGTAATTTTAATTCGTTAAGTAGTTGTTGTTATTTTCTTGTTGTTTCTTTCTTCTCTCTTTTTCTTTATCCTTAATACGACAATGATGCTTACGCTCGATCCTCGCCAAGGTGAGGTCGCAAATAGCTAGTCGTATTCTTCTAATCTCCTTCTTTCTATCTTCCTCTTTGTTTTGTTTTATTTTTTTTCGTATCATGATGTGTGAGTAGTTCATACTTGTTAGGGTAGGATAAGGGAAGTTTGAGAGAAGGAAATCTCTCTCACTCTTTCCTTGCCCAACAGCTTAAATCGACTCCCGTTAATTGAACCACAATCCGCTCCTTACGGCACCCTATCCTACATGATAGCGGTGATTCCGTAGTGAGACCGGTTGTGGTTGAATTAACCGGAGGTTATGGCTAAGAGCCAAGAACGGACGGACAAGCACCAAAAGGAAGGACTTATGCGTTGGAAAGCCTAGCTTATACTCGCAAGTTCCTTCCTAGTCGTGCTAATCCCCGTTGTTGCTGATTACCGTAACACCGATATTAAGAGGGGCAACGAAAGATGTAGAGACTCCTAACTCAAACTAACCTAATCCTAACCCTAACAAGCTCGCTTTAAATATCAACTCAACACTTAGATAATCACAAACAAAATCTGAACTCTCGGACTTAACTCGTTAAAACACATTGAAAAAGACTCCCATCTCCCTGCGGACGACCCGTACTCAACCGGCTAGCTACAAGCGAAACCGTCTTGATTGCGGTATTTAAACTAGAACTTGAACACGCACAATCGCTAACAGTTAGATACGCATATTTACTTACGTTGATGACCCGTGAAGTTATGTGTTGCTGGGATATGTTATATTGGATTGTCGTGTTTTGAATAGCCGGGGTTTTTATGTGAGATACGAGTTTTTCATTTTCATTAATGTAAAATTCATTGTATGTAATATTCTTTTATTGGGGCACTTCCAGGTTGAGAATGATGTCACCATTGTATATTATTTACTTTTCCGCATTAGGATAGACCCAAGGCGGGAGGCACAAGTAACCGGGTTATAGGGTCCAGTGGGAGACCATCTCGAGGAGTCAAGACCGGGTCTTCTAACTCTAGAATTGGTAGGGTTGCTTGCCTCTCTTGTAAGGGTCTAAGGGTGTGGGATTGGCTATTCATCACGACCGTGGAATCCGTGTTTTATACAGGCTTAAAATAAAACACGGAAATCCTAGTATATCCAATATTTCATATGTTGTTCTTCTGCAGCGATATCTGTGATGTGATCATTTGATATGTTGAGAAGGATATATGATATAGTATATGTGACATATTATATAGACGTTGCTTATGTTTTACACCCACGCAAGTATTGCCCCGCTCTGCCTTTAGTTACCTAACCTAACGGTGCACGAGGGGACATCGAGGCGAATGCGGATGGCATAAGCGTACGTTGTATTTATCTGTGATGTTTAGGTAACTTAAAATGATGGGACTTAATTAATGAGATTAATGAAATAAAATAAACCTATAGATGTTGTGGAATCGAATTTTCAAAAACAGGTAGCTCTAGTTGTTGCTTTGCATAGCGGTATTCCTTGTAGAATATCCAGCACCTTATTCGATAAGGAAAGAGCCGAGATCCTTTCACCGGGAGTGACCTCTTTAGCGAAACTAGCAGATGCTACAGACTCGGTTTGTTTTTTGATTGCTTTTATAGTTTTTGCTTTGCATAGTGGTATTTATGAAATATCATGCACCTTATTCGATATGGAAAGAGCCGAGATCCCTTCACCGGGAGTGACCTCTTTAGCAAAACTATTAAAGGCCTCAAAAACACTCCATTCAAAATCACTCGATTCTACAACGATATCAAGTTCATTACGCTCATGGTTTTCTTAAAAACTTGCGTAGCCCTCCGTCATTTCAGATAAGTACTTCATAGTATTCGTACTACGTTTGTTGGCCTGCGTCAAGGCGTAGTGTGCGGTAGGTATTTATGCTTATCTGCTAAAGCATATGATGCGATTGAGTTAGGGTAGTCATGCGACTTTGTTGGCCTGCGTCAAGGCTCGTGCGGGTGGGTTTAGTTCAATCGGAAAATGTACGGGTTGAACTTGACTAGCGGACTATGGTTTGTTGGCCTGCGTCAAGGTCATAGGACGCTAGGGGTAAAATATTATTGGGAATTTTAAGTGTTGAAATTTGCAATGAGATTGCATACCTTCCATGAGATAGTTGGATACCGATATCCACTGCGAGTAAGAGTTACTCCTGGGAGAGTTTTACACATTACAATTAGCCAATCAAGTATGTGTCTAGAATGGTGTCAACGGGGTTATGCCTTTGGGAAAACGAGGTTTATTTTAATTAAGTCCGTGCGAAAGCACGAGGAACCTCCCTTAAAGTACCGGCACTGGCCTGGCTGAAAGATTGGCGAACTTGTAGGGTGTAATTAATCCCGGCTAGTCTTTCCTTTTAGGGTTTGAAGGAAGATTTGAATAAAACAGTGGGAGCCATCCTGATGAGATATTTTAATAACCAATCTAATCTTGCAAGAGCATACGCTGAGTGTTTTCTTCTCTCTCTCTCTCCAGGTAGCGACATGTCATGCCTTAATCAAGATAATAATACGGATGTATTGACCGAACCCGCTTGTTATACTACGCTAGGGAATGTTGGTCCTGCTCCAACTTATAAATGTTATAAGACCGAGCAAGAAATAGGGGATTACCAGAATTCCCGTGCCGCCCAAACGAAGAAAGTGCATGATGATGCATCATCTTCGGGTGTGTTCATTACAGAGAACTGTTTCTCTGTATCCTTTACGTCCTGGGTATGAGATACCGGATCAGAATCCCGCATATGTAATCAGTTACATGGGCTACAGATAGGTAAAGAACTGAGAAAGGATGATAGGTTTCAAGAGTTGGAAACGGTGCAAGAGTTGCAGCCAAATTTATTGGCAGTTATCACCCTATATTACCAAATACATTGATTCTGAACGAATGTTATTAGATACCGAACCTGATATACAACATCATATCAGTCTCTTTATTAGTAAAGAAGGATATAATTTTGTATTGTTGGATAATGTTTTGAACATTTCCTATATAAAGAGTTGATCGGTTCAGGCACGTTATCTAAAAGCATATACGTTCTAAATCAAACTACAGTTCTTAACGTAAGGAACACACACAAGGGGAAGAATTCAGAAATGAACGAATCCTTCTTGAGGCATTGTAGACTAAGTCATATCGATTCGACCCGACTAGCTAAGTTACATAAAGATGCATATTTAAATCAGTTTGAATTTACATCTTGTGAAACTTGTCAGTCATGTCACAAAGATAAGATGACCATAGCTCCGTTTGTTGGAAACAGAGAAAGAGTTAGTGAACTTTTGGGATTGATACATGCTGATGTATGAAAGTCCCCTGTCTACACATGCCAGGATTTGTTCTTTGTACTTCATTACATTCACTGATGATCTCTCAAAATTCGTGCATGTGTTCCTGTTAAAACACAAGTGTGAACCTTTTGAGATATTCAAAGAATATAAGTTAGAAGTGGAGAACCAAAACAGGTATAAGTATAATGTCCTTTGATGAGATCAGGGAGGAGAATACTTAAGCACGGAATTCCTGGACTATTCTAAAGGAGAATGAGATTCTCTCTCAGCATTACTCCTTTGTATACACCACAGCACGTCGGTGTATTGGAGCAGGGCAATTGCACCTTATATGATATGGTGTGCTCTATGATGAGTACTACTGAGTTGCCTATTTCCTTTTGGGTGTTATGCACTTGTGAAGATGCATACCTATTGAATAGGGTTCTAATCAAATCAGGTGCCTACCACTCCATATGTGATATGGTATGGGAAGAGCCCATCTCTTAAGGATGTTAAGATTTAGGGTTGTCCGGCCTATGTCTAAAAGTAAAATCCGGACAAGCTCGAGGCAAGGTCAGTTCTGTGGAAGTTTGTTGGATATCCCAAGCATTCGCAAGGGAATATCTTCTACCACACTGAGGAGCAAAAAGTGTTTTGTTTCTCAGCATGCCACCTTTTAGAAAGGGAATTTCTTGTGAAGAAATTTGTGGTCATGAGGTAGAACTGGAAGGAGTTCTAGCTATACAAACTGCAGATGATGATTTGGTAGAACCGAAGGATTCAATAGATCCTAACGGACCTCAGCCTCTCCGCCAATCTAGTAGGGTTCCTCATCCACCTGAGAGATAATTCGGTTTCTCTATGACAGTGGGAGCGAGGATTGCATCATATGATGATGACCTAACTAGTTTCAAGCTGGCAATCAAGAGTGGGGACTCTGTGAGAACGGCTGGATGCTATGCGATCTGTGATGGAATCCTTGTACACCAACAAAGTATGGACTTTTGTTGCATTATCTGAAGGGTCAAATCCCCATCAGGAGCAAGTATATCTTGAGAAGATTACTTGGTGTACATAGAAAAGTTGAGACTTTCAAAGCTAGGACTAACTGCAAAAGGTTTTTGTCATCGACCAGGTGTGGATAATGATGAAACCTTTTCTAGTGCCTATGCTTAAGTCCATCCGGATCCTACTTGCCATTACTAATTACCATGACTACGGTATCTGGCAGTTGGGTGTCATGACTGCTTTTCTACATGATGATTCAGAAGAGAACGTCTATAAGTACAAAGCCAAAGGGCTTCGTAGACAGTGGGAGCAGTATAAACGTGTGCAAGTTGCTTACGGGTTAAAGCAGGCATCGCGGAGTTGGAACATCTATTTTGATGTGGTAGTCAAAGTGTTCGACTTCATCAAAATGGTAGATGAACCTTGTATATACTAAAACGTAGTAGAGAGTATGCAGGTGATCCACGTATTATACATGGAAGACATACTCTTGATAGGAAAAGAGTTTCCTATGCTACGCTCGGTCAATCTCCTCTTATCATAAGGATTCTCCATATAGTATCAATGTGATACCTCCTAAATCCTGGGTTTTGGATCTATGAGATAGATCTAAGTGGATTTTAGGATTCTCACTAGGTGTAGTTAGATGGTATCAATCGATCCTGGGGAGAATCACTGGATAGCTTCCAGGGTGGTAAGGACGACTGAATGTCAGTCACAGGCATTGTCTTTACCCTCAGTGGAAGGACGGTATGTTGGAAGAGTTCCAAGCTAGATACCGTGGCATACTAGACGATAAAGGCTGGATACATTGCTACCAAGGATACTACCAAAGAGGTAGTCTGGATGTACATTAGTTCATGAGATGAACTTCGTTCCTACCATTGTATAACAATGGAGTTGTGGCTTTAGCCTAGGAACCCCCGTCCCGTCAGTGATCCAGACATATTCTTAGGAAGTATCACCTGATCAAGGAGATGGTTGATCTCCGGGGAGATCGAGGATAGGAGAGTAAACACAGAGGAAAACAACACGGATCCACTCACAAAGGCCTAGTTCCCAGTAGAGACTTTTATGGGATGGTTGAGTATGAGATACTTCAACCACTGCTGATTGTTGGGTATAAGATACTACAACATACGAGCCTAGTGCAACTGGGAGATTGTTAGTGATATGTATGCCCTAGAGGCCATTACTGTACATACGATTTATATTATAGTGGATGCTTGGAAATATATATGGAGGACTTTTTGCTCGACATGATATTATGCTATCTGGTTGCACTTTATCTTAACATGTACTCTAATTGTCTTTATGTTACATGTTTATAAAGCCCTAAGAATGAGTACTTGACTACCAGGACTATGATGTAGATCATACTAGTGGGGACAGTGTAGTCGTTAAGCACATCCTTCAAATGTTCCTAGTCGCAAGTGTATCAAGACTGGGCATCGATATACCAGAGTAGACTGTGTAGATGGGCGATGGATGATCCCATATCCATTGGTGTTTGACATCAGAGATAGTATACGGGTGCTCAGTGGAGACTGGGTACACTGGACGGACTCGCCGAAAACTCCAAGATGATATTATACTTATCGTCAGATGGCAGTTCTCTGGTGACACTGGTACATGTTAGTCTGTAGACCCGAGATCGTCATACAGTATTATGTGATTCCCACTGTTCTTTGATTTCCACCTTACCACGTTCAAGAGAACATGCAAAACGGTGGCTTTTGGGTATAGTCCCGAGTCACATGGAGGCAATGAGCGATAGGAGGGGTTTCGTCTCTCTTTGTATAGGGAGTTGTTGTTGCGCTGTGCTCGATTTGCTGTAGCAGGAAGTCCTTGGCCAAGGCTGCTTCAGAGATATACTGGTAAGTGTTATCAGTAGTTTCTCGACCCGTTATGAGCCTCATATCGACACGACTTATCGAGTTACTAGTGTCTGACATTTACCACCCAGGACGAGATATGCGACATATCAGACGAAGAGACCGGACTATACGGTAGTGTTACTGATTAGATTCGCAGGTGTGTGAGAAAGCTTGTGTGTTGATCTTCTGATCGCTAAACACCCTGGTGGCTGTTACGTTTAGCAGACCGCTTGCGGCTTGTGGGTGTTTGATATGATCATCACCTACTGCCGGCGTATTGACGAGTCTTTAGAGTCTTATACAGGGGTTTCCTGGCTCGAGCAAAATGGATTAGGAGCACATATGTGATATATGCAGGACTGATATTGATACGAATATGTGATACCGTATTCTATTCTCACGATGTGTGACATGATTGGTTATATGTGATATAGCCGGGTTATCGAATCAAGTGTTGATTCGATAAGATGTTACATTAAGATATTAGCTGGTTATATGTGATATAGCCGGATTTTTAAATCAAGAGTTGATTTAATAATTTAATGTATAATTATATATTATATATATTACATTACATTAACTGGTATTAGCTCACTTAAGACTTCTTTTCTCACTTGATTGTGCACATTGTATATATATGATATATGCAAGTGTACATGTTTGTGTCATGCTTGATGATACATACAAGATGGGTGTATGAGACTTAAAACATATTAAGGTTAAATTAGGATTTATTTATTTCTTAAAGAATAAGAAGAGAGAGAAGACTTGGTCAATGTTGTCAAGCTTTCATGAAGCTTGTAGAAACATTGACAAAGTCTACTCTTTTATCATTCCTTAAGATATTACTTAACCCTACCCTTAACCTTATAGCTTGGTTAATTCTCTACATGAGTTAAGCATGAGGACTTAAACTCATTCATGGTTACATAATTCATTTGGATGAATTATTGACTTGAGTTCATCTTCATCTTCTTCTTCCTCCTCAAAAGCTTTCTAGCTCTAATGGAGTTATGAGAAAAAGTGTGAGAAAATCAATTCTAAAGTGAGCCCACTTCATACTTCATCATCCTCTACTACTTGCCATTTAGTATTGGGTGTTCTTTTCACAAAGTTCATGACCTAGTGAAGGAATAGCTTGGGTTAGTCTCTCCTCGACGTAGATCATCTTCGGCCTTGAAGTCATCGAAGCTAGCATGTTTGTTTCTTCCTGGAGCCTCTCTAGAGTCCGGAGTTTACGATTGCAGCGAAGGTGGCTACTACACAGAGCTATTGGAGTGAAGGACCAGTCTACAAAGGTTGTATTCCTCGCTCACTTCTTAATGCAAAGTGTTTGCTTTAGTTATTTCGTATATTTCTAGTTTACGATTCTAGTTAGGGTTAGCTAAAACGGTAAATTTTTGAATTTGGTATGGACGATGTCTCCCGAAACCTTAGTGCCGTCGTTGGTAACCCTGCAGCACCCTCATTTTAGTAATTTCTATAATTTTTCCAAATTTTTCACGATTTATCGGTATTTAATTATACCATACTAATAAAATATTCAATATATTTATTATTTAATTATAAAAATTCCCAAAAATTATATTTTATTTTTCTAAAATGTTACAGTTTTCCCTCTTAAAGAAATTTGGTCCCCGAATTTAAATTTAAACCCCTCAAATACTAAAACATTTCAGTAAAAGGCTAAGTTATCGGGGTCCCGAAATCATAAATATATAAAGCACATCGTAGAGCAATGCATGCGCATGAAAAACAAGTATATAATCCAAAATCAAAACTCCGTCAAGCACCCCGCAATTATCGGAGTTATGGTGAAGACACCAATGTCAAATCTAATACGAAAACCAACTTGATATACATCAACTATACGTGTAAATATCATTAAAACATTGGAAAGAAATGCATGCCAAACCTTTCATGTTGCTGTGCGATGCGCGTATCGCGGCACAGTGGCGTACTTTTATTGTAAGAAAATAACTATATCTATATATATCCTTTGTTTAGTATACACGTCCCGCCGTTTTGAAAATAATTTAGAAGAGTTTCCTTTGTTAAACGTTTCGAGTCGTCTCAGATACGTAGGTAAATTCTGAGACTATAGCTCCTTTTTGGAAATCCCTTCGATATCTATCAGTGCATGCAAAAATATACTCAGGTACTGTCCTCAGACTAGTCCTACTCAGCTACTATACCAAATAGCAAATATCATAAAAATGTACTACTCATATGAAATCAGTCCCAAAATGTGCATAAGAATGCCGCGTGCGTCTGGTGCGAACGGAAATCGAAATACATAAATGTGCTATATATGTGCACAGAAACAAAATCTAAGTGCAACGGGTGTGCACGAAACACCTGTCATAGGCAACGGGTGTGCCTGACAGCAATATCAGGTGCATCTGATATGCACGAAGAATCTCGATTTAGTGCATCTGGTGTGCACCAAAATCGCATCAAGTGCCCAAGTATGCGCAAGAATCCAAATCAAATGCACAGAGTGCACGAAATCGACATCAATATCATAATCAAAATCGACGGTATACAATAAACCACAATCTAAATTAGGTATACCGCGGTATATAATCTCACAACCATGTGCATCAGCGTGCAGAAATTAAATCAAAACACTAAAAGTGCATGAAAACTATGCCGAAAGCACAGGTCAAATCATATGCATACATTGGCATGAAATCAAAATCAACCTCTCGAATGACATCAAATCGAAGTCAAGTGCAACCGTAGTGTACAAAATCTCAATCATGCAAAAAAATCGTCCAAAATACCGAAATCTAAAAATGTCGGATGCATGAAATTCGAATCACTAAATCCCAGCTCGTAAACACTATCGTCGATATGTCCTTCCTTCGCAGTCGAGAAGGTGTCGGTGCATCCAAAGCTAGCAGAGCAAGATATCTACTTGTCTCCTGTTCATGGTCTGGCGCCTGATGCCTTTAGGCTCTTGTCTCTCACTGCGAATTGCTAGATATATAGCTCCTCGGCTCAACGGACCAATATGGAATGACGACGGAAACAGTCCCGCTCTGGCACATCCTCTAAAGATCTCTAGCCAACTATCTCATCGACGATACCGAACTCTGGCCTCCTGGGTGTGCACAATATGACCTCTCCTAGGACCAAGTCTTCTCGTATAGTATTCCAGAAAGGTTCTGTCGAAGTCTCTCCCAAATCTCGTTTCTGCCGAACTGCCCAAAAGTTTTCATCTTTTACTAACTCTATTTCTTGTTCCAGAATGGCTGCGTACTCGTCATGACTCCTTCTGGAAGATATATCCATATACAACGCCTCAGCATGCGTATCACACCTCTGATGTCAGCGTAGTGGAACGTCATCTCGTCGAACTCTCGTACGAATCACTTACTCCACATTTCTTTAATGTCGACTGCTTTGGACCCGTCTTTTCATGGCTGCATGGACTGCGCTCTAATGGCTATACTCGTATCTGGTGTCTCCCAAGCAATGTATCCTATCACATGATATCAATGACGTCAAACCTTCCGATCGATTCGTCAAAGTTCCATAATCCCCCAAGAGCTCAACATCTTAGGTACAGTTTAATAGTATTCTAGCACATGCCACAGTACCTATGGACCAGCTGTAGAAGGGAAAACCCAAGCCTCATCAATGGTACCGCTGAACTGCTGCAAACCCTAAGGTTTCAAAGCCTTCTCATGGTCATTATATCGAGTTAGGGTTTCATTCTTGGAAAATGGGTTTCCCCGAATACTTTAAACTTGGAAAATGGGTTTCCGACATTCGACCGTCTTCCCTCGACTCCCAACGTACCTGCGTGAAGTCGTTTCTAGCTGGAATCAATCAATCTGAAGACCTCGCATCGGGGTAAGCGAACGAACCACATGTCCTAGTCGTTCATCCTCGGGTGACTAGAGACAATCCATCATATCTCTGAGTATAAACTCGTGCAGCAGTAGCTCCAACATCTGGGGCGATATCTCGTCGTTCGCAGCAACAACTGGCTCATTCGTCTGCACACTGAACAGTGTCTCAATCATCATGAATAAGCGACACATCAATGGTCATCACATTCTGGCTGGCCTCTATCAGTGGCTCAATCCTCTGGTGCTGATCTGCACGTCCGAGATATCTCGTAAAGCGATTCATCAAATGCTCATGGCGCGAAAACACAATAAAATGATGCCTCCCTATTCGATCGTGTGTCCCTGGAATCACGCCCTGGTCAGTCCTCATCCGTGACGAGCTCGTGCTGACCACAACTCTAGCCGTAGCTCTCTCTTCCCGTGTAATCGTGGAAGAAAAACCATAAACCGATATCGATGAGGATAGATCATGAATGAATATAACAATGTGCAAGGAAATGTACATCCTAAGGCTTCTTAAGTGGAGCAGCGTATCGTAAGTATGCCGCGGAACATACACACGGTACGTCACATTCCTTAAGTCACCCATTCCATCAACCAAGGTCAACCTACGCGATAAAGGTTCGGGTCTAATACCCCTTCGACTAAGTCTATGTTCCGTAAGGTCAAGCCTAGATTCCGTATATATACAAACGCCTTAGGCTCTGCATAGTCAAACATAGACTCGAACCAAGGTTATCCTAGCGCTCTGATACCAACTTTGTCATGACCTGAAATACCACGTGACTGGCACTTGAATCATATGATGTCTATAGGACCACATCTAATTCAAGTAAGACAAAAGCCCAGAAATCTAAAACCATTTAAAATAATAAATAAAGTAAAACTTGTTTAAAAGTAAGTGGTTTTAATAGCATAAGCCGAACTATGCATTTTTAAAACATCAAATCTTTTCTGAAAATTTCGGCAGAGTTTCCTTTGTAAATACTGGCCCGAACGGGGTACAATATGAATAATATATACATGAATGATAAAGGCATCCCCAAGCGGGAGCTAGCTCTTCGTCAATCGACGATCACAACCATGCAAGCAATATAATATACAACGCCGAAGGGAGAGGATCAAAACTCAAAGGAAACTCAAAATCATCAAGAAGACCATAATAATACAACGCGTGACTCTAAGGTCGAAGTAATAAAAACTGGTTTTTTAAGTCTGAAATAAATATACAAGTCTAGTTGATGGAGTTACTAGATACAACTGATAAAAAAAGAATACAAGGGTGGTCACGATGCGAATGAACCCACCTACCAAAGCAATCACCCGAAAAGGAACAGTGTGCCAGCAAAGCCGGAACGAACCAGTACGACAAAACCTGCAAGAAACTGTTGCACAATAGGGGTGAGTTGCTAACTCATGAGTAGAAAACATCACAGAGCAGAAATCGTATGTATGACTCAACCCTAGGTCAATACGATCAGTAATATGTATATCCTCAATATGATAAAGTCTGAAACATAAAAAGATGGCAAGGGTAAACATCTATACATTAGTGTAATACCAAGTGCTCGTGTCAGTGCCTCAGGTAGTAACATATCATAAATACGAGGTATCATCAAAGAAATCAACATGGAATCAGAGTCAACTATATCATCAAGTGTATAAGTATGTATGCGCATGGATCTCGTCCAACCATATCATCAATGGAAGTATGCATGTGGATCCCGTCCACGTATCAACCAATGACACAATAACATCATGCATGTAAATATCATAAAGCATATGTTTGAAAGTATGAGGATATAAATCAACGTGTGCCCTCGCAACACATCAAAATCTGAGTGCCCAGCATCGACACTCTAAATATCATGAAACACGTATCCAGCATCGACACGTAAATTCTCATATCTCGGGCTCCGTCAGTCCGAATCGGCCCACGGGCTCCGTCAGTCCGGATCGGCCCATATCATCTATCGACTCCGGTAGGTATCCTTCGAATATCCGCCGAGCCCAACCAATCACCGGTAGGTAGTAGTCCCTCTTCCAGGCTCACCGTCTACTGCACAGCAAATCCGTTCTCGCCACGGGATACCATACCGGGTTCACCATGTACCCGCAATCGGCCTCATCCAGCTCCTCGAATCGGGTATTGATTGATCGTTTTTCCCGTTGTGTAGTATGTAGAAAAATTTGTAAAGAACATCACAACCAAAAAAATATTTTGACCGCAATCAAACTACGGTGTCGGATGTAGTTTGTAGTGAGTGCGGATCGTCCACAGGGATTGCACGATTCACTTGTATTTTGATACGTTTGAAATGAAAAGTTAAGCAACAATAAAAGAAAACATGATTCAAGAATGATTTGTATTCGAGTGTCACTATTCTTTTCTAGAATCAAGAAACTATAAACAATCAAGAATCAGTGTTTCGAAAATATTTCCAATCAACAATCAAGAATATAAGAGAGGCTCGTAGGAATCGATCGGATCTTTAGACGTGATGTAATCTAAAAGGTTTCGTGTTCTTGTCCTTCGAAGAATTGATACTAGATTAATGGTGATCGACGAGAGTTAGGGCTTTCTTGATGAAATTAGGGTTTCATCTCTTAACCCTTGTTCTTTCGAGGATACCATTTATATTCTAGCCTCTAGCAATTTCAAGAAACGATCGGAACTCCCCAATCTCGAGCGATGTCGATCAAGAAAGCATCGCAACGAATTGGGTCGTCGATTCTTGAACTTGCTAGAGTTTACAAACTCGTGGGATTCAAGAATCGATTGCAAATTTGTTACATCATCATACTAAAGATCGTTTCGACTCCTTAACAAGCGGAGTTTTATTCACACATCACCACAAAGACAATATTAAAGATTTGTAAAGATAACATGATGCGGAATTTAAAGAAAACAAGATAAAAGAATATCACCTTTATTGATCTCAACAATTTTGATTACATTTGCTTCAAGAACTACAAGAAGAAGAATCTAGATTGTTGATCGGGCGTCGCTCGGCTTCGTGAGTCGTGGATCAGCTTCGGATCGCTTGCTCCGTTGAAATCGGCTCCGCTCCTAAAGGTTGTAAGGCTTCTTGCTTAATGGGTACTCGGGATTCTTGATGTTGGCTTGGAATTAGGGTTAGGGTTTCCTACAAGCTCTCTCACTAAACTTGAGGACGAGGGGATGAAGAAATACATTGGCTAAAACTATAAAATGGGTTGAATTTTCCAAGATTTCCCAACATGAATAATGAGTGAGCCTAGGGTCTTATTTATAGAACTCCCAAACCCTAGGTTTAGGTTTGAATTAGAACTTTCCCTCCAAAAGTTTGTTGAAAGAGTTTGTTAGACTTTAGCTTAGGGTTTAAGCTAGGGTTTAGGGAAAGTTCTAGAATGACAGGCTAATTTAGTGAAGCTCAAAGTGTTTGATGATCTGGTAGAAGTATCTGGAGTCTTCTGGAAGTTTATGTGCATTTCTGGAATGTGGGCCCTAGAACAGGAGTTGTACACTGAAATTGAGGAGATGATGTCATCAATGAGCCGCGGATCCGTGGCCTTAGCAAGCACATGCCGCGGATCCGCGGCTCCTTGAGGGGCTTGGCCTTTGATCTTTCAGGTGCTGTCTTTTACTGTAGTGTGGGACTTCATCTGATATGTTGAATTGCAATTACTCCTTTGTATTGGTACCAGATTTGAATTTAGTGAGTTTACGAGCGGTGTAATGATCGAGCAAGCTTCTCTTTTCCTGCACAGACTTCGAAACACGGGTTGCGATATATAGAAAATATGCCATGTAATGCAATGCAGTCAATTTCCCTAGAAATGCCGGTTTTAAGGTCCAATACATGTAATTTGATATTTTGCGACCGATTTGCTAATATGTGAATTATGAATACCGTACACTTCTATATGGATGCAAATGATGAGGAAATTGCCGGCTAAAATATGCAATATTTTCGACTGATCAAATACCCCCAAACTTAATTTCGATCGTCTCGAGCGAATGTTTTATTAAAAAGAGAAGGAGAAAATAAAGAAAGAGAAAAACTAACTAGCACACTTTCGTAGGCAACACGATTGCACTGAGCATGTGCAACAAGCCTTTAAACCTCTAGGTGTCCCTAGTAGGAGGAGTGTTGTCTCCTGAGGGTTTTCAGCGGATTGCACCCACAAAATCCAATAATAAAAGCAAGATCATAAATATTACATTTAAAGAAAAGAATCGTAAAAGAAAAGCCTTGAAAATTAGGATTTCCAACTAAGCTAGCTTTTCGGTTGTCATGAGCCCTATCTTAATGGTCATGAAAAGATGTCAGAAATCACGTCCTCCCTCAATAAAACATCGTCTTATTTTTCATTCCTATCTGTTTTCTAAACATCGATCATATAACCCTGCGTGTGTGTAAAGACATCCCTACACCCGGAGAATTCAATTCAAGCTATCATACTCTTGCCCATCAACCTCAGTATATTTTTTTTTTCTATGAGCTCACACACTTTCATGCGACCGTTAATACTTCTTGAGGTACTAACCGACCGATTACTTATGTGCTTGCTTATTTGGTGTATTTTCCTAATCTTGCACCACCTTAGGTATAGCAGTGACTCCCAGACCAGTTGGCCTTAGGGCACTAGATGAAGAGGCACCCTCGCTATATATTTTTTTTATTTCCCTCGGTGATAACAAAACCAGTGTCCATTTTTCTCACCATATTTTTTTTTCATACTTTTGGCTTTAAGACAAGAGCATTTCAAGGTATCCTCTACTATCTCAGGCTTCAAGACGTGTGTAAGTGCGAATAGCAGGGTAGCAACGTTCAAAATGTTTGGCTTCCAGAATAGAAACTATTTTTCAGACTTATTTTTATCCTCAGATTAGTGACGCCCTTCATCTTACTAACCCTTGGGACAACGGCTCATAACTACTTATTACTAGTTCGTATAAGAAAACTTCTAATTTTCTTGGTTTTCTAAAATTTTTTCTAATCTCATGGATGTAATTGTTCACTATCTAAACTTTCATTATCTATATTTATATACAAAAAAGTGTAAATATTAAAATTATTTTTATATTTGAAAATTTTTAAATTTTTATGGGTTTTGAAAATTTTTCAATTTTTATAGGTTTTCAAAAGAAATGTTTTGTGCTTATGCAGATGATATGCAAATGATGCAAAAATAAGCACAAACCTCCCCCAAACTTGTTTTCAACAGTGTCCTCACTGTTGCCAAATGCTATACCTACAAAACTGTAAATCTGGGGGGAATTATTAGTGGGGGCAAAATATATAAGTGAAGAACTTCCCCCAAACTTATCTTTCACTCACCTTCATTCAACAAAATTGATGCAATGATATACTGGACATGAAGGTGAGACGGAGGAATTTTAATCCAAATAAACTGTCTCTTGTAAGAACAAGAGCTCCTCCGTGGGGTCAGTGGAATAATACGGCTTAAGTCTATGTCCATTTACTTTGAAAAATGTGCCGTTTTTAACATTTTCAACTTCTACTGCCCCGTGCGGGAATACAGACCGCACAACAAGTGGTCCCTTCCAACGAGATCGGAGCTTACCCGCGTGAAGGTGTAATCGTGAATCATAAAGAAGGACTTGTTGACCAGGTAAAAATGTTTTCCTTAAAATGCTTTTATCGTGAAAAACCTTAGTCCTATTCTTTGTGATTACAGCATTATCATAAGCTTCATCGCGGAGTTCGCTTAGCTCGTTAAGTTGCAGCTTCCGAAAGTTGCAAGCAAGGTTTAGATCAAAATTTATTTCCTTTATAGCCCACAATGCTTTATGCTCTATCTCGACAGGTAAATGACATGCTTTTCCAAACACTATCCTATATGGAAACATTCCTAGGTCGGTCTTATATGCAGTCCTGAATGCCCAAAGAGCATCCGTCAATTTGGTCGACCAGTCTTTTCTATTCTTAGCAACAGTTTTCTCCAGGATAAGTTTGATTTGTCTGTTTGAGATCTCAGCCTGCCCGCTTGTTTGGGGGTGATAGGGTGTAGAAAGTCGGTGGTTGATTGAGTATTTTCGCATCAGAGTCTCGAAAGACCTGTTGCAGAAGTGTGTCCCATTATTGCTAATGATAGCGCGTGGGTGTCCAAATCGCGAAAAGATATTCTCTTTTAAGAACTTAATGACAACTTTCCTGTCATTAGTGCGACATGGAATGGCTTCTACCCACTTTGAGACATAATCAACCGCCAGCAATATGTACAGATTCCCAAAGGAGTTGGGAAAAGGACCCATAAAATCTATGCCCCAAACATCAAACATTTCAACAACCAGAATGGGTTGCTGAGGCATTTCATTCCTCTGGGATATTCTACCCGTATACTGACATTGTGTACAGGTTTTGCAATACTCAAATGCGTCCTTGAATAAGGTCGGCCAATAAAATCCACATTGCAAAACCTTTTCCGCTGTCTTTCTAGGACCAAAGTGACCCCCACAGGCCTGATCATGACAAAATGAAAGAACACTCTTGAACTCTTCATTTGGGACACACCGGCGAATGATCTGATCAGGACAATATTTAAACAAATAGGGTTCGTCCCAGTAAAAGTGTTTTACTTGGGAAAGAAAACGATATTTGTCCTGTTTTGACCAATCGCTCGGTATCAGTCCCGTGGCATGATAGTTCACAATATCCCTGAACCATGGTTCAGCGGATATGCTCAAGAGTTGTTCATCAGGGAATGAGTCATCGATCGGCAGGGTCACAGGGGAAGAAACGATGCGTGAAAGGTGGTCAGCTACTACGTTTTCACATCCTTTCTTTTCTTTGATAACAAGATCAAATTCTTGTAACAGTAGGATCCAACGTATTAGTCGACCTTTTGCATCTTTCTTCGCCAGAAGATGTTTTAAAGCGGAATGGTCAGTATACACAACTATAGGTGAGCCGATTAAGTAAGGCCTGAATTTTTCTAATGCAAATACAACCGATAAAAGCTCTTTCTCGGTGGTTGTATAATTGATTTGCGCATCATTCAAGGTCTTACTTGCATAGTAAATCACGTGTGGCATCTTTTCAATGTGCTGTCCTAAGACTGCACCTACTGCAAAATCAGATGCGTCACACATCAGCTCAAAGGGGTTGTCCTAATTTGGTGATGATAGCACGGGGGCTGAAGTGAGTGAGTGTTTAAGTGAGTCGAAAGCTGTCTCGCAATCCGAGTCGAAATGGAAGGTCGTATCCTTGGCCAGGAGTAGTGTTAAAGGTCTAGCAATTTTGCTAAAGTCCTTAATGAATCTCCTATAAAAGCCCGCATGGCCAAGGAAAGAGCGAATATCTTTGACGCTTTTGGGATGAGGCAGGTTTTGAATGACATCTACTTTAGCTCTGTCAACCTCAATGCCTTTCTGTGAAATGACATGTCCAAGGACTATTCCTTCTTGGACCATAAAATGGCATTTTTCCCAGTTTAATGTCAAGTTCTTCTCCTTGCAACGAGTAAGAACAGCGTCCAGATTCGCTAGGCAATCAGAAAAAGAGTCTCCAAAAATCGAGAAATCGTCCATAAAGATCTCCAAAAAATTCTCTACCATATCAGAGAATATCCGCATCATACACCGCTGAAAGGTAGCAGGAGAATTGCATAGCCCGAAGGGCATGCGACTGTAAGCAAAGGTACCAAAAGGACAAGTAAAAGTGGTTTTATCTTGATCCTTTTTGGCGATGGGGACCTGATTGTAGCCTGAGTATCCGTCCATAAAACAATAGAACTCTCGTCCCGCTAAGCGTTCCAGCATTTGATCAATAAATGGTAGAGGAAAATGGTCTTTCCTCGTAGCAGCGTTGAGTTTTCTATAATCTATGCATACACGCCACCCAGTTTGGGCGCGTGTCTGAATCAACTCATTCGCCTCATTTGTGATAACTGTGATGCCGGATTTCTTAGGAACGACATGTATAGGACTCACCCACTGGCTATCGGAGATGGGGTATATAATACCATTATCTAAGCATTTGACGATCTCTTTCATGACAGCTTCCTTCATGACGGGATTCAACCGTCTCTGTGGTTCTCGGGTCGGTCTGGCATCATCCATCATATGTATATGATGTTCAACTATCAAGGGACTAATCCCGTTGATGTCCGCCATACTCCAACCAAACGCCTCTTTGTTAGATCTCAATACCGATAAAAGGGCATTCTCTTGCTCTGATGCAAGAGAAGCGGATATGATAACCGGTAATGACTCGTTCTCACCTAGATATGCATATTTCAGGTGATAAGGTAAAATTTTGAGATCTAACTCAGGCGGAGAAATGATAGAAGGAAGGGTCATAGATTGATTTTTGGATCTACAAAGAAGCTCAGAGCCTGTGAAAGATACAGACTCAGGTGGAGAAAAGTCAGAAGTGCAGGACTCATGTATAGCTAAAGTGTCCTCACTAAGATCTTGTGCAAAGTCAAACAGAGATGTGCTAATGTCATCGAGATCAGTAAAGCAAAGATCCTCAGCTCCACAACTATCGGGAGCGATCTCATGGACAGAGCACACATCTAAAATATGAGCCGAGGGTTCTGATGGCTGACTTCCAACTTTATAGATATTTAGTTCAATGGTCATATTTCCAAATGATAGGTTCATTGAACCATTTCTACAGTTTATAACAGCGTTGGAAGTGGCAAGGAAAGGACGACCTAGAATCACCGGAATTCGGCCCTGGGGGTTTGCTACAGGATGTGTGTCGAGCACAATGAAGTCTACAGGGAAAACAAATTCCCCGACCTTTATCAACACATCCTCTAATTCACCCCTTGGTTTGGTGATAGATCGGTCTGCTATCTGGAGAGTGCAATGAGCAGGTTTCAGCTCTCCAATCCCTAATTGCTCATAGACAGAATAAGGGAGCAGGTTAACACTTGCGCCAAGGTCTAACAGAGCACGATTTATGTTTTTACCCCCAATCGAAATCGATATTGTAGGACAACCTGGGTCCTTTCTTTTCTTTGGAAGCTGGGGTATAAAAGCAGTGCTGATGTTATTAGACATAAAGACCTTCTTTGGTACTTGAGTCTTCCTCTTTCTAGTGCACAAGTCCTTAAGAATCTTCGCATACGCGGGGACTTGCTGAATAGCATCTAGGAGAGGGATATTGATGTTAACCTGTTTGAACATCTCTAAAATTTTCTCCATATGAGGACTCGTTCTGTTAGCCCTTAGCCGGTTCGGGTAAGGAGCTTTCGCAATAAGCGCAGGGTCCATCATAGGAGAAGGAAAGGGGGGTAGACGAGGTCCCAAAGGAGGTGTGGGGACCGTCTGTGGAGAACTATAAGGGTTGGGTGAAGGTGTTGAGCCTAGAGGGAAATGGAGAATAGGCTCGTGCGAAGGTGGTTTGGTAGAAGAAGAAGGATCAGAAGGTGAAGTGTGTGTGTGTGGAAAAGACTCAGCCGGGGTGTTGATATGATTTTCAGTATTATCAATATCTCCCCCGACATTATTATTCAGCACTCTTCCCGATCTCAACGTTGTGATGGCATTTACATTGTAATGCCCAGGATTCTGTTGGGGTTGAGAGGGAAGTTTCCCTTTTTCTCTCGCACTCATTTCGGCTTTTAAGCGTGCGATTTCAGCTTCCATCGATTTAATACTCTCAGCTTGGGACGCTGAGTTTTTCTTTATCTCACCGACGGAAGATCTAACCACAGCCGAAACCTCTATGAAATTTGATAAAAGTGATTTCATGGTTTGAGTGAATTGAGAGAAATCGTCAGAACAGGACTGCATAGGATTAGACTGTGCAGGAGTGCTGCCCTGGTTTTGGAAATTTTGTGACTGGTAGGGGTGCTGAGTGAGTTGAAGGGGTTGCTGTTGTGGTGGAGGAAGAGCCCTTTGAAAATTATTCGTGTTTGGAACCGTGTTTTGAGATTGATTTTGGTTCCAAGCAAAATTCGGGTGGTCCCTCCAACCCTGATTGTACGTGGAAGAATATGGATCATTTCAAGGTCGTTGAAATGCGGCATTAGAATGCTCGTGACCTTGAAACGCAGAGTTTAATGGACATTCTTCCGTTAAATGTGACGGATTAGAACAGCACCCACAAACAGTTTTGGGGAGTGACACTGGGTTTAGGGAGGCTGCTGCAAATTTGTGTTCCATAGCGTCGAGCTTCTTTTGCATTGCTCCCATTTCAGCTCGAACACCTATGGACACATCTATTTGGTGTACGCCACCCCTATTCAATGGTTGTGTTCCACTCTCCCAAATTAGTGACTTTTCAGCAAACTCTTCTAAGTATCGCCAAGCTTCCCCATCATCTTTGGTCATAAAAGTACCTTGACACATGTTTTCAAGGCTCTGTTTAGTGTTAGGGTTACTGCCCTCATATATGATTCGGCAAAGCTCCCATCTCGGGATGCCGTGATGAGGACATTGAACCAATAGATCCTTGAAACGTTCAAAGTATTTAGAGAATGGTTCAGCAGGGAGCTGGGCAAATTGGTTCAGTTCGCTACGGATTCGAGCCGTCTTTTGGATTCGGTAAAATTTCTTAAGGAATGCAGCGACGAATTCTTCCCAATTCGTAATAGAATGTGCGGTAGTGTTATATAGCCACTTCTCGGCTATATCGCACAAAGTAAATGGAAGAATTCGTAGACGCATCGCATCCACTGAAATTTGTGACGTACCCATCATTGCGCATACGTTTTCAAATTTGGTAATGAAAACGTAAGCGTCCTCAGTCTCGAGTCCGTGGTATTTGGGTAAAAGATTGATATACTGGGGCTTAATCTCAAAGTTATCCCTATTGGCTGGTGGTGTGGATAAGCAGGTCGAAAGAGGACCTCTATGTGGATAGCATCTTTCCTGGAGAGAAATGTGGGGTGGATTCTGCGCACCAACGGACGGCGGCAGATTAGGGTTAAAGAAGTTTGATGGATTCGGATCCATCGGTGTGGGTGTGGTAGTGGGTAAAGAAAAGGTAAATGGAGAATTATCGACTTCGGAGTCGATAAAAGGTACACGGACTAAACGGGCACTAGAATCCTGTGTCCAGCCTATCTTGCACTAAAAAGGGTTAGTACAAGTGGCAGCGTTGACTTATAATTAGGGAAAAATGAATGCGGTGTTTGCTTTTGAAAAAGGGACGGATTTTGAAAAAATGATGCGACAAAACAAATGCAGCACACAACCCTAGAATCTAGTGGTCACCTAGGTCCGGCTCTAGACCGCTCCTAACTGCCAAAAGACAAGTCGCAGGATAGAATCCTCCACTGCCTTTTTGTCTCCCTGTGGCCGGATAAGTGCCAGGTAAGTGGGAAGGTACTCCACTACGTAGTAGTGGGCCTAATTAAAAACCACTAGCCTTAGACACACTCGCCTTAGGCACCACAAGAAAACGCGGATAAGCAATGAATTACCCACGACCTTCTCTTGTCCTAATTGAGCGCGACAGTCCTTAGAGTCTTCTATAGATTTCTTTTAGTTAATGATGTAAGTGCACGGCGGCGCCCCGGCCGTCAATCCGACGCCGGAAAGCGGAAGCGGTGAATAACTTAAATTTTGCGGACTTAGCAAACCGGCACCACCGCGCACTATAACCCGGATCGAAAACCATTAACTAGTCTAAGCTAACTAGAAGATGGGTTAGAGATATACCGACGATCCAAGTCCTCCGGTCTTCATCTCCACTCCGATCTCCTCGCGGGATCTCCGTCCGTCTCCTCCTCGTCGCCGGAAGTGCACCACGTTGCCTACATCGTTTACGGGCTCCCACCTCAATGCCGAGGCAACTCGGGCACGAAGCCGGCTACTCGACGTGCCCAAGGTTCGTTGTAGAATATGTAGTGAGCAAGTCTCATTTTTGGGGTTTGTGGAATTGCCATTGGTGAAGGAAAAGAGAGCTTGGAGAGAGGTGAGAAAAATGGAGCATACTCAAGAAGGAATGTATCATATTTTTCTCCACACACCAAATGAAAAGAATCCCATTCCCTCCAAGGAATGGCCGCCCCCCCCCTTCATGTGTGATTGGAGAGAGAGAGAGAACAACAAGGGGGTGGGTGGAAAAAAGAGAGAGAGAAAGAATGGTTATCATTCAAAAGAAATCATCACAAAGAAAAGTCCTCACTCAACAACCATACCCCTCAACATCATCAGCAATCATGACTTTAAAAGTCAAGCCATGATGGAGTCAAAACAAGTCAATGATGGTGCACATCATGAAAGCCATCATGATGCATCAAGATGCAAAGAACCCCCTCCACTAATGCCTATTTGCAACAATGCAAATAAACCCTCCTCCACCAATCTTCGGCCAATGAACGGAACAAAGGAAATTGGCCGAAACGGAAAGCAAACTGGCAACTCCAGAAAACTGGTCCAGTAATAAATTACAGGAAAACCCCGATACTGTGCATACACACCCGCATCTGTATTTCGACCGAAATACAGATGCAATGAGACAAAATCTACACTGTACTATACTAGGATCCGGCTTATACCAAAACCGGCTAGTAAAATCTGTTCGATCCTGATCCGTGCAATACTGCACGTATCTGATCGAACCCTGCCATATTACCATACGGCCTATAGTACAAACTGTCCGATCCTGATCCGTGCAATACCGCACGTATCTGATCGGACCTTGCCATATCTCCATACGGCCTCTACAACCTTTCGCCCGAAAGCTGAGTAACTGTAAGTGTGGTGGACTCTAAAGACTCGTCAATACTATGGCTGTGGATTTAACCACTAGCACGTCAGAGGTATATGCCAATACGTGACGGGCCACCAGCTATTGACCAAAAGGGACGTCGATGAGGAAGCTCACCCCGACACCCAACTGAGCCTGTCAGTGACAATATCAGTGCAGTCCGGTCCGTTCGTCTATGAGCATCGCATGGCGGGCCTAGGGGGTTGGTAAAAGTCAGACCCCCAAAAGCGGTACAAGTCGTGTCGGAGTGTAGCCCAGAACACCCTGAGATACTACTGGAATACCTACCAGTAAATCTCCTTGCCTTGGCCAAGGACTTTGTGTAATGGCTCTCCTAGACACAGCACGACCTCACCCCCAATACCGGGAGAGACGAACCCCTGAAGATACGCTCACTGCCTCCATGTGGCTCGGGACTGCACCCAACTAAAACCTGTTTGCACGACTCCTTTGAGCCGTGGTAGGGTAGTAATCAAAGTACAGTGGGAACTCACACGAGACAAATGACGATCCCCAGGTCGATGAACTAACCTGCACACATGTCACCAGGGAACTGCCATCTGACGTCTGGTATATGACCAACTAGCATGTTCCCGGCGAGTCCTGTCCGGTGTACTCATAACCCAATGAGCACCTGTATACATCTTAGGTGATCCAACTGACACCAGTGGCTTGTGAGACCGGCCACCGCCCCTCGTCGGGGTCTCGACTGTATACACTAGTCTACTAATGGAGTATCGATGCCCGGTCTCGAAACTCCCACGACTAGGGACCTTTTAAGGATATGCTTGTAGACCCCCAGCTCCCACTTATATGATCGCCCTCATACTGCTGGTGGTCAAGCAAGAATCCTAGGGGCTCTATCAACGTGTAATAGCGACGTGTCAGGTCACCTAAAGCAGTACACGATGATAAAGGTAAACCAGATAGCATACAATCATCTCGAGTAAGACTGTCCTACCAGGATAGGTCCTCCCTCAATCATTACAATCACGTACCTGTGACCTAATAATTGACTCTGAGGGCACTATCCCCAACAATCTCCCACTTGCACTGAAGGCTAATTATTGCGATGTCGCATACTCACAGCCCGTGTGATACCGAACATCCAACTCCTCTACTAGTCAGTCTCACAAAGCTCGTTTGCGAAACTATTGCGTTCGAGGAATAGCCTCAGTGAGTGGATCCGCTTTGCTGTTTCTTTCTATGTCTCTCTATATCTCAAGTTCGCGGAGAAACCCATCTCCCGAAAAGAGCAATACCTGTCTCAGAATATGTCTGGATGTCTGATGGGACCTAGCTCATAAATGAACTCCAAATCCAAACTTCTTAGACTGTATCGTCAACTGAACTTAATCAGTATCTTGCGCGCCATGCCTCCCTCAGTATTGCCTTGGACCACCTGTCCAAAATACTGCCCCTCATCAGAAGGAAAACTATAACTCTGACAACCTCCTTGTCGTCCATGTCACCTTGGAAGCCTGGAATGATAACTGTCTCCTGAATGAGGCTGTCGTTATCATATCCCTAGAACATCCACTTATGTTCTAAAACTGCTTCCGACTGTTTCTCCAGGATTGGATTAATGTCAACTTATTGCATCTAGTGCAAGAACAGCATCTGGTGTGGTACTTGACATCTCATGACTGACTCAATTGCCTGAGCAAGTGATCTGCCAATCATGCACGTCCCTCTCCCCTTTAGTCTGTAAGACACCTTTGGAGAGGGTGACTCCATCTTCTGCAGGTACACTACCGTGCATGGAGTCGTCCATTCCAAATACTCTTAGAATGCTGTCTAAGTACCCAGATTGTGAAACCACCCAAATCTAGATCTAAAACCATAGATCTAGTAACCAGTATGTCTGATATAATACCCAATTCCTATGTGGAGAAACTACTGTGTGACGACCAAAATATAACCGATTGTAGTATAGGAGTTTCTTTTCCTACTCTGTGTATATCATCCAAATACCAGGATATCACACCCTACTACCTTCTCAACAGATCCATCCCTTATTCTGATGAAGTCAAACCCATGACTGTCACGTCAGAAACAGATGATCTATCTCCGCTACATCTGCTCTAGTCTATAAATAGACATAAGCAACCTGTCCACCAATGCTTCCGCTGCTCCCACTGACTACGACAACCCTCTGGCAGAGTCATATAGACGTGCACTTCTAAAACTGGTTTAGAATGACGCTATACTCATCCTCCCGCCGGGTCTCGTAACCTAGAGCAACAGCAATGGCAATTGTAGGAAAACAAGAACTTCTCTGTCACCGTCCTTGAGGCTACCGGAGTACCTCTCGGGTGCCTGAAGTTACCCACCTTATCTGCGGAGTGGCCAATGGAATGTCAATCCAGATTGAATCTTTAGGTTCCTTATCAAATCTTCAGTAATCGTTTGTGGTTCTGGAATCACTTCCAGTTCCACCATACTCCCACTACTGTTTTCTGAAAAAATCCATTTTTAATAAAACTGTGGCGAGTCTAGAACAATATTGCTATTGTTCATCCAGATGGTAGAAAGTCAACCCGCGTCATAGCCTGGGTCAACCCACAAACAGCCATTACAGAAACGTGCCTTGAGTTGTTCAGTGTCTGGTTTTAATCATAAACCGGACAACTCCCCGTACCTTAACATCGTTAAGATATGAACTGTTATATATCCAATATAGAAACAGAGGCACTGATTTAATTGAACCAGATTCAAATCATGCAGCTGTTCCCAGCGCATGTCAACTAAATGGAAGGAGGCCGATCAGCGTTACTCAACTTAGGAATACTTCCAATTATGAGTAACCTGAAAGAGAAGCAAGATCTCTTTATCATTACTATCAACTGAATACCATACACAAGTATCTACATCTTCGATCTCTTTGAAGAATCCCGATACTTGCTACACCTGGTTCTCTACTCTATTCAAATACCTGTAACTTCTCAAAATTCGGACCCTGTGTTTCCACGAAACACCGGTCTAAAAACTAGAGAAGTCATAAGTAAACCGAATATAGTACGAGGACCTACCTCTCTGTCCTGATGGACCCTGGACAACATACAATACTCTGTATAAGTCCCTTGAGTCTGATAACTCATTCACTGTGTGCCGTAGGTTGAAAACTGTACTTATGGTTAAGAAGAATTACACCGCTGTTTAATGCTCCTTACCTAACCATCCACTGATATAGGTAAATGTGGTAGACATAATTTCAGAAAGGTATATCTCACTCTATGAAAATAGACGTACAGATATATCAATTTGAAATTGGTGCATAACAGCGGATATTCAAAACCAAATATTTGCCGACCGGCAAACAGCCCAGGTGATTTCCTCAAATATCCCCGATTACAACGAATCCCGATATAATGAGGATGATCACCCAATTCCCAATAACTTACTCCCACTCATCATCTGTAAAACCATACAGATGTGAGAATCATACCTGGTAAATACATACCCTGGAGTAAGTATCTAATCGGGAAATCAGTTTTCTTTTAACAGTACACAGCGAACCTGAAACATTGAAATGTTCCGATGGGGTGTTCTGGTATTCATAGTAATGCCTCTTCCAGATTCACGACTGTAAATTCTTTGCCACCTCTCCAAATCCCTTCATATGTCTTTAGTCTTTACCTTCTGCACACCCTTTTAGGCCAAATGGTTTTCTTCCTTCCCTACCGTTCGGCACCAGCCTACGGTTTGGAAGAAGACTATCCAATAAGCATAATGGGTGTACTGTCCCAATCCTAGGAACACTCGTAATGAGAGAGGGTGAAGATAAAAGACAACCGAATAAACCTTATTCCTATTTCTCCTGAACCAGAATCCATCCCCGAACTGGAACAAGTTCCATTCGAGTTCGTATATAACCATACGATGGAGTATCCAAATAAACTGTGGATCTTCGTAGTGATACGGAGTGTCCTGGAGAAATACAAAGGTGATGTGGGAGTGGTAATGAAATATTTGGTTTGGTCGTGAATATCTGTTGCAATTTACTTTGCCCTCTTACTAATCCCTTGCTTTGTCTGAACTTAATACCTTCTGTACACCATCGTTAGGCTAATTGGTTTTCTTCATTCCCTACCGGTCGGCACCAGCCTAAGGTTTGGAAGAAGACAATCCAATTTGCGTAATAGGTGTACTACCCCTAAACCAAGGAGTACTCGTAACCTGAGAGAGGGTAAAAGGAAAAGACAACTGAATAATCCTATCCGTTTTCTCCAGAACCGGAAACCATCCTCGAATAAATTCTTTCGAGTTCGTATCTAACCATACGATGGTTTTGTCCAATGGAAGTGGACGTTCGTAGTAAAACGGGGTGTCCTGGAGAAAAGGGTAAAAGTAGGAGTGGCAATGAGGTTTGCAACTCTGACAATCCAAAAGCCAGTGTTTAGAAGGTTCGGTCAACTTGGTCACTGAGTCAAAGTCTTAGGGTCGGGTCAATGGTCGCTGCCAAAGAGAGAGAGAAAAGAAACACTCAGCGTGCACTCTAACCTAGATCAGAATGGTCACCAATTTATCTAATCTGGAAACCTCCCACTGTACCGTCAAATTCTCCTCCAAACCTGAAAGAAGAATTAGTCGGGATCACCCGAGGAGTATACTAACTCATCAGTGGGAATCGGGATCCAACTCTCATCGCATGACAACGTGACGGAATCCGCTCACGGTATCACACTCCAGAAGGTATGCGCATATCTGGCAAGTTTCAGTACTTTTGAAACTCCCGATGTGATTTCTGCCCCATGCTCTTATGACCTTGACTTTGGCCAACAAATCATAAGTCACATGTCAAGTTCTACCCGTCATTCTCCAGGTTGATTTGAATCCACCCGCACAAGCCCTTGACTTTGGCCAACAAGGCTATACGACTGTCCCAAACCAACGCATCTATCTATGCTGCATATGAATAACCAACAGCTACCAAACACTGTGCCTTGACTTTGGCCAACAAACACAGCTTGAATACTATTGCCTACCCATATGAAACGACGGAGGGCTACGAATGGTTTCTGGCGAAAACCTTTAACGTAAAGAACTTGATATCGTCGAAGGAACGGATAGCTTTTTTAAAAATATAGTGACGAAAACCGTTGCTAAAGAGGTCACTCCCTGTGAAGGGATCTCGGCTCTTTCCCCGTAGAATGAGGTGCAGGATATTCCAAATGAATACCACGGTGCAAAGCAAAAGTAATCGGCTATAGTGAAGTTAATGCCCTGACGCAAACTTTTTGTCCAAGGGGTCACTCCCGGTGAAGGGATCTCGGCCCTTGCCTCGTCGACTGAGGAGCAGGATATTCAAACTGAATATCACGATGCAAAACAAAAGTGAACGTCCTTGCAATAACAGCTTTTTGAAAAGTGTTCCAACAACATCAGATTAGGTTTGTTTTTAAACTTGCATTGATCCGAATCAATGCAGTCCCATCAATTGATCACACCAAAAAGAACGAAAATATACTGATGTACGTATATGCCATCCGCATTTGCCACTGGGTCCCGTCATTACCCGTTAGGTTAGCTTACTAACGACAGAGCGGGGACTGGACTAGCGCGGATGTAAAACATATACAACATCTACTAATATATACCAATATATTATATTCGCTCAAGGCGTGAATAAAATGCAACATCACAGAGAATGAACAGCATCACAGAAACAATACAGATATCTGGGATCCCCGGGTTTCACAGAGCCACTACTGAAACCCGACGTTCCCCTGGTCGTGTGGATAGCCTGTGCAATGAAAACCTAGACCCCTACGGGCGCGGCAAGTTACCCGCCAAAACCTGAAGCGAGGCAGCCCCTTTCAGCACCGTGAATGGACCACCCAGCACTTCACGGAATCCGGTAACTTGGGCACCCCTCCTGGGTCAACCTCTACCCCCTACGAGTGCGGCGAATAGCCCGCCAATCCTAGAGTGAAGCCCCCTTCCGTCTCAATGCCATGAGATGCGGGCTTGTTGCCCTCCAGAACCCGGCTATCCGTGCACCCCTCCGCGGGGTAATCCTAGTACAGAAAGTAAAACATACATACACCGGGTACATCGACCGCAACCAGGTCGTGCCCCAAAAGAATAATACAATCAGGCAGTGACGGAAGTCCACATGTCGGACGCTCGCCCCGCAATATCAAATGTACATAATACAACCACAACAGTACTAGCATTGCATCCAGGCTATCCCCACGACCGATCCGCAACATCACAGCAAAAACAGAACATCAACGTGAAAGTCACGTTCGCAAATCCGTCTAACCGGGCTATAGCAGTTAGACCGGATTTACCGATCGAGTGATATTCACGGTCGCAGATATAATGTAAATACTGTGAAAAATGTGTTTAAAATTTTCCGATCGATCAAACAATTAACAAGTGGGCCCCAAAGAAAACTGTAGCACTCACAGAAACAATTGGCCCAATTTTAATATTCTAAAACCCATAATTTAAGCCCAGAAAGCCTCTGGAAAAAAAATGGTGCAGTGATTGCTACAGGACGCGGCGGAAGGGCGGCATAATGGGGGATAGTGCGGCGCTTCCGCGCTCCGACTATGGTATCACTTCATCAAATTTTTACAGAGTGCTTAGATTTTTCAGTAAATCAATATTGTACAACTTGAAAAAAAATTTCGACACTAAAAATTTCCAACAGAAAACTGATGCGACAAAATACGGGTTTTTGGACTTTTTTGATCGATCGGAAATGCAAACACATTACACCAAGCTAGACTAAGTTAATGGCGAGGCTCTGATACCACTGTAAGTGCACGGCGGCGCCCCGGCCGTCAATCCGACGCCGGAAAGCGGAAGCGGTGAATAACTTAAATTTTGCGGACTTAGCAAACCGGCACCACCGCGCACTATAACCCGGATCGAAAACCATTAACTAGTCTAAGCTAACTAGAAGATGGGTTAGAGATATACCGACGATCCAAGTCCTCCGGTCTTCATCTCCACTCCGATCTCCTCGCGGGATCTCCGTCCGTCTCCTCCTCGTCGCCGGAAGTGCACCACGTTGCCTACATCGTTTACGGGCTCCCACCTCAATGCCGAGGCAACTCGGGCACGAAGCCGGCTACTCGACGTGCCCAAGGTTCGTTGTAGAATATGTAGTGAGCAAGTCTCATTTTTGGGGTTTGTGGAATTGCCATTGGTGAAGGAAAAGAGAGCTTGGAGAGAGGTGAGAAAAATGGAGCATACTCAAGAAGGAATGTATCATATTTTTCTCCACACACCAAATGAAATGAATCCCATTCCCTCCAAGGAATGGCCGGCCCCCCCTTCATGTGTGATTGGAGAGAGAGAGAGAACAACAAGGGGGTGGGTGGAAAAAAGAGAGAGAGAAAGAATGGTTATCATTCAAAAGAAATCATCACAAAGAAAAGTCCTCACTCAACAACCATACCCCTCAACATCATCAGCAATCATGACTTTAAAAGTCAAGCCATGATGGAGTCAAAACAAGTCAATGATGGTGCACATCATGAAAGCCATCATGATGCATCAAGATGCAAAGAACCCCCTCCACTAATGCCTATTTGCAACAATGCAAATAAACCCTCCTCCACCAATCTTCGGCCAATGAACGGAACAAAGGAAATTGGCCGAAACGGAAAGCAAACTGGCAACTCCAGAAAACTGGTCCAGTAATAAATTACAGGAAAACCCCGATACTGTGCATACACACCCGCATCTGTATTTCGACCGAAATACAGATGCAATGAGACAAAATCTACACTGTACTATACTAGGATCCGGCTTATACCAAAACCGGCTAGTAAAATCTGTTCGATCCTGATCCGTGCAATACTGCACGTATCTGATCGAACCCTGCCATATTACCATACGGCCTATAGTACAAACTGTCCGATCCTGATCCGTGCAATACCGCACGTATCTGATCGGACCTTGCCATATCTCCATACAGCCTCTACAACCTTTCGCCCGAAAGCTGAGTAACTGTAAGTGTGGTGGACTCTAAAGACTCGTCAATACTATGGCTGTGGATTTAACCACTAGCACGTCAGAGGTATATGCCAATACGTGACGGGCCACCAGCTATTGACCAAAAGGGACGTCGATGAGGAAGCTCACCCCGACACCCAACTGAGCCTGTCAGTGACAATATCAGTGCAGTCCGGTCCGTTCGTCTATGAGCATCGCATGGCGGGCCTAGGGGGTTGGTAAAAGTCAGACCCCCAAAAGCGGTACAAGTCGTGTCGGAGTGTAGCCCAGAACACCCTGAGATACTACTGGAATACCTACCAGTAAATCTCCTTGCCTTGGCCAAGGACTTTGTGTAATGGCTCTCCTAGACACAGCACGACCTCACCCCCAATACCGGGAGAGACGAACCCCTGAAGATACGCTCACTGCCTCCATGTGGCTCGGGACTGCACCCAACTAAAACCTGTTTGCACGACTCCTTTGAGCCGTGGTAGGGTAGTAATCAAAGTACAGTGGGAACTCACACGAGACAAATGACGATCCCCAGGTCGATGAACTAACCTGCACACATGTCACCAGGGAACTGCCATCTGACGTCTGGTATATGACCAACTAGTATGTTCCCGGCGAGTCCTGTCCGGTGTACTCATAACCCAATGAGCACCTGTATACATCTTAGGTGATCCAACTGACACCAGTGGCTTGTGAGACCGGCCACCGCCCCTCGTCGGGGTCTCGACTGTATACACTAGTCTACTAATGGAGTATCGATGCCCGGTCTCGAAACTCCCACGACTAGGGACCTTTTAAGGATATGCTTGTAGACCCCCAGCTCCCACTTATATGATCGCCCTCATACTGCTGGTGGTCAAGAAAGAATCCTAGGGGCTCTATCAACGTGTAATAGCGACGTGTCAGGTCACCTAAAGCAGTACACGATGATAAAGGTAAACCAGATAGCATACTATCATCTCGAGTAAGACTGTCCTACCGGGATAGGTCCTCCCTCAATCATTACAATCACGTACCTGTGACCTAATAATTGACTCTGAGGGCACTATCCCCAACAAATGAGGGTAATGCGGATGCAAGTTTTGCGATTTTTGGGGCCTAGGAAGGGTAATGAAATCCCCACCTAATTTAGATTTGGCCGTGCCCCTTAAATTTCCGTATTAGAATGCAAACAACCAAGAAATCAAAATCACACACAATTTTTATTTTGCTTTTGCGGCGCAGCGATTATTTGCAAAGAATCCTGCAGAAAAGTGTTAGTTGGAGCTAAAAGAGGAGATGGGAGAGAGCAAGAAGTTACCTGCTGCAAAAATTTTGCAAAGAACCCCCTAAGAGGCCGCGGTTCCGCCGCGAGTAGCTACTCAGGCCGCGCTTCCGCGCTTCAATTGTGGGTTCACTGGATCAAACTTCTTCAGCTGCTTTCTGTTGCTATCTCCAGCTCTCTGGTATATCCCAAGTAATTTTTCCACAGCACAGAATGCTCCAGATCACCTTGCAATCAATTCACAACACACGTATAAGAGTTTGTACGAATTTTGATTTCAAGAAGTAAAATGTAATAATTCTTTCACTTCAAACTAAAAATGCAAATGAATTAGCGCGATCCCCGGCAACGGCGCCATTTTGATTGATCGTTTTTCCCGTTGTGTAGTATGTAGAAAAATTTGTAAAGAACTTCACAACCAAAAAAATATTTTGACCGCAATCAAACTACGGTGTCAGATGTAGTTTGTAGTGAGTGCGGATCGTCCACAGGGATTGCACGATTCACTTGTATTTTGATACGTTTGAAATGAAAAGTTAAGCAACAATAAAAGAAAACATGATTCAAGAATGATTTGTATTCGAGTGTCACTATTCTTTTCTAGAATCAAGAAACTATAAACAATCAAGAATCGGTGTTTCGATAATATTTCCAATCAACAATCAAGAATATAAGAGAGGCTCGTAGGAATCGATCGGATCTTTAGACGTGATGTAATCTAAAAGGTTTCGTGTTCTTGTCCTTCGAAGAATTGATACTAGATTAATGGTGATCGACGAGAGTTAGGGCTTTCTTGATGAAATTAGGGTTTCATCTCTTAACCCTTGTTCTTTCGAGGATACCATTTATATTCTAGCCTCTAGCAATTTCAAGAAACGATCGGAACTCCCCAATCTCGAGCGATGTCGATCAAGAAAGCATCGCAACTAATTGGGTCGTCGATTCTTGAACTTGCTAGAGTTTACAAACTCGTGGGATTCAAGAATCGATTGCAAATTTGTTACATCATCATACTAAAGATCGTTTCGACTCCTTAACAAGCGGAGTTTTATTCACACATCACCACAAAGACAATATTAAAGATTTGTAAAGATAACATGATGCGGAATTTAAAGAAAACAATAAAAGAATATCACCTTTATTGATCTCAACAATTTTGATTACATTTGCTTCAAGAACTACAAGAAGAAGAATCTAGATTGTTGATCGGGCATCGCTCGGCTTCGTGAGTCGTGGATCAGCTTCGGATCGCTTGCTCCGTTGAAATCGGCTCCGCTCCTAAAGGTTGTAAGGCTTCTTGCTTAATGGGTACTCGGGATTCTTGATGTTGGCTTGGAATTAGGGTTAGGGTTTCCTACAAGCTCTCTCACTAAACTTGAGGAAGAGGGGATGAAGAAAGAGATTGGCTAAAACTATAAAATGGGTTGAATTTTCCAAGATTTCCCAACATGAATAATGAGTGAGCTTAGGGTCTTATTTATAGAACTCCCAAACCCTAGGTTTAGGTTTGAATTAGAACTTTCCCTCCAAAAGTTTGTTGAAAGAGTTTGTTAGACTTTAGCTTAGGGTTTAAGCTAGGGTTTAGGGAAAGTTCTAGAATGATAGGCTAATTTAGTGAAGCTCAAAGTGTTTGCTGATCTGGTAGAAGTATCTGGAGTCTTCTGGAAGTTTGTGTGCATTTCTGGAATGTGGGCCCTGGAACAGGAGTTGTACACTGAAATTGAGGAGATGATGTCATCAATGAGACGCGGATCCGCGGCCTTAGCAAGCACATGCCGCGGATCCGCGGCTCCTTGAGGGGCTTGGCCTTTGATCTTTCAGGTGCTGTCTTTTACTGTAGTGTGGGTCTTCATCTGATATGTTGAATTGCAATTACTCTTTTGTATTGGTACCAGATTTGAATTTAGTGAGTTTACGAGCGGTGTAATGGTCGAGCAAGCTTCTCTTTTCCTGCACAGACTTCGAAACACGGGTTGCGATATATAGAAAATATGCCATGTAATGCAATGCAGTCAATTTCCCTAGAAATGCCGGTTTTAAGGTCGAATACTTGTAATTTGATATTTTGCGACCGATTTGCTAATATGTGAATTATGAATACCGTACACTTCTATATGGATGCAAATGATGAGGAAATTGCCGGCTAAAATATGCAATATTTTCGACTGATCAGGTATCACTGTCACACGTCTCAGAACCGAGAAACGCATGGTGGACGCACTGAAATATCATATCAAGAGAAACCGGGTTTTTAAAACAGTACATGCTTTCTTTTGAAATAGCCACGGTTCTCAAATCCAGAAAGCTCATGAAAACAGCATATCTGAACGCGTAAATGCGTAAAGCATGATGTATGCGACATAGAACAGAATGTAAGCATATCCGTATATCATGCAACATGGAACAGTAATATGCACCTATTGAGGGAAAACCGCTCTTTTAAATGAATCCATTTTTTTAAAATATATCATGCGGTTCCTAAATCTCCAAAAAAATTCAAATACAACATCGTATAATGGTACATATGTGTATGTACGCAAGTATGGTGTACAATATGTATGCTCGTAAGTATGGTGTACAATATGTATGTACGCAAGTATGGTGCACAATATGTATGTATGCAAGTATGGTGTACAAAATGTATGCACGCAAGTATGTCATGCAAGGAGTCATATCCTGATGCAGCAGTTCTACTGTGTAGTGACATGGCAATTATCGACGATGAAGTGTGTAAGCCGGAAAATCTGTGTACGTGTAACATACGCATCATTGATAATGGTGTAAGTGTACTAGCACAGGTATATGCGATGCAACGAGAATAACATGAATGCAGCATAAGGTAAATCAAATGCAAATGCTAACGGGTATACATATCTAACATGACTGAGTCGGTGAATCTAGCATTCGGCATCTAGCCTCACAACATCACGTACGGTATACACCATCGTACGGCATCCTCCAGTCAAGGGTATGGATCAAACCTCAAGTCAAACTCATCACGAACGGAAAGTCATCGTACGGCGGCATTAAAACATTACTATCAACCTTTACGACAATGAGGGTTACGGACCTAACGTCTCGTACGACATATCAAATATGATTCACGACCCTCTATATATATCTTTATATCTATGTCCCAGGTCACATCCATAACAATCTCATATCAGGGGACTGGCAAGGTATCAATCATCTCAATCGACTCGCATCCGTATATCAACACATCATCATATCACATGTCAAATCGTATTCTCTTTTCATCGCATTTATATCTCACAAAGGTCAATTTTACATATACATTCTACCTTTATTATAAGCATAAGTATCTAATTTAACATACACACCAGAACCATACAAACAGTTTTTGAAAGATGCGAATCGTAGTTTTGAAAGTAGGGGCTATGGTGTTTTTAAAGAAAATATATCATTTGAAAATCCGTTACGTCCCTCAAGGTATCTATTTAAAAGATGCATACGATTCTTCAATTTGGAAATGGGTATGGTTCGGATGACACTCCTACGTCGACTATCTAGTCCTATAGTACCCTAAATGGCAATATCATCCAATATCATCCACATGTCCCGTCATCACATACTAGTCGTATCATATCGCTTCTAACTATCCTTTAGTTTCAAATATGGTTCTCTAACTACCTTTTAACTCTATCTAGTTTTCTATTAAAGGATTCATAACCATAATCTATATATAAATCAGTTGCCATCAATGTGTGGGGGTACTGATCTAAGTCTAGTACAAACTGATACCATCTGCATATATATATGCGTGTATGAAAACACACACCTAAAGACCCATTAAAATCTCATGTCGTATCTCATAATACGAATAAAAACATATCACCGATCTTATGGCATCATGCCAAATCTCACCGACTCATCTCTAAGTACCATGTACAATCCTCATCATCCATGTATAGGTATACGTATATATATATACATAGTCCCGTACCTATGTGTGTATATATATATACATATCCCCAAAATACGCACAAGTAAAGCAAAGTAAGCATGTGTATGCGTGTGGGTGTAAACCTTATTCTAAGGTTCGCGATTAAACTAACTAACGACACTATCATCCAGTTATAGTAAAACTATCCATGACACCCAAAGTATATCTAGATAATCATAATAACACAATAATTATATAAATATATCCATATAATATATAGCATACACTACACTACGAACAGCGGGGGTGCTATACGCCATCCACCCGACTTCCCCCGTGGATATATATCTACTCACCTTGATCTTCACTTACCGATGCCGATGTCTCCACGCGCTAGCTTGTCGTCTCGACGTCCTCATCGGGGTACCTACATAGCATAACACATTGTGTCACATTAAAATCCAATTCGCAAACGAAACGACTCACGAAACTCACATAGGCCAAAACCTATGGTTTGCTTTCGCAATTCAACCAGATCCCTAGTCGTTGATGTATAAACATCCAACAACCAAATAAAATTCCAAATATCAAAACTTATCATTCAAAATACGGAAAACATGTCCAAAAATCACAATAAAGTGCTTCCAAATTTTGACTCAGGCCAAAACAAGGTGCACAAATAACACTGGGGTGATGTATAGGGTGTATATGAGCTACTAAAGGAACCAGGACCCTATTTCCCACCACTTGTCCGGCCTCTCCCCATAGAATTCCGGCCCGCTCGGCCAAAGGGGGCTTGTTTGGGTTCGTATTTCTACCGTGGGTTCCTAGTAGTTCAATTTGGTCTCTAGGGTTGTTTGCATTTCTAGTAAAATCTCCAGGTCACACCAGATGTCCCTGCACCCTCAATTACTTCATAAACCGACATTGGAAAGTTTCTGTTTTGGGTTTTCAGGTTTCAATTGTGTTTGGTCTGAGTTTTTAACATCATAGGATGGGTTTAGGGTCACCACTAAGGCTTATTAGCACTAACACAACTCAATATTCCACATAACCTCTTCTAGGAAATTTCAAAGCTCACAAAACCGCATCAAAACACTTCTAGACTAAACTAGAATCTAAAGTAAATGAAATACTACACTACTTGTGAAAGAATACCTCATTTGGTAACTCAAGAATCTTCTTGAGTTGCTCCAAGTCTCCAAAACCCTTGCTTTCTTGGTCCAAAATGCTTGAAATGGTCTTGTGCATGTTTTTTGTGAAATGGAGATGGGCTTTGGAGTTGTTTTTGGTGGTGAAGTGAGGGGTCTTTGAGGAGGAAGGAGGGAGTGCTTCCATGGGAGATGGGAAGGAGAATAGATGAAGAAGAAGAAAAAAATGAGGAGAGAAAGAATGGTTAAGCCAAAGGAACCTCTTACCTTTCTCTCTCATGCTCATACTCTCTATTTTATTCATAACCCTTTTCTTTTGTTTTCTTTTCCCCTTTCTTTTCTTTTCTTTTCTTTTTAAAACAACAACCATGCAAAAGAAAATGGAGATAAAGCCATGATAAAAATGTAACAAGTGCTAAAATGTGACATGGTGAATGTCATGTGCACAAAACTAGCTTAATGCACGATTAGCGATATTTAATCGCGATTAGCATTAAAATAGTGTATAATTAATCATAAAAATTTATAATTTGCATAAATCGCATAAAGCACCCTCATTTAAGTAATTTTTATAATTTTTCCTAATTTTTCCCAATTTATCGGTATTTAATTATACCGTGCTAATAAAATATTCAATATATTTATTATTTAATTATAAAAATTCCCAAAAATAATATTTTATTTCTCTGAAATGTTACAATATAATACCATCTAGGAGTTCTCGGCGAGTCCGTTCAGTGTACCCAGTCTCCACTGAGCACCCGTAAACCATCTTTGATATTAAACACCAATAGATATGGGATCATCTATCGCCCATCATATGGGTCAAGATGTGTATACGTTAGTCTACTCTGGAGTATCGATGCCCTGTCTCGATACACCCTCGACTAGAAATAGTTATCGGATATACTCTTTGACTACCCTAGCCCACTAGTATGATCTGCATCATAGTCCAAGTAGTCGGGTACAAATCCTAAGGGCTTTATCAACATGTGAAAGCAAGACAGTAAATCAATACAAGTCAACATGTTAAGACAAAGTAAAATCAGATTGTATACTATCATATCGAGCAAGAAATTCCTCTCTCTATATATCCAAGCATCCACTATAATATACATCATATGTACAATAATGGTCTCTAGGGCATATATATAACTAACACTACCAGATTCGCGGAGAGGCTAAGGTTCGTTGGAGACTATTGAATCCTTTGGCTTTACCAAATCATCAGCTATTAGTTTGTCTAGCTGGAACTGCTTCCAGTTCTACCTCACGACCACTAATTTCTTCACAAGAAATTCCTTTTTCTAAAAAGGTGGCATAATGAGAAACAAAACACCTTTTTCTCCTCAGTTTGGTAGAAGATATTCCCTCGCAAATGTTCGGGATATCCTAACAAACTTGTACAGAACTGACCTTGCCTTGAGCTTGTCCGGATTCTTCCTTTCAACATAGGCCGGACAACCCCATATTATAACTCATTTAAGACATGATCTCTTCCAACACCATATCTCATATGTAGTGGTAGGCCCTGATTTGGAAGGAACCCCATTCAATAGGTATGCAGCTTCTCAAGTGCATAACATCAAAAGGAAACAGGAAACTCAGCAGTACTCATCATAGAGCGCGCCATATCTCATAGGGTGCGCTACCTCAGCCCCGATACACAGTTGTTCTGTGGTGTTCTCGAAGGAGTAAGCCGAGAGAGAATCACATTCTCTTTTAAATAATCCAGGAACTCCATTCCTAATTATTCTCCTCCTCGATCATGTGGAAGGACTTTAATACTTCTACCCATTTGGTTCTCAAGTTCAAGCTTATATTCCTTGTATTTCTCAAAAGTTTCAGACTTGTGTTTCAACAGGAACATATGTCCGAATCCTGAGAGAAGATCGATGAATATAACGAAGTACGAAGAACCAACCCTGGCATTTGTAGACATAGGACCGTATACATCATCATGTATCTGTCCCATGAGTTCACTAACTCTTTCTCTGTTTCCAGTAAACGGAGTATTGGTCATATTTTCTTTTGAGACAAGACTGGCAAGTATTATAAGATGAAAATTTGAAAAAATTCTCATATTCATTCTTATGCAGCTTAGCTGGTCGTGTCGCATTTATATGACCCAGTCTACAATGCCACAAGAAAGATTCATTCATTTCTGAACTACTCTTCTTGTGTGTGTTCTACATACTTTGAACTGTAGTTTGATTTAGAACGTATATGCTATTATATAACGTGCCTGAATGAATCAACTCTTGATTCAGGAAAATGTTCACAGCATTATCCTCCAATACAGAATTATATCCTTCTTTAACTCATTAAAGAAACCGATGTAATGTTGTGTATCAGGTTCGGTATGTAATAACATTCGTTCAGAATCAATGTATGTAATACAAGGTGATATCTGCCAACAGACTTGGCTGCAACAATTACACCATTCTCTAATACTTAGAGATATATCACCCATTCTCAGTTCTCTACCTTTTTGTAGAACATGTAACAAATTACATTTGCGGGATCCTTATACGGTATCACATACCTAGGACATAGAGGATACTGAGAAACAGTTCTCGGTAACGAACACACCCGAAGAATATGCATCAACATGCTTAATCCTCGATTGGGTGGCATGGGAATCCGGATATTCCTCTATTTTCTGCTCGGCCTTATAACACTTATAAGATAGAGCGAAACCAACGTTCCCTAGCTCAGTATAATAAGCAGGTTCGGTCAATGCATCTATTTTATTATCTTGATTAAGGCGTGACATGGTCTTTACCGTGAGAGAGAGAAGAAAACACTCTGCGTGCACTCTTGCAGGATTAGATTGGTTATTAGTTTTATCTAATCAGGATGGCTCCCACTGTTTTAGTCAAATCTACCATCAAACCCTAAAAGGTAAGACTAGCCGGGATTAATTACACCATACAAGTTCGCCAATCTTTCGGCCAAGCCAGTGTCAGTACTTTGAGGGAGGTTCCCCGTGCTTTCGCACGGACCTAATTAAAATAAACCTCGTTTTCTAAGGGGCGTAACCCCGTTAACACCTTTCTAGACACCTACTTGATTGGCTAATTGTAATGTGTAAAACTCTCTCAGGAGTAACTCTTATTCGCAGTCGGTATCGGGATCCAACTATCTTATAGAAGGTATGCAATCTCATTGCAAATTTCAACACTTGAAATTCCCGATAATATTTTTGTAGGGTTCCTAGGCACTCCAAGGAGGTCTCACAAGGCATCGATCATGCCATTTCAAAAATTCTAGGTGCCGAGAAACCCTAAACTACGGATCGTTGGCTAGATGTCTAGGCGAAAAGATAACTAGTTAACACTTAACTAAAAGAATACGGAAATACAACCTTTGTAGATCCGGTGTGTTAGTGTATATGCCCTAGAGGCCATTACTGTATCATACTAGTTTGTATATTACTTAATGGATGCTTGGGATATTCACCTTGTATATACAATCTTGCTCAAAATAGTAGTATGCTACTTGGTTTGTTTCTACTTCAATGTGTACTTGTGTTTATTTCAGTATATCACTTATACGCATTAGTGGAGCCCTTAGGATCTTTGCTTGATTACCAGCGTTGTGATGGCAGTCACACTAGTGGGGGCTGGGTAATCTATAAGCACATCCTTATTCAGGTCCCTGGTCGCAGGACTATCGAGACAGGGCATCGATACTCCGGAGTAGACCAGCGCATGCGCTTCTCATCCCAGTGTGGGAGACGGTCTGTCCCACAGCCGTCAGTACGTCGTACTTGAGATAGTATGCGGGTGCTCGTTAGGTTACGGGTACACTGGACAGGACTCGTCGGGAACTGACTAGTTGGTATTATACCTATCGTCAGTTATCAGTTCCCAGGTGACATGAGTACAGCTTAGTCCGCTGACTTGACACTGTCACTCCGCCTCGAGTGTGTTCCCACTGTACTTTGATCACTACCCTACCACGGCTCAAAGGAGTCGTGCAAACAGGTGGTGGTTGGGTGCAGTCCCGAAGCACTTGGAGGCAGTGACGGTTAGACAGGATTCGTCTCTCCCGGTATTGGGGGTTGACATCGCGCTGTGTCTAGGAGAGCCATTACACGAGTAGTCCCTGGCCAGGGCAAACGAGATATACTGGTAGGTTTCCAGTGTTATCTCAGGGTGTATTGGGCTTCACTCCGGCACGACTTGTACCGCTATTGGGGGACTGACGTTTACCGCCCCCTAGGCCCGCCATGCGATGTATCAGACGAACAGACCGGACTGTACGGAGAATGTCACGCTCAGGCTCAGTAGGAGTTCAGATGGGTTTCGCCTCGTCGGTCTTCTTGTCGGCATTACCTGGGGACCGTTACGCACAGCTAGTGCCGCTTGCGGTCTGTGGTTAAACCCACTGCCAGCGTAGTGTCGAGTCTTTAGAGTCCCACACAGAAAGCTTTTCGCCTTTAGGCAAAAGAGTAGAGGTCGCATGGTATTGCGACAGGTCGCATGGTTTTGCGACAGGGTTCGGTCACATCCGTGCACTTGTGCACGTACAGTGTCCGGACAGTTTACACTAGCGGGCTTTGGTTTAAGCCAGATCCTAGTGTACCTTATGGGATTGGATTTATCCAGTTTGCATTCGTGTTCCTCGGAACGCGGATGCGGGTGTGTATGCACAGTTGACAGGGAGGCAGAGGCAGTGGATTCTCATTAGGGTTGTTGACAGTTGACCGTTGACTTTTGACTTTTTGCTCAACCCTAATGAGAATATGATATGTGATTAACTATTATATTAATTAAGTATTATGGTGATATGGTTGTTGACTTGTTGACTTTTGTTGACTTGTTGACTTTGGTGACTTGTTGACTTTTGTTGACTTGTTGACCGGTTGACTAGGCTTGACTAGTTGACCATCATGATAACCATGGTTATCATTTCATGCCAAAGACTTTTTTCTTGCTTGCTTTTTGAGTAAAATGAGTGCATGATATGATAACCTTATGGTTGCTTCTAACCATCACCAAAAGACTTTTTTTGATATGATGAGTTATGATCACTTTGGATTATGAGAGGGTGAGAGAGAAAAGAGAGCCTCATTCTTTCTTGCTCATTCTCTCTCTTGTTCTTGAGCTCTCCCCTTGCTCTCACCCTCAACCTCTTGCTCCCTCTCTTGATCTATGGTTCTCTTGTCTCATGAGTTGAGAATCAAGAACCATAGATAAAATCCCATTCTATTTTCCTCTCTACTCATTCTAGTTCACTAGGTTTAGCAAACCAAGTGAACTAGTTTCTTCAAAGACCGAAGAAGGAGCTAAAGGTTGGAGCTTTCAAGTGGATCTATCTTCGGCGTACGGAGACGACGAGAAGGAGCCATCGGACCACCACCGGAGCTTGAAGAGAAGGAGTTCAAGTTTAGGTATAACCATCTTCATCCGAGTAGCTAAACATCTTTAGCTTAGTTTGCTAGTTTTAGTTTAGGTAACGATCCCGACCATAAGTTAGCCCATGTTGCCTCTTGCGATAAAAATTTTGATTTTATACCGTTTCCGCCTCCCCGTAAGAACCGGGGGTCGCAATATGGACTTACAGTGGTATCAGAGCCTAACTAAACTTAAACTAGCTAGGTAGTAAAGTGTAACGAAGTTCGGAACCGAAAAAAATCACAAAACCGGAAAACTACAAAAACTGAGTTTCTGTTGAATTTTTTTCTGGTCAAAATGAAAAACTTCATACTCCTAAATTCGTCTCAGGGTTTTGTTAGAACACCCATGAAAAACGATTCACCAATTCGTCTAAACCGCCGCGCTTCCGCCGCGTGACCCTTCTTGGCCGCCGCGGAAGCGCCGCGGTTTGTTGTCTTTAGTGCGTCGTTTTTCGTGCAGTGTGTGTCTGTGTTGGTTTTGGGATTTTTGAGATATATTATATGTGCCCAGATTTTACAGAAAAGAAATTTCCTTTTGGGGTCCTATAATTCCGTATTTTTTCCGAACTTCATTGCACTTTGACTATGATGGTTATATCTGTGATGTTTGCATGTATTGAACGTCGGCTAATCGCTATAAGTCGATTAGTCGGGGTTATACATGATCTGTAATGTGCTGGAATGTGTATATAAATATGTTGGATTGTCGCGGGTGAATAGCCGGGGTTGTGAGACGAGAGTTTACTTTTCTTGCAATTCATGTAAATTTGTAAATTGATGTAATAATTATTTGTTTGGCCGCACAACCGGGTCGGGGTTGTAGCCGTCATTGTATAATTTCTTTTTACTGTTTTTTGCTCCTAGGATAGACCCGTGGAGGGGTGCACAAACTACCGGGTATGCCGAAGTGTCGAGTGGCCTACTCATGGAGATGAGGGAGGTTGCTACGCTTCGGGTACTTGGCGGGTAGTTTGCCGTACCCGTAGGGGTCTTGGGTGGGGTTTTGGCTATTCACCGCGACCGTGTTATCTGTTTTTGTTACAGGCTCGTACAAATTACAGATTACTAGTATATCCAATGTATTTATCTGTGATCTGAAATGTTTATCATTGCTTACTATTTAGGCGTTGCTTATGTTTTACAGACGCGCTAGCCCAGCCCCCGCTCTGTCGTTAGTTAAGTAACCTAACGGGTAATGACGGGGCCCAGTGGCGAATGCGAATGGCATAAGCGTACGTCATATTTTGGTTGTTTTCTGCAATGGTAGGGTTAAATGATGGGACGCATTAAAAGTACTAATGCAAGAATATCACGCATTAAAAGAACTAATGCAAGATAATAAACCAAGTTAAAGTCGTTGGAACACTTTCGAAAAACCACTCGGTTCTTTTCAAAATAACTTTTAAATGCGGAGCTTGAGCCACTCCTTCTAAAAGCTATCTCGTTCCATCGATTAAATCAAGTTCACTACGTTCACGGTTTCGCCAAAACCATCCGTAGCCCTCCGTCGTTTCACATGAATAGTCAATAGTATTCAAGCTGTGTTTGTTGGCCAAAGTCAAGGCACAGTGATTGGTAGCTATTGGGTATTCATGTGCAGCATAGATAGATGCGTTGGTTTGGAACAGTCGTACTGCCTTGTTGGCCAAAGTCAAGGGTAGGTGCGGGTGGATTCAAATTAACCTGGAGAACGACGGGCAGAACTTGACATGTGACTTATGATTTGTTGGCCAAAGTCAAGGTCATAAGAGCATGGGGCAAAAATCCACATCGGGAGTTTCATAAGTACTGAAACTTGCTAGATTTGCATACCATTTGGAGTGTGATGATTCTGGTAGGATTCCTTCAGTTTCGTCACGCGATGATATTTGGATCCCGATCCTACTGTGAGTATATGCTACTCCTCGGGAAATTTCTCACTTAACGATCAATGCTATAAACCTAGTAGGTGCCTAGAAAGGTGTTAGCGGGGCTACGCCCCCAGGGAAAAGAGGTTCTCTAATTAAGGAACTTCGCGAAAGCGTTGGAAAACCTCCCTCGAAGTACCGACACCGGCCTGGCTGAACGGTTAAGCAAGTATTGTACGGTGGGATTGATCCCGGCTAATTCTTCCTTTATGGTTTGAGGAGGGATTCGAGAAACAGTGGGAGCCATCCTGTTTAGACAAACTAAAAACCACTCTAAACTTGCAAGAGCATCATGCTGAGTGTTTCTTCTTCTCTCTCCTAATTGCAGCGACCAATCAACATGACTGGACTTAAGTTACTCCTAGATAAAAACAAACTGACAGGGCCAAACTACAAAGATTGGCTCAGGAATGTCACGATAGCAATCACTTATGACAAGCTGGGGTATCTTCTTACCACCAAAGCTCCCCCTGTCCCTGGTCCAACTTCCAGCGTCGCGGATAAGGAAATCCGCAAGACTTGGGAGATTGATAGCGCAAAGGCCAAGTGCCTCCTGCTTGCCTCGATGGACAACGAACATCAGAGGAGGCATGAGAATATGGACATGGAGTCCATATTGCTCCATACAAAAGAACTGTATGGAGAGCAATCACGTATCGCAAGATACGAAGCGTCGAAAAAGTTATTTTCGACAAGAATGGCCGTCGGATCATCAGTAGCCGAGCATGTGCTAAAGATGATCGGCTTCATTGAGGAGCTCGCTGACCTAGGGATCACATTGGAGAGTGAGCTATATACGGATATAGTTCTCCAGTCCCTTCCTTCCACTTACGCCCAGTTTATACTGAACTTCAACCTACAAGAAAAAGAGGTTGAACTATCAGAGCTCCTCAACATGCTGAGGAGCGCAGAGGGCACCCTACAGAAAGGTAGGGAAACATCCACTTTGTTTGTAGGAGGATCATCTTCTTCTAGGTCCAAGGCGAAAGCCAAGGGAAAGAAGAAGAAGGCCCCCGCCAAACCAAGGGGCGGTGTTGGTAAAGTGGATACGAAGGGAAAAGGCAAAGCAACAAAGATAGCGGGGAAGCTTGTGGATAAGGAAGAATGCTTCTATTGTCATAAGAAAGGACACTGGAAGAATGATTGCAGGGCCTGGAAGGCCAGAACACAGGAATTGAAGCAGGTTGCAGCTTCAGCTTCAGGTGTGTATGTTATTGAAAATTGTCTTTCAATAAACTCTACTTCCTGGGTATTGGATACCGGATCAGGATCTCATATCTGTAATTCTTTGCAGGCGTTGAGAAACCGTAGGGTTTTGAAGGCAGGTGACATGACCCTCAAAGTTGCGAACGGAGCTAGCATGGATGCTAAAGCCGTGGGGGACTATCACCTGGGAATGTCAGATGGACATGTTTTGGTTTTGCGTAATTGCTTTTTTGTACCCAACGCAACTTGTAATATCATTTCTGTATCTTTAGTTTCTAAAGAAGGTTATGAATTTGCGTTTGTAAGTAATGTTGTAAACATTCACCTTAATCAAGTTTTGATTGGGTCAGGTACATTAAGTAATGGCATATACGTGTTAAACCAACCACAAATTTTCAACGTCCAGAATACACACAAAAGAAAGTCTCCGGAAATAAATCAGACTTTCTTATGGCATTGTAGATTGGGTCACATCAATGAGAGAAGGTTGACTAAGTTACATACAGAAGGATATTTGAATGCGTTCGAATATCAATCGTATGCCACTTGTCAATCTTGTCTCAAAGGAAAGATGACAAAGACTCCGTTTACTGGACATGGAGTAAGAGCGAGCGAGCTCTTGGGACTCGTACACAGTGACGTGTGCGGTCCAATGTCTACACATGCCCGAAGCGGACATTCTTACTTCATTACTTTTACGGATGACTTCTCAAGGTACGGTTATGTCTTCTTGATGAAACATAAGTCCGAGGCCTTTGGAAAATTCCAGGAGTATAAGAATGAAGTAGAGAAACAGACCGGCAAAAGTATTAAGATTCTAAGATCGGATCGAGGTGGAGAATACTTAAGTGCCGAGTTTCTGGACTATTTAAAAGAGAACGGAATTCTCTCTCAGCTTACTCCTCCATACACCCCGCAACATAACGGTGTATCGGAGAGACGGAACCGCACCCTATTGGATATGGTGCGGTCCATGATGGGTAATGCTGAGTTACCGCGATCATTCTGGGGGTATGCGCTAGAATCAGCAGCGTACCTTTTGAACCGAGTTCCGACTAAGACTGTGCCTTCCACACCATATGAAATGTGGTGTGGGAAGAGACCCTATCTTAAGCACATTAAGACATGGGGATGTCCGGCTTTTGTCAAAAAGCAGCATGCGGACAAGCTCGAGGCACGCTCAGTACAGTGCAAGTTTGTGGGGTATCCAAAGAACTCAAAAGGATATTTCTTCTACTGTGAAGAGGAACAAAAAGTTCTTGTTTCTCGTCATGCCTACTTCTTGGAAACTGAGTTTTTGGAAAACCAGATAAGTGGGAGCACAGTAGAACTGGAAGAAATTCCAGAACCACGGACTGTTACTGAAAGTTTAGTGGAACCAGAAGGTTCGGAAGAACAGGACATTCTTACGCCGCTCCGCAGAAGTAGTAGGCAGTCTCATCCGCCTGAGAGATACTACGGTTTTCTCATAGACGGGGATAGAGAGGATTGCATCATAGATTATGATGAGCCTACTAGCTTCCAGCAGGCCGTTCAGAGCATTGACTCAGTGAAATGGCTGGATGCAATGCGGACCGAAATGGAGTCCATGTACACCAACAAGGTATGGACGTTGGACATTGCTCCAGACGGGGTAAAACCCGTAGGATGCAAGTGGATCTTCAAAAGGAAGATTGGTGTAGATGGACAGGTTGAGACCTATAAAGCTAGGCTGGTAGCAAAGGGTTTTCGTCAAAGACCTGGCTTGGACTACGACGAAACCTTTTCTCCAGTAGCCATGCTGAAATCCATTCGGATCCTTCTTGCCATTGCTGCCTTCCACGATTATGAGATCTGGCAAATGGACGTAAAGACAGCTTTTCTACATGGAAATTTAGAGGAGTGTGTCTATATGGACCAGCCAGAGGGTTTCATTCAGAGTGGGAGCAGCGGAAAGGTGTGCAAGTTGCTTAAGTCCATCTATGGACTAAAGCAGGCATCGCGGAGTTGGAACATCTGTTTTGATGAGACGGTCAAAGAATTTGGCTTTATCAAAAATCCAGATGAACCATGCATCTATAGTAGATTTGTAGCGAGAACTGTAGTATTCCTCGTTTTATACGTGGATGACATTCTCTTAATAGGAAATGATATTCCTATGCTACAATCTGTCAAGGGGTTCTTGTCACAAAGGTTCTCCATGAAAGACCTGGGTGATGCCTCATACATCCTGGGGATCCGGATCCATCGTGATAGATCCAAGAGGATATTGGGACTTTCTCAGTCCAGGTACATCGACACCGTACTGAAAAGATTCAGTATGGAAGATTCCAAGCGCGGTAACCTACCGGCTTGTCACGGGATCACCCTCTCTAAAGAGATGTCTCCCAAGACTGATTTGGAGAGGGATCGCATGTCTATTATACCCTACGCTTCTGCGGTAGGCTCTATAATGTATGCGATGTTGTGTACCAGACCGGATGTAGCTTATGCACTGAGTGTAGTAAGCCGGTATCAGTCAAACCCTGGGGAGAAACATTGGATAGCGGTAAAGAACATTCTCAAGTACCTGAGGAGGACTAAGGAGATGTTCTTGGTGTATGGCGGAAAGGACCTCCAGATCGAGGCCTTTGCTGACTCCAGCTTCCAGAGTGACAAGGATGATTCCAAGTCCATGTCGGGTTTTGTCTTTACCCTCAATGGAGGGGCGGTGTGTTGGAAGAGTTCCAAACAGGAAACCGTTGCAGACTCGACGATGGAAGCGGAATACATCGCTGCATCTGATGCCGCAAAAGAAGCTGTCTGGATGAGGAAGTTCTTGAAAGAACTTCAGGTGGTTCCGTCCATTGTTGATCCAATACCTCTGTATTGCGACAACAACGGGGCTATAGCTTTAGCGAAGGAACCCAGGTCCCATCAGAAATCCAGGCACATCTTAAGGCGGTATCACCTGATCAGGGAGATCGTAGATCGCCAGGAGATCGAGGTTCGGAGAGTCGCTTCAGAAGATAACACTGCTGATCCATTCACCAAGGCCCTGCCCCAGACTCAGTTCGAGCGGCTGATCGAGATGATAGGTCTTCGATACGCCAGTACGTGGCCTTAGTGCAAGTGGGAGATTGTTAGTGTATATGCCCTAGAGGCCATTACTGTATCATACTAGTTTGTATATTACTTAATGGATGCTTGGGATATTCACCTTGTATATACAATCTTGCTCAAAATAGTAGTATGCTACTTGGTTTGTTTCTACTTCAATGTGTACTTGTGTTTATTTCAGTATATCACTTATACGCATTAGTGGAGCCCTTAGGATCTTTGCTTGATTACCAGCGTTGTGATGGCAGTCACACTAGTGGGGGCTGGGTAATCTATAAGCACATCCTTATTCAGGTCCCTGGTCGCAGGACTATCGAGACAGGGCATCGATACTCCGGAGTAGACCAGCGCATGCGCTTCTCATCCCAGTGTGGGAGACGGTCTGTCCCACAGCCGTCAGTACGTCGTACTTGAGATAGTATGCGGGTGCTCGTTAGGTTACGGGTACACTGGACAGGACTCGTCGGGAACTGACTAGTTGGTATTATACCTATCGTCAGTTATCAGTTCCCAGGTGACATGAGTACAGCTTAGTCCGCTGACTTGACACTGTCACTCCGCCTCGAGTGTGTTCCCACTGTACTTTGATCACTACCCTACCACGGCTCAAAGGAGTCGTGCAAACAGGTGGTGGTTGGGTGCAGTCCCGAAGCACTTGGAGGCAGTGACGGTTAGACAGGATTCGTCTCTCCCGGTATTGGGGGTTGACATCGCGCTGTGTCTAGGAGAGCCATTACACGAGTAGTCCCTGGCCAGGGCAAACGAGATATACTGGTAGGTTTCCAGTGTTATCTCAGGGTGTATTGGGCTTCACTCCGGCACGACTTGTACCGCTATTGGGGGACTGACGTTTACCGCCCCCTAGGCCCGCCATGCGATGTATCAGACGAACAGACCGGACTGTACGGAGAATGTCACGCTCAGGCTCAGTAGGAGTTCAGATGGGTTTCGCCTCGTCGGTCTTCTTGTCGGCATTACCTGGGGACCGTTACGCACAGCTAGTGCCGCTTGCGGTCTGTGGTTAAACCCACTGCCAGCGTAGTGTCGAGTCTTTAGAGTCCCACACAGAAAGCTTTTCGCCTTTAGGCAAAAGAGTAGAGGTCGCATGGTATTGCGACAGGTCGCATGGTTTTGCGACAGGGTTCGGTCACATCCGTGCACTTGTGCACGTACAGTGTCCGGACAGTTTACACTAGCGGGCTTTGGTTTAAGCCAGATCCTAGTGTACCTTATGGGATTGGATTTATCCAGTTTGCATTCGTGTTCCTCGGAACGCGGATGCGGGTGTGTATGCACAGTTGACAGGGAGGCAGAGGCAGTGGATTCTCATTAGGGTTGTTGACAGTTGACCGTTGACTTTTGACTTTTTGCTCAACCCTAATGAGAATATGATATGTGATTAACTATTATATTAATTAAGTATTATGGTGATATGGTTGTTGACTTGTTGACTTTTGTTGACTTGTTGACTTTGGTGACTTGTTGACTTTTGTTGACTTGTTGACCGGTTGACTAGGCTTGACTAGTTGACCATCATGATAACCATGGTTATCATTTCATGCCAAAGACTTTTTTCTTGCTTGCTTTTTGAGTAAAATGAGTGCATGATACGATAACCTTATGGTTGCTTCTAACCATCACCAAAAGACTTTTTTTGATATGATGAGTTATGATCACTTTGGATTATGAGAGGGTGAGAGAGAAAAGAGAGCCTCATTCTTTCTTGCTCATTCTCTCTCTTGTTCTTGAGCTCTCCCCTTGCTCTCACCCTCAACCTCTTGCTCCCTCTCTTGATCTATGGTTCTCTTGTCTCATGAGTTGAGAATCAAGAACCATAGATAAAATCCCATTCTATTTTCCTCTCTACTCATTCTAGTTCACTAGGTTTAGCAAACCAAGTGAACTAGTTTCTTCAAAGACCGAAGAAGGAGCTAAAGGTTGGAGCTTTCAAGTGGATCTATCTTCGGCGTACGGAGACGACGAGAAGGAGCCATCGGACCACCACCGGAGCTTGAAGAGAAGGAGTTCAAGTTTAGGTATAACCATCTTCATCCGAGTAGCTAAACATCTTTAGCTTAGTTTGCTAGTTTTAGTTTAGGTAACGATCCCGACCATAAGTTAGCCCATGTTGCCTCTTGCGATAAAAATTTTGATTTTATACCGTTTCCGCCTCCCCGTAAGAACCGGGGGTCGCAATATGGACTTACACGGTGCTCCACCTCCATAGCTCCGCAATGAAGTATCCTCGCTGTCCAAGTCGAACCCCGGGCTCTAGCGTCGGCTTCATCGGAGAATAGACGGGCTAGGTCATCGACGACGTGCCGAAGATGATCTACGTCGAAGCATCACTAGATCAAGCTCCACCTTCACCAAGCCATGAAAACTTGTGAAGGAAACACACTCTACTACTTGGCAAGAGGTAGAGGATGAAGAAATAGGAAGTGGGTAGACTTTAGAATTGGATTTCTCACTCTAATTCATCAATCACCATTGATGGATGCAAGCTTCTTTCTTGAAGAAGAAGAAGAAGATGATAATCATTATCATAAGTTATTTGTAAATGATAAATAAATCAATACATATCATTTACTAACCCTTGGTTAGTTGTAGAGAATGGACCATGGTTAACTTGAATGGTTAGGGTTAAGGATGAGACAAGAATGGTGAGTTGGTCAAAGTTTCAAGAAACTTCAACTAAAAACAAAACTAGCAACCATTCCATTTTCATATCATTTCCTTTTTCCAAAATAAACAAAAGGAATAAATAAATGAATAAGTAATTAAAAGGAAAACCCTAATCATAAACTTAACCATGGTCTAATTCTTTACACTAACCCTAGCTTGCATGTATTATCAAACATGATACAATCATGTGCACAAAATCATATCGCATATGCAATGCGCACATCCGAGTGAGAAAATCCATTTAAAGTGAACCGATACTAGTTAATGCAAAGTAATCTATCAAATATATAATTATTCATTAAATCATTAAATCAACACTTGATTTAACGATCCGGTCATATCGCATATAACCGACTAATATCAACAGTAACAACTTATCGAATCAACACTTGATCCGATAACCCAGCTACATCACATATAACCGATCAATGTCACATATCGCGAGAATCGAATACAGTATCACATACTGGTATCATTCTCGGTCCCGCAAATATCTCATATGCGCTCCTATTTCGTTTCGCTTGAGCCAGGAAACCTCTGTATAGGACTCTAAAGACTCGTCAATATGCCGGCAGCAGATGATGATCATATCAAACACCCACAAGCCGCAAGCGGTCTGCTAAACGTAACGGCCACCCGGGTATTGAGCGATCAGAAGATCGACGAGCAAGCCCGCTCACACTCCAGTGAATCCAACCAGTAACACTACCGTGCAGTCCGGTCTGATCGTCTGATATGTCGCATATCTCGCCTAGGGGTGGTAAACGTCAGACACCAATAGCTCGATAAGTCGTGTCGATATGAGGTCTATAACAATTCGAGAAACTACTGGTAACACTTACCAGTAAATCTCAGCAACCCTGGCCAGGGATTTCCTGTTATAGCCAATCGAACACAGCGCAACATCAACCCCCTATACCGGGAGAGACGAATCCCCTCCGATCGCTCATTGCCTCCATGTGACTCGGGACTGTACCCAAAAACCACCGTTTTGCACGCCCTCTTAGACGTGGTAAGATGGAAATCAAAGCACAGTGGGAACCACACAAGACTCTATGACGATCTCGGGTCAACAGACTACTCTGTACCAGTGTCACCAGAGAACTGCCATCTGACGTGAGGTATAATACCATCTGGGAGTTCTCGGCGAGTCCGTCCAGTGTACCCAGTCTCTACTGAGCACCCGTATATCATCTCTGATGTCAAACACCAATGGATATGGGATCATCCATCGCCCATCTGTATGGGTCGAGAAGGTATACGCTAGTCTACTCTGGTATATCGATGCCCTGTCTCGATACACCCACGACTAGGGAGCTTCAAGGATGTACTTATGGACTACCATGTCCCCACTAGTATGATCCGCATCATAGTCCAGGTAGTCAAGCACACATCCTAAGGGCTTTACCAACATGTAACAGAGAGACAATCAGTGTACACGTTTAGGTAAAGAGCAACCAGATAGCATACTATCATGTCGAGCAAGAAAGTCCTCCCTATATATGTCCCAGCTTCCACTACAATATACATCCTATGTACAGTAATGGCCTCTAGGGCATACATATAACTAACAATCTCCCACTTGCACTAGGGCCATCTGTAGCAGTGGTTGTAGTATCTCATACTCAACCATCCCATAAAAGTCTCTCTCTGGGAACAGGCCTTTGTGAGTGGATCCGCTGTGTTATCTTTGAGTCTACTCTCCAAACCTCGATGTCCTTGGAGATCAACCATCTCCATGATCAGGTAATACTGCCTTAGAATATGTCTGGATCACTGATGGGACCGGCGTTCCTTGGCATAAGCCACAACTCCATTGTCTCATAATGGTAGGAACGCAGTTCATCTCATGAACTAATATACACCCAAACATCCTCTTTGGTAGCATCTTGAGTAGCGATGTATCCAGCCTTTATCGTCTAGTATGTCACGGTATCTAGTTTGGAACTCTTCCAACATACCGTCCCTTTACTGAGGGTAAAGACAATGCCTGCGACTGACATTCAGTCGTCTTTATCACCCTGGAACCTTTCCAGTGATTCTCCCCAGGATCGATTGATACCATCTCACTACAGCTAGTGAGTATCCTAACATCCAATTAGATCTATCTCATAGATCCAAAATCCAGGATTTAGTAGGTATCAGTTTGATCCTATACGGAGAATCTTTGTGATAAACGGAGATTGATCGAGCGTAGCATAAGAAACTCCTTTCTTATCAAGAGTATGTCATCCACGTACTCTACGAGGATCGTCACCATACTCCCTACTACCTTTTTGTTTATACAAGGTTCATCTACCATTTTGATGATGTCAAACTCTTTGACTAACGCATCAAAACAGACGTTCCATCTCCGCGATGCCTGCTTTATCTTATAAAACATCTTGCACACGTTTCCGCTGCTCCCACTGTCTACGAGGCCCTCTGGCTGTGTACTTATAGACGCACTCTTCTAAAACAACATTTAGAAAAGAAGTCATGACACCCAACCACCAGATATCGTAGTCATGGTATGTAGCCGTGGCAAGTAGTATCTGGATGGACTTAAGCATAGGCACTGGAAAAGGTTTCATCATTATCCACGCCTGGTCGATGACGAAAACCATTAACAAGTCTAACTTTGAAAGTCTCAACTTTTCCATGTACACCAAGTAATCTTCTCAAGATTTACTTGCTCCTGATGGGGATTTAACCCTTCAGATATAGCAACCAAAGTCCATACTTTGTTAGTGTATAAGGATTCCATCTCAGATTGCTAAGCATCCAGCCATTCTTATAGAGTCTTACTCCTGATGGCCTGCTCGAAACTAGTTGGGTCATCATCTCATGATGCAATCCTCGCTCCCACTGTCATAGAGAAACCGAAGTATCTCTCAGGTGGGTGAGAAACCTTACTAGATCGGCGGAGAGGCTGAGGTTCGTTGGTTACTATTGAATCCTTCGGTTCTACCAAATCATTTGCTGTAGTTTGTATAGCTGAAACATTTCCAGTTCTACATAACTGACCTTGCCTCGAGCTTGTCCGGATTTTGCTTTTAGACATAGGCCGGACAACCCCAAATCTTAACTAACTTAAGACATGGGCTCTTCCCTTTCCATATCACATATGAAGTGGTAGGCAACAGATTTGATTGGAACCCTATTCAATAGGTATGCATCTTCTCAAGTGCATAACCCCCTAAAAGGAAATAGGTAACTCAGTAATACTCATCATAGAGCGTACCTTATCATATAGGGTGTGATTGCTCCGCCTCGATATACCAACGTGCTATGGTGTATACGGAGGAGTAATTCTGAGAGAGAATCTCATTCTCCTTTAGAATAGTCCAGGGATTCCGTGCTCAAGTATTCTCCTGCTTGATCTCATCAAAGGACATAATACTTATACCCGTATTTTGGTTCTCTACTTCTCACTTATATTCTATGAATATCTCAAAAGGTTCTGACTTGTGTTTCAACAGGAACATATGTCTGAATCTTGAGAGATCATCAGAGAACGTAATGAAGTATAAAGAACCAATCCTGGCATGTGTAGACAGGGGACCTACATACATCAACATGTATCATCCCAAGAGTTCACTAACTCTTTCTCTGTTTCCAATAAACAGAGCTGTGGTCATCTTATCTTTGTGACATAACTGGCGAGTTTCACAAGATGTAAATTCAAACTAATTTAAATATGCATTTATATGTAACTCCAGCTAGTCGGGTCGCATTGATATGACCTAGTCTACAATACCTCAAGAAGGATTCGTTCATTTCTGAACTATTCCTCTTGTGTGTGTTCTGTATACTATGAACTGTAGTTTGATTTAGAACATCAACGCTTTTAGATAACGTGCCTGAACCGATCAACTTTAGATATAGGAAATGTTCAAAACATTATCCAACAATACAAAATTGTATCCTTTCTTTACTAATAAAGAAACTAATATGATTTTGTATATCAGGTTCGGTATCTAATAACATTCGTTCAGAATCAATGTATTGGTAATACAGGGTGACAGTGACCGACAGACTTGGCTGCAACACTTGCCCCGTTTTCTGTCTCATGAAACTTATCACCCGTTCTCAGTTTTTCTACCCTTTTGTAGTCTTATGTAACAGATTACATATCTGGGATCCTGATCCGGTATCATATACCCAGGATTCAGAGGATACTAAGAAACAGTTCTTTGTAATGAACACACCCGAAGATGATGCATCATATGCACTTTCTTCGTTTGGGCGGCACGGGAAATCTGGTATTCCCCAATTTCCTGCTCTGTCTTATAACATTTATAAGTTGAAGCGGGACCAACGTTCCCCAGCTCAGTATAACAAGCGGGTTCGGTCAAATATCCGTATTATTATCTTGATTAAGGCGTGATATGGTCGCTACCTGGAGAGAGAGAGAAGAAAACACTCAGCGTATGCTCTTGCAAGAATAGATTGGTTATTATTTTATCTAATCAGGATGGATCCCACTGCTTTTTATCAAATCTTCCTTCAAACCCTAAAAGGAAAGACTAGCCGGGATTAATTACAAACTACAAGTTCGCCAATCTTTCAGCCAGGCCAGTGTCGGTACTTTGAGGGAGGTCCCCCGTGCTTTCGCACGAACCTAATTAATGTAAACCTCGTTTTCCCAGAGGCTTAACCCCGTTAACACCTTTCTAGACACCTACTTGATCGGCTAATTGTAATGTGTAAAACTCTCCCAGGAGTAACTCTTACTCGCAGCGGGTATCGGGATCCAACTATCTCATAGAAGGTATGCAATCTCATTGCAAATTTCAACACTTGAAATTCCCGATAATATTTTGCCCCTAGCGTCCTATGACCTTGACAGAGGTCAACAAACCATAGGCTGCTAGTCAAGTTCAACCCGTCATTTCTAGATTGAAGTAAACCCACCCGCACGACCCTTGACAGAGGTCAACAAGGTCGCATGACTACCCTAAATCAATCACATCATATGCTTATACAGATAAGCACTAATCTGCTACCGCACACTACGCCTTGACAGAGGTCAACAAACGCAGCACGAATACTAACCAGTACATATCTGAAATGGCGGAGGGCTACGACAGGTTTTTCTGAAAACCTATTGCGTAATGAACTTGATATCGTTGTAGAATCAAATGAATTTTGAAATGGAGTGTTTTTGAGGCTTTTCTAGTTTTGCTAAAGGAGTCACTCCCGGTGAAGGGATCGTCGGTCCTTTCCTCGTCGAATGAGGTGCGGGATATATCATATATATCACTGTGCAAAGCAAAAACACTTAAAAGCAATCAAAAGACAAACCGAGGGGTGTAGCATCTGCCAGTTATTGCTAAAGGAGTCACTCCCGGTGAAGGGATCTCGGTCCTTTCCTTATCGAATAAGGTGCAGGATATATCATATATACCGCTTTGCAAAGCAAGAACTGTAGCTACCTGTTTTATTTTGAAATTCGATTCTACAACATCTTTAGGTTTCTTTTATTTCATTAATCACATTAATGAAGTCCCATCATTTAAGTACCTAAACATCACAGATAAATACGACGTACACTTATGCCATCCGCATTCGCCTCGATGTCCCCTCGTGCACCGTTCGGTTAGGTAACTAACGGCAGAGCGGGGCAGGGCTAGCGCGGGTGTAAAACATAAGTAACGCCTATATAATATATCATATATACTATATACTGTATCTATCACAGAACATCACATGATCACATCACAGAAATCGCAGCAGAAGAATCATATGAAATATTGGATATACTAGGACGTCCGTGTTTTCAATACGAGCCAGTATAAAACACGGATTCCACGGTCGTGATGAATAGCCAAACCCACACCCCTAGACCCCTACGAGAGCGGCAAGCAACCCTACCAATTCTAGAGTTAGGAGACCCGGACTCGACTCCTCGAGTTGGTCTCCCACTGGACTCCAGAACCCGGTTACTTGTGCTCTCCTCCTTGGGTTTATCCTAGTGCGGAAAAGTAAATAATATACAAAGGGTGACATCTTCCGCAACCTGGAAGTGCCCCAAATAAAAGAATATTACATATAAGTTTTTACATGAATGAAAATGAAAAACACTCATCTCACATAAAAACCCCCGGCTATTCAAACACGATGATCCAATATAACATATCCAGCAACACATAACATCACATGTCATCAACGTAAGTAAATATGCGCATCCCAATTGTCGTTGACATATAGCAACGAAACCGGCGATATCACATATTACACTTACGGTCACAGAAAAGAAAGTGTAAAACTACAACAGTTGGAATCCGCAACCACCTCAGACATCGCATGCCTGACCAAATGAATTCTTTAGACATCGCATGCCTAACAATTATAAACCCTGCATTTTAGTCTCAAAATCGAAAACACTTTTCAATATCTAGTCGGGCAATTCAACAAGATTCCCAACATCCTGATCGAATACTCGTCGCAAACTTCAGTAGACGGCCGCACCCCCGACGCCGTCGACAAAGTGCACCAAGGCGGAACACCGCTGCCGCGAGCACCCGAACGGATGCTTTCGGCGACGGGGTTCTCCTACAGTCACTTGGTCGGGGCTATGGGATGTAGCTGTCTATTAAGTTTACCCGGCGAGTATCCGCGTACGCTACGTGATTGCGACGGACTTTTGATCACATCAAAATTCCGTGGCAACCGATCAAGTGAGACTAAACCGCTAGATTTACAACATTCATTCAGTTATCTCATAACTTCTTGTGAATTCCAATTATTGTATCACATTCCAGATAATTAGAAAATGTTAAACTTTCCGATCGAACATTCAAACACCCAAGTATTCCCGATACAGATCAACACATGAAACAAGTCTAAAAACATTCAGTTCGTGCCTCAGTACCAACGGTCCAGCCGTAGAAGGGTCAAGCCAACGCCTCACATGTGGCACGCCGTACTGCCCCAAACCTTAAGGTTCAAAGGGTAGTTCAAGACGGTCACATAATCGAGTTAAGGTTTGTTGTCTTTTAGAGGGACCATCGCGTTACTTGCACTACTTAGAACGTCTTTAAACCACGGAAAAATCCAACACTTGGAAATTTTCCGGCAGGGGAAAAGTTGGGTATTTATATCCGGTCGAACTTTTTAACATATTCTAAAATATCCGGAAAGCCACATAGACAAAGTCTGACAATCCGATCGAAACACCGAGTCCCCACTACAACCCAAAATACTCAACTCATGATTTCAGATTAAAAATTCCCAGGAAAACCAGCACTGAAAAGTAGGAGTTACTGTGCAAATTTCAATGTAAGATAAGACAAAAGGGCCGCGGAACCGCCGCATTAGCACGCTAATGCCGCGGTTCCGCCGCACTTTTATGGAATTAGGAGTTAAATTTTGCGCCGTAATTCTTAGATTTCCCTGCTGATTTTTCTGCATATTTTTAATTTGGAAAAAACCACAGTTTACAAAAAAGTGCAGAGAGCAATTTGGAAATCGGATTGCGGTTCGATCGGACTTCAAACTCCGTCTACGCTTCGCCTAAGGCTCTAGCTAGGCTCTGATACTACTGTAGGGTTCCTAGGCACTCCAAGGAGGTCTCACAAGGCATCGATCATGCCATTTCAAAAATTCTAGGTGCCGAGAAACCCTAAACTACGGATCGTTGGCTAGATGTCTGGGCGAAAAGATAACTAGTTAACACTTAACTAAAAGAATACGGAAATACAACCTTTGTAGATCCGGTGCTCCACCTCCATAGCTCCGCAATGAAGTATCCTCGCTGTCCAAGTCGAACCCCGGGCTCTAGCGTCGGCTTCATCGGAGAATAGACGGGCTAGGTCATCGACGACGTGCCGAAGATGATCTACGTCGAAGCATCACTAGATCAAGCTCCACCTTCACCAAGCCATGAAAACTTATGAAGGAAACACACTCTACTACTTGGCAAGAGGTAGAGGATGAAGAAATAGGAAGTAGGTAGACTTTAGAATTGGATTTCTCACTCTAATTCATCAATCACCATTGATGGATGCAAGCTTCTTTCTTGAAGAAGAAGAAGAAGAAGATGATAATCATTATCATAAGTTATTTGTAAATGATAAATAAATCAATACTTATCATTTACTAACCCTTGGTTAGTTGTAGAGAATGGACCATGGTTAACTTGAATGGTTAGGGTTAAGGATGAGACAAGAATGGTGACTTGGTCAAAGTTTCAAGAAACTTCAACTAAAAACAAAACTAGCAACCATTCCATTTTCATATCATTTCCTTTTTCCAAAATAAACAAAAAGAATAAATAAATGAATAAGTAATTAAAAGGAAAACCATAATCATAAACTTAACCATGGTCTAATTCTTTACACTAACCCTAGCTTGCATGTATTATCAAACATGATACAATCATGTGCACAAAATCATATCGCATATGCAATGCGCACATCCGAGTGAGAAAATCCATTTAAAGTGAACCGATACTAGTTAATGCAAAGTAATATATCAAATATATAATTATGCATGAAATCATTAAATCAACACTTGATTTAACGATCCGGTCATATCGCATATAACCGACTAATATCAACAGTAACAACTTATCGAATCAACACTTGATCCGATAACCCGGCTACATCACATATAACCGATCAATGTCACATATCGCGAGAATCGAATACAATATCACATACTGGTATCATTCTCGGTCCCGCAAATATCTCATATGCGCTCCTATTTCGTTTCGCTTGAGCCAGGAAACTCTGTGTAGGACTCTAAAGACTCGTCAAAACGCCGGCAGCAGATGATGATCATATCAAACACCCACAAGCCGCAAGCGGTCTGCTAAACGTAACGGCCACCCGGGTATTGAGCGATCAGAAGATCGACGAGCAAGCCCGCTCACACTCCAGTGAATCCAACCAGTAACACTACCGTGCAGTCCGGTCTGATCGTCTGATATGTCGCATATCTCGCCTAGGGGTGGTAAACGTCAGACCCCAATAGCTCGATAAGTCGTGTCGATATGAGGTCTATAACAATTCGAGAAACTACTGGTAACACTTACCAGTAAATCTCAGCAACCCTGGCCAGGGATTTCCTGTTATAGCCAATCGAACACAGCGCAACATCAACCCCCTATACCGGGAGAGACGAATCCCCTCCTATCGCTCATTGCCTCCATGTGACTCGGGACTGTACCCAAAAACCACCGTTTTGCACGCCCTCTTGGACGTGGTAAGATGGAAATCAAAGTACAGTGGGAACCACACAAGACTCTATGACGATCTTGGGTCAACAGACTACTCTGTACCAGTGTCACCAGAGAACTGCCATCTGACGTGAGGTATAATGCCATCTGACGTGAGGTATAGTACCATCTGGGAGTTCTCGGCGAGTCCGTCCAGTGTACCCAGTCTCTACTGAGCACCCGTATATCATCTCTGATGTCAAACACCAATGGATATGGGATCATCCATCGCCTATCTGTATGGGTCGAGAAGGTATACGCTAGTCTACTCTGGTATATCGATGCCCTGTCTCGATACACCCACGACTAGGGAGCTTCAAGGATGTACTTATGGACTACCATGTCCCCACTAGTATGATCCGCATCATAGTCCAGGTAGTCAAGCACACATCCTAAGGGCTTTACCAACATGTAACAGAGAGACAATCAGTGTACACGTTTAGGTAAAGAGCAACTAGATAGCATACTATCATGTCGAGCAAGAAAGTCTTCCCTATATATGTCCCAGCTTCCACTACAATATACATCATATGTACAGTAATGGCCTCTAGGGCATACATATAACTAACAATTTTACCCCTAGTGACTTATGACCTTAACTATGGTCAACAAATCATAAGCACTAGTCAAGTTCTACTCGTAATTTCCAAATTAATTAGACCCACCCATATGACCCTTAACTATGGTCAACAAAGTCATATGACTGTCCTAATTAATCGCATCATATGCTGTGTAAGAATACATCACTTAGCTACCGCACTGTCATTTCCTGAAGGTCCGGAACGTGATTGGCACTTAGATTACGAGACGTCTAAAGGCGTAACGTAACCTAAGTCAGCCAAGCCCAGAAAATCTAAACCAAAATCAATAAGAGTGAAGGAAACCTTTCATGAGAACGACTTAAAATCAATTAAGTTACATTAACTTTTTTTTAAAAAAAAAATCAAAAATTTCCGAAAATTTCGCCATTGAAAATTCTATCCACCAAAATGGGTACAACAAGATATATAAACCAGTAATAACAAAATGGCATCCCCAAGCTGGAGCTAGCTCTTCGCCCAAGGCGGATCATAACCACACGCAATATATATGTAATATCAACTAAATGAGCATAAAGAAATGCAAAGATAAGAAAAACACAACGTCGGCTCAAGTGAGCTCGACCCCAGGGAAACCACATATACACAAATCTCTCAGTCTCATCACTAGGTCGCATATACAAATAAGAAGTGGTAGATGGAGAATACTAGATAAAAAGATAGTACAAAAAAGAAATAAAAGTGTCCTCGCAACCCACCTATGAGCAATGCCGCGAGTCTGAGCAAAAGAAGCCAACAATAAGATAAGCCCACCGCTACAAGGCTGACGGGTCCGACCTGCAAGACACTGTGGCACAACGGGGGTGAGTTGCCAGCTCGTGAGTAGAATATAACATCTAATAAGGCTATCGTAAGAATGCACGCAAATGCGTCACAACATGTATGTCTAGATGTGATGTAATGCCACTAGTATGTATGCACATGTATGCAACATCAATAGGAAATTCTTAAGTGTTTTAAAATACTGTAAGCTCTCCATTTTTAACTTAGAAAAGAATATCTGTGCAATAGCTAAAGTACCATCTTGAAATCATCTGAAAACCGTGTCAAGCATCGACACCAAATATGGAAATATATCTGTCTCAATGTCTCACTATATCAATGTCTCAATATATCGGGCTCCGTCATTCAGGATCGGCCCATATCATCAAATCTCACGACAACGGTCAGTATCCTACGGATATCCGCCGCGCCAGACATCACGAGTATGTAGTCTTCCCCTGCCAGGCTCATCGTCTACAACTCGATCTTCTTGCCCCGGGGTACCATACCGGGCCCACCATGTGTTGGAGATAGTGCCCTCAGAGTCAATTATTGGATCACAGGCACTTGATTGCAATGATTGAGGGAGGACCTATACCGGTAGGACAGTCTTACTCAAGATGATAGTATGCTATCTGGTTTATCTTTATCATCGTGTACTGCTTTAGGTGACATTATTGATCACTATTGCACGTTGATAGAGCCCCTAGGATTCTTCCTGGACTGCCAGCAGTTTGAGGGCGATCATATACGTGGGAGCTGGGGTCTATAAGCACATCCTTAAAAGGTCACTAGTCGAGGGAGTTTCGAGATAGGGCATCGATACTCCACACTAGACTAGTGTATACAGTCGAGAACCCGACGAGGGGCTGTGGCCGGTCTTACAAGCCACTGGTGTCAGTTGGTTCACCTAAGATGTATACAAGTGCTCATTGGGTTATGAGTACACCAGACAGGACTCGCCGGGAACATGCTAGTTGGTCTTATACCTGACGTCAGATAGCAGTTCCCTGGTGACATGTGTACAGGTTAGTTCATCGACCTGAGATCGTCATTTGTCTCGTGTGAGTTCCCACTGTACTTTGATTATAACCCTACCACGGCTCAAAGGAGTCGTGCAAACAGGTTTTAGTTGGGTACAGTCCCGAGCCACATGGTGGCAGTGAGCGGATCTGCAGGGGTTCGTCTCTCCCGGTATTGGGGGTGAGGTCGTGCTGTGTCTAGGAGAGCCATTACACGAAGTCCTTAGCCAAGGCAGGAGATTTACTGGTAGGTATTCCAGTAGTATCTCAGGGTGTTCTGGGCTACACTCCGACACGACTTGTACCGCTTTTGGTGGTTTGACTTTTACCAACCCCCTAGGCCCGCCATGTGATGCTCATAGACGAACGGACCGGAATGTACGGATATTGTCACTGACAGGCTCAGTAGGGTGTCAGGATGAGTTCGCTCATCGACTTTCCTTTTGGTCAGTACCTGGTTGCCTGTTATGTACAGCTAGTACCTCTGACGTGCTAGTGGTTAAATCCACAGCCAAAGTATTGACGAGTCTTTAGAGTCCCCCACAGACAGTTTCTCAAGTTTCGGGCGAAACGTTGTAGAGGCCGTATGATATATGGCAGGGTTCGATCTTATACGTGTGGTATTGTACTGATCTTTATCAGACGGATCATACTAGTGGGCTTTGGTTTAAGCCGGATCCTAGAATTAGATTTGTTGGATTACTTTAGTCTCATCGCATTCGCATTCAGTCGGAATGCGGATGCAGTTATGTATATACAGGTGAGGGGTATCCTTATGATCCGTCACGAGTTTACTTTAGATGTTGCCGGATCATTTTGTTGTGGCAAACATTTGGATTAATGTTTGCTTATGGAAATAATGAGCTAGAAATTCATCATGCAATGCATTAAAAGTGACATGGACATTTAGATGACTCATGGTCTCTTTTTTAGCAAATATGTCACATTAGTGTTTTGTTTAATGTGTTGAAATGAGATGGAGAGAGAGGGGGGCTGCCATGGTTGGTATTATTGGTCTTGTATTTTTATAATCTCACTCTCTCATTCTCAATCCAACAAAAGAAAAGAAAAGAAAAAGAAAAGCTCTTGTTCTTCTTCTTCTTCCTCTAGCTCATTGCTTCAATCAATGGCAATACTTTAACCTCAATCCAAAGCCATGGATGCAAGAGACAAAGTGATCAAAAAATTCTCTACTTCACCTTGGGCACGTTGGCTAGAACTCTTCGTGCCCGAGTTGCTTCGGATGAAGCGGGCGCCCGTAAAAAGACTTCTCGATATGGTGCCCTTTCCGACGAGGAGATGAAGACCGGAGTTGCCGCGGGGAGATCGGGATGGTGGCCGAAGACCGAAGCACACGGATCGCTCGGTATAGCTCTCTACCCTTTTTCTAGTTTGCTAGCATTAGGTTAATAGCCCGATCCGGGTTTAAAGTATGTGGTAGCGCCGGTTTAAAGTTAAAGAAAAATTTTCGTTTCCGCATTCCGGCGTCGGATTGACGGCCGGGGCGCTGCCGTGCACTTACACTGGTATCAGAGCCATGCCATTAACCTAGTCTAGCTTGCTCTAACGTGTTTACAAGTTCGTTCGAACGGATTTTCTAAAAAGGCCATTTTCAACTCCAGTTTTCTGTCGAAATTTTTTGTGCTCGAAAAATTAATTTGAGTGTTGCAGAAATTCGTGCAGGCAGTTTTGAGCATTTTGTCGAAATTCGATACAGTGATCCTACACTTAGACCGCGGAACCGCGGCCGAACGCCTGTTCGGGCTGCGGTTCCGCGGCAGTAAGATGTCATTGCTATACCAAATTTCTATAGTAGCTTTATGAGTTGAAATTGGGGTTGTTGGTATGTTCTGTTTGGGCCTAGATTTATTTTGAGTGCTACAGTTGTGTTTGGGGCCCACTTCGGAATATTTAGTCGATCGAAAATTTTAAACATGTTAGTTCACAGTATTTACATTATATCTGCGACCATGAATGTCATTTGATCGGTAAATCCTGTCTAACTGCTATAGCCCTTTTAGACGGATTTGCGAACGTGACATTCACGTTGATGTTCTGTGTTGTGCTGTGATGTTGCGGATTTGTCGTGATGGATAGCCTGGATGCAATGTTAGTACAGTTTGGTTGTATTTGTACATTTGATATTGCGGGTGCGAGCGTCCGACATGTGGACTGCCGTTACTGCCTGTTTGTATATTATTCTTTTGGGGCACGACCGGGCTGAGGTCGATGTAACCGTTGTATATTTTTCTTTCTGTACTAGGATTACCCCGCGGTGGGGTGCACGGATAGTCGGGTTCTAGAGGGCAACGGGCCCGCATCTCATGGCGTTGAGACGGATGGGGCTTCACTCTAGAATTGGCGGGCTATTCGCCCCACTCGTAGGGGGTATAGGTTGACCCAAGGAGGGGTGCCCAAGTTACCGGATTCCGTGAAGTGCTGGGTGGTCCATTCACGTTGTTGAAGGGGCTGCTTCGCTTCAAGTTTTGGCGGGTAACTTGCCGCGCCCGTAGGGGTCTAGGATTTCATTGCACATGCTATCCACACGACCAGGGGAACGTCGGGTATCAGTAGGGGCTCTATGAAACCCGGGGATCCCAGATATATGTATTGTTCTGTGATGCTTATTACATTTCTGTGATGTTGCATTTTTATCACGCCTTGAGCGAATATTATATATTGATATATATATAGTAGTAGATGTTGTATATGTTTTGCATCCGCGCTAGTCAAGTCCCTGCTCTGTCGTTAGTTAAGTAACCTAACGGGTGATGACGGGACCCAGTGGCGAATGCGGATGGCATATACGTACTTCATTATTTTCGTTCTTTATTGGTGTGATCAATTGATGGTACTGCATTAATTCGGATCAATGCAAGCTAAACAAACCTATTTGATGTTGTCGGAACATTTTTGAAAAAGCTCTTTTGTTTTGCACAGTGGTATTCGGTTATGAATATCCAGCACCCCAGTCGACGAGGCAAGGGCCGACATCCCGTCACCGGGAGTGACCCCTTGGACAGAAGTTAGCGTCAGGGCAATAACTTCACTATAGTCGTTTACTTTTGCTTTGCATCGTGGTATTCAGTTGGAATATCCTGCACCTCATTCTATGGGGAAAGAGCCGAGATCCCTTCACCGGGAGTGACCTCTTTAGCAAAGGTTTTCGCCACTATATTTTTATAAAAAAGCTATCTGGTTCCTTCAACGATATCAAGTTCATTACGTTAAAGGTTTTTCGCCAAAAACCATTCGTAGCCCTCCGTCATTTCAAACGGGTAACACGTAGTATTCATGCTATGTTTGTTGACCTTCGTCAAGGCATAGTGAATGGTAGCTGCTTGTTACCTTTCCGCTGCATAGATAGATGCGTTGGTTTGGGACAGTTGTATAGCCTTGTTGACCTTCGTCAAGGGCTTGTACGGGTGGGTTCAAATTAACCTGGACAATGACGGATAGAACTTGACATGTGACTTATGATTTGTTGACCTTCGTCAAGGTCATAAGAGCATGGGGTAAAAATCACATCGGGAGTTTCTAAAGAAACTGAAATATGCCAGATATGCGCATACCTTCTGGAGTGTGATAACGTGAGTGGATTCCATCACGTTATCATGCGATGATAGTTGGATCCCGATTCCCACTGATAAGTTGGTTTACTCCTCGGGCGATCCCGACTAAATCTTCTTTCAGGTTTGGAGGAGAATTTGAGGATACAGTGGGAGGTTTCCTGATTAGATAAAATGATAACCATTTTGATCTAGGTTACAGTGCACGCTGAGTGTTTCTTTTCTCTCTCTCTTTGGCAGCGATCATGGCCCGACCCTTGACTATGACTCAGTGACCAAAATTAACCGAACCTTCTTAAAACACTGGCTTTTGGATTGTCAGAGTTGCAAACCTCATTGCCAATCCTACTTTTACCCTTTTCTCTAGGACATCCCGTATTACTACGGACGTTCACTTCCATTGGATAAAACCATCGTAAGGTTATATACGAACTCGAAGGAATTTATTCGAGGATGGTTTCTGGTTCTGGAGAAAACGAATAGGACTATTCAGTTGTCTTTTCCTTTTACCTTCTCTCAGATTGCGAGTGTTCCTTGGATTAGGACAGTACACCTATTACGCTAATTGGATAGTCTTCTTCCAAACCATAGGTAGGTGCCGAATGGTAGGGAATGAAGAAAACCATTTAGCCTAAAAGGTGTATAGAAGGTATTACGTAAAGACAAATAAAGGGATTAGTAAGATGGCAAAGTAAATTGCGACTGCCATTCACGACCAAACCAAGTATTTCATCGCCACTCCTATTTCACCTTTGTATTTCTCCGGGACACTCCGTATCACTACGAAGATCCACAGTTTATTGGATACTCCATCGTATGGTTATATACGAACTCGAAAGGAACTTGTTCCAGTTCGGGGATGGATTCTGGTTCAGGAGAAATAGGAATAAGGTTTATTCAGTTGTCTTTTATCTTTACCTTCTCTCGCATTGCGAGTGATCCTAGGATTAGGAAAGTACACCCATTATGCTTATTGGATAATCTTCTTCCAAACCATAGGCTGGTGCCGAACGGTAGGGAAGGAAGAAAACCATTTGGCTTAAAGGGGTGTGCAGAAGGTAATGACTAAAAGACATATAAAGGGATTTGGAGAGATGGCAAAGAGATATACGGTTACAGTTGTGAATCTAGATAATGGAAGAGGAATTACTAGGAATACCCGGATACCCCTACAAAACATTTCAATGTTTCAGTTTCACTATGTACAGTTAAAAGAAAACTGATTTCCCAATTAGCCCTTACTCCAGAGTATGTATTTACCAGGTATAATTCTCACATCTGTATGGTTTTAAAGATGATGAGTGGGAGTAAATTATTGGGAATTGGGTGATCATCCTCATTATATCGGGATTCATTGTAATTGGTGATATTTGAGGAAATCCCCAGGTTGTTTGCCGGACGGCAAATATTTGGTTTTGAATATCCGTTGTTATGCACCAATTTCAAGTTGATATATCTGTACGTCTATTTTTATAGAGTGAGATATACCTTTTTGAAATTATGTCCGTGACATTTACCTATATCAGTGGATGGTTAGGTAAGGAGCATTAAACAGCGGTGTAATTCTTCTTAAACATAAGTACAGTTTTCAACCTACGACACACAGGGAATGAGTTATTAGACTCAGGGGACTTATACAGAGTATTGTATGTTGTCCAGTGTCCATGAGGACAGAGGGGTTGGTACTCGTGCTATGTTCTATTTACTTGTGACTTCTCTAGTTCTTAGACAAGTGTTCCGTAGAAACACAAGGTCCAAGTTTTGAGAAGTTATAGGTATAAGAGTAAAGTAGAGAACAGCGCATTGCAAGTATCGGGATTCTTCAAGGTGATCGAAGATGTAGATACATGTGCATAGTATTCAGATGATAGTAATGATTAAGAGAACTTGCTTCTCTTTTAGGTTACTCAAAATTGGAATCACTCCTAAGCTGAGTAATGCTGATCGGCCTCTCTCCATTTAGTTGACATGCACTGGAGACAGCTGCATGATTTGAATCTGGTTCCAATTAAATCAGTGCCTCTGTTTCTATATTGGATATAGAACGGTTCATATCTTGATGATGTTAAGGTATGGGGAGTTGTCCAGCTTATGCTTAAAACCAGACTCTGGATAACTCAAGGCACGTTTCCGTATTGGCTGTTTGTGGGTTAACCCGGGCTATGACGAGGGTTGACTTTCTACCATCTGGAAGATCAATAGTGATATTGTTCTTGACTCCCCACAGTTTTAATAAAAATGGATTTTTTCAGAAAACAGTAGTGGGAGTATTGTAGAATTGGAAGTGATTCCAGAACCGCAAACGATTACTGAAAATTTGATAAGAACCTAAAGATTCAATCTGATTTGACATTCCATTGGCCAATCCGCAGATATGGTGGGTAACCTCAGGCACTTGAGAGGTACTTCGGTAGTCTCAAGGACGGTGACAAGGAAGTTCTTGTTTACCCTGACTTGCCATTGCTATTGTTCCAGACTGTGAGACCCGGCTGGAGGATGAGTATACCGTCGTTCTAAACTAGCTTTAGAAGCGTACGTGTATATTATTCTGCCAGAGGGTTGTCGTAGTCAGTGGGAGCAGCGGAAGCATTGGTGGACAAGTGGCTTATGTCTATTTATAGACTAAAGCAGATGTAGCGGAAATAGATCATCTATTTCTGATGTGACAGTCATAGGTTTGACTTCATCAGAATAGGGGATGGATCTGTTAAGAAGGTTGTAGGGTGTGATATCCTAGTATTTGGATGACATACACAGAGTAGGAAGTGAAATTCCTACACTACCATCGGTTATACTTTGGTTGTCACACAGTGGTTTCTCTACATAGGACATGGATATTATATCAGACATTTTGGTTACTAGATCTATGGTTTTAGATCTAGATTTGGGTAGTTTCCCAATCTGGGTACTTAGACAACATTCTAAAGGTGTTTTAGAACGGACGACTCCTGGCACGGTAGTGTACCTGCAGGAGATGGAGTCACCCTTTCTAAAGGTGCCTTACAGACTAAAGGGGAGAGGGATGTGCGTGATTGGCAGATCACTTGCTTAGACAATTGAGTCAATCATAAGATGTCAAGTACCACACCAGATGTTGTTTTTGCAATAGATGCGATAAGATGATATTGATCCAATCCTGGAGAAACATTCGGAAGCGGTTTTAGAACATAAGTGGATGTTCTAGGAATATGATAAGGGCAGCCTATTTTGGGAGACGGTTATCATTCCAGGGTTCGAAGGTGACCTGGATAACAGAGTGACTGTCAGAGTTATAGTTTTCCCTTTGACGAGGGGCAGTAGTTTGGACTGGTGGACCAAGAGGATACTGAGGGAGGCATGGCGTAGGATACTTATTAAGTTCAGTTGACGATACAGTCTAAGAAGTTTGGATTTGGAGTTCATTTATGAACTAGGCCCCATCAGATATCTAGACACATTCTAAGACAGGTATTGCTCATTTCGGGAGATGGCTTTCTCCGTGAACTTGAGATAAAGAGGGACATAGAAAGAAACATCAAGGCGGATCCACTCACTGAGGCTATTCCTCGAACGCAATAGTTTCACAAACAGGCTTTGTGAGACTGATTAGTAGAGGAGTTGGGTGTTCGGTATCACACGGGCTGTGAGTATGCGACATCGCAATAATTAACCTTCAGTGCAAGTGGGAGATTGATGAAGATAGTGCCTTCAAAGTCAATTATTGGATCACAGGAACGTGATTGCAATGATTGAGGGAGGACCTATATCGGTAGGACAGTCTTACTCAAGATGATAGTATACTATCTGGTTTATTTTTATCATCGTGTACTGCTTTAGGTGACATTACTAATCACTATTGCACGTTGATAAAGCCCCTAAGATTCTTGCTTGACTGCCAGCATTATGATGGCGATCATATACGTGGGAGCTGGGGTCTATAAGTACATCCTTAAAAGGTCCCTAGTCGAGGGAGTTTCGAGACAGGGCATCGATACTCCAGAGTAGACTAGTGTATACAGTCGAGACCCCGACGAGGGGTGGTGGTCGGTCTCACAAGTCACTGGTGTCAGTTGATTCACCTAAGATGTATACAGGTGCTTATTGGGTTATGAGTACACCGGAAAGGACTCGCCGGGAACATGCTAGTTGGTCTTATACCTGACGTCAGATAGCAGTTCCCTGGTGACATGTGTACAGGTTAGTTCATCGACCTGAGATCGTCATTTGTCTCGTGTGAGTTCCCACTGTACTTTGATTACTACCTTACCACGGCTCAAAAGAGTCGTGCAAACAGGTTTTAGTTTGGTATAGTCCCGAGCCACATGGTGGCAGTGAGCGGATCTGCTGGGGTTCGTCTCTCCCGGTATTGGGGGTGAGGTCGCGCTGTGTCTAGGCGAGCCATTACACGAAGTCCTTGGCCAAGGCAGGAGATTTACTGGTAGGTATTCCAGTAGTATCTCAGGGTGTTCTGGGCTACACTCCGACACGGCTTGTACCGCTTTTGGGGGTCTGACTTTTACCAACACCCTAGGCCCGCCATGCGATGCTCATAGACGAACGGACCGGACTGTACGGATATTGTAACTGACAGGCTCATTAGGGTGTCAGGATGAGTTCGCTCATCGACTTCCCTTTTGGTCAATACCTGGTAGCCCGTTATGTACAGCTAGTACCTCTGACGTGCTAGTGGTTAAATCCACAGCCAAAGCATTGACGAGTCTTTAGAGTCCCCCACAGACAGTTTCTCAAGTTTCGGGCAAAACGTTATAGAGGCCGTATGATATATGGCAGAGTTCGATCTTATACGTGTGGTATTACACGGATATTTATCGGACGGATCGTACTAGTGGGCTTTGGTTTAAGCCGGATCCTAGTATTAGATTTTTTGGATTAGTTTAGTATCATCGCATTCGCATTCAGTCGGAATGCGGATGCAGGTATGTATATACAGGTGAGGGGTATCCTTGTGATCCGTCACGAGTTTACTTTAGATGTTGCCGGATCTTTTTATTGTGGCAAACATTTGGATTAATGTTTGCTTATGGAAATAATAAGCTAGAAATTCATCATGCAATGCATTAAATGTGACATGGACATTTAGATGACTCATGGTCTCTTTTTTAGCAAATATGTCACATTAGTGTTTTGTTTAATGTGTTGAAATGAGATGGAGAGAGGGGGGATGCCATGGTTGGTATTATTGGTCCTGTATTTTCATAATCTCACTCTTTCACTCTCATTCCAACAAAAGAAAAGAAAAGAAAAAGAAAAACTCTTGTTCTTCTTCTTCTTCCTCTAGCTCATTGCTTCCATCAATGGCAACACTTTAACCTCCATCCAAAGCCATGGATGGAAGAGACAAAGTGATCACAACATTCTCTACTTCACCTTGGGCACGTCGGCTAGCACACTTCGTGCCTGAGTTGCTTCGGATGAAGCGGGAGCCCGTAAAAAGACTTCTTGATATGATGCCCATTCCGACGAGAAGATGAAGACCGGAGTTGCCGCGGGGAGACCGGGATGGTGGCCGAAGACCGAAGCACACGGATCGCTCGGTATAGCTCTCTACCCTTTCTCTAGTTTGTTAGCATTAGGTTAATGGCCCGATCCGGGTTTAAAGTACGCGGTAACGCCAGTTTAAAGTTAAAGAAAAAGTTTTGTTTCCGCATTCCGGTGTCGGATTGACGGCCGGGGCGCTGCCATGCACTTACACCATGTACCCGAGACGGTTCATCCACAGCTCGAATCGGGTCTCGAAATCCAACAGAAAACATGAAAACTCATGGTGGACGACACATAGATCACGAGAAAACCGCAACTTTATTTTAAAAATGATAATAATAAGCTTTTGTTAAATTCTTGTGGTTTTCCCCAAAATCCAGAAATCTCATCAATACTGAAATCCTCAAGAATATCATAATACCCAACATGTTGCATATGATAAATGTTTATAATATCAAAGGTATGCAATTGATTTGTGACTAGTAATCTATATAAGCATGATGATGATATAAAGTATATACATGCTATACAATTCAATATATCATGTATGATGCAAGTGTTAATTCTGAACTAAACAGGTTCTACAATGCTCGTGGCATGGCAATTACCAAAGGCGTGTGTGTTACATGAATAGTGCGTATGCAACATGAGCCAATGGTAATGGTGTATGTGTCCTAAGAGGTGATATCACACATGTGTATATGGATAACCATGCAATGCCAACAGACGGATAGCAATAAGGGTATGCAATGAATGAGATGGTTAACTAACTAATTAGGCATATAGTTGCATGTAATAAAGTGATCCTAACTATGGGGCGCCTCGCGCCTTCCAGACGATTTCCCCCATAGATGTATACATCTACTCACCTGGATGTCTCGCTAATCTGATACAACCACCGCTTTGCTTTTGCGCGCCGCGTCCGATGTTTCCGCAACCGATCCTAGAATTGCATAACACACAACATAAGATTTCAGCTCATGAAATAAGAAAATTAACCATAAGAAAAGATCAACGCTCAGAAATTAGGCACAACGAGCACTCAGTGCGCGGAAAACACACAAAAATTGCGAAAACCTTAACTAAAATCGTCATTTCGGGGCAGCCACCAAAACTAAAACCCGACTAGACCAAACTCCGGATTCGCACACCCTACAAGTCATAGAAAATGCTAATAATGTCGACAATATATCGCAATTAAGTCACTTCCTAACTTTAAGAAAATCCTAGTAAGCGTTCACGTACAAATTTCGATGTAAACCTCGCGAATTAACGATTGAGCGATCGCAACGTCGCACAAACATCCGATCTAACCTATTAGATGGCCACAACACTAATTTAAACCCACTTATCCAACTTCAAACCCTAACTACAACATCACCCCTTTTCTTGAAATTTCCTAAACATGAATTTATAAGTAAAATTCACACTTAAACTTTCTAATCTAGCATATTTAAACTACAATTAAACAACTGGATTAGAATAATACCTTACAAGTTATGATTCCCTTGCACTAAGCCTCCAAAATGGCCTCTTTTCTCCTTGTTTTAACCCAATTTGGGCTTGAGAAGGGATGGCTTAAGGTTTTGGTTTGAATTAGAGAAGAATTTTGTGGATTTAGGAGGATTTTTGCATGAATTTTGAGGTAAACAAAATGGGGAAAATAGGAGGGGGTTTGCTGCAGGTTGCTTGACTTGGGGGTAGAGGAAGAGAGTGAGAGAGAATTGTGTGGAAAATTCTATACAAAAAGCTTCTTCAAAGGTCAATTAATGAATGTTACATCAATTTTTTTCCTAAAAAACCCATTTTAATGCATTTTTTTAAACCATAAAACCACAATTCTTGGAATGTTTTGGTAAATTTTTTGTTACACTATATTTTAGTTTATAATGGTTCCTAATTATGTAATTTACCCAATTAAATTTGTATTTATCGCTAATTTAATGTATTTTAAAAAGCTTAAAATAATAATAAAAAATAATTAATTAAGGAAAAAAATTTAAATAACTAGAAAATTTTAAGTGACAATTTAGTGACCAAATTTTAGCAATATCTTATCTAAATTTTGCATAATTAGGCCTATATTGAAAAATACTTATTTTGACATTTGACGGAAAAGACTGCTTATTTTACCGATTATCGAAAAAACTGCATAAACGATTTTCGAAGCGTTACAATCTTCCCCGCTTAAGAAATTCGGTCCCCGAATTTAAAATTTAACTATGTGTACCTTCAAAAAGATGGGGATATCTCTTTCTCATCTCGACCTCGGTCTCCCAGGTGACCTCCTCGCTGTTCAAACCACGCCAAAGAACCTTGACGGACGGTATACCTTTCGACCTCAATTTCTTCACCTGCCGATCCAAAATGACCACTGGCTGCTCGGTGAATGAAATATCACGCTCAAGCTGGATCGTCTGGTGCTGAATCGCATGGGAAGGGTCATGAAGGTACTTGCGCAGTATCGAAACATGGAACACGGGGTGAACATCGGGGAAGCTGGGCGGAAGAGCTAATCGATAAGCGACTGAACCAACACGCTCTAGGATCAAGAAGGGACCTACATATCTAGGACTAAGCTTTCCTTTCCACCCAAATCTCATCACACCCTTCATCGGAGAGACCTTCAGGAAAACATGATCGCCAACAGCGAACTCAAGTCGGCGACGGCGCCTGTCAGCATATGATTTCTGCCTACTCCGTGCCACTCTCATCCTGTCCCGAATCAGCTGTATCTTTTCAGTTGTCTCCTGTACGATCTGTGGCCCCAAAATACTGCTCTCCCTGAGCTCTGTCCAACATACAGGCGATCGACATCTCCTCCCATATAAAGCCTCGAAAGGTCCCATCTAAATCGTCTCCTGGAAGGTATTATTGTAGGAGAACTCGATCAAGGGCAAATGACGATCCCAGCTACCACCGAAATCTAAAACACAAGCTCTGAGCATGTCCTCAAGAGTCTGAATAGTACGCTCCGACTGACCGTCAGTCTGCAGATGAAAAGCTGTGCTAAAACTCAATCGGGTGCCCAAAGCCTCCTGAAGTTTCTGCCATAATCGGCTGGTAAACTGGGTGCTCCGGTCGGACACGATGCAATTCGGGACGCCATGCTGTCACACGATCTCATCAATATAAACCTGGGCATACTGAGCAAATCCAAAAGTGGTCTTCACTGGAAGGAAGTGAGCCGCTTTCGTCAGTCGATCCACATTCACCCAAATAGAGTCATACCCTCGACTGGTCCTGGGTAGACCCACAACGAAGTCCATGGAGACCTGTTCCCACTTCCACTCAGGGATGGGCAAAGGCTGTAACTCGCCGGCTGGCCTCTGGTCCTCGGCCTTGACTTGCTGACAAGTCAGGCATCTCGACATAAAGTCTGTAACATCCTTCTTCATCCCATCCCACTAGTAAACCTCTCTCAAATCACGGTACATCTTGGTGGAACCTGGATGCACATTGTATACTGATCTATGTGCCTCCTCAAGAATATCACGCCTCAGTCCCCCAGAATCTGGTACGCACAGTCGAATCCCAAATCAAAGTATCCCGTGATCATCAATCACGAACTCGGAAGCTCAGCCCTGTCGAATCTGATCGATAATCTCTAAAATACGGGCATCGCCGGACTGTGCCTCACGGATACGGTCAAGTAACTGTGGCGTGCTTTGAAATGGGCCAGCGGTCCCCCTGTAGGAGTAAACTCGAACTGCACTCTGCTGTCACATAAAACCTGCCAATCCGCCGTCGACTGCATCTATACGTCGCTCAAACAAGATAGGCTACCTCCGGGCCTACTACTCAAGGCATCTGCCACCACATTCGCCTTGCCCGGATGGTATAAAATCTCGCAGTCATAGTCTTTCACCAACTCCATCCTGTAAGTCCATGCTACCTCTCCCGGTACTTTCGGGCATGCGGAATTTGGTGAAAAACAATTTTCTAGAGGTGGTAACATGGACTTAAAACCCGGATCTTTGTTAAACATCTAACTAACAACCTAACTAGGAGTTGTTAACTACTCGGTTAGGGGGTTTATACCTTTCTTATCTCGAACTCCTTCGTCTTCAAGCCTCGATGGTTGTCCGAATCGGCTTCTCCCCGTCGTCTCCTTGCGCCGAAGATAGATCCACCTGAAAGCTTCTACCTTTGGCTCCTTCTTCGAACTTTGAAGAAACTAGTTCACTCGGTTTGCTAAACCTTGTGAACTAGAGTGAGTAGAGAAGAGTTTGTTTGGGATTTTATCTATGGTTCTTGGTTCTCAACTCATGAGACAAGTGAACCATAGACTCAAGAGAGGGAGAGCAAGAGGAGGAAGATGAGAGCTCAAGAACAAGAGAGAGAATGAGAATGATAGAATGAGAGAAGACTTTTCTCATTTGGCTCTCATAATCCATAACCATCATAACACATCATAGAAATCAAGTATTATGTGATGGTTTAAGCAAAAATAGCCATATCATTTCATGCACTCATTTTGCACAAGAGAGCAAGCAAGTAAAAGTCTTTGCCATGAAATGATAGCTATTGTTATCATGATGGTCAACTAGTCAAGCCTAGTCAACCGGTCAACAAAGTCAACAAGTCAACAAAGTCAACAAGTCAACAAAGTCAACCCCTCAACAACCATGTCACCATAATACTTAATTAATATAATTGTTAATCATATATCATATTCTCATTAGGGTTGAGCAAAAAGTCAATAGTCAACGGTCAACGGTCAACAACCCTAATGAGAATCCTCTGCCTCTGTCTCTCCGTCAACTGTGCATACACACCCGCATCTGCGTTCCGAGGAACACGGATGCATACTGGATAAAACCAATCCCAAAAGGTACACTAGGATCTGGCTTAAACCAAAGCCCGCTAGTGTAAACTGTCCGGACACTGTATGTGCACAAGTGCACGGATGTGACCGAACCCTGTCGCAAAACCATGCGACCTCTACTCTTTTGCCTAAAGGCGAATAGCTTTCTGTGTGGGACTCTAAAGACTCGACACTACGCTGGCAGTGGGTTTAACCACAGACCGCAAGCGGCACTAGCTGTGCGCAATGGTCCCCAGGTAGATGCCGACAAGAAGACTGACGAGGTGAAACCCATCTGAACTCCTACTGAGCCTGAATGTGGCAATCTCCATACAGTCCGGTCTGTTCGTCTGATACATCGCATGGCGGGCCTAAGAGGCGGTAAAATGTCAGTCCCCTAATAGCGGTACAAGTCGTGTCGGAGTGAAGCCCAATACACCCTGAGATAACACTGGAAGCCTACCAGTATATCCCGCTTGCCCTGGCCAGGGACTACTCGTGTAATGGCTCTCCTAGACACAGCGCGATGTCAACCCCCAATACCAGGAGAGACGAATCCTGTCTAACCGTCACTGCCTCCAAGTGCTTCGGGACTTCACCCAACTACTACCTGTTTGCACGACTCCTTTGAGCCGTGGTAGGGTAGTAATCAAAGTACAGTGGGAACACACTCGAGGCGAAGTGATAGTGTCAAGTCAGCGGACTAAGCTGTACTCATGTCACCTGGGAACTGATAACTGACGATAGGTATAATACCAACCGGTCAGTTCCCGACGAGTCCTGTCCAGTGTACTCGTAACCCAACGAGCACCCGCATACTATCTCCAGTACGACGTACTGATGGCTGCGGGACAGACCATTTCCCACACTGGGATGAGAAGCGCATGCGCTAGTCTACTCCGGAGTATCGATGCCCTGTCTCGATAGTCCTGCGACTAGGGACCTGCATAAGGATGTGCTTATTGATTACCCAGCCCCATTAGTGTGACTGCCATCACAACGCTGGTAATCAAGCAAAGATCCTAAGGGCTCCACTAATGCGTATAGGTGAAATAATAAAATAAACACGTGTACACATTGAAGTAGAAACAAACTAAGTAGCATACTACTATTTTGAGCAAGATTGTATATACAAGGTGAATATCCCAAGCTTTCATTAAGTAATATACAAACTAGTATGATACAGTAATGGCCTCTAGGGCATATACACTAACAATCTCCCACTTGCACTAAGGCCATGTACTGGCGTATCGAAGACCTATCATCTCGATCAGCCGCTCGAACTGAGTCTGGGGCAAGGCCTTGGTGAATGGATCTGCAGTGTTATCTTCTGAAGCAACCGTCCGAACCTCGATATCCTGGCGATCCACGATCTCCCTGATCAGGTGATACCGCCTCAAGATGTGTCTGGATCTCTGATGGGACCTGGGTTCCTTCGGTAAAGCTATAACCCCGTTGTTGTCGCAATACAGAGGTATTGGATCAACAATGGACGGAACCACCTGAAGTTCTTTCAAGAACTTCCTCATCCAGACAGCTTCTTTTGTGGCATCAGATGCAGCGATGTATTCCGCTTCCATCGTCGAGTCTGCAACGGTTTCCTGTTTGGAACTCTTCCAACACACCGCCCCTCAATTGAGGGTAAAGACAAAACCCGACATGGACTTGGAATCATCCTTGTCACTCTGGAAGCTGGAATCAGCAAAGGCCTCGATCTGGAGGTCTTTTCCGCCATACACCAAGAACATCTTCTTAGTCCTTCTCAGGTACTTGAGAATGTTCTTTACTGCTATCCAGTGTTTCTCCCTAGGGTTTGACTGATACCGGCTTACCACACTCAGTGTATAAGCTACATCCGGTCTGGTACACAACATCGCATACATTATAGAGCTACCGCAGAAGCGTAGGGTATAATAGACATGCGATCCCTCTCCAAATCAGTCTTGAGAGACATCTCTTTAGAGAGGGTGATCCCGTGACAAGCCGGTAGGTTACCGCGCTTGGAATCTTCCATACTGAATCTTTTCAGTATGGTGTCGATGTACCTGGACTGTGAAAGTCCTAATATCCTCTTGGATCTATCACGATGGATCCGGATCCCTAGGAGTATGAGGCATCACCCAGGTCTTTCATGGAGAATCTGTGTGACAAGAACCCCTTGACAGATTGTAGCATAGGAATGTCATTTCCTATTAAGAGAATGTCATCCACGTATAAAACAAGGAATACAACAGTTCTCGCTACAAATCTACTATAGATGCATGGTTCATCTGGATTTTTGATAAAGCCAAATTCCTTGACCGTCTCATCAAAACAGATGTTCCAACTCCGCGATGCCTGCTTTAGTCCATAGATGGACTTAAGCAACTTGCACACCTTTCCGCTACTCCCACTTTGAATGAAACCCTCTGGTTGGTCCATATAGACACACTCCTCTAAATTTCCATTTAGAAAAGCGGTCTTTACGTCCATTTACCAGATCTCATAATCGTGGAAGGCAGCAATGGCAAGAAGGATCCGAATGGATTTCAGCATAGCCACTGGAGAAAAGGTTTCGTCATAGTCCAAGCCAGGTCTTTGACGGAAACCCTTTGCAACAAGTCTAGCTTTATAGGTCTCAACCTGTCCATCTACACCAATCTTCCTTATGAAGATCCACTTGCATCCTACGGGTTTTACCCCGTCTGGAGCAATGTCCAACGTCCATACTTTGTTGGTGTACATGGACTCCATTTCGGTCCGCATTGCATCCAGCCATTTTACTGAGTCAACGCTCTGAACGGCCTTCTGGAAGCTAGTAGGCTCATCATAATCTATGATGCAATCCTCTCTATCCCCTTTTATGAGAAAACCGTAGTATCTCTCGGGCGGATGAGACTGCCTACTACTCCTGCGGAGCGGCGTAGGAATGTCCTGTTCTTTTGAACCCTCTGGTTCCACTAAGCTTTCAGTAATAGCTCGTGGTTCTGGAATTTCTTCCAGTTCTACTGCGCTCCCACTAATTTCCTTTTCTAAGAACTGGTGTTCTAGAAAGTGGGCATTACGAGAAACAAGGACTTTTTGTTCCTCTGCGTGGTAGAAAAGATACCCCCTGGTATTCTTTGGGTATCCCACAAACTTGCACAGTACTGAGCATACCTCGAGTTTGTCCGCATGCTGCTTTTTGACAAAAGATGGACATCCCCAGATCTTCAGATATTGAAGATAAGGTTTCTTCCCACTCCATAACTCATATGGTGTGGTAGGCACAATTTTAGTAGGAACTCGGTTCAAAAGGTATGCGGCCGATTCTAGCGCATACCCCCAGAATGATCGCGGTAACTCAGCGTTACTCATCATGGACCGTACCATATCCAATAGGGTTCGGTTCCGTCTCTCCGATACACCGTTATGTTGCGGAGTGTATGGTGGAGTAAGCTGAGAGAGAATTCCGTTCTCTTTTAAATAGTCCAGGAACTCGGCACTCAAGTATTCACCACCTCGATCCGATCTTAGGATCTTGATACTTTTGTCGGTTTGTTTTTCTACTTCATTCTTATATTCCTGGAATTTTCCAAAGGCTTCGGACTTATGTTTCATTAAGAAAACATGTCCGAATCTTGAAAAATCATCCGTAAAAGTAATAAAGTAAGAAAAACCGCTTCGCGCATGTGTAGATATTGGACCGCACACGTCGCAGTGTACGAGTCCCAAGAGCTCGCTCGCTCTTACTCCGTGTCCAGTGAACGGAGTCTTTGTCATCTTTCCTTTGAGACAGGATTGATAGGTGGCATACGATTGATATTCGAACGGATTCAAATATCCTTCTGTATGTAACTTCGTCAACCTTCTCTCATTGATGTGACCCAGTCTACAATGCCACAAGAAAGTCTGATTTATTTCCGGAGACTTTCTTTTGTGTGTATTCTGGACATTGAAAATCTGTGGTTGGTTTAACACGTATATACCATTGCTTAATGTACCTGACCCAATCAGAACTTGATTAAGGTGAATGTTTACAACATTGCTTACAAACGCAAATTCATAACCTTCTTTAGAACCAAAGATACACAAATGATATTACAAGTTGCGTTGGGTACAAAAAAGCAATTACGCAAAACCAAAACATGTCCATCTGACATTCCCAGGTGATAGTCCCCTACGGCCTTAGCATCCATGCTAGCTCCGTTTGCAACTTTGAAGGTCATGTCACCTGCCTTCAAAACCCTACGGTTTCTCAACGCCTGCAAAGAATTACAGATATGAGATCCTGATCCGGTATCCAATACCCAGGAAGTAGAGTTTATTGAAAGACAGTTTTCAATAACATACACACCTGAAGCTGAAGCCGCAACCTGCTTTAGATCCTGTGTTCTAGCTTTCCAAGCCCTGCAATCATTCTTCCAGTGTCCCTTCTTATGACAATAGAAGCATTCTTCCTTATCCACAAGCTTTCCCACTTTCTTTGTTGCTTTTGCCTTTCTCTTCGTATCCACTTTACTAACACCGCCCCTTGGTTTGGCGGGGGCTTTCTTCTTCTTTCCCTTGGCCTTCGCCTTGGACCTAGAAGAGGAAGATCCTCCTACAAACAAAGTGGATGTTTCCCTACCTTTCTGTAGGGTGCCCTCTGCGCTCCTCAGCATGTTGAGGAGTTCTGAAAGTTTAACTTCCTTTTCTTGTAAGTTGAAGTTCAGTATGAACTGGGCGTAAGTGGAAGGAAGGGACTGGAGAATCAAGTCCGTATAGAGCTCATTCTCCAATGTGGTCCCAAGGTCCGCGAGCTCCTCAATGCAGCCAATCATCTTAAGCACGTGTTCCGCTACCGATGATCCGACGGCCAATCTTGCCGAAAATAACTTCTTCGACACTTCGTATCTTGCGATACGAGATTGCTCTCCATACAGTTCTTTTGTATGAAGAAATATGGATTCCAGGTCCATATTCTCGTGCCTCCTCTGATGTTCATTGTCCATAGAGGCAAGCACGAGGCAGTTGGCCTTCGCGCAGTCTAATTCCCAGGTCATACGGATTTCCTTATCCGCGACGCTGGTTTTGGGACCTGGGACAGGGGGAGCTTTGGTGGTATGAAGATACCCCAGCTTGTCGTAAGTGATTGCCATCTTGACATTCCTGAGCCAATCTTTGTAGTTTGGCCCTGTCAGTATGTTTTTATCTACGAGTAACTTAAGTCCAGTCATGTCGATTGGTCGCTGCAATTAGGAGAGAGAAGAAACACTCAGCATGATGCTCTTGCAAGTTTAGAATAGTTTTTAGTTTGTCTAAACAGGATGGCTCCCACTGTTTCTCGAATCCCTCCTCAAACCAAAAAGGAAGAATTAGTCAGGATCAATCTCACCGTACAATACTTGCTTAACCGTTCAGCCAGGCCAGTGTCGGTACTTCGAGGGAGGTTTTCCAACGCTTTCGCGAAGTTCCTTAATTAAATAACCTCTTTTCCCTGGGGGCGTAGCCCCGCTAACACCTTTCTAGACACCTACTTGGTTTATAGCATTGATCGTTAAGTGAGAAATTTCCCGAGGAGTAGCATATACTCACAGTAGGATCGGGATCCAAATATCATCGCATGACAAAACTGAAGGAATCCTACCAGAATCATCACTCCAAATGGTATGCAACACTAGCAAGTTTCAGTTCTTTTGAAACTCCGGATGTGGATTTTTGCCCCATGCTCTTATGACCTTGGCGTAAGGTCAAAATGTCATAAGTCACATGTCAAGTTCTTCCCATCATTATCCAGGTTAATTTGAACCCACCCGTACCTATCCTTGACGTAGGCCAAAATGGTAGAACGGCTGTCCCAAACCAATGCATTCTATCAATGCAACAGATAAATATCCGGCAGCTACCAATCACTATGCCTTGGCGTGAGGTCAAAATACATAGCTTAAATACTACCGAATATATAACTGAAATGATGGAGGGCTACGAATGGTTTTGGCTAGACCGTGAACGTAGTGAACTTGATATAATCGATGGAACGAGATAGCTTTTAAAAAGGAGAGGCTCAAGCTCTGCATTTAAAAGTTGGTTTTGAAAAGAACCGAGTGGTTTTTTTTTTTTTAAAGTGTTCCAACGACTTTAACTTGGTTTATTTTCATGCATTAGTTCTTTTAATGCGTGATATTCTTGCATTAGTTCTTTTAATGCATCCCATCATTTAATCCTATCATTGCAGAAAACAACCAAAATATGACGTACGCTTATGCCATTCGCATTCGCCACGGGGCCCCGTCATTACCCGTTAGGTTACTTAACTAACGACAGAGCGGGGGCTGGGCTAGCGCGGCTGTAAAACATAAGCAACGCCTAAATAATATCATATATAGATATACTGCAATGATAGCCATTTCAGATCACCGATGAACATATTGGATATACTTGGAATCCGCAATTCGTACGAGCCTGTAACGAAAAGCAGATTACACGGTCGCGGTGAATAGCCAATACCCCACCGAAGACCCCAACGGGTGCGGCAAACTACCCGCCAAGTACCCGAAGCGAAGCAACCTCCCTCAACTCCGTGAGTAGGCCACTCGGCACTTTGGCATACCCGGTAGTTTGTGCACCCCCTCCATGGGTCTATCCTAGGAGCAAAAACAGTAAAAAGAAATTATACAATGACGGCTACAACCTCGACCCGGTTGTGCGGCCATACAAATAATTATTACATCAATTTACAAATTTACATGAATTGAAAGAAAAGAAAACTCTCGTCTCACAACCCCCGGCTATTCACCCGCGACAATCCAATGAATTCATATACACATTCCAATAACATTACAGATCACAGATTTGTATAACCCCCACTAATCGATATATAGCGATTAGCAGACGTTCAATACAAATATCACATCACAGAAAAACCCGTTAACTTAAGTCTTTTAGAAGTTCGATCAAAAATACGGATTTTCAGGCCCCAAACACAAAATTTTCGTTCTGGAAAATCTGGGCAGAAAATACATATTCCAAAAATCCCAAAATACCCCACTGAACAAACTGCAACCAAAATTTCCCACTACCGAGTCAACTCGGCCGTGGAACCGCGGCGGGAGCACGCTCCCGCCGCGTTTCCGCGGCGCTTTGATCGGTTCAGTGGACGAAATTTTGTCAGTTTGTTATAAAAACCCTGAGCCGAATTTTAAAGTATGATTTATCATTTTTGGAACAGAGGAAAAATTCGACAGCAAGCATGATATCGGGGTTCATTTCGGGACTTTTTCATTGATCGATCTTCTAGCTACTTTGCTAACATGTTAGATAGAGTTTAACTAGGCTCTGATACCACTGTAAGTCCATGCTACCTCTCCCGGTACTTTCGGGCATGCGGAATTTGGTGAAAAACAATTTTCTAGAGGTGGTAACATGGACTTAAAACCCGGATCTTTGTTAAACATCTAACTAACAACCTAACTAGGAGTTGTTAACTACTCGGTTAGGGGGTTTATACCTTTCTTATCTCGAACTCCTTCGTCTTCAAGCCTCGATGGTTGTCCAAATCGGCTTCTCCCCGTCGTCTCCTTGCGCCGAAGATAGATCCACCTGAAAGCTTCTACCTTTGGCTCCTTCTTCGAACTTTGAAGAAACTAGTTCACTCGGTTTGCTAAACCTTGTGAACTAGAGTGAGTAGAGAAGAGTTTGTTTGGGATTTTATCTATGGTTCTTGGTTCTCAACTCATGAGACAAATGAACCATAGACTCAAGAGAGGGAGAGCAAGAGGAGGAAGATGAGAGCTCAAGAACAAGAGAGAGAATGAGAATGATAGAATGAGAGAAGACTTTTCTCATTTGGCTCTCATAATCCATAACCATCATAACACATCATAGCAATCAAGTATTATGTGATGGTTTAAGCAACAATATGTTAGTGTATATGCCCTAGAGGCCATTACTGTATCATACTAGTTTGTATATTACTTAATGGATGCTTGGGATATTCACCTTGTATATACAATCTTGCTCAAAATAGTAGTATGCTACTTGGTTTGTTTCTACTTCAATGTGTACTTGTGTTTATTTCAGTATATCACTTATACGCATTAGTGGAGCCCTTAGGATTTTTGCTTGATTACCAGCGTTGTGATGGCAGTCACACTAGTGGGGGCTGGGTAATCTATAAGCACATCCTTATTCAGGTCCCTGGTCGCAGGACTATCGAGACAGGGCATCGATACTCCGGAGTAGACCAGCGCATGCGCTTCTCATCCCAGTGTGGGAGACGGTCTGTCCCACAGCCGTCAGTACGTCGTACTTGAGATAGTATGCGGGTGCTCGTTAGGTTACGGGTACACTGGACAGGACTCGTCGGGAACTGACTAGTTGGTATTATACCTATCGTCAGTTATCAGTTCCCAGGTGACATGAGTACAGCTTAGTCCGCTGACTTGACACTGTCACTTCGCCTCGGGTGTGTTCCCACTGTACTTTGATCACTACCCTACCACGGCTCAAAGGAGTCGTGCAAACAGGTGGTAGTTGGGTGCAGTCCCGAAGCACTTGGAGGCAGTGACGGTTAGACAGGATTCGTCTCTCCCGGTATTGGGGGTTGACATCGCGCTGTGTCTAGGAGAGCCATTACACGAGTAGTCCCTGGCAAGGGCAAACGAGATATACTGGTAGGTTTCCAGTGTTATCTCAGGGTGTATTGGGCTTCACTCCGGCACGACTTGTACCGCTATTGGGGGACTGACGTTTACCGCCCCCTAGGCCCGCCATGCGATGTATCAGACGAACAGACCGGACTGTACGGAGAATGTCACGCTCAGGCTCAGTAGGAGTTCAGATGGGTTTCGCCTCGTCGGTCTTCTTGTCGGCATTACCTGGGGACCGTTACGCACAGCTAGTGCCGCTTGCGGTCTGTGGTTAAACCCACTGCCAGCGTAGTGTCGAGTCTTTAGAGTCCCACACAGAAAGCTTTTCGCCTTTAGGCAAAAGAGTAGAGGTCGCATGGTATTGCGACAGGTCGCATGGTTTTGCGACAGGGTTCGGTCACATCCGTGCACTTGTGCACGTACAGTGTCCGGACAGTTTACACTAGCGGGCTTTGGTTTAAGCCAGATCCTAGTGTACCTTATGGGATTGGATTTATCCAGTTTGCATTCGTGTTCCTCGGAACGCGGATGCGGGTGTGTATGCACAGTTGACAGGGAGGCAGAGGCAGCGGATTCTCATTAGGGTTGTTGACAGTTGACCGTTGACTTTTGACTTTTTGCTCAACCCTAATGAGAATATGATTTGTGATTAACTATTATATTAATTAAGTATTATGGTGATATGGTTGTTGACTTGTTGACTTTTGTTGACTTGTTGACTTTGGTGACTTGTTGACTTTTGTTGACTTGTTGACCGGTTGACTAGGCTTGACTAGTTGACCATCATGATGACCATGGTTATCATTTCATGCCAAAGACTTTTTTCTTGCTTGCTTTTTTGAGTAAAATGAGTGCATGATATGATAACCTTATGGTTGCTTCTAACCATTACCATAAGACTTTTTTGATATGATGAGTTATGATCACTTTGGATTATGAGAGGGTGAAAGACAAAAGAGTTGCTCATTCTTTCTTGCTCATTCTCTCTCTTGTTCTTGAGCTCTCCTCTTGCTCTCATCCTCAACCTCTTGCTCCCTCTCTTGATCTATGGTTCTCTTGTCTCATGAGTTGAGAATCAAGAACCATAGATAAAATCCCATTCTAAATCATCTCTACTCATTCTAGTTCACTAGGTTTGGCAAACCAAGTGAACTAGTTTCTTCAAAGAACGAAGAAGGAGCTAAAGGTTGGAGCTTTCAAGTGGATCTATCTTCGGCGTACGGAGACAACGAGAAGGAGCCATCGAACCACCATCGGAGCTTGAAGAGAAGGAGTTCAAGTTTAGGTATAACCATCTTCATCCGAGTAGCTAACTCTCTTTAGCATAGTTTGCTAGTTTTAGTTTAGACAACGATCCCGACCATAGTTTAGTCCATGTTGCCTCTTGCGATAAAAATTCGATTTTTATGCCGTTTCCGCCTCCCCGTAAGAACCGGGGGTCGCAATATGGACTTACAGTGGTATCAGAGCCTAACTAAACTTAAACTAGCTTAGTAGTGAAGTGTAACGAAGTTCGGAACCGAAAAAAATCACAAAACCGGATAATCACAAAAACTGAGTTTCTGTTGAAATTTTTTCTGCTCAAAATGAAAAACTTTACACTTGTAAATTCGGCTCAGGGTTTTGTGTGAACACCCAAGAAAAACGATACAGTGATTCGCCTAAAGTGCCGCGCTTCCGCCGCGTGATCCTTCTTAGCCGCCGCGGAACCGCCGCTACTTGGTGTCTTCTCTGCATCGTTTTTCGTGCAGTGTGTTTGTGTGTTGGTTTTGGGATTTTTAAAATATATTATATGTGCCCAGATTGTCCAGAAAAGAAATTTCCTTTTGGGGTCCTATAATTCCGTATTTTTTCCGAACTTCACTGCACTTTGACTATGATGGTTATATCTGTGATGCTTGCATGTATTGAACGTCGGCTAATCGCTATAAGTCGATTAGTCGGGGTTATACATGATCTGTAATGTGCTGGAATGTGTATATGAATGTGTTGGACTGTCGCGGGTGAATAGCCGGGGTGGATGTGAGATGAGCTTTTGTTTTTCTTTCATTCATTGTAAATGTAAATTGATGTAATAATATTATTTGTTTGGCCGCACAACCGGGTCGGGGTTGTAGCCGTCATTGTATAATTCTTTTTACTGTTTTTGCTCCTAGGATAGACCCATGGAGGGGTGCACAAACTACCGAGTACTTGGCGGGTAGTTTGCCGCACCCGTAGGGGTCTTGGGTGGGGTATTTGGCTATTCACCGCGACCGTGTTATCCGCTTTTCGTTTCAGGCTCGAAAGGATTGCGGATTGCTAGTATATCCAATGCATTCATCTGTGATCTGTAATGTCTATCATTGCTTACTATTTAGGCGTTGCTTATGTTTTACAGACGCGCTAGCCCAGCCCCCGCTCTGTCGTTAGTTAAGTAACCTAACGGGTAATGACGGGGCCCAGTGGCGAATGCGAATGGCATAAGCGTACGTCATATTTTGGTTGTTTTCTGCAATGGTAGGGTTAAATGATGGGACGCATTAAAAGTACTAATGCAAGAATATCACGCATTAAAAGAACTAATGCAAGATAATAAACCAAGTTAAAGTCGTTGGAACACTTTCGAAAAACCACTCGGTTCTTTTCAAAATAACTTTTAAATGCGGAGCTTGAGCCACTCCTTCTAAAAGCTATCTCGTTCCATCGATTAAATCAAGTTCACTACGTTCACGGTTTCGCCAAAACCATTCGTAGCCCTCCGTCGTTTCGTATGAATATTCAATAAGTATTCAAGCTGTGTTTGTTGACCTTCGTCAAAGCATAGTGATTGGTAGCTATTGGGTATTCATATGTAGCATAGATAGATGCGTTGGTTTGGGACATTCGCATTACCTTGTTGACCTTCGTCAAGGGTACATACGGGTGGATTCAAATTAACCTGGATAATGACGGGCAGAACTTGACATGTGACTTATGATTTGTTGACCTTCGTCAAGGTCATAAGAGCATGGGGCAAAAATCCACATCGGGAGTTTCATAAGTACTGAAACTTGCTAGATTTGCATACCATTTGGAGTGTGATGATTCTGGTAGGATTCCTTCAGTTTCGTCACGCGATGATATTTGGATCCCGATCCTACTGTGAGTATATGCTACTCCTCGGGAAATTTCTCACTTAACGATCAATGCTATAAACCTAGTAGGTGCCTAGAAAGGTGTTAGCGGGGCTACGCCCCCAGGGAAAAGAGGTTCTCTAATTAAGGAACTTCGCGAAAGCGTTGGAAAACCTCCCTCGAAGTACCGACACCGGCCTGGCTGAACGGTTAAGCAAGTATTGTACGGTGGGATTGATCCTGACTAATTCTTCCTTTATGGTTTGAGGAGGGATTCGAGAAACAGTGGGAGCCATCCTGTTTAGACAAACTAAAAACCACTCTAAACTTGCAAGAGCATCATGCTTAGTGTTTCTTCTTCTCTCTCCTAATTGCAGCGACCAATCAACATGACTGGACTTAAGTTACTCCTAGATAAAAACAAACTGACAGGGCCAAACTACAAAGATTGGCTCAGGAATGTCACGATAGCAATCACTTATGACAAGCTGGGGTATCTTCTTACCACCAAAGCTCCCCCTGTCCCTGGTCCAACTTCCTGTGTCGCGGATAAGGAAATCCGCAAGACTTGGGAGATTGATAGCGCGAAGGCCAAGTGCCTCCTGCTTGCCTCGATGGACAACGAACATCAGAGGAGGCATGAGAATATGGACATGGAGTCCATATTGCTCCATACAAAAGAACTGTATGGAGAGCAATCACGTATCGCAAGATACGAAGCGTCGAAAAAGTTATTTTCGACAAGAATGGCCGTCGGATCATCAGTAGCCGAGCATGTGCTAAAGATGATCGGCTTCATTGAGGAGCTCGCAGACCTAGGGATCACATTGGAGAGTGAGCTATATACGGATATAGTTCTCCAGTCCCTTCCTTCCACTTACGCCCAGTTTATACTGAACTTCAACCTACAAGAAAAAGAGGTTGAACTATCAGAGCTCCTCAACATGCTGAGGAGCGCAGAGGGCACCCTACAGAAAGGTAGGGAAACATCCACTTTGTTTGTAGGAGGATCATCTTCTTCTAGGTCCAAGGCGAAAGCCAAGGGAAAGAAGAAGAAGGCCCCCGCCAAACCAAGGGGCGGTGTTGGTAATGTGGATACGAAGGGAAAAGGCAAAGCAACAAAGATAGCGGGGAAGCTTGTGGATAAGGAAGAATGCTTCTATTGTCATAAGAAAGGACACTGGAAGAATGATTGCAGGGCCTGGAAGGCCAGAACACAGGAATTGAAGCAGGTTGCATCTTCAGCTTCAGGTGTGTATGTTATTGAAAACTGTCTTTCAATAAACTCTACTTCCTGGGTATTGGATACCGGATCAGGATCTCATATCTGTAATTCTTTGCAGGCGTTGAGAAACCGTAGTGTTTTGAAGGCGGTGACATGACCCTCAAAGTTGCGAACGGAGCTAGCATGGATGCTAAAGCCGTGGGGGACTATCACCTGGGAATGTCAGATGGACATGTTTTGGTTTTGCGTAATTGCTTTTTTGTACCCAACGCAACTTGTAATATCATTTCTGTATCTTTAGTTTCTAAAGAAGGTTATGAATTTGCGTTTGTAAGTAATGTTGTAAACATTCACCTTAATCAAGTTTTGATTGGGTCAGGTACATTGAGTAATGGTATATACGTGTTAAACCAACCACAGATTTTCAACGTCCAGAATACACACAAAAGAAAGTCTCTGGAAATGAATCAGACTTTCTTATGGCATTGTAGATTGGGTCACATCAATGAGAGAAGGTTGACTAAGTTACATACAGAAGGATATTTGAATGCGTTCGAATATCAATCGTATGCCACTTGTCAATCTTGTCTCAAAGGAAAGATGACAAAGACTCCGTTTACTGGACAAGGAGTAAGAGCGAGCGAGCTCTTAGGACTCGTACACAGTGACGTGTGCGGTCCAATGTCTACACATGCCCGAAGCGGACATTCTTACTTCATTACTTTTACGGATGACTTCTCAAGGTACGGTTATGTCTTCTTAATGAAACATAAGTCCGAGGCCTTTGGAAAATTCCAGGAGTATAAGAATGAAGTAGAGAAACAGACCGGCAAAAGTATTAAGATTCTAAGATCGGATCGAGGTGGAGAATACTTAAGTGCCGAATTCCTGAATTACTTAAAAGAGAATGGTATTCTCTCTCAGCTTACTCCTCCATACACTCCGCAACATAACGGTGTATCGGAGAGACGGAACCGAACCCTATTGGATATGGTTCGGTCCATGATGAGTAACGCTGAGTTACCGCGATCATTCTGGGGATATGCACTAGAAGCAGCTGCGTATCTCTTGAACAAGGCTCCTACCAAGACTGTGCCCACCACCCCATATGAGATGTGGACTGGGAAGAAACCCTGTCTTAATTATCTTAAGGTATGGGGATGTCCAGCTTTTGTAAAAAAGCAGCATGCGGACAAGCTTGAGGCACGTTCAGTACAGTGTAAGTTTGTGGGATACCCAAGGAACTCCAGGGGGTATCTTTTCTATTCCGCTGAGGAACAAAAGGTTTTTGTTTCTCAGCATGCCCGCTTCTTGGAAACTGAGTTTTTGGAAACCCAGATAAGTGGGAACACAATAGAACTGGAAGAAATTCCAGAACCACAGACTGTTACTGAAAGCTTAGTGGAACCAGAGGGTTCAACAGAACAGGACATTCCTACGCCGCTCCGCAGGAGTAGTAGGCAGTCTCATCCGCCCGAGAGATACTGCGGTTTTCTCATAGACGGGGATAGAGAGGATTGCATCATAGATTATGATGAGCCTACTAGCTTCCAGCAGGCCGTTCAGAGCGTTGACTCAGTGAAATGGCTGGATGCAATGCGGACCGAAATGGAGTCCATGTACACCAACAAGGTATGGACGTTGGACATTGCTCCAGACGGGGTAAAACCCGTAGGATGCAAGTGGATCTTCAAAAGGAAGATTGGTGTAGATGGACAGGTTGAGACCTATAAAGCTAGGCTGGTAGCAAAGGGTTTTCGTCAAAGACCTGGCTTGGACTACGACGAAACCTTTTCTCCAGTAGCCATGCTGAAATCCATTCGGATCCTTCTTGCCATTGCTGCCTTCCACGATTATGAGATTTGGCAGATGGACGTAAAAACCGCTTTTCTAAATGGAAATTTAGAGGAGTGTGTCTATATGGATCAGCCAGAGGGTTTCATTCAGAGTGGGAGCAGCGGAAAGGTGTGCAAGTTGCTTAAGTCCATCTATGGACTAAAGCAGGCATCGCGGAGTTGGAACATCTGTTTTGATGAGACGGTCAAGGAATTTGGCTTTATCAAAAATCCAGATGAACCATGCATCTATAGTAGATTTGTAGCGAGAACTGTAGTATTCCTCGTTTTATACGTGGATGACATTCTCTTAATAGGAAATGATATTCCTATGCTACAATCTGTCAAGGGGTTCTTGTCACAAAGGTTCTCCATGAAAGACCTGGGTGATGCCTCATACATCCTGGGGATCCGGATCCATCGTGATAGATCCAAGAGGATATTGGGACTTTCTCAGTCCAGGTACATCGACACCGTACTGAAAAGATTCAGTATGGAAGATTCCAAGCGCGGTAACCTACCGGCTTGTCACGGGATCACCCTCTCTAAAGAGATGTCTCCCAAGACTGATTTGGAGAGGGATCGCATGTCTATTATACCCTACGCTTCTGCGGTAGGCTCTATAATGTATGCGATGTTGTGTACCAGACCGGATGTAGCTTATGCACTGAGTGTGGTAAGCCGGTATCAGTCAAACCCTGGGGAGAAACATTGGATAGCGGTAAAGAACATTCTCAAGTACCTGAGGAGGACTAAGGAGATGTTTTTGGTGTATGGCGGAAAAGACCTCCAGATTGAGGCCTTTGCTGACTCCAGCTTCCAGAGTGACAAGGATGATTCCAAGTCCATGTCGGGTTTTGTCTTTACCCTCAATGGAGGGGCGGTGTGTTGGAAGAGTTCCAAACAGGAAACCGTTGCAGACTCGACTATGGAAGCGGAATACATCGCTGCATCTGATGCCGCAAAAGAAGCTGTCTGGATAAGGAAGTTCTTAAAGGAACTTCAGGTGGTTCCGTCCATTGTTGACCCAGTACCTCTGTATTGCGACAACAACGGGGCTATAGCTTTAGCAAAGGAACCCAGGTCCCATCAAAGATCCAGGCACATCTTGAGGCGGTATCACCTGATCAGGGAGATCGTGGATCGCAAGGAGATCGAGGTTCGGAGAGTTGCTTCAGAAGACAACACTGCAGATCCATTCACCAAGGCCTTGCCCCAGACTCAGTTCGAGCGGCTGATCGAGATGATAGGTCTTCGATACGCCAGTACATGGCCTTAGTGCAAGTGGGAGATTGTTAGTGTATATGCCCTAGAGGCCATTACTGTATCATACTAGTTTGTATATTACTTAATGGATGCTTGGGATATTCACCTTGTATATACAATCTTGCTCAAAATAGTAGTATGCTACTTGGTTTGTTTCTACTTCAATGTGTACTTGTGTTTATTTCAGTATATCACTTATACGCATTAGTGGAGCCCTTAGGATTTTTGCTTGATTACCAGCGTTGTGATGGCAGTCACACTAGTGGGGGCTGGGTAATCTATAAGCACATCCTTATTCAGGTCCCTGGTCACAGGACTATCGAGACAGGGCATCGATACTCCGGAGTAGACCAGCGCATGCGCTTCTCATCCCAGTGTGGGAGACGGTCTGTCCCACAGCCGTCAGTACGTCGTACTTGAGATAGTATGCGGGTGCTCGTTAGGTTACGGGTACACTGGACAGGACTCGTCGGGAACTGACTAGTTGGTATTATACCTATCGTCAGTTATCAGTTCCCAGGTGACATGAGTACAGCTTAGTCCGCTGACTTGACACTGTCACTTCGCCTCGGGTGTGTTCCCACTGTACTTTGATCACTACCCTACCACGGCTCAAAGGAGTCGTGCAAACAGGTGGTAGTTGGGTGCAGTCCCGAAGCACTTGGAGGCAGTGACGGTTAGACAGGATTCGTCTCTCCCGGTATTGGGGGTTGACATCGCGCTGTGTCTAGGAGAGCCATTACACGAGTAGTCCCTGGCCAGGGCAAACGAGATATACTGGTAGGTTTCCAGTGTTATCTCAGGGTGTATTGGGCTTCACTCCGGCACGACTTGTACCGCTATTGGGGGACTGACGTTTACCGCCCCCTAGGCCCGCCATGCGATGTATCAGACGAACAGACCGGACTGTACGGAGAATGTCACGCTCAGGCTCAGTAGGAGTTCAGATGGGTTTCGCCTCGTCGGTCTTCTTGTCGGCATTACCTGGGGACCGTTACGCACAGCTAGTGCCGCTTGCGGTCTGTGGTTAAACCCACTGCCAGCGTAGTGTCGAGTCTTTAGAGTCCCACACAGAAAGCTTTTCGCCTTTAGGCAAAAGAGTAGAGGTCGCATGGTATTGCGACAGGTCGCATGGTTTTGCGACAGGGTTCGGTCACATCCGTGCACTTGTGCACGTACAGTGTCCGGACAGTTTACACTAGCGGGCTTTGGTTTAAGCCAGATCCTAGTGTACCTTATGGGATTGGATTTATCCAGTTTGCATTCGTGTTCCTCGGAACGCGGATGCGGGTGTGTATGCACAGTTGACAGGGAGGCAGAGGCAGCGGATTCTCATTAGGGTTGTTGACAGTTGACCGTTGACTTTTGACTTTTTGCTCAACCCTAATGAGAATATGATTTGTGATTAACTATTATATTAATTAAGTATTATGGTGATATGGTTGTTGACTTGTTGACTTTTGTTGACTTGTTGACTTTGGTGACTTGTTGACTTTTGTTGACTTGTTGACCGGTTGACTAGGCTTGACTAGTTGACCATCATGATGACCATGGTTATCATTTCATGCCAAAGACTTTTTTCTTGCTTGCTTTTTTGAGTAAAATGAGTGCATGATATGATAACCTTATGGTTGCTTCTAACCATTACCATAAGACTTTTTTGATATGATGAGTTATGATCACTTTGGATTATGAGAGGGTGAAAGACAAAAGAGTTGCTCATTCTTTCTTGCTCATTCTCTTTCTTGTTCTTGAGCTCTCCTCTTGCTCTCATCCTCAACCTCTTGCTCCCTCTCTTGATCTATGGTTCTCTTGTCTCATGAGTTGAGAATCAAGAACCATAGATAAAATCCCATTCTAAATCATCTCTACTCATTCTAGTTCACTAGGTTTGGCAAACCAAGTGAACTAGTTTCTTCAAAGAACGAAGAAGGAGCTAAAGGTTGGAGCTTTCAAGTGGATCTATCTTCGGCGTACGGAGACAACGAGAAGGAGCCATCGAACCACCATCGGAGCTTGAAGAGAAGGAGTTCAAGTTTAGGTATAACCATCTTCATCCGAGTAGCTAACTCTCTTTAGCATAGTTTGCTAGTTTTAGTTTAGACAACGATCCCGACCATAGTTTAGTCCATGTTGCCTCTTGCGATAAAAATTCGATTTTTATGCCGTTTCCGCCTCCCCGTAAGAACCGGGGGTCGCAATATGGACTTACAGTGGTATCAGAGCCTAACTAAACTTAAACTAGCTTAGTAGTGAAGTGTAACGAAATAGCCATATCATTTCATGCACTCATTTTGCACAAGAGAGCAAGCAAGCAAAAGTCTTTGCCATGAAATGATAGCTATTGTTATCATGATGGTCAACTAGTCAAGCCTAGTCAACCGGTCAACAAAGTCAACAAGTCAACAAAGTCAACCCCTCAACAACCATGTCACCATAATACTTAATTAATATAATTGTTAATCATATATCATATTCTCATTAGGGTTGAGCAAAAAGTCAATAGTCAACGGTCAACGGTCAACAACCCTAATGAGAATCCTCTGTCTCTGTCTCTCCGTCAACTGTGCATACACACCCGCATCCGCGTTCCGAGGAACACGGATGCATACTGGATAAAACCAATCCTAAAAGGTACACTAGGATCTGGCTTAAACCAAAGCCCGCTAGTGTAAACTGTCCGGACACTGTACGTGCACAAGTGCACGGATGTGACCGAACCCTGTCGCGAAACCATGCGACCTGTCGCAAAACCATGCGACCTCTACTCTTTTGCCTAAAGGTGAATAGCTTTCTGTGTGGGACTCTAAAGACTCGACACTACGCTGGCAGTGGGTTTAACCACAGACCGCAAGCGGCACTAGCTGTGCGTAACGGTCCCCAGGTAGATGCCGACAAGAAGACTGACGAGGCGAAACCCATCTGAACTCCTACTGAGCCTGAATGTGACAATCTTCGTACAGTCCGGTCTGTTCGTCTGATACATCGCATGGCGGGCCTAGGGGGCGGTAAAACGTCAGTCCCCTAATAGCGGTACAAGTCGTGTCGGAGTGAAGCCCAATACACCCTGAGATAACACTGGAAGCCTACCAGTATATCCCGCTTGCCCTGGCCAGAGACTACTCATGTAATGGCTCTCCTAGACATAGCGCGATGTCAACCCCCAATACCGGGAGAGACGAATCCTGTCTAACCGTCACTGCCTCCAAGTGCTTCGGGACTGCACCCAACTACTACCTGTTTGCACGACTCCTTTGAGCCGTGGTAGGGTAGTAATCAAAGTACAGTGGGAACACACTCGAGGCGAAGTGATAGTGTCAAGTCAGCGGACTAAGCTGTACTCATGTCACCTGGGAACTGATAACTAACGATAGGTATAATACCAACCGGTCAGTTCCCGACGAGTCCTGTCCAGTGTACTCGTAACCCAACGAGCACCCGCAAACTATCTCCAGTACGACGTACTGATGGCTGTGGGACAGACCATCTCCCACACTGGGATGAGAAGCGCATGCGCTAGTCTACTCCGGAGTATCGATGCCCTGTCTCGATGTCCTGCGACTAGGGACCTGCATAAGGATGTGCTTATAGATTACCCAGCCCCACTAGTGTGACTGCCATCACAACGCTGGTAATCAAGCAAAGATCCTAAGGGCTCCACTAATGCGTATAGGTGATATAATAAAATAAACACATGTGCACATTGAAGTAGAAACAAACCAAGTAGCATACTACTATTTTGAGCAAGATTGTATATACAAGGTGAATATCCCAAGCTTCCATTAAGTAATATACAAACTAGTATGATACAGTAATGGCCTCTAGGGCATATACACTGACACATCCAACGGCACTGTCTCAGATTCAGATCTCGCTACTGAAAGATATACTTCAAACTCTTGTGGTCAGTGAATATCTGGCACGACTCGCCGTATAAGTAATGTTTCCAGATCTTAAGTGCAAATACCGTTGCAGCCATCACTAAATCATGAGTGGGGTAGTTCTGTTCGTGTTTTCTCAACTGTCGAGAAGCATACGCGATAACTCTGTCGTGCTGCATCAATACACTGTAGGGTTACTAGGCACACTAAGAAGGCTCTACAAGGCATCGACCATGCCGGATTAAAATTTTTAGGTGCCGAACAACCCTAAGCAAGATCGTTAACTAAATATTAGGCGAATCAAAAGCAAGTAAACAATTTTACTCTAAAGTAAAGGGTCTACAACCTCTGTAGATCCGGTCCTCCACTTCCAAAGCTCCGTGACGACGTCCCTTCGCTGCGATCATCCAACTCCCGGACTCTCAGACGGCTCCTTGAGAAATTGCAACGGGATCTCTTGAAGTTTTCGAGGCCGAAGATGATCTACGTCGAGGGAATACGAACTCAAGCTTCTACTTCACTAACCAATGAATTAGTGTGTTGGAGATAGTGCCCTCAGAGTCAATTATTGGATCACAGGTACGTGATTGTAATGATTGAGGGAGGACCTATCCCGGTAGGACAGTCTTACTCGAGATGATAGTATGCTATCTGGTTTACCTTTATCATCGTGTACTGTTTTAGGTGACCTGACACGTCGCTATTACACGTTGATAGAGCCCCTAGGATTCTTGCTTGACCACCAGCAGTATGAGGGCGATCATATAAGTGGGAGCTGGGGGGTCTATAAGCTTATCCTTAAAAGGTCCCTAGTCGTGGGAGTTTCGAGACTGGGCATCGATACTCCATTAGTAGACTAGTGTATACAGTCGAGACCCAGACGAGGGGCGGTGGCCGGTCTCACAAGCCACTGGTGTCAGTTGGATCACCTAAGATGTATACAGGTGCTCATTGGGTTATGAGTACACCGGACAGGACTCGCCGGGAACATGCTAGTTGGTCATATACCAGACGTCAGATGGCAGTTCCCTGGTGACATGTGTGCAGGTTAGTTCATCGACCTGGGGATCGTCATTTGTCTCGTGTGAGTTCCCACTGTACTTTGATTACTACCCTACCACGGCTCAAAGGAGTCGTGCAAACAGGTTTTAGTTGGGTACAGTCCCGAGCCACATGGAGGCAGTGAGCGTATCTTCAGGGGTTCGTCTCTCCCGGTATTGGGGGTGAGGTCGTGCTGTGTCTAGGAGAGCCATTACACAAAGTCCTTGGCCAAGGCAAGGAGATTTACTGGTAGGTATTCCAGTAGTATCTCAGGGTGTTCTGGGCTACACTCCGACACGACTTGTACCGCTTTTGGGGGTCTGACTTTTATCAACCCCCTAGGCCTGCCATGCGATGCTCATAGACGAACGGACCGGACTGCACGGATATTGTCACTGACAGGCTCAGTTGGGTGTCGGGGTGAGCTTCCTCATCGACGTCCCATTTGGTCAGTACCTGGTAGCCCGTCACGTATTGGCTTATACCTCTGACGTGCTAGTGGTTAAATCCACAACCGAGGTGTTGACGAGTCTTTAGAGTCCCCCACATTCAGTTACTCAGCTTTCGGGCGAAAGGTTGTAGAGGCCGTATGGAGATATGGCAGGGTCCGATCAGATACGTGCGGTATTGCACGGATCAGGATCGGACAGTTTGTACTATAGGCCGTATGGTTATATGGCAGGGTTCGATCAGATACGTGCGGTATTGCACGGATCAGGATCGAACAGATATTACTAGCCGGTTTTGGTATAAGCCGGATCCTAGTATAGTACAGTGGAGATTTTGTCTCATTGCATTTGTATTTCGGTCGGAATACAAATGCGGGTGTGTATGCACAGTATCGGGGTTTTCCTGTAATTTATTACGGGACCAGTTTTTGGAGTTGCCAGTTTGCTTTCCGTTTCGGCCAATTTCCATTGTTCCGTTCATTGGCCGAAGATTGGTGGAGGAGGGCTTATTTGCATTGTTGCAAATAAGCATTTGTGGAGGAGGTCTTTGCATATTATCATGTCATGATACTTGTCCCATCATTTGACTTTATAAACTCATGATTGCTTGACTTTCTTTATCATCATGGTTTTGATGATGGTTGTTGATGATGAGAGATGGTTGTTAGTTGAGTGTTGGTTTTGCTTTGTTATCATTTGGTTCATATGATAACCATTCCTCTCTCTCTCTTGTTTGATATGAGAATGGCTCCCATTATTTTTGAGACTCCTCTCTCCATTCTCACTCTCCTTCTCCTCTAGTGATGGCCGGCCACCATGAGGGTGGGTTGCCCATTTTTGTAGTGGGGATTTTTGCTCTCTTGATGTTAGAAAAATCCCCAAGTTCCTCCACATTGTTCTTGTATCATCCCTCCACCTAAAATGGCATCTCCATGAACCCCAAAGTGAGACTTGAGGACTACGTATTCTACAGCGAACCTTGGGCACGTCGAGTAGCCGGCTTCGTGCCCGAGTTGCCTCGGCATAGAGGTGGGAGCCCGTAAACGAAGAAGGCGATGTGGTGCACTTCCGGCGACGAGGAGGAGACGGGACTTTTCCGCAGGAGATCGGGACCATGACGAGAAGACCGGAGGACTTGGATCGTCGGTATATCTCTAACCCATCTTCTAGTTAGCTTAGACTTGTTAATGGTTACGATCCGGGTGTTTAGTGCGCGGTGGTGCCGGTTTGCTAAGTCCGCAAAATTTAAAGTTATTCACCGCTTCCGCATTCCGGCGTCGGATCGACGGCCGGGGCGCCGCCGTGCACTTACAATGGTATCAGAGCCTCGCCATTAACTTCGTCTAGCTTCGTTTGATGTGTTTTTCAGTTCCGATCGACCAAAATTCCGAAAACCCAATTTATGTTCACATCAGTTTTCTGTTAAGATTTTTTGGTGTCCAAAATTTTTTCAGGTGACAGAAAAGTGATCTACCAAAAGATATAAGAATTCTGCAAAAATACGATATAGTGATTCATCTACAGGAGCGCGGAAGCGCCGCGAAAACCCACTTCCCGCCGCCCTTCCGCCGCACTGTAGCTTCATCATGTTATCATATTTTTCCAGTTTCTTTCTGGGTTAATTTCTGGGGTTTTGGAATATTAAAATTGGGCCAATTATTTCTGTGAGTGCTGCAGTATTGGTTTGGGGCCCACTTGTTAATTTTTGGTCAATCGGAAAATTTTAAACACATTTTTCACAGTATTTACATTATATCTGCGACCGTGAATGTCACTCGATCGGTAAATCCGGTCTAACTGCTATAGCCCGGTTAGACGGATTTGCGAACGTGACTTTCACATTGATGTTCTATGTATTTGCTGTGATGTTGCGGATCGGTCGTGGGGATAGCCTGGATGCAATGCTAGTACAGTTTTGTTGTATTATGTACATTTGATATTGCGGGGCGAGCGTCCGACATGTGGACTGCCGTCACTGCCTGTTTGTATTATTATTTTGGGGCACGACCTGGTTGCGGTCGATGTACCCGTTGTATGTATATTTTACTTTCTGTACTAGGATTGCCCCGCGGAGGGGTGCACGGATAGCCGGGTTCTGGAGGGCAACAAGCCCGCATCTCATGGCATTGAGACGGAGGGGGCTTCACTCTAGGATTGGCGGGCTATTCGTCGCACTCGTAGGGGGTACAGGTTGACCCAGGAGGGGTGCCCAAGTTACCGGATTCCGTGAAGTGCTGGGTGGTCCATTCACGTTGCTGAAGGGGGCTGCCTCGCTTCAGGTTTTGGCGGGTAACTTGCCGCGCCCGTAGGGGTCTAGGATTTCATTGCACAGGCTATCCACACGACCAGGGGAACGTCGGGTTTCAGTAGTGGCTCTGTGAAACCCGGGGATCCCAGATATCTGTATTGTTTCTGTGATGTTGTTCATTCTCTGTGATGTTGCATTTTATTCACGCCTTGAGCGAATATAATATATTGGTATATATATTAGTAGATGTTGTATATGTTTTGCATCCGCGCTAGTCCAGTCCCCGCTCTGTCGTTAGTTAGCTAACCTAACGGGTAATGACGGGACCCAGTGGCGAATGCGGATGGCATATACGTACATCAGTATATTTTCGTTCTTTTTGGTGTGATCAATTGATGGGACTGCATTGATTCGGATCAATGCAAGTTAAAACAAACCTAATCTGATGTTGTTGGAACACTTTTCAAAAAGCTGTTATTGCAAGGACGTTTACTTTTGTTTTGCATCGTGGTATTCATTGGAATATCCTGCTCCTCAGTCGACGAGGCAAGGGCCGAGATCCCTTCACCGGGAGTGACCCCTTGGACAGAAGTTTGCGTCAGGGCATTAACTTCACTATAGCCGATTACTTTTGCTTTGCATCGCGGTATTCATTTGGAATATCCTGCACCCCATTCTACGGGGAAAGAGCCGAGATCCCCTTCACCGGGAGTGACCTCTTTAGCGAAGGTTTTCGTCACTATATTTTTAAAAGCTATCCGTTCCTTCGACGATATCAAGTTCATTACGTTAAAGGTTTTCGCCAGAAACCATTCGTAGCCCTCCGTCATTTCAGTTAAATATTCGGTAGTATTCAAGCTATGTATTTTGACCTCACGCCAAGGCATAGTGATTGGTAGCTGCCGGGTATTTATCTGTTGCATAGATAGATGCGTTGGTTTGGGACAGTCGTACTACTATTTTGGCCTACGTCAAGGGTATGTACGGGTGGGTTCAGATTAATCTGGATAATGACGGGCAGAACTTGACATGTGACTTATGATATTTTGACCTCACGCCAAGGTCATAAGAGCATGGGGCAGAAATCACATCGGGAGTTTCAAAAGAACTGAAACATGCCAGATATGCGCATACCTTCTGGAGTGTGATGACGTGAGCGGATTCCGTCACGTTATCATGCGATGAGAGTTGGATCCCGATTCCCACTGATGAGTTAGTTTACTCCTCGGGTGACCCCGACTAATTCTTCTTTCAGGTTTGGAGGAGAATTTGAGGTACAGTGGGAGGATTCCAGATTAGATAAGTTGGTGACCATTCTGATCTAGGTTAGAGTGCACGCTGAGTGTTTCTTTTCTCTCTCTCTTTGGCAGCGACCATTGACCCGACCCTAAGACTTTGACTCAGTGACCAAGTTGACCGAACCTTCTTAACACTGGCTTTTGGATTGTCAGAGTTGCAAACCTCATTGCCACTCCTACTTTTACCCTTTTCTCCAGGACACTCCGTGTTACTACGAACGTCCACTTCCATTGGACAAAACCATCGTATGGTTAGATACGAACTCGAAAGAATTTATTCGAGGATGGTTTCCGGTTCTGGAGAAAACGGATAGGATTATTCAGTTGTCTTTTCCTTTTACCCTCTCTCAGGTTACGAGTACTCCTTGGTTTAGGGGTAGTACACCTATTACGCAAATTGGATTGTCTTCTTCCAAACCTTAGGCTGGTGCCGACCGGTAGGGAATGAAGAAAACCAATTAGCATAACGATGGTGTGCAGAAGGTATTAAGTTTAGACAAAGCAAGGGATTAGTAAGATGACAAAGTAAATTGCAACAGATATTCATGACCAAACCAGGTATTTCTTCGCCAATCCTAAAATCACCTTTGTATTTCTCCAGGACACTCCGTATCACTACGAAGATCCACAGTTTATTTGGATACTCCATCGTATGGTTATATACGAACTCGAATGGAACTTGTTCCAGTTCGGGGATGGATTCTGGTTCAGGAGAAATAGGAATAAGGTTTATTCGGTTGTCTTTTATCTTCACCCTCTCTCATTGCGAGTGTTCCTAGGATCGGGACAGTACACCCATTATGCTTATTGGATAGTCTTCTTCCAAACCATAGGCTGGTGCCGAACGGTAGGGAAGGAAGAAAACCATTTGGCCTAAAGGGGTGTACAGAAGGTAATGACTAAAGACATATGAAGGGATTTGGAGAGGTGGCAAAGAACTATACGGTTACAGTCGTGAATCTGGAAGAGGCATTACTAGGAATACCAGAATACCCCATCGGAACATTTCAATGTTTCAGTTTCACTGTGTAATGTTAAAGGAAAACTGATTTCCCGATTAGATACTTACACCAGGGTATGTATTTACCAGGTACGATTCTCACATCTGTATGGTTTTACAGATGATGAGTGGGAGTAAGTTATTGGGAATTGGGTGATTATCCTCATTATATCGGGATTCGTTGTAATCGGTGATATTTGAGGAAATCACCTGGGCTGTTTGCCGGTCGGCAAATATTTGGTTTTGAATATCCGCTGTTATGCACCAATTTCAAATTGATATATCTGTACGTCTATTTTCATAGAGTGAGATATACCTTTCTGAAATTATGTCTACGACATTTACCTATATCAGTGGATGGTTAGGTAAGGAGCATTAAACAGCGGTGTAATTCTTCTTAACCATAAGTACAGTTTTCAACCTGCGACACACAGTGAATGAGTTATCAGACTCAAGGGACTTATACAGAGTATTGTATGTTGTCCAGGGTCCATCAGGACAGAGGGGTTGGTCCTCGTACTATATTCGGTATACTTATGACTTCTCTAGTTTTTAGACAAGTGTTTCGTGGAAACACAGGGTCCGAATTTGGAGAAGTTATAGGTATTTGAATAGAGTAAAGAACCAGGTGTAGCAAGTATCGGGATTCTTCAAAGTGATCGAAGATGTAGATACTTGTATATGGTATTCAGTTGATAGTAGTGATTAAGAGAAATTGCTTCTCTTTCAGGTTACTCATAAATGGAAGCATTCCTAAGTTGAGTAACGCTGATCGGCCTCCTTCCATTTAGTTGACATGCACTGGAGACAGTTGCATGATTTGAATCTGGTTCAATTAAATCAGTGCCTCTGGTTCTATATATGATATAGAACAGTTCATATCTTAACGATGTTAAGGTACGGGGAGTTGTCCGGTTTATGATTAAAACCAGACACTGGACAACTCAAGGCACGTTTCTGTAATAGCTGTTTGTGGGTTGACCCAGGCTATGACGAGGGTTGATTTTCTACCATCTGGACGAATAATAGCGATATTGTTCTAGACTCGCCACAGTTTTATTAAAAATGGATTTTTTCAGAAAAACAGTAGTGGGAGTATGGTAGAACTGGAAGTGATTCCAGAACCACAAACGATTACTGAAGATTTGATAAGGAACCTAAAGATTCAATCTGAATTGACATTCCATTGGCCACTCCGCAGATAAGGTGGGTAACTTCAGGCACCCGAGAGGTACTACGGTAGCCTCAAGGACGGTGACAGGGAAGTTCTTGTTTACCCACAATTACCATTGCTGTTGTTCCAGGGTGCGAGACCCGGCGGGAGGATGAGTATAGCGTCGTTCTAAACTAGTTTTAGAAGTGTACGTGTATATGACTCTGCCAGAGGGTTGTCGTAGTCAGTGGGAGCAGCGGAAGCATTGGTGGACAGGTAGCTTATGTCTATTTATAGACTAGAGCAGATGTAGTGGAGAAAGATCATCTATTTCTGACGTGACAGTCATGGGTTTGACTTCATCAGAATAGGGGATGGATCTGTTGAGAAGGTAGTAGGGTGTGATATCCTGGTATTTGGATGATATACACAGAGTAGGAAAGGAAACTCCTACACTACGATCGGTTATAGTTTGGTCGTCACACAGTTGTTTCTCCACAAAGGAAATGGATTTTATATCAGACATACTGGTTACTAGATCTATGGTCTTAGATCTAGATTTGGGTGGTTTCCCAATCAGGGTACTTGACAGCGTTCTAAGAGTATTTAGGATGGACGACTCCTGGCACGGTAGTGTACCTGCAGGTAATGGAGTCACCCTCTCCAAAGGTGTCTTACAGACTAAAGGGGAGAGGGACGGGCATGATTGGCAGATCACTTGCTCAGGCAATTGAGTCAATCGTGAGATGTCAAGTACCACACCAGATGTTGTTCTTGCACTAGATGCAATAAGTTGACATTAATCCAATCCTGGAGAAACAGTCGGAAGCAGTTTTAGAACATAAGTGGATGTTCTAGGGAGATGATAACGACAGCCTCATTCAGGAGACAGTTATCATTCCAGGCTTCCAAGGTGACATGTGTGCAGTATGAGGGCGATCATATAAGTGGGAGCTGGGGGGTCTATAAGCTTATCCTTAAAAGGTCCCTAGTCGTGGGAGTTTCGAGACTGGGCATCGATACTCCATTAGTAGACTAGTGTATACAGTCGAGACCCCGACGAGGGGCGGTGGCCGGTCTCACAAGCCACTGGTGTCAGTTGGATCACCTAAGATGTATACAGGTGCTCATTGGGTTATGAGTACACCGGACAGGACTCGCCGGGAACATGCTAGTTGGTCATATACCAGACGTCAGATGGCAGTTCCCTGGTGACATGTGTGCAGGTTAGTTCATCGACCTGGGGATCGTCATTTGTCTCGTGTGAGTTCCCACTGTACTTTGATTACTACCCTACCACGGCTCAAAGGAGTCGTGCAAACAGGTTTTAGTTGGGTACAGTCCCGAGCCACATGGAGGCAGTGAGCGTATCTTCAGGGGTTCGTCTCTCCCGGTATTGGGGGTGAGGTCGTGCTGTGTCTAGAAGAGCCATTACACAAAGTCCTTGGCCAAGGCAAGGAGATTTACTGGTAGGTATTCCAGTAGTATCTCAGGGTGTTCTGGGCTACACTCCGACACGACTTGTACCGCTTTTGGGGGTCTGACTTTTACCAACCCCCTAGGCCCGCCATGCGATGCTCATAGACGAACGGACCGGACTGCACGGATATTGTCACTGACAGGCTCAGTTGGGTGTCGGGGTGAGCTTCCTCATCGACGTCCCATTTGGTCAGTACCTGGTAGCCCGTCACGTATTGGCTTATACCTCTGACGTGCTAGTGGTTAAATCCACAACCGAGGTGTTGACGAGTCTTTAGAGTCCCCCACATTCAGTTACTCAGCTTTCGGGCGAAAGGTTGTAGAGGCCGTATGGAGATATGGCAGGGTCCGATCAGATACGTGCGGTATTGCACGGATCAGGATCGGACAGTTTGTACTATAGGCCGTATGGTTATATGGCAGGGTTCGATCAGATACCTGCGGTATTGCACGGATCAGGATCGAACAGATATTACTAGCCGGTTTTGGTATAAGCCGGATCCTAGTATAGTACAGTGGAGATTTTGTCTCATTGCATTTGTATTTCGGTCGGAATACAAATGCGGGTGTGTATGCACAGTATCGGGGTTTTCCTGTAATTTATTACGGGACCAGTTTTTGGAGTTGCCAGTTTGCTTTCCGTTTCGGCCAATTTCCATTGTTCCGTTCATTGGCCGAAGATTGGTGGAGGAGGGCTTATTTGCATTGTTGCAAATAAGCATTTGTGGAGGAGGTCTTTGCATATTATCATGTCATGATACTTGTCCCATCATTTGACTTCATAAACTCATGATTGCTTGACTTTCTTTATCATCATGGTTTTGATGATGGTTGTTGATGATGAGAGATGGTTGTTAGTTGAGTGTTGGTTTTGCTTTGTTATCATTTGGTTCATATGATAACCATTCCTCTCTCTCTCTTGTTTGATATGAGAATGGCTCCCATTATTTTTGAGACTCCTCTCTCCATTCTCACTCTCCTTCTCCTCTAGTGATGGCCGGCCACCATGAGGGTGGGTTGCCCATTTTTGTAGTGGGGATTTTTGCTCTCTTGATATTAGAAAAATCCCCAAGTTCCTCCACATTGTTCTTGTATCATCCCTCCACCTAAAATGGCATCTCCATGAACCCCAAAGTGAGACTTGAGGACTACGTATTCTACAGCGAACCTTGGGCACGTCGAGTAGCCGGCTTCGTGCCCGAGTTGCCTCGGCATAGAGGTGGGAGCCCGTAAACGAAGAAGGCGATGTGGTGCACTTCCGGCGACGAGGAGGAGACGGGACTTTTCCGCAGGAGATCGGGACCATGACGAGAAGACCGGAGGACTTGGATCGTCGGTATATCTCTAACCCATCTTCTAGTTAGCTTAGACTTGTTAATGGTTACGATCCGGGTGTTTAGTGCGCGGTGGTGCCGGTTTGCTAAGTCCGCAAAATTTAAAGTTATTCACCGCTTCCGCATTCCGGCGTCGGATCGACGGCCGGGGCGCCGCCGTGCACTTACATAGTGAAGCAAACACCCTAAACTAAAGTGCTAGTCTAGTAGAGGATGGTGAGATAGGAAGTGGGTTCACTTTAGATTTTGATTTCTCACTCTTAATCTTCACTTGAAAATTTCTCGCAAGCTTTTTCCTTTTCTTCAAGAAGAAGAAGAAGAAGAAGAAAAAGAATAAGAATGAATTAAATCAAATGAATTATCAAGTGAAGTCTATCATAATGCAACCATGGGTGAGTTAACCTTTGTAGAGACAAAACCCTAGTTTAAGTTAATGGGTTAGGTTAAGGAAAATCTCAAGCAAAACAAAATGGTTAGACTTTGTCAAAGATGCTTAAAAGCTTCATGAAGCTTCAAGCCCAAACAAAGAAAGCCACCATTTTGAATTACTTAATAAATAAAAACCTAATCCATTATCTTAAACAAGGTGTAAGTCATACACACACTCAAGTTTGCATGTATCATCAAACATGATAAAATCTTGTGCACAAAATATATCACATATACAACTTGTGCACATCAAGTGAGAAAATAAATCTTAAGTGAACTAATACTGGTTAATGTAAAGTAATATATCAAATATATAATTATACATTAAATCATTAAATCAACACTTGATTTAACGATCCGGTCATATCGCATACAATCGACTAATATCAAATGTATCGACTTATCGAATCAACCCTTGAATCGATAACTAGGTTATATCGCATACAACCGATCGATACAATCATCACGAGAATAGAATACGGTATCACAAACATGCATTATTCTCGGTCCCGCACATATCACATATGCGCCCCTATCTCGTTTTTCCTGAGCCTGTACAACCTCTATGTAGGACTCTAAAGACTCGTCAATACGCAGGGAGTAGGTGATGATCATATCAAACACCCACAAGCCGTCAGCGGTACTAGCTGGACGTAACGGCTACCCGGGTATTGATCGATCAGAAGATCAGCAAGCAATCCCTCTCCAACTCCTGCAAAATCCTGACAGTGACACTACCGTACAGTCCGGTCTCCTCGTCTGATATGTCGCATATCAGTTCTAGGGGTGGTAAACGTTAGACACCAATAACCGATAAGTCATCCCGATATGAGGCGCATAACGGGTCGAGAAACCACTGGTAACACTTACCAGTACATCACTAAACCAGCCTTGGCCAGGGACTTCCCTGTTTTGGCCAATCGAGCATAGCGCAACATTAACCCCCAATATCGGGAGAGACGAAACCCCTCCTATCGCTCATTGCCTCCATGTGACTCGGGACAGTACCCAAAGGCCACCGTTTTACACGCCCTCTTGGACGTGGTAAGGTGGAAATCAAAGCACAGTGGGAATCACACAAGACTCTATGACGATCTCGGGTCTACAGAATAATCTGTACCAGTGTCACCAGAGAACTGCCATCTGACGTAAGGTATAATACCATCTGGGAGTTCTCGGCGAGTCCGTCCAGTATACCCAGTCTCCACTGAGCACCCGTATATCATCCCTGATGTCAAACACCAATGGATATGGGATCATCCATCGCCCATCTGTATGGGTCGAGAAGGTATACGGTAGTCTACTCTGGTATATCGATGCCTCGTCTCGATACATCCACGACTAGGGACCTTGAAGGATGTACTTATAGACTACCATGTCCCCACTAGTATGATCCGCATCATAGTCCAGGTAGTCAAGTACACATCCTAAGGGCTTTACCAACATGTAACAGAGAGACAAACAGTATATACGTTAAGGTAAAGAGTAACCACATAGCATACTATCATGTCGAGCAAGAAAGTTCTCCCTATATATGTCCAAGCATCCACTACAATATACATCACATGTCTAGTAATAGCCTCTAGGGGATACATATAACTAACAATCTCCCACTTGCACTAGGGCCATCTGATAACAGTGGTTGTAGTATCTCATATTCAACCATCCCATAATAGTCTCTCTCTGGGAAAAGGCCTTTGTGAGTGGATCCGCCGTGTTGTCCTCTGAGTCGACTCTCCTAACCTCGATCCCCTGGAGATCAACCATCTCCATGATCAGGTGACACTACCTTAGAATATGTCTGGATCACTGATGGGACGGGCGTTCCTAGGCAAAAGCCACAACTCCATTGTCACACAATGGTAGGAACGAAGTTCATCTCATGAACTAATATACACCCAGACTTCCTCTTTGGTAGCATCTTTGGTAGCGATGTATCCAGTCTTTATCGTCTAGTATGCCACGGTATCTTGCATGGAACTCTTCCAACATACCGTCCCTTTACTGAGGGTAAAGACAATGCCTGCGACTTGTTAGTTATATGTATGCCCTAGAGGCCATTACTGTACATTGGATGTATATTGTAGTGGATGCTGGGACATATATAGGGAGGACTTTCTTGCTCGACATGATAGTATGCTATCTGGTTACTCTTTACCTTAACGTGTATACTGATTGTCTCTCTGTTACATGTTGGTAAAGCCCTTAGGATGTGTACTTGACTACCTGGACTATGATGCGGATCATACTAGTGGGGACATGGTAATCCATAAGTACATCCTTCAAAGTCCCTAGTCGTGGGTATATCGAGACGGGGCATCGATATACCAGAGTAGACTGGCGTATACCTTCTCGACCCATACAGATGGGCGATGGATGATCCCATATCCATTGGTGTTTGAAATCAGAGATGATATACGGGTGCTCAGTGGAGACTGGGTACACTGGACGAACTCACCGAGAACTCCCAGATGGTATTATACCTTACGTCAGATGGCAGTTCTCTGGTGACACTGGTACAGAGTAGTCTGTTGACCCGAGATCGTCATAGAGTCTTGTGTGGTTCCCACTGTGCTTTGATTTCCATCTTACCACGTCCAAGAGGGCGTGCAAAACGGTGGTTTTTGGGTACAGTCCGGAATCACATGGAGGCAATGAGCGATAGGAGGGGATTCGTCTCTCCCGGTATAGGGAGTTGACGTTGCGCTGTGTTCGATTGGCTATACAGGAAATCCCTGGCCAGGGTTGCTGAGATTTACTGGTAAGTGTTACTAGTAGTTTCTCAAATTGTTATAGACCTCATATCAACACGACTTATCGAGCTATTGGGGTCTGACGTTTACCACCCCTAGGCGAGATATGCGACATATCAGACGATCAGACCGGACTGTACGGTAGTGTTACTGGTTGGATTCACTGGAGAGCGAGCGGGCTTGCTCGTCGATCTTCAGATCGCTCAATACCCGGGTGGCCGTTACGTTTAGCAGACCGCTTGCGGCTTGTGGGTGTTTGATATGATCATCATCTGCTGCCGGCGTATTGACGAGTCTTTAGAGTCCTACACAGAGGTTTCCTGGCTCAAGCGAAACGAAATAGGAGCGCATATGAGATATGTGCGGGACCGAGAATAATGCGTGTATGTGATACCGTATTCTATTCTCGCGATGATTGTATCGAATGGTTGTATGCGATATATCCTAGTTATCGAATCGAGGATTGATTCGATAAGCCGATACATCGGACATTAGTCGGTTGTATGCGATATGACCGGATCATTGAATCAAGTGTTGATTTAATGATTTAATGCATAATTATGTATTTGATATATTACTTTGCATTAACTAGTATTGGTTCACTTTAAATGGATTTTCTCGCTCGGATGTGCACTTGATTGTATCATGTTTGATGATGCAAGAATGCTAGGGTTTGTGTAAAGAATTAAACCTTGGTTAAGTAAATGGTTAGGGTTTTATTTATTTATTCATTCATTTATCTATTTCTTTTTTGATGAAAAGAATGAGAAAAGAAAACAAATGGTTGCTTTCTTAGAAGCTTCTTCAAGCTTCATGCAACTTTGACCAAAGCAACCATTCTTGTCTTCTTCTCTATCCCTAACCATTCAACCTAACTAAAGTTAATTCTCTACACTTTACCATGGTTAAAGTTATGATAAGTATTATTTTTCTTTTCTATTTTTAATAACTAATCATAATTCTATCATCTTCTTCTTCTTCTTCTTCACTTGAAGAAGCTTAACTTCATCAATGGTGGATTGATGAAATGAGTGAGAAATCCAATTCTAAAGTGAACCCACTTCCTATTTCTTCATCCTCTACCTCTTGCCAAGTAGTAGAGTGTGTTTCCTTCACAAGTTTTCAAGGCTTGATGAAGGTGGAGCTTGATCTAGTGATGCCTCGACGTAGATCATCTTCGGCACGAAGCCGACGACCTTGCCCGCCCATTTCTCCGATGAAGCCGACGCTAGAGCCCGGGATTTCATTTGGATAGCGAAGAGGACTTCATCACGGAGCCGTGGAGGTGGAGAAACGGATCTACAAAGGTTGTATTTCTGTACTCTTAGTTAAAGTAGTTAACTAGTTATTTTATCGCCTAAACTTCTAGCCAACGATCCGTATTAGGGTTTCTCGGCACCGTAATTTTTGAAATTGGCATGGTTGATGCCTTGTGAGACCTCCTTGGTGTGCCTAGGAATCTACAGTGGTATCAGAGCCTAGCTAGAGCCTTAGGCGAAGTCCAGACGACGTTTGAAATCCGAACGAACCCGAAACCCATTTCCAAAACGGCTCTCTGTACATTTTTTAAAAACTGGGTTTTTTCCAAATTAAAAATATGCAGAAAACTCAGCAGGGAATTCTAAGAATTACGGCGCAAAATTTATTTCATGAACAGTGATATCGGCGGCGGAACCGCGGCATAAGCCTAGCTTATGCGGTGGTTCCGCGGCAAAATTGTGACGTCAGCCCTAACATTTTGTACTGTAATTCCTATTTAACAGTGCAGAGTTCTCTGGGTATTTTTAAAAATTTATTCAAGAGTTGAATTTTCTGGGGTTGTTTTAGGGATTCGAATGTTCGATCGGATTATCAGATTTTGTCTATGTGGCTTTCCGGATAAATTTTAGAATATGTTAAAAAGTTCGACCGGATATAAATACCCAATTTTTCCCCTGTCGGGAAATTTCCAAGTGTTGGATTTTTCCGTAGTTTAAAGACATTCTAAGTAGTGCAAGTAACTCGATGGACCCTCTAGAAGAAAACAAACCTTAACTCGATTATGTGACCGTCTTGAACTGCCCTTTGAACCTTCGGGTTTGGGGCAGTACGGCGTGCCACATGTGAGGCGTTGGCTTGACCCTTCTACGGCTGGACCGTTGGTACTGAGGCACGAACTGAATGTTTTTAGACTTATTTCAAGAGTTGATCTATTTCGGGAAAACTTGGGTGTTTGACTGTTCGATCAGAAAGTTTAACATTTTCTATTTATCTGGAATGTGATACAATAATTGGAATTCACAAATAGTTATGAGATAACTGAATGAATGTTATAAACATAGCAGTTTAGTCTCACTTGATCGGTTGCCACGGAATTTTGATGCGATCAAAAGTCCGTCGCAATCACGTAGCGTACGCGGATACTCGCCGGGTAAACTTAATAGACAGCCTCACTCCATAACCCCGACCAAGTGACTGTAGGAGAACCCCGTCGCCGAAAGCATCCGTTCGGGTGCTCGCGGCAGCGGTGTTCCGCCTTGGTGCACTTCGTCGACGGTATCGGGGGTGCGGCCGTCTACTGAAGTTTGCGACGAGTATTCGATCAGGCTGTCGGGAATCCTGTTGAATTGCCCGACTTGGTTTTGAAAAGAGTTTTCGATTTTGAGACTAAAATGCGGGGTTTATAATTTTTAGGCATGCGATGTCTAAGGAATTCATTTGATTAGGCATGCAATGTCTATGCAGGTTGCGGATTCCAACTGTTATAGTTTTAAACTTTCTTTTCTGTGACCGTAAATGTAATATGTGATATCGCCGGTTTCGTTGCTATATGTCAACGACAATTGGTATGCGCATATTTACTTACGTTGATGACATGTGATGTTATGTGTTGCTGGATATGTTATATTGGATCGTCGTGTTTGAATAGCCGGGGGTTTTTATGTGAGATGAGTGTTTTTCATTTTCATTCATGTAAAAACTTGTATGTAATATTCTTTTATTTGGGGCACTTCCAGGTTGCGGAAGTTGTCACCCTTTGTATATTATTTACTTTTCCGCACTAGGATAGACCCAAGGAGGGAAGCACAAGTAACCGGGTTCTGGAGTCCAGTGGGAGACCAACTCGAGGAGTCGAGTCCGGGTCTCCTAACTCTAGAATTGGTAGGGTTTCTTGCCGCTCTCGTAGGGGTCTAGGGGTGTGGGTTTGGCTATTCATCGCGACCGTGGAATCCGTGTTTTATACTGGCTCGTATTGAAAACACGGACGTCCTAGTATATCCAATATTTCATATGTTTCTTCTGCTGCGATATCTGTGATGTGATCATGTGATGTTCTCTAATAGATACTGTATATAGTATATATGATATATTATATAGACGTTACTTATGTTTTACACCCGCGCTATCCCTGCCCCGCTCTGCCGTTAGTTACCTAACCTAACGGTGCACGAGGGGACATCGAGGCGAATGCGGATGGCATAAGTGTACGTCGTATTTATCTGTGATGTTTAGGTACTTAAATGATGGGACTTCATTAATGAGATTAATGAAATAAAAGAAACCTAAGATGTTGTAGAATCGAATTTCAAAATAAAACAGGTAGCTACAGTTCTTACTTTGTACAGAGGTATATGTGATATATCCTGCACCTTATTCGATGAGGAAAGGACCAAGATCCCTTCACCGGGAGTGACTCCTTTAGCAATAACTGGCCGATGCTACAACTCTCTTTTTGTTTTTGATTGCTTTTAAGAGTTTTTGCTTTGCACAGTGATATATATGATATATCCCGCACCTCATTCGACGAGGAAAGGACCGACGATCCCCTCACCGGGAGTGACTCCTTTAGCAAAACTAGAAAAATCCTCAAAAACACTCCATTTTAAAATCATTTGATTCTACAACGATATCAAGTTCATTACGCAATAGGTTTTCAGAAAAACCTGTCGTAGCCCTCCGTCATTTCAGATAAGTGGTAGTTAGTATTCATGCTACGTTTGTTGTCCTGCGTCAAGGCGTAGTGTGCGGTAGCTAACTAGCATTTATCTACTTATGCATATGATGCAGATTGGATTAGGGTAGTCGTGCGACTTTGTTGGCCTGCGTCAAGGGTCGTGCGGGTGGGTTTAATTCAATCAGGAAATGACGGGTTGAACTTGACTAGCGCACTATGGTTTGTTGGCCTGCGTCAGGGTCATAGGATGCTAGGGGCAAAATTATCGGGAATTTCAAGTGTTGAAATTTGCAATGAGATTGCATACCTTCTATGAGATAGTTGGATCCCGATACCCGCTGCGAGTAAAAGTTACTCCTGGGAGAGTTTTACACATTACAATTAGCCGATCAAGTAGGTGTCTATAAAGGTGTCAACGGGGTTATGCCTCTGGGAAAACGAGGTTAACATTAATTAGGTTCGTGCGAAAGCACGGGGCACCTCCCTCAAAGTACCGACACTGGCCTGGCTGAAAGATTGGCGAACTTGTAGTGTGTAATTAATCCCGGCTAGTCTTTCCTTTTAGGGTTTGAAGGAAGATTTGATAAAAAGCAGTGGGAGCCATCCTGATTAGATAAAATAATAACCAATCTATTCTTGACAGAGCGCACGCTGAGTGTTTTCTTCTCTCTCTCTCCAGGTAGCGACCATATCACGCCTTAATCAAGATAATAATACGGATATTTGACCAAACCCGCTTGTTATACTGAGCTGGGGAATGTTGGTCCCGCTCCAACTTATAATTGTTATAAGACAGAGCAGGAAATTGGGGATTACCAGAATTTCCGTGCCGCCCAAACGAAGATAGTGCATGCTGATGCATCATCTTCGGGTGTGTTCATTATACAGAACTGTTTCTCAGTATCCTCTACATCCTGGGTATGTGATACCAGATCAGGATCCCAGATATGTAATTTGTTACATAGGGCTACAGAAAGGTAGAAAACTGAGAACGGGTGATAAGTTTCATGAGGCAGAAAACGGGGCAAGAGTTGCAGCCAAGTCTGTTGGTCACTGTCACCCGGTATTACCAATACATTGATTCTGAACGAATGTTATTAGATACCGAACCTGATATACAAAAATCATATCAGTCTCTTTATTAGTAAAGAAAGGATATAATTTTGTATTGATGGATAATGTTTTGAACATTTCCTATATCAAAAGTTGATCGCATCAGGCACGTTATCTAAAAGCATTGAAGTTCGAAATCAAACTACAGTTCTTAGTATACGGAACACACACAAGAGGAAGTGTTCAGAAATGAACGAATCCTTCTTGAGGTATTGTAGACTAGGTCAGATCAATGTGACCCGACTAGCTAGAGTTACATAAAGTTGTATATTTAAATTAGTTTGAATTTACATCTTGTGAAACTCGCCAGTCATGTCACAAAGGTAAGATGACCATAGCCCTATTTATTAGAAACAGAGAAAGAGTTAGTGAACTCTTGGGACTGATACATGATGATGTATGTAAGGTCCCCTGTCTACACATGCCAGGACTGGTTCTTTATACTTCATTACATTCTCTGATGATCTCTTTCGAGTTTCAGACCTATGTTCCTGTTGAAACACAAGTCCGAACCTTTTGAGATATTCACAAAATATAAGTTAGAAGTAGAGAACCAAAATACGGGTATAAGTATTATGTCCTATGATGAGATCAAGGAGGAGAATACTTGAGCACGGAATTCCTGGACTATTCTAAAGGAGAATGAGATTCTCTCTCAGCATTACTCCTCCTATACACCATAGCACGATGGTATATCGGGGCAGAGCAATCACACCCTATTTGATATGGTGTGCTCTATGAAGAGTACTACTGAGTTACCTATTTCCTTTTGGGAGATATGCGCTTGAAAAGCTGCATACCTATTGAATAGGGTTCAAATCAAATCAGTTGCCTACCAATTCATATTTGATATGATAAGGGAAGAGCCCATCTCTTAAGTTAGTTAAGATTTGGGGTTGTCCAGCCTATGTATGAAAAGCAAAATCCGGACAAGCTCGAGGCAAGATCTGTTATGTAGAACTGGAAATGTTCCAGCTATACAAACTGCAGCCGATTATTTGAAAGAACCAAAGGATTCAATAGTTACCAACGAACCTCAGCCTCTCCGCCGATCTAGTAAGGTTTCTCACCCACCTGAGAGATACTTCGGTTTCTCTATGACAGTGGGAGCGAGGATTGCATCATGAGATGATGACCCAACTAGTTTCGAACTGGCCATCAGGAGTGGGACTCTGTAAGAATGGCTGGATGCTTAGCGATCTGAGATGGAATCCTTATACACCAACAAAGTATGGACTTTGGTTGCTATATCTGAAGGGTTAAATCCCCATCAGGAGCAAGTATATCTTGAGAAGATTACTTGGTGTACATGGAAGAGTTGAGACTTTCAAAGCTAGACTTGTTAAAGGTCTACATCATTGACCAGGTATGGATGATGATGAAACCTTTTCTAAGTAGCTATGCTTAAGTCCATCCAGATCCTACTTGCCACGGCTACATACCATGACTACGATATCTGGCGGTTGGGTGCCATGACTGCTTTTCTAAATAATGTTTTGGAAGAGAGCGTCTATAAGTACACAGCCAGAGGGCTTCGTAGACAGTGGGAGCAGCGGAAACGTGCACAAGATGCTTTATAAGATAAAGCAGGTATCGCGGAGTTAGAACAACTGTTTTGATGTAGTAGTCAAACAGTTTGACATCATCAAAATGGTAGATGAACCTTGTATATACAAAAAGGTAGTAGGGAGTATGGTGATGATCCTCGTAGAGTACGTGGATGACATACTCTTGATAGGGAAGGAGTTTCCTATGCTACGCTCAGTCAATCTCCGCTTATCACAATGATTCTCCATATAGGATCAAAGTGATACCTCCTAAATCCTGGATTTTGGATCTATGAGATAGATCTAAATGGATGTTAGGATTCTCACTAGTTGTAGTGAGATGGTATCAACCGATCCTCGGGAGAATCACTGGAAGGGTTCCAGGGTGATAAGGACGACTGAAAGTCAGTCGCAGGCATTGTCTTTACCCTCAGTAAAGGGACGGTATGTTGGAAGAGTTCCAAGCTAGATACCGTGGCATACTAGATGATAAAGGCAGGATACATCGCTACTTAAGATGCTACCAAAGAGGCAGTCTGGATGTATATTTGTTCATAAGATGAACTTAGTTCCTCCCATTGTGTGACAATGGAGTTGTGGCATATGCCAAGGAACGTCCGTCCCATCAATGATCCAGATATATTCTAAGGCAGTATCACCTGATCATGGAGATGGTTGATCTCCAGGGTGATCAAGGTTAGGAGAGTAGACTCAGAGGACAACACGGCGGATCCATTCACAAAGGCCTTTTCCCAGAGAGAGACTTTTATGGGATGGTTGAGTATGAGATACTACAACCACTGCTATCAGATGGCCCTAGTGCAAGTGGGAGATTGTTAGTTATATGTATGCCCTAGAGGCCATTACTGTACATTGGATGTATATTGTAGTGGATGCTGGGACATATATAGGGAGGAATTTCTTGCTCGACATGATAGTATGCTATCTGGTTACTCTTTACCTTAACGTGTATACTGATTGTCTCTCTGTTACATTTTGGTAAAGCCCTTAGGATGTGTACTTGACTACCTGGACTATGATGCAGATCATACTAGTGGGGACATGGTAGTCCATAAGTACATCCTTCAAAGTCCCTAGTCGTGGGTATATCGAGACGGGGCATCGATATACCAGAGTAGACTGGCGTATACCTTCTCGACCCATACAGATGGGCGATGGATGATCCCATATCCATTGGTGTTTGAAATCAGAGATGATATACGGGTGCTCAGTGGAGACTGGGTACACTTGACGGACTCACCGAGAACTCCCAGATGGTATTATACCTTACGTCAGATGGCAGTTCTCTGGTGACACTGGTACAGAGTAGTCTGTTGACCCGAGATCGTCATAGTGTCTTGTGTGGTTCCCACTGTGCTTTCATTTCCATCTTACCACGTCCAAGAGGGCGTGCAAAACGGTGGTTTTTGGGTACAGTCCCGAATCACATGGAGGCAATGAGCGATAGGAGGGGATTCGTCTCTCCCGGTATAGGGAGTTGATGTTGCGCTGTGTTCGATTGGCTATAACAGGAAATCCCTGGCCAGGGTTGCTGAGATTTACTGGTAAGTGTTACCAGTAGTTTCTCGAATTGTTATAGACCTCATATCAACACGACTTATCGAGCTATTGGGGTCTGACGTTTACCACCCCTAGGCGAGATATGCGACATATCAGACGATCAGACCGGACTGTTCGGTAGTGTTACTGGTGGGATTCACTGGAGTGTGAGCGGGCTTGCTCATCGATCTTGAGATCGCTCAATACCCGGGTGGCCGTTACGTTTAGCAGACCGCTTGCGGCTTGTGGGTGTTTGATATGATCATCATCTGCTGCCGGCGTATTGACGAGTCTTTAGAGTCCTACACAGAGGTTTCCTGGCTCAAGCGAAACGAAATAGGAGAGCATATGAGATATGTGCGGGACCGAGAATAATGCGTGTATGTGATACCGTATTCTATTCTCACGATGATTGTATCGAATGGTTGTATGCGATATATCCTAGTTATCGAATCGAGGATTGATTCGATAAGCCGATACATCGGACATTAGTCGGTTGTATGCGATATGACTGGATCATTGAATCAAGTGTTGATTTAATGATTTAATGCATAATTATGTATTTGATATATTACTTTGCATTAACTAGTATTGGTTCACTTTAAATGGATTTTCTCGCTCGGATGTGCACTTGATTGTATCATGTTTGATGATGCAAGAATGCTAGGGTTTGTGTAAAGAATTAAACCTTGGTTAAGTAAATGGTTAGGGTTTTATTTATTTGTTCATTCATTTATCTATTTCTTTTTGGATGAAAAGAATGAGAAAAGAAAACAAATGGTTGCTTTCTTAGAAGCTTCTTCAAGCTTCATGCAACTTTGACCAAAGCAACCATTCTTGTCTTCTTCTCTAACCCTAACCATTCAACCTAACTAAAGTTAATTCTCTACACTTTACCATGGTTAAAGTTATGATAAGTATTATTTTTCTTTTCTATTTTTAATAACTAATCATAATTCTCTCATCATCATCTTCTTCTTCTTCACTTGAAGAAGCTTGACTTCATCAATGGTGGATTGATGAAATGAGTGAGAAATCCAATTCTAAAGTGAACCCACATCCTATTTCTTCGTCCTCTACCTCTTGCCAAGTAGTAGAGTGTGTTTCCTTCACAAGTTTTCAAGGCTTGATGAAGGTGGAGCTTGATCTAGTGATGCCTCGACGTAGATCATCTTCGGCATGAAGCCGACGACCTTGCCCGCCCATTTCTCCGATGAAGCCGACGCTAGAGCCCGGGATTTCATTTGGATAGCGGAGATGACTTCATCACGGAGCCGTGGAGGTGGAGAAACGGATCTACAAAGTTTGTATTTTCGTACTCTTAGTTAAAGTAGTTAACTAGTTATTTTATCGCCTAAACTTCTAGCCAACGATCCGTATTAGGGTTTCTCGGCACCGTAATTTTTGAAATTGGCATGGTTGATGCCTTGTGAGACCTCCTTGGTGTGCCTAGAAACCTACACGACTGACATTCAGTCGTCCTTATCACCCTGGAACCCTTCCAGTGATTCTCCCTAGGATCGATTGATACCATCTCACTACATCTAGTGAGTATCCTAACATCCAATTAGATCTATCTCATAGATCCAAAGCGCAGGATTTAGGAGGTATCACTTTGATCCTGTATGGAGAATTATTGTGATAAGCGGAGATTGACCGAGCGTAGCATAGGAAACTCCTTCCCTATCAAGAGTATGTCATCCACGTACTCTACGAGGATCACTACCATACTCTCTACTTTCTTTTTGTATATACAAGGTTCATCTACCATTTTGATGAAGTCAAACTCTTTGACTACAATATCAAAACAGACGTTCCAACTCCGCGATGCCTGCTTTATCACATAAAACATCTTGCATATGTTTTCACTGCTCCCACTGACTACGAAGCTCTCTGGCTGTGTACTTATAGGCGCTCTCTTCTAAAACATCATTTAGAAAAGCAGTCATGACACCCAACCGCCAGATATCGTGGTCATGGTATGTAGCCGTGTAAGTAGGATCTGGATGGACTTAAGCATAGCTACTTAGAAAAGGTTTCAACATAATCCATACCTGGTCAATGATGCAAACCTTTAACAAGTCTAGCTTTGAAAGTCTCAACTTTTCCATGTACACCAAGTAATCTTCTCAAGATATACTTGCTCCTGATGGGGATTTAACCCTTCAGATAAAGCAACCAAAGTCCATACTTTGTTGGTGTATAAGGATTCCATCTCAGATCGCTAAGCATCCAGCCATTCTTACAGAGTCCCACTCCTGATGGCCAGTTCAAAACTAGTTGGGTCATCATCTCATGATGCAATCCTCGCTCCCACTGTCATAGAGAAACCAAAGTATCTCTCAGGTGGGTAAGAAACCCTACTAGATCGGTGGAGAGGCTGAGGTTCATTCGTTGCTATTGAATCCTTTGGTTCTACCAAATCATCAGCTGCTGTTTGTATAGCTGGAACTGCTTCCAGTTCTACCTCATGTCCACTAATTTCTTCACAAGAAATTCCCTTTCACAAATGTGGCATGTTGAGAAACAAAACATTTTTGTTCCTCGGTTAGGTAGAAGATATTCCGTTGCGAATGCTTAGGATATCCAACAAACTTCTACAGAACTGACTTTGCCTCGTGCTTGTCCGGATTTTGCTTTTTAGACATAGGCCGGACATCCCCAAATCATAACAAACTTATGATATGGGCTCTTCCTAATCCATATCACATATGAAGTGGTAGGCAACTGATTTGATCGGAACCCTATTCAATAGGTATGCAACTTCATAAGTGCATAACTCCCTATAAGGAAATAGGAAACTCAGTAGTACTCATCATAGAGCACGCCTTATCATATACGGTGTGATTGCTCCGCCCCGATACAACGACATGCTGTGGTGTATACGGAGGAGTAATTCTGAGAGAGAATCTCATTCTCCTTTCAAATAATCTAGGGATTCCGTACTCAAGTATTCTCCTCCCTGATCGCATCAAAGGACATAATACTTATACCCGTTTTGGTTCTCTACTTCTAACTTATATTCTGTGAATATCTCAAAAGGTTCGGACTTGTGTTTCAACAGGAACATATGTCTGAATCTTGAGAGATCATCAGAGAATGTAATGAAGTACAAAGAACTGGTCTTGGCATGTGTAGACAGGGGACCTATCATACATCATCATGTATCAATCCAAAAAGTTCACTAACTCTATCTCTGTTTCCTATAAACAGAGCTATGGTCATTATATCTTTGTGACATGATTGGCAAGTTTCATAAGATGTAAATTTAAACTAATTTAAATATGCATCTACATATAACTTCAGCTAGTCGGGTCGTATTGATATGACCTAGTCTACAATACCTCAAAAAGGATTCGTTCATTTCTAAACTATTCCTCTTGTGTGTGTTCTGTATACTAAGAACAGTAGTTTGATTTAGAATGTCAAGGCTTTTAGATAATGTGCCTGAACCGATCAACTTTTGATATAGGAAATGTTCAAAACATTATCCAACAATACAAAATTATATCCTTTCTTTACTGATAAAGAGACTGATATGATTTTGTATATCAGCTTCGGTATCTAATAATATTCGTTCAGAATCAATGTATTCTGGTAATACAGGGTGATAGTGACCAACAGACTTGGCTGCAACACTTGCACCGTTTTCTATCTCATGAAACTTATCACCCGTTCTCAGTTCTTTACCTATCCAAAGCCCATGTAACAAATTACATATGTGGGATCCTGATCCGGTATTACATACCCAGGACGTAAAGGATACTGAGAAACAGTTCTCTGTAATGAACACACCTGAAGAAGATGCATCATCATGCACTTTCTTCGTTTGGGCGGCACGGGAATTCTGGTAATCCCCTATGTCCTGCTCTGTCTTATAACGATTATAAGTTGGAGCGGGACCAACGTTCCCCAGCTCAGTATAACAAGTGGGTTCGGTCAATACATCCATATTATTATCTTGATCAAGGCGTGATATGGTCGCTACCTGGAGAGAGAGAGAAGAAAACACTCAGCGTATGCTCTTGCAAGATCAGATTGGTTATTATTTTATCTAATCAGGATGGCTCCCACTGTTTTTATCAAATCTTCCTTCAAACCCTAAAAGGAAAGACAAGCCGGGATTAATTACACCCTACAACTTCATCAATCTTTCAGCCAGGCCAGTGTCGGTACTTTGAAGGAGGTTCCCCGTGCTTTCGCACAAACCTAATTAAAGTAAACCTCGTTTTCCCAGAGGCGTAACCCCATTGACAACTTTCTAGACCCCTACTTGATCGGCTAATTGTAATGCGTAAAACTCTCCCAGGAGTAACAATTACTCGCAGTGGGTATCGGGATCCAACTATCTTATAGAAGGTATGCAATCTCATTGCAAATTTCAACACTTGAAATTCCCGATAATTTTGCCCCTAACGTGCTATGACCTTGACGAAAGCCAACAAACCATAGCCCGCTAGTCAAGTTCAACCCGTACATTTCTTGACTGAATTAAACCCACCCGCACGACCCTTGACGAAAGCCAACAAAGCCGTACGACTACCCTAATCCAATCGCATCGTATGCAGCAGATAAGCAGCATATAGCTACCGCACACTACACCTTGACGAAAGCCAACAAATGTAGCACGAATACTATATACAACTTATCTGAAATGACAGAGGGCTACGACAGGTTTTTCTGAAAACCTATTGCCTAATGAACTTGATATCGTTGTAGAATCAAATAATTTTGAAATGGAGTGTTTTTTAGGTTTTTCTAGTTTTGCTAAAGGGGTCACTCCCGGTGAAGGGATCGTCGGCCCTTTCCTCATCGAATAAGGTGCAGGATATATCATATATACCACTATGCAAATCAAAAACTATAGAAGCAATCAAAAGACAAACCGAGTGTGTAGCATCTGCCAGTTATTGCTAAAGGGGTCACCCCCGGTGAAAGGATCTCGGCCCTTTCCTCATCGAATAAGGTGCAGGATGTTCTACAAGGAACACCGCGATGCAAAGCAAAACCTGTAGCTACCTGTTTTTGAAAATTCGATTCCACAACATGTTTTAGGTTTCTTTTCTTTCATTAATCATATTAATGAAGTCCCATCACTTAAGCACCTAAACATCACAGATAAATACGACGTACACTTATGCCATCCGCATTCGCCTCGATGTCCCCTCATGCACCGTTAGGTTTGGTAACTAACGGCAGAGCGGGGCAGGGCTAGCGCGGGCTTAAAACATAAGTAACGTCTATATAATATATCATATATACTATATATAGTATCTATCACATCAAATCACATATCACATCACAGATATCGCAGCAGAAGATACATATGAAACATTGGATATATTAGGACGTCCGTGTTTTATTTTGAGCCTCTATAAAATACGGATTCAACGGTCGCGATGAATAGCCAAACCCACACCCCTAGACCCCTACGGGAGCGGCAAGCAACCGTACCAATTCTAGAGTTAGGAGACCCAGACTCGACTCCTCGAGTTGGTCTCCCAATGGACTCTAGAACCCGGTTACTTGTGCTCTCCTCCTTGGGTCTATCCTAGTGCGGAAAAGTAAATAATATACAAGTGGTGACATCAACCTCAACCCGGAAGTGCCCCAATAAAAGAATATTACATACAATTAATTTTACATGAATGAAAAAAAAAACTCTCATCTCACATAAAACCCCCGGCTATTCAAAACGCGACGATCCAATATAACATATCCAGCAACACATAATATCACATGTCATCAACGTAAGTAAATATGCGCATCCTAATTGTCCTTGACATATAGCAACGAAACCGGCAATATCACATATTACACTTACGGTGGCAGAAAAGAAAGTGTAAAACTACAACAGTTGGAATCCGCAACCTCCTTATACATTGCATGCCTAATAATTATAAACCCCGCATTTTAGTCTCCATATCGAAAACCCTTTTCAATATCAATTCAGGCAATTCAACAAGATTCCCGACATCCTGATCGAATGCTCGTCGCAAACTTTAGTAGACGTCCGCACCCCCGGACGCCGTCGACGAAGTGCATTAAGGCGGAACACCGCTGCCACGAGCACCCGAACGGATGTTTTCGGCGACGGGGTTCTCCTACAGTCACTTGGTCGGGGCTATGGGGCATGGCTGTCTATTAAGTTTATCCGGCGAGTATCCGCGTACGCAACGTGATTGCGACAGACTTTTGATCACATCAAAATCCCGTGGCCACCGATCAATTGAGACTAAACTGCTATGTTTATAATATCCAAATCAGTTATCTCATAACTACTTGTGGATTCCAAATATTGTATCACGTTCCAGATAAATAGAGAATGTTAAACTTTCCGATCGAATTACCAAACTCCCAAGTTTTCCCAAATGGTTCTCAACACTTGAGGGGGGTTTAAAAACATCCATCACATGCCACAGTACCAATGGTCCAGCCGTAGAAGGGTCAAGCCAACGCCTCATATGTGGCACGCCGTACTGCCCCAAACCCTAAGGTTCAAAGGGCAGTTCAAGACGGTCAGATAATCGAGTTAAGGTTTGTTGTCTTCTAGAGCGTCCATCGCGTAACTTTCACGATTTAGACGTTCTTAAACAAACGGAAAAATCCAACACTTGGAAATTTTCCGGGTCGGGAAAAAGTGAGTTATTGATATCGGATCGAACTTTTTAACAGTTTCTAAATATCCGGAAAACCCAAGGAAATTAAATATTCCGATCGAATCAATGAATACAAAATAAACCCCAGAATACTCAACACTTGAGTTAGTTTAAAAATACCCAGAAAATAGTAAAAACAGAGGTAAGTGTTACTGTGCAAAAATCCGTCCCTAATACCCTTACCTTGCCGCGGAACCGCCGCCAAAGGGGGCTTGTTGCCGCGGTTCCGCGGCCAAGTTGAGGAATTGGGGGCTCGTTTTTCATGGTAATTCTTAGAAAATCCTGCTGAATTTTTAAGGTATTTTTAATACTGAAAAATCACAGTTTTCAGAAAATGTACAGAGAGGGGTTTGAAATGTCGTATTCGGGTTCGTTCGGAGTTTTAACTTCGTTAACACATCGCCTAATGCTCTAGCTAGGCTCTGATACCACTGTAGGGTTACTAGGCATACTAAGAATGCTCTACAACGCATCGACCATGCCGGATTAAAATTTTTAGGTGCCGAACAACCCTAAGCAAGATCGTTAACTAAATATTAGGCGAATCAAAAGCAAGTAAACAACTTTACTCTGAAGGAAAGGGACTACAACCTTTGTAGATCCGGTCCTACACTTCCAAAGCTCCGTGACGACGTCCCTTCGCTGTGATCATCCAACTCCCGGACTCTCGGACGTCTTCTTGAGAAATTGCAACGGGATCGCTTGAAGTCTTCGAGGCCGAAGATGATCTACGTCGAGGGAATACGAACTCAAGCTTCTACTTCACTAACCAATGAATTAGTGAAGCAAACACCTTAAACTAAAGTGCTAGTCTAGTAGAGGATGGTGAGATAAGAAGTGGGTTCTCTTTAGATTTTGATTTCTCACTCTTAATCTTCACTTGAAAATTTCTAGCTAGCTTTTTCCTTTTCTTCAAGAAGAAGAAGAAGAAGAAAAAGAAAAAGAATGAATTAAATCAAATGAATTATCAAGTGAAGTCTATCATAATGCAACCATGGGTGAGTTAACCTTTGTAGAGACAAAACCCTAGTTTAAGTTAATGGGTTAGGTTAAGGAAAATCTCAAGCAAAACAAAATGGTTAGACTTTGTCAAAGATGCTTAAAAGATTCATGAAGCTTCAAGCCCAAACAAAGAAAGCCACCATTTTGAATTACTTAATAAATAAAAACATAATCCATTATCTTAAACATGTTGTAAGTCATACACACACCCAAGTTTGCATGTATCATCAAACATGATAAAATCTTGTGCACAAAATATATCACATATACAACTTGTGCACATCAAGTGAGAAAATCAATCTTAAGTGAACTAATACTAGTTAATGTAAAGTAATATATCAAATATATAATTATACATTAAATCATTAAATCAACACTTGATTTAACGATCCGGTCATATCGCATACAACCGACTAATATCAAATGTATCGACTTATCGAATCAACCCTTGAATCGATAACTAGTTTATATCGCATAGAACCGATCGATACAATCATCACGAGAATAGAATACGGTATCACATACACGCATTATTATCGGTCCCGCACATATCACATATGCACCCCTATCTCGTTTTGCCTGAGCCAGTACAACCTTTATGTAGGACTCTAAAGACTCGTCAATACGCCGGCAGTAGGTGATGATCATATCAAACACCCACAAGCCGTCAGCGGTACTAGCTGGACGTAACGGCTACACGGGTATTGATCGATCGGAAGATCAGAAAGCAAGCCCGCTCCAACTCCTGCAAAAGCCTGACAGTGACACTACCGTACAGTCCGGTCTCCTTGTCTGATATGTCGCATATCAGTTCTAGGGGTGGTAAAAGTCAGACCTCAATAACCGATAAGTCATGCCGATATGAGGCACATAACGGGTCGAGAAACCACTGGTAACACTTACCAGTACATCTCTAAACCAGCCCTGGCCAGGGACTTCCCTGTTATGGCCAATCGAGCATAGCGCAACATCAACCCCCAATACCGGGAGAGACGAAACCCCTCTTATCGCTCATTGCCTCCATGTGACTCGGGACTGTACCCAAAAACCACCATTTTGCATGCCCTCTTAGACATGGTAAGGTAGAAATCAAAGCACAGTGGGAATCACACAAGACTCTATGATGATCTCGGGTCTACAGACTAACCTGTACTAGTGTCACCAGAGAATTACCATCTGACGTAAGCTATAATACCATCTGGGAGTTCTCGGCGAGTCCGTCCCGTGTACCCAGTCTCTACTGAGCACCCGTATATCATCTCTGATGTCAAACACCAATATATATGGGATCATCCATCGCCCATCTGTATGGGTCGAGAAGGTATACAGTAGTCTACTCTGGTATATCGATGCCCCGTCTCGATGCACCCACGACTAGGGACCTTGAAGGATGTACTTATGGAATACCATGTCCCCACTAGTATGATCCGCATCATAGTCCAGGCAGTCAAGTACACATCCTAAAGGCTTTACCAACATGTAACAGAATGACAAACAGTATACACGTTAAGGTAAAGAGTAACCAGATAGCATACTATCATGTCGAGCAAGAAAGTCCTCCCTATATATGTCCAAGCATCCACTACAATATACAACACATGTATAGTAATGGCCTCTAGGGCATACATATAACTAACATACACAGCCCAGCCCTACTCGAGAAGCATCACAGTATACCACGAAACCACCTGATCCTGAAGGCAAAGCTAACACCGGTGCAGTAGTCAGACGAGTCTTCAACTGCTCGAAACTATCCTCACATTCTTCGGTCCAATCAAAAGGAACCCCCTTCCGGGTCAACCCGATCAACGGTGCAGCAATACGGGAGAAATCCTGGCCAAAACGTTGATAATAGCCGGTCAGACCTAGAAAGCTGCGATCCTCTGTAACTGATACCGGTCTGGACCAACGCTGCACTGCCTCGATCTTCTTCGGGTCCACACAAATACCATCTCTCGTCACCACATGACCCAAGAAGTCGACACTGTCTAGCCAGAATGCGCACTTGGAAAATTTAGCGAACAACTGATGCTCCCTCAAAGTCTGCAATGTGATACACAAATGCTGCACATGCTCCTCCCGGCTCCGAGAATAAACCAAGATGTCGTCAATGAATACAATGATGAACTGATCGAGATACGGCCTGAATACACGGTTCATCAAGTCCATAAATGTTGCCGGGGCATTGGTGAGCCCGAACGAAATCACCAAGAACTCATAATGACCATATCGAGTACGGAAAGCGGTCTTCGGAATATCCTCCTTCCGAACCCGCAACTGGTAGTAACCAGACCGTAAATCAACCTTCGAGAAAAACCCTACACCCTGGAGCTGATCGAATAAGTCGTCAATGCGGGGTTGGGGATATCTGTTCCGCACAGTAACCCGGTTCAGCTGACGATAATCAATGCATAAGCTCTTACTGTCGTCCTTCTTCTTAATAAACAGGACGGGAGCACCCCAAAGTGACACACTCGGTCGGATAAGCCCTTTGTCCAGCAAGTCCTGTAACTGATCATTCAGCTCCCTCAGCTCCGTCGGGGCCATCCGATAAGGCGGTATAGAGATAGGCCCCGTGCTGGGGATCAAGTCGATTTAGAACTCAATCTTGCGCTCTGGTGGCATACCAGGAAACTCGTCAGGGAATACATCAGGAAACTCTCTCACAACAGGGACCTGGTCCAACGGACCCTCTGTGGCGCTAGTATCACAAACATAGGCTAAGAATCCCTGGCACCCTTTCCTCAAGAGCTGACCAGCGCGAAGGGAAGAAATCAAGCTGGGAAGGGTAGCACTACGATCTCCCTGAATAACAAGAACCGGCTCACCAGGAAAGGTGAATCTGACTGCCTTCTCACGGCAATCCACGGATGCATAACAAGTGGCTAGCTGATCCATACCAAGAAGAACGTCGAAGTCTAACATATCGAGGAGAATCAAATCAACTGAAGAATCTCTCACCCCGATACGAACGGGACACGATCAGTACAAAAAACGGGCAACAAACGACTCGCCTATCGGAGTAATAACGACAAGCGGCTGATCTAACGAAGAAGACTCTCGGCCCAACCTCGGAGAAATGTATGTGGATATATAGGAATGTATGGAGCCTGGATCAAATAATACCCGTGCATCAAAAGGACATACTGGCAGAGTACCTGTCACGACGGCATTGGATGCCTGTGCATCATGAGGAGTCAACACGAACACTCGGGCCTGTCCACCACTAATAGCTGGCTGTCCTCTTCCTCTACCTCTTCCTCTGTTGCTGCCTCTGTCGCCTCATCCTCTCTGAACCGGACCGCCACGCCCACGACCTCTAAGAGCATCTGACTTGGGTGGAGCATCATCAAGGGTAGGAAGTAGAGCTCTCTGAGGAGGTGGTGAAGGTGGTAAGGTCACATGTTGCACTGTCGCTGCGCCCTGGCACCCCATGGTACAGTCTTTGACACGATGGTACTGACTCCCGCACCGAAAACATCCTGGCGATGACTGCTGGGTCTGCGGATATGAGACAAATAATTGACCTCGTCTCAATCCTTTGCCGCCACCATCTCCCGGAAATAATCTATCACGGTGTCTACCCATTGGCCGCTGGGCTGGCGTATCAGTACGGATCCTCTTCGGCGCAGAAACGACCGGAGTCTCAGAAATGCGCTCCTCCAAAAGTAAGGCTGCGTCCATCGCGGCTGCGTATGTGTCAAAGTGCTGGGTGCCGATGGCAAGGAATAGCTGTGTGTCAAGCCCTCACACAAATCTATTAATTCTCTTCTATTCAGTGTCTACTAGGTACGGAGCATATCGAGACAACTCGGTAAACTGTATATCATACTCCGACATCGTCATCCCAGGAGTCTTGCGCAGAGACTCAAAACTACGGGCTCGAGTATCTCGGACACTCTCCGGAAGAAAATGGGCAAGAAATGCAGCTGTAAACTCGTCCCAGGTCATAGAAGGTAAACCTGCAGCTCGGCCTCTCTCTACTGAATCGTACCACGTCTGGGCAAGGCACTCCAGACGAAAACTTGCGAACTCTACCCATCGATCATCAGAACACCTCAACGAACGGCAAATCCTAGTCATCCTATCGAGAAAAGCCTGTGGGTCCTCTGTCGTATCCGTACCAGTAAAAGCTGGAGGTCTCAGCCTCATAAACTCCAGTAATGAAACATGGATAGTCGCACTAGTAGCATGAGTGACCATCTGTGCAGCAGGTACAATCATGGTCTGTGCGGTGGAAGGAACGTCCTTGGATCTCTATGCCTGACTGGACTTAACTAACGACCCCATCATCCGTCGCAACTCTTGCATACCGGCCTCTAATATGGTAATACGGTCGGGAGAAGGCGGATCAATCTGACCCTGAGGGGTAGGCATATCATCCCGCTCGATCCTCGCCTCAGACGAGCCCGCTCGAAGCTCATCCCTAGCGGCAGCCCACTGAGCTCTCGTAGTCTTTGGCGGCATCGAAGCTTGAATAAGAAACAGGAGCAATAAGAACATTGCAATTGAATCAAGAAATGCAAGGAATCAAGAAAGGAAATACAAAAAATTATTTCCTAAGATCACTTAGGCGGAGTGCCGTATCGTAAATATGCCGCGGAACATACCCACGCTACGCCACTCTGCTTAAGTCACCTATTCCATCTACCAAGAGTCGTCCTACACATAGAAAGGTAAAACCTAAGCTCTGATACCAAGTTTGTCACGTCCCAAAGGTACGGAACGTGACTTGAACTTAGATTACGAGACGTCTAAAGGCGTAACGTATCCTAAGACAGCCAAGCCCAGAAAATCTAAACCAAAATCAATAAGAGTGAAGGAAACCTTTCATGAAAACGACTTAAAATCAATTAAGTTACAATAACTCTTTTTAAAAAAACATCAAAAATTTCCGAAAATTTCGGCAGAGTCTCTTCATAAATTCTATCCCCCAAAATGGGTACAACAAGATATATAAACCTGTAATAACAAAATGGCATCCCCAAGCGGGAGCTAGCTTTTCGCCCAAGGCGGATCACAACCACACGCAATATATATGTAATATCAACCAAATGATCATAAAGAAATGCAAAGATAAGAAAAACACAACGTCGGCTCAAGTGAGCTCGACCCCAGAGAAACAACATATACACAAATCTCTCAGTCGCATCACTAGGTCGCATATACAAATAAGAAGTGGTAGATGGAGAATACCAGATACAAAGATAGTACAAAAAAGAGATAAAAGTGTCCTCGCAATCCACCTACGAGCAATGCCGCGAGTCTGAGCAAAAGAAGCCAACAATAAGATAAGCCCGCCGCTACAAGGCTGACGGGTCCGACCTGCAAGACACTGTGGCACAACGGAGGTGAGTTGCCAGCTCGTGAGTAGAATATAACATCTAATAAGGCTATCGTAAGAATGCACGCAAATGCGTCACAACATGTATGTCTAGATGTGATGTAATGCCACTAGTATGCATGCACATGTATGCAACATCAATAGGAAATCCTTAAGTGTTTTAAAATACTATAAGCTCTGCATTTTTAACTTAGAAAAGAATATCTATGCAATAGCTAAAGTACCATCATGAAATCATCTGAAAACCGTGTCAAGCATCGACACCAAATATGGAAATATATTTGTCTCAATGTCTCACTATATCAATGTCTCAATACATTGGGCTCCGTCAGTCAGGATCGGCCCATATCATTAAATCTCACGACAACGGTCGGTATCCTCCGGATATCCTCCGCGCCAGACATCACCGGTATGTAGTCTTCCCCTGCCAGGCTCATCGTCTACAACTCGATCTTCTTGCCCCGGGGTACCATACCGGGCCCACCATGTGCCCGAGTCGGTTCATCCACTCCTCGAATCGGGTCTCGAAATCCAACAGAAAACATGAAAACTCATGGTGGACGACACATACATCATGTGAAAACCGCAACTTCATTTTAAAAAAGAAAATAATAATCTTTTGTTAAATTCTTGCGGTTTTCCCCAAAATCCAGAAATCTCATCAATACTGAAATCCTCATGAAAATCATAATATCCAACATATTGCATATGATAAATTTTTATGATATCAAAGGTATGCAATTGATTTGTGACTAAGAATCTATATAAGCATGATGTTGATATAAAGTATATACATGATATGCAATTCAATATATCATGTATGATGCAAGTGTTAATACTGAACTAAACAGGTTCTACAGTGCTCGTGGCGTGGCAATTACCAAAGGCGTGTGTGTCACATGAATAGTGCGCGTGCAACATGAGCCAATGGTAATGGTGTATGTGTCCTGAGAGGTGATATCACACATATGTATATGGATAACCATGCAATGCCAACAGACGGATAGCAATAAGGGTATGCAATGAATGAGATGGTTAACTAACTAATTAGGCATATAGTTGCATGTAATAAACTGATCCTAACTATGGGGCGCCTCACGCCATCTAGACGATTTCCCCCATAGATGTATACATCTACTCACCTGGATGTCTCGCTAATCTGATCCAACCACCGCTTTGCCTTTGCGCACCGCGTCCGACGTTTCCGTAACCGATCCTAGAATTGCATAACACACAACATAAGATTTCACCTCATGAAAAAAGGCAATTCACCATAAGAAAAGATCAACGCTCATAAATTAGGCACAACGTGCACTCAGTGCGCGGAAAACACACGAAAATCGCGAAAACCTTAAGTAAAATCGTCATTTCGGGGCAGCCGCCAAAACTAAAACCCGACTAGACCAAAATCCACATTCGCACACCCTACAAGTTATAGAATATGCTAATAATGTCAACAATATATCGCAATTAAGTCACTTCCTAATTTTAAGAAAAACCTAATAAGCGTTCACGGACAAATTTCGATGTAAACTTCGCGATTTAACAATTTAGCGATCGCAACGTCGCACAAACGTCCGATATAACCCACTAGATGGCCACAATACTAATTTAAACCCACTTATCCAACTTCAAACCCTAACTAAAACATCACCCCTTTTCTTGAAATTTCCTAAACAAGAATTTATAACTAAAATTCACACTTAAACTTTCTAATCTAGCATATTTAAACTACAATTAAACAACTAGATAAGAATTATACCTTACAAGTTGTGATTCCCTTGCACTAAGACTCCAAAATGGCCTCTTTACTCCTTATTTGAACCCAATTTGGGCTTCAGAAGGGATGGCTTAAGGTTTTGGTTTGAATTAGAGAAGAATTTTGTGAATTTCGGAGGATTTTTGCATGAATTTTGAGCTAAACAAAATGCGGAAAATGGGAGGAGGTTTGCCCCAGGTTGCTCAACTTGGGGGTAGAGGAGGAGAGTGAGAGAGAATTGTGTGGAAAATTCTACACAAAAAGCTTCTTCAAAGGTCAATTAATGAATGTTACATCAATTTTTTTTACAAAAAAACCCATTTTAATGCATTTTTTTAAACCATAAAACCACAATTCTTGGAATGTTTTGGTAAAATTTTTGTTACACTATATTTTAGTTTATAACGGTTCCTAATTATGTAATTTACCTAATTAAATTTTTGTTTATCACTAATTTAATGTATTTTTAAAAGCTTAAAATAATATTAAAAAATAATTAATTAAGGAATTTTTTTTAAATAACTAGAAAATTTTAAGTGACAATTTAGTGACCAAATTTTATCAATATCTTATCTAAATTTTGTATAATTAGGCCTATAGTAAAAAATACTTATTTTGACATTTTACAGAAAAGACTGCTTATTTTGCCGATTATCGAAAAAACTGCCTGAACGATTTTCGAAGCGTTACACACACACTACGCCTTAACTATGGTCAACAAACGTAGCACGAATACTAAGTACTCTATTTCCTAAAATTACGGAGGGTTACGACAGGTTTTTAAGAAAACCCTTTGCGTAATGAACTTGACATCGTTTTAGAATCGAGTGAATTTTAAAAGGAGTGTTTTTGAGGCCTTTACTAGTTTTTCTAAAGAGGTCACTCGCGGTGAAGAGATCTCAGCTCTTTCCTTATCGAATAACTTGCAGGATATTTCCCAAGTACCACTATGCAAAGCATAAACTATAAAAGCAATCAAAAGACAAACCGAGTTTGTAGCATCTGCTAGTTTTGCTAAAGAGGTCACTCCCGGTCAAGGGATCTCGGCTCTTTCCTTATCGAATAAGGTGCTGGATATTCTACAAGGAATACCATTATGCAAAGCAAGAACTAGAGCTACTAGTTTTTAAACAAGTTTCTACAACATCTTTTAGATTTCTTTTATTTCATTAATCTCATTAATGAAGTCCCATCAATTTATACTTCCTAAGCATCACAGAAGAAACGAAAGCAGCAATATTTATTATATCTCATATATATAATATAGGCATTCGTCTCAGAACATATCAAATGATCACATCACAGAATATCAGCAGCAGAAGAATCACATATGAAATATTAGATATACTAGGAATTCCGTGTTTTATTTAAGCCAGTAAAAACACTGATTCCACGCTCGTGATGAATAGCCAAACCCACATCCCTAGAACCCTATGAGAGTGGAAAACAACCCTCCCAATTCTAGAGTTAGGAGACCCGGTCTCGACTCTCCGAGATGGTCTCCCACTGGACCCTAGAACCCGGTTACTTGTGCTCCCCGCCTTGGGTCTATCCTAATGCGGAATAGTAAATAATATACATCAATTGTGACATCATCCTCAACCGTGAAGTGTCCCAATAAAAAAATATTACATACAATGAATTTTACATGAATCAAAATAAAAACCCTCATCTCACATAAAACCCCCGGCTATTCAAAACACGACGATCCAATATAACATATCACAGCAACACATAACATCACATGTCATCAACGTAAGTAAATATGCGTATCCCAATTGTCGTTGACATATAACACCGAAACCGGCGATACACCACATATTACACTTACGATCGCAGAAAAAGAAAGTGAAAAACTACAACAATTGGAATCCGAAACCACCTTAGACATCATAAATCCAATATATCACATACTTTGGATTTCATGCCCAACAAAATGAATTCCTTAGACATCACATGCCTAACAATTATAAACCCGGCATTTTAGTCTCGACATTGAAAACACTTTCCAATAACCTTTCGGGCAATTCAACAAGATTCCCAATAACCAGATTGAATGGTCGTCGAAAACTTTAGTAAACAGCCACACACCTCGGTGCCGTCGACGAAGTGCACTAAGGCGGTACACCGCAGCCGCAAGCACCCGAACGGATGCTTTTGGCGACGAGGTTCTCCTACAGTCACTTGGTTGGGGCTATAGGGCGTGGCTATCTATTAAGTTTACCCGGCGAGTATCCGCGTACGCTACGTAATTGCGACGGCCTTTTGATCCACATCAAAATTCCGTGGCAACTGATTAAACGAGACTAAACTGCTAGATTTATAAAATTCAAACTAATTATCTCATAACTATTTGTGGATTCCAAATATTGTATCACAATCACAGATAGCTAGACGAAGTTAAACTTTTCGATTGAATAAGCAAGCACCCAAAATTTCCCAATAAGCATAACACTTGAGCGGAGTTCAAAAAGTACCCAGAAACTGCCACAGCTCCCATGAACTAGCCGTAGAAGGGTCAACCAATGCCTCACAAGTAGCACCGCTGAACTACCACAAACCCTAGGGTTTGACGATGGTTCTGACGGTCTCATAATCGAGTTAAGGTTCCTTTCTTCTAGAGGGTCCACAGAATCGCTTGTAAGTTTTTCTGAAAATTTAAACTCGGAAAAAATCTAACTCTTGAAAAAAATTCCAGCGGGGGAAAAATTGGGTTATTGATATCCGTTTGAACTTCTTAACATCATATAAATAACCCGAATACATGTTAGAATTACGATTACGAAACACTCCGAATTGCCTTTGCTTTAAGTTAACATGACATGGAAATTTAGCAAAAACAAACAAACCTGAAACACCAAAACCCAGAGACTGGAACACACTGAAAATTTGAAGCCCAGACTCCTCTGGAAAACCGAGCAGGACGTTTTTTAGCATGATGTGGCCGGCCAAATTTGTACAAAACCCCCTCAAATTTTCATCGTGTTCATGTTATATCACATGGAACATTCTGTAGTTGTTTAAAATTTTTTTTAAGACCTTTTAAATTCGACAGAAACTAAGTTTTCGTATCGGGTGTTTCGGAGTAGTTTCTGTACGTCTACGGTAGCGGCCCGGCCGTCCGTCCGAGGCCAAAATGCGGAAATGACAACTTTTTCAAAACTTGAAACCGGCGCAATCGTATACTTTAAACCCGGATCGAACCATTAACCTACAACTAGAAACTAGAGAAAGGGTTGGAAAGCTATACTGATAGATCCGTGTCCTTCGGTCTTTGGCTACAATCCCAAGCTCCTCGCGGCATCTCCGATCTCGATCTCCTCGCCGGAAAGGGCACCAAATCACCGAGTCTTTTTACGGGCACCCGCTTCGTCCGAAGCAACTCGGGCACGATGTTCGCTAGCCGACGTGTCCAAGGTGAAGTAGAGAATGTGTGTGACAACTTTGTCTCTTGCATCCATTGCATTGATCGAGGTTGAAGATGAAGCCATCAATGGAGGTTGTGAGCTAGAGGAAGAAGAAGAAGAAGAAGCTTTGTTTTTCTTTTGTTGTATATGATAAAATAAGAGAGAGAGCATGGCAAAAATACAAGACCAAGCTCTCATATGGCAGCCCCTCCTCTCTCCTCTTATCATATCAACCACAAATCAATCACAATATGTGACACATGCACAAAGAAAGAGACCATGAGTCACCACTTGTGCATGTGTCACAATTAATGATCCTAATCATGATTTCTAGCTCACAATTTCCAATTGTAAACATTAATCCAAATGTTTACAACAATAAAAAGATACGGCAACATCTAAAGTAAACTCGTGACAGATCACAAGGATACCCCTCACCTGTATATACATACCTGCATCCGCATTCCGACTGAATGCGAATGCGATGAAACTAAAGTAATCCAACAAATCTAATACTAGGATCCGACTTAAACCAAAGCCCACTAGTATGATCCGTCCGATCATGATCCGTGCACTACTGCACGTATATGATCGAACCCTGCCATATATCATACGACCTCTAGAACGTTTCGTCCGAAACTTAAGAATCTGTTTGTGGGGGACTCTAAAGACTCGTCAATACTCTGGCTGTGGATTTAACCACCAGCACGTCAGTGGTACTAGCCGTACGTAACGGGCTACAAGGTATTGACCAAAAGGGAGGTCGATGAGCGAACTCATCCTGACACCCTACTGAGCCTGTTAGGGACAATATCCATACAGTCCGGTCGGTTCGACTTTAAGCATCGCATGTCGGGCCTAGGGGGTTGGTAAAAGTCAGACCCCCAAAAACGGTACAAGTCGTGTCGGAGTGTAGCCCAGAACACCCTGAGATACTACTGGAATACCTACTAGTAAATCTCCTGCCTTGGCTAAGTACTTCGTGTAATGGCTCTCCTAGACACAGCGCGATCTCACCCCCAATACCGGGAGAGACGAAACCCCTGCCTCCATATGGCTCGGGACAGTACCCAACTAAAACCTGTTTTCACGACTCCTTTGAGCCGTGGTAGGCTAGTAATCAAAGCACAGTGGGAACTCACACGAGACAAATGACAATCTCAGGTCGATGAACTAACCTGTACACATGTCACTAGGGAACTGCTATCTGACGTCAGGTATAATACCAGCTAGCATGTTCCCGGCGAGTCCTGTCCGGTGTACTCATAACCTAATGAGCACCTGTATACATCTTAGGTGATCCAACTGACACCAATGGCTTGTGAGACCAGCCATCGCCCCCCGTCGGGGTCTCTACTGTATACACTATTCTATTAATGGAGTATCGATGCCCAGTCTCGAAACTCCCACGACTAGGGACCACTTTAAGGATGTGCTTATAGACCCCAGCTCCCACGTATATGATCGCCATCATACTGCTGGCAGTCAAGAAAGAATCCTAAGGGCTCTATCAATGTGTAATAGTGATCTGTAAGGTCACCTAAAGCAGTACACGATGATAAAGACAAACCATGGTCGCATACTATTCTCTATCAACGTGTAATAGTGAACTACAATGTCACCTAAAGCATGAACACGATGATAAAGACAAACCAGATAGTATACAATCTTCTTGAGTAAGACTGTCCTACCGGTATAGGTCCTTCCTCAATCATTGCAATCACGTGCCTGTGATCCAATGATTGACTCTGAGGGCACTATATCCAATGATCTCCCACTTGCACTCAAGGCTAATTATTGCGATGTCGCATACTCATAGCCCGTGTGATACCGAACACCCAACTCCTCTACTAATCAGTTTCACAAAGCCCGTTTCCGAAACTATTGCGTGCGAGGAATAGCCTCAGTGAGTGGATCCGCCCTAATGTTTCTTTCTATGTCTCTCTTTATCTCAAATTCGCGGAAAAAGCCGTCTCCCGAAATGAGTAATACCTGTCTTAGAATATGTCGGGATATCTGATGGGACCTAGTTCATAAATGAACTCCAAATCCAAACTTCTTAGACTGTATCGTCAACATAACATAATCAGTATCCTGCGCCACACTTCCCTCAGTATCCTCTTGGACCACATGTCCAAAATACTGCCCATCGTCAGACGGAAAACTATAACTCTGACAGTCACTCTGTCATCCAGGTCACCTTGGAAGCCTGGAATGATAACCGTCTCCCGAATGAGGCTGACGTTATCATTTCCCTAGAACATCCACTTATGTTCTAAAACTGCTTCCTAACGTTTCTCCAGGATAGGATTAATATCACAACTTGTTGTATCTAGTGCAAAAACAACATCTGGTGTGGTACTTGACATATCATGATTGATTCAATTTCTTAAGCAAGTGATCTGCCAATCATGCGCATCCCTCTCCCCTTTAATCTGTAAGACACCTTTAGAGAGGATGACTCCATCACCTGCAGGTACACTACCATGCCAGGATTCATCCATTCTAAATACCTTTAGAATGCTGTCTAAGTACCCAGATTGGGAAGCTATCCAAATCTAGATCTAAAACCATAGATCTAGTAAGCAGAATGTCTGATATTATATCCAAGTCCTTTGTGGAAAAACCACTGTGTGAAAACCAAAGCATAACCGATCGTAGCATAGGAATTTCACTTCCTACTTTGTGTATATCATCCAAATACCAGGAAATCACACCTTTATAACTTCTTAACAGATCCATCCCCTATTCTGATGAAGTCAAAGCTATGGCTGTCACATCAGAAATAGATGATCTATCTCCGCCATATCTTCTTTAGTCTATAAATAGACAAAAGCTACTTGTCCACTATGCTTCCGCTACTCCCACTGACTACGACAACCCTCTGGCTGAGTCATATACATGTACACTTCTAAAGCTAGTTTAGAACGACGCTATACTCATCCTCCTGCTGGGTCTCACAGTCTGGAACAACAGCAATGGCAAGTCTGGGTAAACAAGAACCTCCCTGTCACCGTCCTTGAGGCTACTGGAGAACCTCTCGGGTTCTTGAGGTTACCCCCCATGTCTGCGGAGTGGCCAATGGAATGTCAAGCCAGATTGAATCTTTAGGTTCTTATCAAATTTTCAGTAATTGTTTGCGGTTCCGGAATCACTTCCAGTTCTACCATACTCCCACTACTGTTTTCTGAAAAAATCCATTTTACTAAAACTGTGGCGAGAAAAGAACAATATCACTATTGATTTTCCAGATGGTAGAAAGTCAACCCTCGTCATAGCCTGGGTCAACACACAAACAGCCATTACAGAAACGTGCCTTGAGTTATCCAGAGTCTGGTTTTAAGTATAAGCCGGACAACTCCCCGTACCTTAACATTGTTAAGATATGAACAATTCTATATTCAATATAGAAACAGAGGCACTGATTTAATTGGAACCAGATTCAAATCATGCAACTATCTCCAGTGCATGTAAACTAAATGGAAGGAGGCCGATCAGCGTTACTCAACTTAGAAATACATCCAGATATGAATAACCTGAAAGAGAAGCAAGTTCTCATAATCATTACAATCAACTGAATACCATAGACAAGTATCTACATCTTCGATCACATTGAAGAATCCTGATATTTGCAATACCTGGTTCACTACTTTATTCATATACCTATAACTTCTCAAAACTTGGACCTTGCATTTCTACGAAACACATGTCTAAGAACTAGAGAAGTCATAAATAAACATAATATAGTATGGGTACCAACCCCTCTGTCCTTATGGACACTGGACAACATACAATACTTTGTATAAGTCCTCTAAGTCTAATGACTCATTCCCTGTGTGTCGTAGGTTGAAAACTGTACTTATGGTTAAGAAGAATTACACCGCTCTTTAATGCTCCTTACCTAACCATCCACTGATATAGGTAAATGTCATAGACATAATTTCAAAAAGTTATATCTCACTTTATAAAAATAAACGTACAGATATACCAATTTGAAATTGGTGCATACAACGGATATTCAAAACCAAATATTTGCCGTCCGGCAAACAACCCAGGCGATTTCCCCAAATATCACCAATTACAACGAATCCCGATATAATGAGGACGATCACCCAATTCCCAATAATTTACTTCCACTCATCATCTGTAAAACCATACAGATGTGAGAATCAAACCTGGTAAATACATACCCTGGAGCAAGGGCTAATTGGGAAATCGGTTTTCTTTTAACAATACACGGTGAAACTGAAACATAACAAATGTTTCGAAGGGCTATCCGGGTTTTCCTAGTAATGCATCTTCCATTATCAGATTCTCAACTGTAACCGTATATTTCTTTGTTGTCTCTCCAAATCCCTTTATATGTCTTTAGTCATTACCTTCTGCACACACCTTTAGGCTGAATGGTTTTCATCCCTCCCTATCATTCGGCACCTGTCTATGGTTTGGAAGAAGACTATCTAATAAGCATAATGGGTGTACTCTCCTAATCCTAGGAGCACGCGCAACCTGAGAGAAGGTGAAGATAAAAGACAACTGAATAAAACCTTATTCCTATTTCTCCTGAACCAGAATCCATCCTCGAACTGGAACAAGTTCCTTCGAGTTCGTATATAACCATATGATGGAGTATCCAAATAACTGTGGATCTTCGCAGTGATACGGAGTGTCCTGGAGAAATACAAAGGTGAAGTAAGAGTGGCATTGAAATACTTGGTTTGGTCGTGAATAGCAGTCGCAGTTTACGTTGCACTCTTTCTAATCCCTTTATTTATCTTAACTTATTACCTTCTGTACACCATCGTTAGGCTAATTGGTTTTCTTCATTACCCACCGTTCGGCACATGCCTATGGTTTGGAAGAAGACTATCCAATAAGCGTAATAGCTGTACTGTCCTAATCCAAGGAGCACTCGCAACCTGAGAGAAGGTAAAAGGAAATGACAACTGAATAGTCCTATTCGTTTTCTCCAGAACCGGAAACCATTCTTGAATCTGGAACAAGTTCCTTCGAGTTTATATATAACCATACGATTTTTTTATCCAATGGAAGTGGATGTTCTTAGTAATACGGGGTGTTCTTGAGAAAAGGGTAAAAGAAGGAGTGAAAATGAGTTATGCAACTCAGACAATCCAAAAGCCAGTGTTTTAAGAAGGTTCGGTTAATCTTGGTCACTGATCCATAGTCAAGGGTCGGGCCATGGTCGCTGCCAAAGAGAGAGAGAAAAGAAACACTCAGCGTGCACTCTAACCTACATCAGAATGGTTATCACTTTTTCTAATCAGGAAACCTCCCACTGTATCGTCAAATTCTCCTCCAAACCTGAAAGAAGAATTAATCGGGATCACCCGAGGAGTAAACCAACTCATCAGTGGGAATCAAGATCCAACTATCATCGCATGATAACGTGATGGATTCCACTCACGTTATCATACTCCATAAGGTATGCGCATATCTGGCAAGTTTCAGTTTCTTTAGAAACTCCCAATGTGATTTTTATCCCATGCTCTTATGACCTTGACTTTGGCCAACAAATCATAAGTCACGTTTCAAGTTCTACCCGTCATATTCCAGGTTAATTTGAACCCCCCCATACCTACCCTTGACTTTGGCCAACAAACCAGTACGACTGTCCCAAACCAACGCATCTATCTATGCAACAGAAAGGTAACAAATAGCTACCATACACTATGCCTTGACATTGGCCAACAAACATAGCATGAATACTAAGTGCTATCCGTCTGAAATGACGGAGGGCTACGAATGGTTTTTGGCGAAAAACCTTTAACGTAATGAACTTGATATCGTTGAAGGAACCGGATAGCTTTTTATAAAAATATAGTGGCGAAAACCATTGCTGAAGAGGTCACTCCGGTGAAGGGATCTCGGCTCTTTCCCCGTAGAATGAGGTGCAGGATATTCCAACTGAATACCACGATGCGAAGCAAAAAGTAATCGACTATGGTGAAGTTATTACCCTGACGCAAACTTCTGTTCAAGGGGTCACTCCCGGTGAAGGGATCTCGGCCCTTGCCTCGTCGACTGAGGTGCTGAATATTCACAACCGAATACCACTGTGCAAAACAAAAGAAAAAGTCCTTGCAAAAACAGCTTTTTGAAAAATGTTCCAACAACATCAGAATAGTTTTGTTTAGCTCGCATTGATCCGAATCAATGCAGTCCTATCAATTAATCACACCACAAAAGAACGAAAATATGATGTACTTATATGCCATCCGCATTGGCCACTGGATCCCGTCATCACCCGTTAGGTTACTTAACTAACGACAGAGCGGGGACTGGACTAGCGCGGGTGTAAAACATATACAACATCTACTAGTATATATGTCAATATATAATATTCGCTCATGACGTGATAAAAATGCAACATCACAGAAATGTAATAAGTATCACAGAACAATACAGATAATCTGGGATCCCCGGGTTTCATAGAGCCGCTACTGAAACCCGACGTTCCCCTGGTTATGTGGATAGCCGGTGCAATGAAATCCTAGACCCCTACGGGCGCGGCCAGTTACCCGCCAAAACCTGAAGCGAGGCAGCCCCCTTCAATAAAGTGAATGGACCACCCAGCACTTCACGGAATCCGGTAACTTGAGCACCCCTCCTTGGGTCAACCTGTACCCCCTACGAGTGCGGCGAATAGCCCGCCAATTCTAGAGTGAAGCCCCTTCGTCTCAAAGCCATGAGATGCGGGCCCGTTGCCCTCTAGAACCCGGCTATCCGTGCACCCCACCGCGGGGTAATCCTAGTACAGAAAGTAAAAATACATATACAACGGGTACATCGACCTCAGACCGGTCGTGCCCCAAAAGAATAATATACAAATAGGCAGTGACGGCAGTCCACATGTCGGATGCTCGCCCCGCAATATCAAATGTACAAATACAACCAAACTGTACTACCATTGCATCCAGGCTATCCACCACGACAAATCCGCAACATCACAGCACAAGACAGAATATCAACATGAATGTCACGTTCGTAAATCCGTCTAAAAGGGCTATAGCAATTAGACAAGATTTACCGATCAAATGACATTCACGGTCGCAGATATAAAGTAAGCACTGTGAACTAACATATTTAAAATTTTCGATCGACAAAATTTTTCGAAGTGGGCCCCAAGTACAATTCCCAGTACTCAAAATAATCTGGGCCAAAACAAAAAATACCAGAAACCTCATTTCCAAGTCAGAAACCATTGAATGAAAAATGGTGCTCTAATTCTACAGTAGTGCGGTGGAACCGTGGCCAAAACAAGGTTAGGGCCGCGGTTCCGCAGCGCAATGACGAGATCAGTGTACCAAATTTCAACAGTGTTCTTTAAAAAGCCTGCTTGATTTTCTGACGTACTGAAAATAATTTTTAGAGCACAAAAAAATTTCGATAGAAACTGCAGAATTTGAAATGCGGTTTTGGAAAATTTCATTCGATCGAAATTTTAAACACGTTAGAGCAAGCTAGTAAAGGTTAATGGCGTGGCAATGATACCATGTAAGTCTACGGTAGTGTAACATTTCAAAATAAATAAAATCTTATTTTTGGGGAATTTTTATAATTTAATATTATTTTTAATGAATATTTTAATATTTCGGTATAATTAAATACAGATAAATAGGAAAAATTTTGGAAAAATTATGGAAAATTCTAAAATAGGGTATTTTATGAAATTATGCCATTTTTAAGTTTTTATGATTAGTTTGACACTAATTTTGTGCTAATCGCGATTAAAAATCGCTAATCGTTTTTTTTAGAATTTTTGTGCAAAACATGCACATATCATTTTTGCTTACACTTGTGCATTTCTATCATGTTGTTTTGGGGTTACTATTGGTGTGAGAAGGAATTTGGGTTAAAGAAAAAGAAAAGAAAAGGAAAAAGGATATAATATTGGGTATGGGTGAGAAAGAGAGGTGAGAGGGTGTTGACTAAGCCTTGGCTTTTCCCCTTCATTTCTTCAACTCATTTCTTCTCTCCCTCTCCTTCACTTGCTGCTGCTGCTGCTTCCTTCACCTCCCTCCCCTCTTCAACTCCTCAAAACACATCCAAAACAACTCCAAAACCCCACTCCCATTTCACTAAAAAGATGCACAAGCTCAAGAGAAACACATTGGACCAAGAAAGCAAAGATTTTGGCCACTAGGGGCAACTCAAGAAAATTCTTGAGTTGACAAATGAGGTATTTTCTGGACCATTAGCATAATTTTTGTATTACTTATACCCCCATGTTATGATAGAACTGATATTGTGTGATGTTGTGAACTTAAGGAAAACCTAGTTAGGGTTTATGGGAAATTGAGAGTTGTGTTGTGAAATTGAGCTCAGTAGAGGCTACACAAACACCCTAGTGCTTGAATTAAGACCCAAACCTGAGACTTAAAACCCGGAATATGGATTTAGAAAACGATATCGGAAGATTTGTGGAATCTGTGAAGGTTATATGAGATCTGCTATCACCCCGAGACTCTTAAAATATTTTTGGATTGACAGTGATACATGCAGGCACCCAGGAAACTAACCCCAAAACCCTGGCCCCTACCTCCCCAACTAGGCCGCAGATTTGATTTGTTTGGCCGCAATTTGCGGCCTGGGTCCCACCATTTTTGCTCGTTTTGGTTCTGTAGCTCCTACATCTATAGACAAGACCCTGGGTATATGCAAAATTGTCCAATTTGACCTAGGGTGAAATCTGGAGCCTTTTTCTTTAGTTGCTGTTTTGATTCATATTTCCGTATTCCGTATTTTGAATTCCGGATTTATATATCTGTGTTTTACCTCGATTTCTTGACGTTTGTACGACGGTATCGAGAATTGATTGATGGTTTTGAAGCGTAGTCCATAGGTTCTAACCTATAGGCCATTAAGCATGTCGTTTAAGTTTTCATGTGTCGTTTTGGTTTTGATTTGGTTTTAATGCGATGCGATACGTGTGATATGTAGCTACCCTATGACGATTCGAGACGATGAAGAAGATGAAGGCGACATCGACACCGATACGCAGGACGCAAGGTGAGTAGATTATATCTACGGGGGAAGTCGGGTGGATGGCGTATAGCACCCCCGCAGTTCTATGCTTAGTATAGTATATATATGCTATATATATATTTATGATAGCTTATAGTGTCGTGGATATTTGATATGTGTTAGGTGTAATATGGATAGATTAGGGTTAGAAGTAAACTAGTGTAGTTCCTAGTCGCGAACCGTAGAATAGGCTTACACCCACATGCACACACATGCTTATTGCTATACTTATACCGTGATGATGAGGATAGTGGATGACATTGGAGATGAGTCGATGATTTGGGCATTGTGCCATGAGATCGGTGATATGATGTGATTCGTATTTGGGATACGACATGAGATTTTTAGCGGGCCTTTGGACGTGTGTTTCACACACGCATTCATATTTATATAGATGGTATGGATTGTACTAGACTTAGATTATTACCCCAGATTATGTGATATGACGATAAGGATACCAGGTAATTGATGAGATGACTGTGACATTGACCGTACCCAGATTTGGGATGCCGTACGACGGATTTTCGTACGAGCTATATATTGATGATAGATCCGCACTCATGACTCGAGGACGTCATATGATATACTGTATCGTACGTGATACTATTGAGGCGGGATCACCGACTATTATATATATATATATATATATATCGACTCAGATTTAGGTGGTTTCCATACCCCTCCCGATTAGCTTGTTAGTTAGGTGTAGTTTACTTAGTAGATGTTAGGTTAGACCGAGTCATACCTATTTCAAAAAGTAACGAATCGGGAGTATTTCAAAGATAGGCAAAGGGATTCTACGGATATTTTCAAAGGACGCATCTTTTCATGAAAACACCGTAACCCTTATTTTACTAAAAACCCCGATTCGTCTTATTTCAAATGGCAAAACTGCATGATATATATTGTTATAGATTCCTCACTGTTGAGTTGATTATTCGATTCCACATATTCTTACAGTTTGCATTGCATCGCATTGCATGTGTTTATTTCTATATTACAACCAAGCTGTTAGGACACAAGCACCATTATCGATGATGCGTATGTTCCACGTACACTTGCTTGCCATCTCACACACTTCATCATCGATAATTGCCATGTCACTACACTGTAGTACTGTTGCATTCAGGATTTGACCCTTGCATGCCATACTTGTGTACCTATATACTATATATTCATACTTGTGCACATATCTACTGTACACTCATACTTGTGCACATACCTATTGTACACACATACGTATTCGAACATACATAGATGATTCTGGCTTGTTTAGAGATTTGGGAACCGCAAGATACTCTTTAAAACTGATTCCTTTTAAAAGAGCGGTTTCCCTCAGTATGTGCATATTTCTTTTACATGTCGCATACATCATGCTTTTTGATTATACGCATTGAGATATGTTGTTTCCATGATATTTCTGGATTTGGGAACCGTAAGTATTTCAAAGAGAGTATGTAATTGTTTTTAAAAACCCGGTTACCCTTGATATGATATTTCAGTGCGTCCACCATGTGTTTTCTCGGTGATGAGAGCGACATGTGAAATCCGATTCGAGGAGTTGGATGTTCCGTTTGCGGGTACATGGTGTACCCGGTATGGTTCCCCGGTACGAGAAATGTTTTTTGTGGAGGAGACGATGAGCCTAGCAGGGTGGCGAGTACCTACCGATGATTGGTTGGACCTGGGGGTTATCCGGAGGATACTGACCAGAGTCGATAGATGGATACGGGACGACCCGTAGTGCCGGGGCCATGGGCCGATTCCACAGACGGAGCCCGATATATGAGGATTTACGTGCCGATGCTAGGCACAATTTTCATGATGTTTTCGAGTGTCGATGCTTGACACTCAGGTTCCATTATTTGATATGTCGCGAGCGACACATGTTGATTTACATCCTCATATTTCCATGCATATGCTTTATGATATTTACATACTGTTAGTTGTTTGTATGCCCTAGAGGCTAGTATTGTACAGATGATGTATATTATATTGGATGCTTGGACATATATAGAGATGACTTTCTTGCTCGATATGATAGTATGCTATCTGGTTGCTCTTTATCTTAACATGTATACTAGTCTCTTTAAACTGTCTTATAGGTACATGTTGGTAAAGCCCTTAGGATGTGTACTTGACTACCTGGACTATGATGCAGATCATACTACTGGGGACATGGTAGTCTATAGGTACATCCTTCAAGGTCCCTAGTCATAGGTGTATCGAGACGGGGCATCGATATACCAGTGTAGACTAGCGTATACGCTTCTCGACCCATGAGATGGGCGATGGATGATCCCATATCCATTAGTGTTTGACATCAGAGATGGTATACGGGTGCTCAGTGGAGACTGCGTACACTCGACGGACTTGCCGAGAACTCCCAGATGGTATTATACCTCACGTCAGATGGCAGTTCTCAGGTGACACTTGTGCAGGTTAGTCTGTAGACCCGAGATCGTCATAGAGTCTTGTGTGATTCCCACTGTGCTTTGATCTCCACCTTACCACGTCCATGAGGGCATGCAAAACGGTGGTTTTTGGGTACAGTCCCGAGTCACATGGATGCAATGAGCGATAGGAGGGGTTTCGTCTCTCCCGGTATTGGGGGTTGATGTTGCGCTGTGCTCGATTGGCCGTAACAGGGAAGTCCCTGGCTAGGGCTGATCAGAGTTTTGCTGGTAAGTGTTACCAGTAGTTTCTCGACCCATTATGAGGCTCACATCGGCACGACTTATCGGTTATTGGGGTCTCCCCTAGACTTGATATGCGACATATCAGACGAACAGACCGGACTGTACGGTAAGTGTTACTGGTTGGATTCATAGGAGTGTGACCGGGTTGCTCGTTGATCTTCTGATCGCTCAATACCCGGGTGGCCGTTACGTTCAGCAGACCGCTTGCGGCTTGTGGGTGCTTGATATGATCATCATCTGCTGCCGGCGTATTGACGAGTCTTTAGAGTCCTACACAGAGGTTTCCGGCTCAAGCGAAACGAAATAGGAGCGCATATGAGATATGTGCGGGACCGAGAATAATGCATGTATGTGATACCGTATTTCATTCTCGCGATGAATGTTTCGATTGGTTGTATGCGATATAACCTAGTTATCGAATCGAAGATTGATTCGATAAGTCGATATATTGGATACTAGTCGGTTATGTGCGACATGACCGGATCATTGAATCAAGTGTTGATTTAATGATTTAATGTATAATTATATATTTGATATATTACTTTGCATTAACTAGTATTGGTTCATTTTAAAAGGATTTTCTCACTTGATGTGCACATTGTATATGTGATATATTTTTTTTGTGCACTTGATTGTATCATGTTTGATGATACATGTTAACTTGAGTTTGTGTAAAGATTAAACCATGGTTATATGAGTGGTTAGGGTTTTTATTACTTATTCATTTATTTATATTGATTATTTATTTTGGAAAAGAAAAGGGAAATGGTGGCTTTCCTTGGTTCTTTCATGATGCTTCATGAAGAGTTGAAAAGGTTGACCATTTTGTTTTCTTCTCTTAACCTAACCATTCACCTAACCCTAGTTTGCTCTCTACACTTGACCATAGTTAGGATATGATAAGTATTCATATTATTTTCATTATTAATCCAACACTTATCATATTCTATCTTCATCTTCTTCCTCTTGAACAAGAATAAAAGCTTACTAGCTTTAATGGCATCTTGAGTAAAAGATTGAGAAATCCAATTCTAAAGTGAACCCACCTCCTATTTCTTCATCCTCTACCTCTTGCCAAGTAGTATAGGGTGTTTTCTTCACAAGTTTCACGACTTGGTGAAGTTAGAGCTTGATCTTGTGTTGCCTCGACGTAGATCTTCTTCGGCATCGAAGCCGACGACCTAGCCCGCCCATTTCTCCGATGAAGCCGATGCAAGAGTCCGGGATTCAAGATGGACAGCGAGAGGACGTCTACGTGGAGCTAAGGAAGTGGAGAACCGGATCTACAAAGGTTGTAGCCTCTTTCCTTTAGTTAAAATGTTAACTAGTTTCACTTTTCGCCTAAACTCTAGTCAACGAATCCGTATTAGGGTTTCTCGGTACTTGTAAAATTTGAAATTAGCATGGTTGATCCCTTGTGAGACCTCATTAGAGTGCCTAGGAACCCTACAGTGGTATCATAGCCTAGCTAGAGCCTTAGGCGAAGTGTAGACGACGTTTGAGATCCGAACGAACATCGAAACCCTAATCAAAATTGCTCTCTGGAATTTTTTCAAAAACTGGGTTTTTTCCAGATTAAAAATGCTTAAAAAATTCAGCAGGGAATTCTAAGAATTACGGTGCAAAAATTACCTCATGATGTGTCTAATACACGGCGGAACCGCGGCAGAAGCCTGGGTTCTGCGGCGGTTCCACGGCCAAATGATGGGATTTGCCTTCAATTTTTGCACAGTAATTCATGTTTTCAGGTGCTGAATTTTCTGGGAATTTTTAATATTTACTCAAGAGTTGAGTATTTTGGGTTATATTGGGAGTTCGTAGATTCGATCGGATTATCAGACTTCGTCTATGTGTTTTTCCAGATAATTTTAGAATATGTTAAAAAGTTCGACCGGATGTAAATACCCAATCTTTTCCCTGGCGGGAAATTTCCAATTGTTGGACTTTTCCGTAGTTTAATGACGTTCTAAGTAGTGCAAGTAACGCGATGGTCCCTCTAGAAGACAACAAACTTTAACTCGATTATGTGACCGTCTTGAACTGCCCTTTGAACCTTAGGGTTTGGGGCAGTACGGCGTGCTACATGTGAGGCGTTGGCTTGACCCTTCTACGGCTGGACCGTTGGTACTGAGGCATGAAGTGAATGTCTTTGAACTTATTTCATGTGTTGAACGGTTTCGGGAAAACTTGGGTGTTCGAATGTTCGATCGGAAAGTTTAATATTTTCTATTTATCCGGAATGGGATACAATAATTGGAATTCACACACAGTCATGAGATAACTGAATGAATGTTATAAATCTAGCGGTTTAGTCTCACTTCATATTGAAAAGAGTTTTCGATAATAAGACTAAAATGCGGGGTTTATAATTGTTAGGCATGTGATATCTATGTATTTCATTTGATTAGGCATAGGATGTCTAAAGAGGTTGCGGATTCCAACTGTTGTAGTTTTACATTTTCTTTTCTGAGACCGTAAGCGTAATATGTGATATCGCCGGTTTCGTTGCTATATGTCAACGACAATTGGGATGCGCATATTTACTTACGTTGATGACATATGATGTTATGTGTTGCTGGAATGTTATATTGGATTGTCGTGTTCGAATAGCCGGGGGTTTTTATGTGAGATGAGTGTTTTTCATTTTCATTCATGTAAAAACTTGTATGTAATATTCTTTTATTGGGGCACTTCCAGGTTGCGGAAGATGTCACCGTTGATGTATATTATTTACTTTTCCGCATTAGGATAGACCCAAGGAGGGGAGCACAAGTAACCGGGTTCTAGGGTCCAGTGGGAGACCATCTCGAGGAGTCGAGTCCGGGTCTCCTAACCCTAGAATTGGTAGGGTTGCTTGCCGCTCTCGTAGGGGTCAAGGGGTGTGGGATTGGCTATTCATCACGACCGTGGAATCCGTGTTTTATACTGGCTCGTATTGAAAACACGGACGTCCTAGTATATCCAATATTTCATATGATATTTTCTGCTGCGATATCTGTGATGTGATCATTTGATATGTTCTGATGGATACAGTATATAGTATATATGATATATTATATAGACGTTACTTATGTTTTGCACCCGCACTAGCCCTGCCCTGCTCTGTCGTTAGTTACCTAACCTAACGGTGCACGAGGGGACATCGAGGCGAATGCGGATGGCATAAGTGTACGTCGTATTTATCTGTGATGTTTAGGTGACATAAATGATGGGACTTCATTAATGTGATTAATGAAAGAAAAGAAACCTAAAAGATGTTGTAGAATCAAATTTTAAATAAAAAGGGTGCCTACAGTTTTGCTTTGCATAGTGGTATATATGATATACCCTGCACCTTATTCGATGAAGAAAGGGCCGAGATCCCTTCACCGGGAGTGACCCCTTTAGCAACAACTGGCAGATGCTACACACTCGGTTTGACTTTTGATTACTTCTATAGTTTTTGCTTTGCACAGTGATATATATGATATATCCCGTACCTCATTCGACGAGGAAAGGGCCGACGATCCCTTCACCGGGAGTGACCCCTTTAGCAAAACTAGAAAAGCCTAAAAACACTCCATTTCAAAATCATTCGATTCTACAACGATATCAAGTTCATTACGCAATAGGTTTTCAGAAAAACCTGTCGTAGCCCTCTGTCATTTCAGATAAGTTGCATATAGTATTTGTGCTACATTTGTTGGCTTTCGTCAAGGTGTAGTGTGCGGTAGCTATGTGCTGCTTATCTGCTGCATATGATGCGACTGGATTAGGGTAGTCGTACGGCTTTGTTGGCTTTCGTCAAGGGTCGTGCGGGTGGGTTTAATTCAGTCAAGAAATGTATGGGTTGAACTTGACTAGCGGGCTGTGGTTTGTTGGCTTTCGTCAAGGTCATAGCACGCTAGGGGCAAAAGCATTATCGGGAATTTCAAGTGTTGAAATTTGCAATGAGATTGTATACCTTCTATGAGATAGTTGGATCCCGATACCCACTGCGAGTAAGAGTTACTCCTGGGAGAGTTTTACACATTACAATTAGCCGATCAAGTAGGTGTCTAGAAAGGTGTCAACGGGGTTACTCTGGGAAAATGAGGTTTACTTTAATTAGGTCCGTGCGAAAGCACGGGGAACCTCCCTTAAAGTACCGACACTGGCCTGGCTGAAAGATCGACGAAGTTGTAAGGTGTAATTAATCCCGGCTAGTCTTTCATTTTAAGGTTTGAAGGAAGATTTGATAAAAACCAGTGGGAGCCATCCTGATTAGATAGGATAATAACCAATCTGATCTTGCAAGAGCATACGCTAAAGTGTTTTCTTCTCTCTCTCTCTCCAGGTAGCGACCATGTCATGCCCTAATAAAGATAATAATATGGATGTATTGACTGAACCCGCATGTTATACTGTGCTGGGAACGTTGGTTCCGTTCTTTCTTATAAAGGTTATGGGAATGAACATGACATAGGGGAATACCAGGATTCCCATGCCACCCGAATGAAGAAAGTACATGTTGATGCATTTTCTTCGGATGTGTTCGTTACTGAGAACTGTTTCTCCATTTGCTCTACATCCTGGGTATTAGATACCGGATCAGGATCCCATATATGTAATCAGTTACATGGGCTCAGGAAAGGTAGAGAACTTGGAGAAGGTGATAAAGACATAAGAGTTGGAAATGGTGCAATTGTTGCAGCTAAGACTGTCGGGGAATATCACCTTGTATTACCAACTGGTAATACATTGGTTCTGAACGAATGCTATTACATGCCGAACCTGATATGCAACATTATATCGGTTTCCTTATTGAGTAAAGAGGGATATAATTTTGTATTACAGGATAATGTTATGAACATTTTCCGTAACCAAAAGTTGGTTGGATCAGGCACGTTGTGCAATGGCATTTATGTTCTAAATCAATCAACAGTTCTGAGCATAACAAACACACACAAGAGGAAGAGTTCAGAACTGAACGAATCCTTCTTGTGGCATTGTAGACTGGGTCACATCAATGCGACACGACTGGCTAAGTTGCATAAGGATGTATATTTGAAACCATTCGAATTTTCATCTTATGACACTTGCCAGTCATGTCTCAAAGGTAAGATGACCAAAACTCCGTTTACGGGACACGGAGAAAGAGTTACCGAACTCTTGGGACTGATACATAGTGATGTATGCGGTCCCATGTCTACACATGCCAGGGATGGTTCTTCGTACTTCATTACATTCACTGACGATCTCTCAAGATACGGACATGTGTACTTGATAAGATACAAGTCTGAAGCTTTTGAGAAATTTAGAGAATATAAACAAGAAGTCGAGAACCAAACCGGAAAAATTATTAAAATCCTTCGATCTGATCGAGGAGGTGAATACTTAAGCAATGAATTCCTGGACTTCCTAAAAGAGAATGGGATTCTCTCTCAGCTGACTCCTCCATATACACCACAGCACAACGGTGTATCAGAACGGAGGAACCGCACCCTATTAGATATGGTGCGCTCTATGATGAGCACAGCTGAGTTACCTATTTCCTTCGGGGGGTATGCACTTGAGACAGCCATACATCTATTGAATATGGTCCCCACCAAATCTGTGCCTGCCACTCCATATGAGAAATGGAAAGGGAAGAGACCATGTCTTAACTATGTTAAGATATGGGGTTGTCCAGCCTATGTCAAACAACAAAATCCGGACAAACTCGAGGCACGGTCTGTTGTATGCAAATTTATAGGATATCCCAAGAATTCACAAGGGTATATCTTCTACCACCCTGAGGAGCAAAGAGTGTTTGTTTCTCGGCATGCCACCTTTTTAGAAAAGGAATTTCTTGAAAAAGAGATTAGTGGTTATGAGGTAGAACTGGAAGAGGTTCCAGCCACAGAAGCTACAACAGAAGATTTGGTGGAACCAGAGGACTCAATAGTTTCCAATGAACCCCAGCCATTCCGCCGATCTAGTAGGGTTCCTCGCCAACCTGAGAGATACTACGGTTTTCTCATGGATGGTGGGAGCGAGGATTGCATCATGGAGGATGATGACCCAACTAGTTTCGAGCAGGCCATCACGAGTAAATACTCAGTGAAATGGCTGGATGCAATGCGGTCCGAGATGGAATCCATGTACACCAACAAAGTATGGACTTTGGAAGTTGCTCCTGAAGGGGTAAAACCCATTGGGAGCAAGTGGATCTTCAAGAAAAAACTTGGTGTAGATGGGAAAGTGGAGACTTTCAAAGCTAGACTTGTTGCAAAAGGTTTTCGTCAAAGACCAGGTGTGGACTATGACGAAACCTTTTCTCCAGTGGCTATGCTTAAATCCATCCGGATCATGCTTGCCATCGCTGCATATCATGATTACAAAATCTGGCAAATGGATGTTAAGACCGCCTTTCTAAATGGTGATTTAGAAGAGTGCGTGTACATGACTCAGCCAGAGGGCTTCGTAGACAGTGGGAGCAGCGGGAAGGTGTGCAAGCTGCTTAAATCCATTTATGGATTAAAGCAAGCATCGCGGAGTTGGAACATCTGCTTTGACGTCGTTATCAAAGAGTTTGATTTCGTCAAAAACCCAGATGAACCTTGTATTTACAAGAAGGTGGCAGAGAGTAAGGTAGTCTTCCTCGTATTGTACGTGGACGACATACTCTTGATAGCAAATGATATTCCTATGCTGCAATCGGTCAAGCTCTTCTTATCACAAAGATTCTCAATGAAAGATCTTGGTGATGCCTCCTGCATATTGGGAATCAGGATCTATAGAGATAGATCCAAACGGATATTGGGATTGTCCCAATCCAAGTACATTGACACCATACTAAAGAGGTTTAGTATGGAAGAATCCAAGCATGGGAACTTGCCCACGATCTCTGGAGTCACTCTCTCCAAAGAAATGTCTCCCAAGACTGATTTGGAGAGAGCTCGCATGCAAGGGATACCCTATGCTTCGGCTGTAGGCTCTATCATGTACGCGATGCTATGTACCAGACCCGATGTTGCATACTCACTAAGTGTAGTGAGCAGGTATCAAGATGATCCTGGAAAGAGTCACTGGACAGCTGTGAAGAGCATTCTCAAGTACTTGCGAAGGACTAAAGAGATGCTCTTGGTGTATGGTAACGGAGAACTCCAAGTAGAGTCCGTTACCGATTCGAGCTTCCAGAGTGATAAGGACGACTCTAAGTCGCAGTCGGGATTTGTCTTTACCCTTTACGGAGGGGCGGTTAGCTGGAAGAGTTCCAAGCAGGAAACCGTGGCAGACTCGACGATGGAGGCTGAATACATCGCTGCCAACGATGCTGCTAAAGAGGCTGTCTGGATCAAGAAGTTCATTACTGAACTTGGAGTGGTTCCATCCATTGAGCATCCAATACCTTTGTATTGCGATAACAATGGAGCGGTGGCTTTGGCCAAGGAACCCATGTCCCATCAACAATCCAGGCAATTCTGAGGCGGTATCACCTGATCCGGGAGATAGTTGATCGCCGGGAGATCGAGGTCAGGAGGGTTGACATGAAGAACAACACGGCGGATCCACTCACAAAGGCCGTTCCCCAGATACAATTTGAGAGACTCTTCGGGATGCTCGGTATGCGATACTACAGCAGCTGGCCCTAGTGCAAGTGGGAGATTGTTAGTTGTATGTATGCCCTGGAGGCCAGTATTGTACAGATGATGTATATTACATTGGATGCTTGGACATATATAGAGATGACTTTCTTGCTCGATATGATAGTATGCTATCTGGTTACTCTTTATCTTAACATGTATACTAGTCTCTTTAAACTTTCTAATAGTTACGTGTTGGTAAAGCCCTTAGGATGTGTACTTGACTACCTGGACTATGATGCAGATCATACTAGTAGGGACATGGTAGTCTATAGGTACATCCTTCAAGGTTCCTACTCGTAGGTGTATCGAGATGGGGCATCGATATACCGGTGTAGACTAGCGTATATGCTTCTCGACCCATGAGATGGGCGATGGATGATCCCATATCCATTGGTGTTTGACATCAGAGATGATATACGGGTGCTCAGTGGAGACTGCGTACACTGGATAGACTCGCCGAGAACTCCCAGATGGTATTATACCTCACGTCAGATGGCAGTTCTCAGGTGACACTTGTGCAGGTTAGTCTGTAGACCCGAGATCGTCATAGAGTCTTGTGTGATTCCCATTGTGCTTTGATCTCCACCTTACCACGTCCATGAGGGCATGCAAAACGGTGGTTTTTGGGTACAGTCCTGAGTCACATGGAGGCAATGAGCGATAGGAGGGGTTTCGTCTCTCCCGGTTTTGGGGGTTGATGTTGCGCTGTGCTCGATTGGCCGTAACAGGGAAGTCCCTGGCCAGGGCTGATCAGAGTTTTGCTGGTAAGTCTTACCAGTAGTTTCTCGACCCGTTATGAGCCTCACATCAGCACGACTTATCGATTATTGGGGTCTGACGTTTACCACCCCTAGACTTGATATGCGACATATCAGACGAACAGACCGGACTGTACGGTAAGTGTTACTGGTTGGATTCACAGGAGTGTGAGCGGGATTGCTCGTCGATCTTCTGATCGCTCAATACCCGGGTGGCCGTTACGTTTTGCAGACCGCTTGCGGCTTGTGGGTGCTTGATATGATCATCATCTGCTGTCGGCGTATTGACGAGTCATTAGAGTCCAACACAGAGGTTTCCTGGCTCAAGCGAAACGAAATAGGAGCGCATATGAGATATGTGCGGGACTGAGAATAATGCGTGTATGTGATGCCGTATTTCATTCTGGCGATGAATGTTTCGATTGGTTGTATGCGATATAACCTAGTTATCGAATCGAAGATTGATTCGATAAGTCGATACATTGGATACTAGTCGGTTATGTGCGACATGACCGGATCATTGAATCAAGTGTTGATTTAATGATTTAATGTATAATTATATATTTGATATATTACTTTGCATTAACTAGTATTGGTTCATTTTAAAAGGATTTTCTCACTTGATGTGCACATTGTATATGTGATATATTTTTTGTGTGCACTTGATTGTATCATGTTTGATGATACATGTTAACTTGAGTTTGTGTAAAGATTAAACCATGGTTATATGAGTGGTTAGGGTTTTTATTACTTATTCATTTATTTATATTGATTATTTATTTTGGAAAAGAAAAGGGAAATGGTGGCTTTCTTTGGTTCTTTCATGAAGCTTCATGAAGAGTTGAAAAGGTTGACCATTTTGTTTTCTTCTCTTAACCTAACCATTCACCTAAACCTAGTTTGCTCTCTACACTTGACCATAGTTAGGATATGATAAGTATTCATATTATTTTGATTATTAATCCAACACTTATCATGTTCTATCTTCATCTTCTTCCTCTTGAACAAGAAGAAAAGCTTACTAGCTTTAATGGCATCTTGAGTAAAAGAGTGAGAAATCCAATTCTAAAGTGAACCCACCTCCTATTTCTTCATCCTCTACCTCTTGCCAAGTAGTATAGGGTGTTTTCTTCACAAGTTTCACGACTTGGTGAAGTTAGAGCTTGATCTTGTGTTGCCTCGACGTAGATCTTCTTCGGCATCGAAGCCGATGACCTAGCCCGCCCATTTCTCCGATGAAGCCGATGCAAGAGTCCGGGATTCGAGATGGACAGCGAGAGGACGTCTACGTGGAGCTAAGGAAGTGGAGAACCGGATCTACAAAGGTTGTAGCCTCTTTCCTTTAGTTAAAATGTTAACTAGTTTCACTTTTCGTCTAAACTCTAGTCAACGAATCCGTATTAGGGTTTCTCGGCACTTGTAAAATTTGAAATTGGCATGGTTGATGCCTTGTGAGACCTTATTAGAGTACCTAGGAACCCTACACATGCATGATGGTTATTGTCATTGGGTGACACGTGGACAGGATCCACATACATACAGACTTGATTTCATTGATCATACCTCTTATTTATGATATGTAATTACCCGAGCACTTGGCACTACACTCATATATAGATGTCACAATGCCACCTTATCATGCTTCAAACTTATTCATTTAAGGATATATTATTACTGATCATATAGACCTAAGATTATGTCATGCATAAGATTTCTACTTGTATATGTTTTCTACTCACGAGTTGGCAACTGTAGGGTTACTAGGCACACTAACAAGGCTCTACAAGGCATCGACCATGCCCGTTTAAAAAATTTATGTGCCGAACAACCCTAAGCAAGATCGTATACTAGAGATTAGGGTTTCATATGCAAGCAAAAACCAATTAGGACTAAGTGAATACGAAATACAACTTTTGTAGATCGGTCCTTCACTTCATTTGCTCCTTGTTGAAGTCCCTTCACTGCGATCATGGTTCTCCCGGGCTCTTGCATGGCTTCACGAGACGAAGGTGCGACCTTTCTTGAAGTCTCCGAGGCCGAAGATGATCTATGTCGAGGGAATTCCGACTCAACCTTCTACTTCACTAACTAGAGAATTAGTGAAGCAAACACCATAAACTAAAGTGCTAGTCTAGTAGAGGATGGAGAAATAGAAATTGGGTTCTCTTTAGATTTTTATTTCTCACTTTGGATCAAACCCTAGCTTGCTTTTTCTTTTTGAACAATGAAAAAGAAGATGAACAAAAGAAAAAAGAGATGAGGATAATGATCAAGTGTCTGAGCTAACCATGGTGAGTGAGTATCATATACTAACTCTTGTAGAGACATTACCATGGCTAAGTGTTAAGGTTAGGTTAAAACCCAAAGTAAAAACAAATTTAGTGGACTTTAGTCAATGCATCCAAAAGCTTCTACAAGCTTCATGTATTTTCTAATTTACCACTAATTTTGTAATTACTTTTAAATGTTAAAACCCAACATAAAAAATAGCATGGTGTATGTCTCATACACCCAAGTCAAGTGTATCATCAACCATGATACAATAAAAGAAAAACACAATTTTAATATATATCATATATACATTAAAGTTGTGCTCATGTGAGAAAAACCCTAAAGTGAACAAGTGTTAGTAAATGTAAACTAGTATATCTAATATACAATTATACACTTAATTATTAAAGCAATACTTGACTTAATAATCCGGTCATATCTTATATAACCGACTAACATTCATCATATCGACTTATCGAATCAACACTTGATTTGATAACCCGGTCATATCATATATAACCGACCGATACAAAAAGTCGCGAGAATAGAATACTATCACATGCACGCATTATTCTTGGTCTCGCACATATCACATATGCGCTCCTATTTCGTTTTGCTTGAGCCAGTAAAACCTCTATGTAGGACTCTAAAGACTTGTCAATATGCCGGGAGTAGGTGATGATAACATCACGCACCCACAAGCCGTCAGCGGTACTAGCTGGACGTAACGGCTACCCGAGTATTGAGCGATCAGAAGATCAGCAAGCAAGCCCGCTCCAACTCCTGTAAAAGCCTGCCGGTAACATTTCACGTACAGTCCGGTCTCCTCGTCTGATATGTCGCATATCAAGTCTAGGGGTGGTAAAAGTCAGACCCCAATAACCGATAAGTCGTGCCGATGTGAGGTTCATAACGGGTCGAGAAACTTCTGGTAACACTTACCAGTAAATCTCTAAATCAGCCCTGGCCAGGGACTTCCCTGTTATAGCCAATCGAGCACAGCGCAATATCAACCCCCAATACCGGGAGAGACAAAACCCCTCCTATCGCTCATTGCCTCCATGTGACTCGGGACTGTACCCAAAAACCACCGTTTTGCACGCCCTCATGGACGTGGTAAGGTGGAAATCAAAGCACAGTGCGAATCACACAAGACTCTATGACGATCTCGGGTCTACAGACTAACCTGCACAAGTGTCACCAGAGAACTGCCATCTGACGTGAGGTATAATACCATCTGGGAGTTCTCGGCGAGTTCGTCCAGTGTACCCAGTCTCCACTGAGAACCCGTATACCATCTCTAATGTCAAACACCAATGGATATGGGATCATCCATCGCCCATCTCATGGGTCGAGAAGCGTATACTCTAGTCTACTCTGGTATATCGATGCCCCGTCTCGATACACCCACGACCAGGGACCTTGAAGGATGTACTTATGGACTACCATGTCCCCACTAGTATGATCCGCATCATAGTCCAGGTAGTCAAGTACACATCCTAAGGGCTTTACCAACATGTAACTATAAGACAGTATCAAGAGACAAGTATACATGTTAAGATAAAGAGCAACCAGATAGCATACTATCATATCCAGCAAGAAAGTCCTCTCTATATATGTCCAAGCATCCAATTAATATACATCATCTGTACAATACTGGCTTCTAGGGTATACATACAACTAACAATCTCCCAGTTGCACTAGGGCCAGCTGCTGTAGTATCGCATACCGAGCATCCCTAAGAGTCTCTCAAACTGTATCTGGGGAATGGCCTTCGTGAGTGGATCCGCTGTGTTGTTCTTCGTGTCAACCCTCCTGACCTCGATCTCCCGGCGATCAACTATCTCCCGTATCAGGTGATACTGCCTCAGAATATGCCTGGATTGATGATGGGACCTGGGTTCCTTGGCCAAAGCCACCGCTCCATTGTTATCGCAATACAAAGGTGTTGGATGCTCAATGGATGGAACCACTCCAAGTTCAGTAATGAACTTCTTGATCCAGACAGCCTCTTTGGCAGCATCGTTGGCAGTGATGTTTTCAGCCTCCTTCGTCGAGTCTGCCACGGTTTCCTGCTTGGAACTCTTCCCGCTAACCGCCCCTCCGTAAAGGGTAAAGACAAATCCCGACTGCGACTTAGAGTCGTCCTTATCACTCTTGAAGCTCGAATCGGTAAAGGACTCCACTTGGAGTTCTCCGTTACCATACACCAAGAGCATCTCTTTAGTCCTTCGTAAGTACTTGAGAATGCTCTTCACAGTTGTCCAGTGACTCTCTCCAGGATCAGCTTGATACCTACTCACTACACTTAGTGAGTATGCTACATCGGGTCTGGTACATAGCATCGCGTACATTATAGAGCCTACTGCCGAAGCATAGGGTATCCCTTGCATGCGAGCTCTCTCCAAATCAGTTTTGGGAGACTTCTCTGTGGAGAGAGTGAGCCCTGAGATCGTGGATAAAAACCCACATTTGGACTCTTCCATACTAAACCTCTTTAGTATGGTGTCAATGTACCAGGATTGGGACAATCCCAATATCCGTTTAGATCTATCTTTATAAATCATAATTCCCAATATGCAGGAGGCATCACCAAGATCTTTCATTGAGAATCTTTGTGATAAGAAGAGCTTGACCGATTGCAGCATAGGAATGTCATTTCCTATCAAGAGTATGTCGTCCACGTACAATACGAGGAAGACAATCTTACTCTCTGCCGCCTTCTTGTAGATACAAGGTTCATCTACGTTTTTGATGAAATCAAACTCTTTGAAAACGACGTCAAAGCAGATGTTCCAACTCCGCGATGCTTGCTTTAATCCATAAATGGATTTAAGCAGCTTGCACACCTTCCCGCTGCTCCCACTATCTACGAAGCTTTCTGGCTGAGTCATGTACATGCACTCTTCTAAATCACCATTTAGAAAGGCGATCTTAACATCCATTTGCCAAATTTGGTAGTCATGATATGCAGTGATGGAAAGCATGATCCGGATGGATTTAAGCATAGCCACTGGAGAAAAGGTTTCGTCATAGTCCACACCTGGTCTTTGACGAAAACCTTTTGCAACAAGTCTAGCTTTGAAAGTCTCCACTTTCCCATCTACACCATGTTTTTTCTTGAAGATCCACTTGCTCCCAATGGGTTTTACCCGTTCAGGAGCAACTTCCAAAGTCCACACTTTGTTGGTGTACATGGATTCCATCTCGGACCGCATTACATCCAGCCATTTCACTGAGTCCCCACTCGTGATGGCCTGCTCGAAGCTAGTTGGGTCATCATCAACCATGATGCAATCCTCGCTCCCACCATCCATGAGAAAACCGTAGTATCTCTCAGGTAGGTGAGGAACCCTACTAGATCGGCGGAGTGGCTGGGTTTCATCGGGAACTACCGAATCCTCTTGTTCTACCAAATCTTCTGTTGTGGTTTGTACAGCTGGAACCTCTTCCAGTTCTACCTCAGAGCCACTAATCTCTTTTGCAAGAAATTCCTTTTCTAATAAGGTGGCGTGTTGAGAAACAAACACCCTTTGTTCCTCACTGTGGTAGAAGATATACCCTCATGAAAGCTTGGGATATCCAACAAACTTACACAAAACAGATCTTGCCTCGAGTTTGTCCGGTTTTTGTCTTTTGACATAGGCCGGGCCCCCCATATCTTAATAAAATTAAGATATGGTCTCTTCCCCTCCCATATCTCATATGGGGTGGTAGGCACAGATTTGGTAGGAACCCTATTCAGTAAGTATGCTGCTGTCTCCAATGCATATCCCTAGAAGGAAATAGGTAACTCAGCAATACTCATCATAGAGCACACCATATCTAATAGGGTGCGGTTCCTCCGTTCCGATACACCGTTGTGCTGTGGTGTATATGGAGGAGTCAGCTGAGAGAGAATCCCATTCTCTTTTAGGAAGTCCAGGAATTCATTGCTCAAGTATTCACCTCCTCGATCAGATCGTAGGATTTTAATACTTTTTCCGGTTTGGTTCTCGACTTCTTGTTTATATTCTCTAAATTTCTCAAAAGCTACAGACTTGTGTCTTATCAAGAACACATGTCCGTATCTTGAGAGATCGTCAGTGAATGTAATGAAGTACGAAGAACCATGCATGGCATGTGCAGACATGGGACCGCATACATTACTATGTATCAGTCCCAAGAGTTCGGTAACTCTTTCTCCGTGTCCCGTAAACGGAGTTTTGGTCATCTTTCCCTTGAGACATGACTGACATGTGTCATAAGATGAAAATTCAAACGTATTCAAATATCCATCCTTATGCAACTTAGCTAGTCTTGTCGCATTGATGTGACCCAGTCTACAATGCCACAAGAAGGATTCGTTCAGTTCTGAACTCTTCTTCTTGTGTGTGTTTGTTATGCTCGGAACTGTTGATTGATTTAGAACATAAATGCCATTGCACAACTTGCCTGATCCAACCAACTTTTGGTTAAGGAAAATGTTCATAACATTACCCTGTAATACAAAATTATATCCCTCTTTACTTAGTAAAGAAACCGATATAATGTTGCATATCAGGTTCGGCATGAAATAGCATTTGTTCAGAATCAATGTATTACCAGTTGGCAATACAAGGTGATATTCCCCGACGGTTTTAGCTGCAACAATTGCACCATTTCCAACCCTTATGTCTTTATCACCTTATCCAAGTTCTCTACCTTTTCTAAGCCCATGTAACTGATTACATATATGGGATCCTGACCCGGTATCTAATACCCAGGACGTAGAGCAAATAGAAAAACAGTTCTCCGTAACGAACACACCCGAAGAAAATGCATCAACATGTACTTTCTTCATTCGGGTGGCATGGAAATCCTGGTATTCCCCTATATCCTGTTCAGTCTTATAACTCTTATGAGAAAGAACGGAACCAACGTTCCCCAGCACAGTATAACATTCGGGTTCGGTCAATACATCCATATTATTATCTTGATTAAGGCATGAAATGGTCGCTACCTGGAGAGAGAGAGAAGAAAACACTTTAGCGTATCCTCTTGCAAGATCAGATTGGTTATTATTTTATCTAATCAGGATGGCTCCGACTGTTTTTATCAAATCTTCCTTCAAACCCTAAAAGGAAAGACTAGCCGGGATTAATTACGCCCTACAACTTCGCCAATCTTTCAGCCAGGCCAGTGTCGGTACTTTGAGGGAGGTTCCCCGTTCTTTCGCATGGACCTAATTAAAGTAAATCTCATTTTCCCAGAGGCGTAACCCCGTTGACACTTTTCTAGACACCTACTTGATCGGCTAATTGTCCTGTGTAAAACTCTCCCAGGAGTAACAATTACTCGCAGTGGGTATCGGGATCCAACTATCTCATTGAAGGTATGCAATCTCATTGCAAATCTCAACACTTGAAATTCCCGATAATATTTTGCCCCAAGCATCCCATGACCTTGACGGAGGTCAACAAACCATAGGGTGCAAGTCAAGTTCAACACGTCATTTCTTAATTGAATCAAACCCACCCGCACGACCCTTGACGGAGGTCAACAAGGTCGTACGACTACCCTAATCCAATCTGCATCATATGCATAAGCAGATAAATACTAGTTAGCTACCGCACACTACGCCTTGACGGAGGTCAACAAACGTAGCACGAATACTAAGTAGGACCTATCTGAAATGACGGAGGGCTACGACAGGTTTTTCTGAAAACCTATTGCGTAATGAACTTGATATCGTTGTAGAATCGAGTGAATTTTGAAATGGAGTGATTTTGAGGCTTTCATTAGTTTTGCTAAAGAGGTCACTCCCGGTGAAGGGATCTCGGCTCTTTCCTCATCGAATAAGGTGCAGGACATATCATATATATCACTATGCAAAGCAAAACTACAAAAGCAGTCAAAAGTCAAACCGAGTATTGTAGCATCTGCCAATTTTGCTAAAGAGGTCACTCCCGGTGAAGGGATCTCGGCTCTTTCCTCATCGAAAAAGGTGCGGGATATATCATATATATCGCTATGCAAAGCAAAACTGTAGATACCCTTTTTGAAAAATTTGATTCTACAATATCTTTTAGATTTCTTTTCTTTCATTAATCACAATAATGAAGTCCCATCATTTAAGTCACCTAAGCATCACAGATAAATACGACGTACACTTATGCCATCCGCATTCGCCTCGATGTCCCCTCGTGCACCGTTAGATTAGGTAACTAACGGCAGAGGAGGGCAGGGCTAGCGCGGGTGTAAAACATAAGTAGCGTCTATATAATATATCATATATACTATATATAGTATCTATCACAGCACATCACATGATCACATCACAGATATCGCAGCAGAAGAAACATATGAAATATTGGATATACTAGGACGTCCGTGTTTTATTTTGAGCCTATATAAAACACGGATGCCACGGTCGCGACGAATATCCAAACCTACACCCCTAGACCCCTGCGAGAGCAACAAGCAACCCTACCAATTCTAGAGTTAGGAGACCCGGACTCGACTCCTCGAGTTGGTCTCCCACGGGACTCTAGAACCCGTTTACTTGTGTTCTCCTCCTTGGGTCTATCCTAGTGTGGAAAAGTAAATAATATACAAATGGTGACATCAACCTCATCCCGGAAGTGCCCCAATAAAAGAATATTACATACATTTAATTTTACATGAATGAAAATAAAAACTCTCATCTCACATAAAAAAAACCTCCGGCTATTCAGAACGCGACGATCCAATATAACATATCCAACAACACAGAACATCACATGTCATCAACGTAAGTAAATATGCGCATCCCAATTGTCGTTGACATATAGCAACGAAACCGGCGATATCACATATTACACTTACGGTCACAGAAAAGAAAGTATAAAACTACAACATTTGGAATCCACAATCTCTTTAGACATCGTAAATCCGAAATATCACATAATTCACATTTCATGCCTAACTTTATGAATTCCACATATTGTATCATATTCCAGATAAATAGACAGTATTAAACTTTCCGATCGAATAATCAAATACCCAAGATTCTATAATAGCTCAACACTTGAGCGGAGTTCAAAAATTCCAGAATACGTCACAGTAGCAACGGTCCAGCCGTAGAAGGGTCAAGCCAACGCCTCACATGTGGCACGCCGTACTGCCTCAAACCCTAAGGTTCAAAAGGCAGTTCAAGACGGTCACATAATCGAGTTAAGGTTTGTTGTCTTCTAGAGGGTCTATCGCGTCACATGCACGTTTTTCCGAAAGATTTAAACCCGAGAAAAATTCAACACTTGAATATTTTTTGTGCCGGGAAAAATTGAGTTAATGATATCCGTTCGAACATTTTAATACTTTCTAAATTATCCGGAAAACTATAACGAATTTAAAATTCCCGATCGAATCAACGAATACAAAATAAAACCCAGAATACTCAACACTTGAGTCAAATTAAAAATACCCATAAAGATCCAACAGCAGAAGTGAACATTACTGTACAAAACCAAAATCCCAATTTCACTCTACGACCGCGGCTCCGCGGCACCACTGTAAGGTTACTAGGCACACTAACAAGGCTGTACAAGGCATCGACCATGCCCGTTTAAAAAATTTATGTGCCGAACAACCCTAAGCAAGATCATATACTAGAGATTAAGGTTTCATATGCAAGCAAAAATGAATTAGGACTAAGTGAATACAAAATACAACCTTTGTAGATCGGTCTTTCACTTCATTTGCTCCTTGTTGAAGTCCCTTCGCTGTGATCATGGTTCTCCCGGGCTCTTGCATGGCTTCACGAGGCAAAAGGTGTGACCTTGCTTGAAGTCTCCGAGGCCGAAGATGATCTACGTCAAGGGAATTCCGACTCAAGCTTCTACTTCACTAACTGGAGAATTAGTGAAGCAAACACCCTAAACTAAAGTGCTAGTCTAGTAGATGATGGAGAAATAGGAAGTGGGTTATCTTTAGGTTTTTATTTCTCACAAGGATTCTCACTTTGGATCAAACCCTAGCTTGCTTTTTCTTTTTGAACAATGAAGAAGAAGATGAACAAAAGAAAAAAGATACGAGGATAATGATCATGTGTGTGAGCTAACCATGGTGACTGAGTATCATATACTAACTCTTGTAGAGACATTACCATGGCTAAGTGTTAAGGTTAGGTTAAAACCCAAAGTAAAAACAAATTTAGTGGACTTTAGTCAATGCATCCACAAACTTCCACAAGCTTCATTCATTTTCTAATTTACCACTAATTTTGTAATTACTTTTAAGTGTTAAAACCCAACATAACAAATAGCATGGTGTATGTCTCATACACCCAAGTCAAGTGTATCATCAACCATGATACAATAAAAGAAAAACACAGTTTTAATATATATCATATATACATTAAAGTTGTGCTCATGTGAGAAAAGCCTTCAAGTGAACAAGTGTTAGTAAATGTAAACTAGTATATCTAATATACAATTATACACTTAATTAGTAAATCAACACTTGACTTAATAATCCGGTCATATCTCATATAACCGATTAACATTCATCGTATCGACATATCGAATCAACACTTGATTCGATAACCTAGTCATATCATATATAACCGACCGATACAAAAAGTCGCGAGAATAGAATACGGTATCACATACACGCATTATTCTCGGTCTCGCACATATCACATATGCGCTCCTATTTCGTTTTGCCTAAGCTAGTAAAACCTCTATGTAGGACTCTAAAGACTCGTCAATACGCCGGCAGTAGGTGTTGATCACATCACGCACCCACAAGCCGTCAGCGGTGCTAGCTGGACGTAACGTCTACCCGGGTATTGAGCGATCAGAAGATCAGCAAGCAAGCCCACTCCAACTCCTGTAAAAGCTTGCCGGTAACACTTCCCATACAGTCCGGTCTCCTCGTCTGATATGTCGCATATCAAGTCTAGGGGTGGTAAACGTTAGACCCCTATAACCGATAAGTCGTGCCGAAGTGAGGCTCATAACGGGTCGAGAAACTACTGGTAACACTTACCAGTAAATCTCTAAATCAGCCCTGGCCAGGGACTGTTAGTTACCTGTATGCCCTAGAGGCCATTACTATACATAGGATGTATATTGTAGTGGATGCTTGGACATATATAGGGAGTGTTAGTGTATATGCCCTAGAGGCCATTACTGTATCATACTAGTTTGTATATTACTTAATGGAAGCTTGGGATATTCACAGTTGTATATACAATCTTGCTCGAAATGGTAGTATGCTACTTGGTTTGTCTCTGCTTTAATATGTGCATGTGTTTCTTTTAGCATATTGCTGGTATACATATTAGTAGAGCCCTTAGGATCTTTTCTTGATTACCAGCGTTGTGATGGCGCTCGCACTCGTGGGAGCTGGGTAATCTATAAGCACATCCTTATACAGGACCCTGGTCGTTGGACTATCGAGACAGGGCATCGATACTCCGGAGTAGACTAGCGTATGCGCTTCTCATCCCAGCGTGGGAGACGGTCTGTCCCACAGCCGTTAGTACGTCGTACTTGGGATAGTATGCGGGTGCTCGTTAGGTTACGAGTACACTGGACAGGACTCGTCGGGAACTGACAGGTTGGTATTATACCTATCGTCAGTTATCAGTTCCCAGGTAACATGAGTACAGCTTAGTCCGCTGACTTGACACTGTCACTTCGCCTCGAGTGTGTTCCCACTGCACTTTGATTACTACCCTACCACGACTCAAAGGAGTCGTGCAAACAGGTAGTTTTTGGGTGCAGTCCCGAAGCACTTGGAGGCAGTGACGGTTAGACAGGATTCGTCTCTCACGGTATTGGGGGTTGACATCGCGCTGTGTCCAGGAGAGCCATTACACGAGTAGTCCCTGGCCAGGGCAAGCGAGATATACTGGTAGGTTTCCAGTGTTATCTCAGGGTGTTCTGGGCTACACTCCGACACGACTTGTACCGCTATTAGGGGACTGACGTTCACCGCCCCCCTAGGCCCGCCATGCGATGTATCAGACGAACAGACCGGACTGTACGGAGACTGTCACATACAGGCTCAGTAGGAGTGCAGATGGGGTTCACCTCGTCAGTCTTCTTATCGACATCTACCTGGGGACCGTTACGTACAGCTAGTGCCGCTTGCGGTCTGTGGTTAAACCCACTGCCAGCGTAGTGTCGAGTCTTTAGAGTCCCACACAGAGAGCTATTCGCCTTTAGGCAAAATGAGTAGAGGTCGCATGGTTTTGCGACAGGGTTCGTTCGCATCCGCGCACTTGTGCACGTTTGCTGTCCGGACAGTTTATACTAGCGGGCTTTGGTTTAAGCCGGATCCTAGTATATGATTTGAGATTGGTTTTTCTCAGTGTATTCGTGTTCCTCGGATCACGAATGCAGGTGCGTATGCACAGTTGCTTGAGATTGGGGGAGAGGACCTTGTTTAGGGTTAATGGCTATTCTCATTTTATTAACCCTATTGCTTTTGTGTGTATTATAGTTAATTGATAATTAGCTTAATAATTGTACATGGTTGTTGTTGTTGACAATTTGACTTCATTGACTTGTTGACCTTGTTGACAACTTGACCATAATCATTTCATTTGGAAGATGCTCTTTGATCTTTGCAAAATTGAAATGATAATGGTCATGTCATGATTTACCATGACAATTTTCAAGCTAATTATTCAATTAAAATTATTCACGCATATTAGTGAGAATGGCTCACTAATAATTCATTCTCTCATATCATTTCTCTCTCTTGCTCATCCTCTCCCTCAAGCTCTCTCCCTCTCATATGTTGAGAAACAAAAAGCTTGAGAAAAACCCTCACTTGATCTTCTCTACTCTCTTCTAGGGTTCAAGTCTTAGCATTTCTTGCACTCTAGTTACTCCTAGCTTGGAGTTGAAGCTAAAGGTCGTGGCTTTTGGGTGGATCCTTCTTTGACGGGAGAAGACATGCAAGGTGAACTCTTTCTACCATTCCAAGGAGCAAAGAGAGAAGGACTTTGAGCTCAAGGTATAACCTTTCCGTCACTTAGCTACTTTGTAGTTAGCTTTAGCAAGTTTATGTTTAGCAAAGATCCTTAAAGCATAGTCCATGTTGCCTATAGTTGATAAAAATCCGATTTTTATTATGTTTTCTGCCTCCCCGCAAGCACCGGGGTGGGCAACGTGGACTTACAGTGGTATTAGAGCCTAACTAAACTTAAACTAGCTTGGTAGTGAAGTGTAACGAAGTTCGGAACCGGAAAAATCCAAAAACCAAACTTTTACAAAACCCTAGTTTCTGTTAAAAAATTTTCTGGTCAAAACAAGATTTGTTATACACCTAAATTCGGCTCAGGGTTTTGTGTGAACACCCAAGAAAAACGATCCCCTAATTCCTTCAAACCGCGGCGGATCCGCGGCCTAACCTATTCTTCGAGCCGCGGATCCGCCGCCGTTTAGAGTCTTCTGGTGATCGGGTTTCGTGCAGTTTGTCTCTGTGTTGGTTTTGGGATTTTTAAGATATATTATATGTGGCCAGATTTTCCAGAACAGAAATTTACTTTTGGGGTCCTATAATTCCGTATTTTTTCCGAACTCCACTGCACTTGAACTATATCGGTTGTATCTATGATGCTTGTATGTATTGAACGTCGGCTAATCGCTATAAGTCGATTAGTCGGGGTTATACATCTCTGTGATCTGTGATTGTTATTGGTTTGTGGATATGAATGGATTGGATTGTCGCGGGTGAATAGCCGGGGTGGATGTGAGATGAGCGTTATTTTTTCATTCATTCATTTGTAACATGTAAATTGATGTAATAATATTATTTGTATGGCCGCACAACCGGGTCGGGGTTGTAGCCGTCATTGTATAATTCTTTTTACTGTTTTTGCTCCTAGGATAGACCCATGGAGGGGGTGCACAAACTACCGGGTATCTCGAAGTGCCGAGTGGCCTACTCACGATGGTGAGGGAGGTTGCTTCGCTTCGGGTGCTTGGCGGGTAGTTTGCCGCACCCGTAGGGGTCTTGGGTGGGGTATTGGCTATTCACCGCGACCGTGTAATCCGCTTTACGTTGCAGGCTCGAACGCATTGCGGATTCCTAGTATATCCAATGTATTCATCTGTGATCTGTAATGTCTATCATTGCTATATATTTATATATAATAACTATTTAGGCGTTGCTTATGTTTTACAGCCGCGCTAGCCCAGCCCCCGCTCTGTCGTTAGTTAAGTAACCTAACGGGTGATGACGGGGCCCCGTGGCGAATGCGAATGGCATAAGCGTACGTCATATTTTGGTTGTTTTCTGCAATGGTAGGATTAAATGATGGGACGCATTAAAAGAACTAATGCAAGAAATAAACCAAGTAAAAGTCGATTGGAACACTTTGAAAACCACTCGGTTCTTTTTCAAAACTAAACTTTTAAACGCGGAGCTTGAACCACTCCTTTTAAAAGCTATCTCGTTCCATCGATTATATCAAGTTCACTACGTTCACGGTTTCGCCAAAACCATCCGTAGCCCTCCATCATTTCGGTTAAATATTCGGTAGTATTCAAGCTATGTATTTTGACCTCACGCCAAGGCATAGTGATTGGTAGCTGCCGGATATTTATCCGTTGCATAGATAGAATGCGTTGATTTGAGACAGTCGTACTGCCGTTTTGGCCTACGTCAAGGGTAGGTACGGGTGGGTTCAAATTAACCAGGATAATGATGGGAAGAACTTGACATGTGACTTATGACATTTTGACCTCACGCCAAGGTCATAAGAGCATGGGGCAAAAATCCACATCGGGAGTTTCATAAGTACTGAAACTTGCTAGCGTTGCATACCATTTGGAGTGTGATAATTCTGGTAGGATTCCTTCGGTTTTATCACGCGATGATATTTGGATCCCGATCCTACTGTGAGTATATGCTACTCCTCGGGAAAACTCTCACTTAACGATCAATGCTATAAACCTAGTAGGTGCCTAGAAAGGTGTTAGCGGGGCTATGCCCACAGGGAAAAGAGGTTACTTAATTAAGGAACTTCGCGAAAGCGTTGGAAAACCTCCCTCGAAGTACCGACACTGGCCTGGCTGAACGGTTAAGCAAGTATTGTACGGTGAGAATGATCCCGGCTAATCCTTTCTTTACGGTTTGAGAAGGGATTCGAGAGACAGTGGGAGCCATCCAGTTTAGACAAACTAAAAACCACTCTAAACTTGCAAGAGCATCATGCTAAAGTGTTTCTTTTCTCTCTCCTAATTGCAGCGACCATTCAAGATGACCGGACTTAAGTTATTACTAGATAAAAATAAACTGACAGGGCCAAACTACAAAGATTGGCTCAGGAATGTCAAGATGGCTATCACTTATGACAAGTTGGGGTATGTACTTACCACCAAAGCTCCCCCTGTCCCAGGTCCCACCTCCAGCGTCGCGGATATAGAAATCCGTAAGACATGGGAGATAGATTGCGCGAGGGCCAGATGCCTCGTACTAGCCTCGATGGACAACGAACATCAGAGGAGGCACGAGAATATGGACCTAGAGTCCATATTTCTCCATACAAAAGAACTGTATGGAGAGCAGTCTCGTATTGCTAGATACGAAGTGTCGAAGAAGCTTTTTTCGGCAAGGTTGGCCGTCGGATCATCGGTAGCGGACCACGTGCTTAAGATGATCGGCTACATAGAGGAGCTCGCGGACCTTGGGACCACGTTGGAGAATGAACTCGATACTGATTTGATTCTCCAGTCCCTTCCTTCCACTTACGCACAGTTCATTCTTAACTTCAACATGCAAGGAAAGGAGGTTGAACTTGCCGAACTTCTGAACATGTTGAGGACTGCTGAGGGCACCCTACAGAAGGGTAGGGAGACATCCACTTTGTTTGTAGGAGGATCTTCCTCTTCTAGGTCCAGGGCGAAAGCCAAGGGCAAGAAGAAGAAAGCCCCCGCCAAACCAAGAGGCGTTGTCGGTAAAGTGGATACGAAGGGAAAGGGTAAAGCAACAAAGGTAGCGGGGAAGCTGGTGGGGAAGGAAGAATGCTTCTATTGTCACAAAAGTGGTCACTGGAAACAAGATTGCAAGGCTTGGAAAGCCAGAACACAGGATTTGAAGCGAGTTGCAGCTTCAGCTTCAGGTGTGTATGTTATTGAAAACTGTCTATCAATAAACTCTATATCCTGGGTATTGGATACCGGATCAGGATCTCATATCTGTAATTCTTTGCAGGCGTTGAGAAAGCGTAGAGTTTTGAAGACAGGTGACATGACCCTCAGAGTTGCGAACGGTGCTAGCATGGATGCTGAGGCCGTGGGGGACTATCACCTGGGATTATCTGATGGACACTTTTTGGTTTTGCGTAGTTGTTATTATGTACCAAATGCAACCTGTAATATCATTTCTGTATCTTTATTATCTAAAGAAGGTTATGAATTTGCTTTTGTAAGTAATGTAGTGAACATTCACCTTAATCAAGCTTTGATTGGGTCAGGTACATTGAACAACGGTATATACGTTTTAAACCAACCACAGGTTTTCAATATCCAGAATACACACAAAAGAAAGTCTCCAGAAATTAATAAAACTTTCTTGTGGCATTGTAGACTGGGTCACATCAATGAGAGAAGATTGACTAAGTTACATACTGAAGGATATCTAGATCCGTTCGAATATCAATCGTATGCAACTTGTCAATCCTGTCTCAAAGGAAAGATGACAAATGCTCCGTTTTCTGGACACGGAGAAAGAGCGAGCGAGCTCTTGGGACTCGTACACAGCGACGTGTGCGGTCCAATGTCTACACATGCGCGAAGCGGTTTTTCTTACTTCATAACTTTTACGGATGATTTCTCAAGATTCGGACATGTCTTCTTAATGAAGCATAAATCCGAAGCTTTTGATAAGTTCCAGGAATATAAGAATGAAGTAGAAAAACAAACAGGCAAAAGTATCAAGATCCTAAGATCGGATCGAGGAGGAGAATACTTAAGTGCCGAATTCCTGAATTACTTAAAAGAGAATGGAATTCTCTCTCAGCTTACTCCTCCATACACTCCGCAACATAACGGTGTATCGGAGAGACGGAACCGAACCCTATTGGATATGGTACGGTCCATGATGAGTAACGCTGAGTTACCGCGATCGTTCTGGGGGTATGCGCTAGAAACAGCTGCATATCTTTTGAACCGTGTTCCCACTAAGACTGTGCCTACCACACCATATGAGTTATGGAGTGGGAAGAAACCCTATCTTCAATACTTGAAGATTTGGGGATGTCCAGCTTATGTCAAAAAGCAGCATACGGACAAGCTCGAGACACGCTCAGTACTGTGCAAGTTTGTGGGATACCCAAAGAACTCCAGGGGGTATCTTTTCTATTACGCAGAGGAACAAAAAGTCCTTGTTTCTCGTAATGCCCATTTTCTGGAACATCAGTTTTTAGAAAAAGAAATAAGTGGGAGCGCAATAGAACTGGAAGAAATTCTAGAACCACAAACTATTACTGAAAGCTCAGTGGAACCAGAAGGTTCAAAAGAACAGGACATTCCTACGCCACTCCGCAGGAGTAGTAGGCAGTCTCATCCGCCCGAGAGGTACTACGGTTTTCTCATTGACGGGGATAGAGAGGACTGCATCATAGATTGTGATGAGCCTACTAGCTTCCAGCAAGCCATTCAGAGCGTCGACTCGGTAAAATGGCTGGATGCAATGCGGACCGAGATGGAGTCCATGTACACCAACAAAGTATGGACGTTGGACATTGCTCCAGACGGGGTAAAACCCGTAGGATGCAAGTGGATCTTCAAAAGGAAGATTGGTGTAGATGGACAGGTTGAGACCTATAAAGCTAGACTGGTAGCAAAGGGTTTTCGTCAGCGACCTGGTTTGGACTATGACAAAACCTTTTCTCCAGTAGCTATGCTGAAATCCATTCGGATCCTTCTTACCATCGCTGCTTTCCACGATTATGAGATTTGGCAGATGGACGTAAAGACAGCTTTTCTAAATGGTCATTTAGAGGAGTGTGTCTATATGGACCAGCCAGAGGGTTTCATTCAGGGTGGGAGCAGCGGAAAGGTGTGCAAGTTGCTCAAGTCCATTTATGGACTCAAGCAGGCATCGCGGAGTTGGAACATCTGTTTTGATGAGACGGTCAAAGAATTTGGCTTTATCAAAAATCCAGATGAACCATGCATCTATTGTAGATTTGTAGCGAGAACTGTAGTATTCCTCGTTTTATACGTGGATGACATTCTCTTAATAGGAAATGACATTCCTATGCTACAATCTGTCAAGGGGTTCTTGTCACACAGGTTCTCCATGAAAGACCTGGGTGATGCCTCATACATTCTGGGTATCCGGATCTACCGTGACAGATCCAAGAGGATATTAGGACTCTCGCAGTCCAGGTACATCGACACCATACTGAAGAGATTCAGTATGGAAGATTCCAAGCGCGGTAATCTACCGGCTTGTCACGGGATCACCCTCTCCAAAGAGATGTCTCCCAAGACTGATTTGGAGAGGGATCGCATGTCTATTATACCCTACGCTTCTGCGGTAGGCTCTATAATATATGCGATGTTGTGTACCAGACCGGATGTGGCTTATGCACTGAGTGTGGTAAGCAGGTATCGGTCAAACCCTGGGGAGAAACATTGGATAGCAGTAAAGAACATTCTCAAGTACCTGAGAAGGACTAAGGAGATGTTCTTGGTGTATGGCGGAAAAGACCTGCAGATTGAGGCCTTTGCTGACTCCAGCTTCCAGAGTGACAAGGATGATTCCAAGTCCATGTCGGGTTTTGTCTTTACCCTCAATGGAGGGGCGGTGTGTTGGAAGAGCTCCAAACAGGAAACCGTTGCTGACTCGACTATGGAAGCGGAATACATCGCTGCATCTGATGCCGCAAAAGAAGCTATCTGGATGAGGAAGTTCTTGAAAGAACTTCAGGTGGTTCCGTCCATTGTTGACCCAATACCTCTGTATTGCGACAACAACGGGGCTATAGCTTAAGCGAAGGAACCCAGGTCCCATCAGAAATCCAGACACATCTTAAGGCGGTATCACCTGATCAGGGAGATCGTGGATCGCCAGGAGATCGAGGTCAGGAGAGTTGCATCAGAGGATAACACAGCAGATCCATTCACCAAGGCCTTGCCCCAGACTCAGTTCGAGCGGCTGATCGAGATGATAGGTCTTCGATACGCCAGTACATGGCCTTAGTGCAAGTGGGAGATTGTTAGTGTATATGCCCTAGAGGCCATTACTGTATCATACTAGTTTGTATATTACTTAATGGAAGCTTGGGATATTCACAGTTGTATATACAATCTTGCTCGAAATGGTAGTATGCTACTTGGTTTGTCTCTGCTTTAATATGTGCATGTGTTTCTTTTAGCATATTGCCGGTATACATATTAGTAGAGCCCATAGGATCTTTGCTTGATTACCAGCGTTGTGATGGCGCTCGCACTCGTAGGAGCTGGGTAATCTATAAGCACATCCTTATACAGGTCCCTGGTCGTTGGACTATCGAGACAGGGCATCGATACTCCGGAGTAGACTAGCGTATGCGCTTCTCATCCCAGCGTGGGAGACGGTCTGTCCCACAGCCGTTAGTACGTCGTACTTGGGATAGTATGCGGGTGCTCGTTAGGTTACGAGTACACTGGACAGGACTCGTCGGGAACTGACAGGTTGGTATTATACCTATCGTCAGTTATCAGTTCCCAGGTGACATGAGTACAGCTTAGTCCGCTGACTTGACACTGTCACTTCGCCTCGAGTGTGTTCCCACTGCACTTTGATTACTACCCTACCACGACTCAAAGGAGTCGTGCAAACAGGTAGTTTTTGGGTGCAGTCCTGAAGCACTTGGAGGCAGTGACGGTTAGACAGGATTCGTCTCTCCCGGTATTGGGGGTTGACATCGCGCTGTGTCCAGGAGAGCCATTACACGAGTAGTCCCTGGCCAGGGCAAGCGAGATATACTGGTAGGTTTCCAGTGTTATCTCAGGGTGTTCTGGGCTACACTCCAACACGACTTGTACCGCTATTAGGGGACTGACGTTCACCGCCCCCCTAGGCCCGCCATGCGATGTATCAGACGAACAGACCGGACTGTACGGAGACTGTCACATACAGGCTCAGTAGGAGTGCAGATGGGGTTCACCTCGTCAGTCTTCTTATCGACATCTACCTGGGGACCGTTACGTACAGCTAGTGCCGCTTGCGGTCTGTGGTTAAACCCACTGCCAGCGTAGTGTCGAGTCTTTAGAGTCCCACACAGAGAGCTATTCGCCTTTAGGCAAAATGAGTAGAGGTCGCATGGTTTTGCGACAGGGTTCGTTCGCATCCGCGCACTTGTGCACGTTTACTGTCCGGACAGTTTATACTAGTGGGCATTGGTTTAAGCCGGATCCTAGTATATGATTTGAGATTGGTTTTTCTCAGTGTATTCGTGTTCCTCGGATCACGAATGCGGGTGCGTATGCACAGTTGCTTGAAATTGGGGGAGAGGACCTTGTTTAGGGTTAATGGCTATTGTCATTTTATTAACCCTATTGCTTTTGTGTGTATTATAGTTAATTGATAATTAGCTTAATAATTGTACATGGTTGTTGTTGTTGACAATTTGACTTCATTGACTTGTTGACCTTGTTGACAACTTGACCATAATCATTTCATTTGGAAGATGCTCTTTGATCTTTGCAAAATTGAAATGATAATGGTCATGTCATGATTTACCATGACAATTTTCAAGCTAATTATTCAATTAAAATTATTCACGCATATTAGTGAGAATGGCTCACTAATAATTCATTCTCTCATATCATTTCTCTCTCTTGCTCATCCTCTCCCTCAAGCTCTCTCCCTCTCATGTGTTGAGAAACAAAAAGCTTGAGAAAAACCCTCACTTGATCTTCTCTACTCTCTTCTACGGTTCAAGTCTTAGCATTTCTTGCACTCTAGTTACTCCTAGCTTGGAGTTGAAGCTAAAGGTCGTGGCTTTCGGGAGGATCCTTCTTTGACGGGAGAAGACAAGCAAGGTGAACTCTTTCTACCATTCCAAGGAGCAAGGAGAGAAGGACTTTGAGCTCAAGGTATAACCTTTCCATCACTTAGCTACTTTGTAGTTAGCTTTAGCAAGTTTATGTTTAGCAAAGATCCTTAAAGCATAGTCCATGTTGCCTATAGTTGATAAAAATCCGATTTTTATTATGTTTTCCGCCTCCCCGCAAGCACCGGGGTGGGCAACGTGGACTTACAGGGAGGACTTTCTTGCTCTACATGATAGTATGCTATCTGGTTGATCTTTACCTTGACGTGTACACTGATTGTCTCTCTGTTACATGTTGGTAAAGCCCTTAGGATATGTACTTGACTACCTGGACTACGATGCGGATCGTACTAGTGGGGACATAGTAGTCTATAAGTACATCCTTCAAGGTCCCTAGTCGTGGGTGTATCGAGACGGGGCATCCATATACCAGATTAGACTAGCGTATACCTTCTCGACCCATATAGATAGGCGATGGATGATCCCATATCCATTGGTGTTTGACATCAGAGATGATATACGGGTGCTCAGTGGAGACTAGGTACACTGGACGGGGCATAGTGTTTGGTAGCTGCCGGGTATTTAGCTGTTGCATAGATAGATGCGTTGGTTTGGGACAGTCGTACTACTATTTTGGCCTACGTCAAGGGTATGTACGGGTGGATTCAAATTAACCTGGATAATGATGGGCAGAACTTGACATGTGACTTATGATATTTTGACCTCACGCCAAGGTCATAAGAGCATGGGGCAAAAATCTCATCGGGAGTTTCAAAAGAACTGAAACTTGCCAGATATGCGCATACCTTCTGGAGTGTGATGACGTGAGCGGATTCCGTCACGTTATCATGCGGTGATAGTTGGATCCCGATTCCCACTGATGAGTTAGTTTACTCCTCGGGTGACCCCGACTAATTCTTCTTTCAGGTTTGGAGGAGAATTTGACGGTACAGTGGGAGGTTTCCAGATTAGATAAATTGGTAACCATTCTGATCTAGGTTAGAGTGCACGCTGAGTGTTTCTTTTCTCTCTCTCTTTGGAAGCGACCTTTGACCCGACCCTAAGACTATGACTCAGAGACCAAGTTGACCGAACCTTCTTAAACACTGGCTTTTGGATTGTCAGAGTTGCACACCTCATTGCCACTCCCACTTTTACCCTTTTCTCCAGGACACCCCGTTTTACTACGAACGTCCACTTCCATTGGACAAAACCATCGTATGGTTAGATACGAACTCGAAAGAATTTATTCGAGGATGGTTTCAGGTTCTGGAGAAAACAGATAGGATTATTCAGTTGTCTTTTCCTTTTACCCTCTATCAGGTTACGAGTACTCCTTGGTTTAGGGGTAGTACACCTATTACGCAAATTGGATTGTCTTCTTCCAAACCTTAGGCTGGTGCCGACCGGTAGGGAATGAAGAAAACCAATTAGCATAACGATGGTGTGCAGAAGGTATTAAGTTAAGACAATGCAAGGGATTAGTAAGAGGGCAAAGTAAATTGCAACAGATATTCATGACCAAACCAGGTATTTCTTCGCCAATCCTAAAATCACCTTTGAATTTCTCCAGGACACTCCGTATCACTACAAAGATCCACAGTTTATTTGGATATTCCATCGTATGGTTATATACGAACTCGAAAGGAACTTGTTCCAGTTCGGGGATGGATTCTGGTTCAGGAGAAATGGGAATAAGGTTTATTCGGTTGTCTTTTATCTTCACCCTCTCTCATTGCGAGTGTTCCTAGGATTGGGACAGTACACCCATTATGCTTATTGGATAGTCTTCTTCCAAACCATAGGCTGGTGCCGAACGGTAGGGAAGGAAGAAAACCATTTGGCCTAAAGGGGTGTACAGAAGGTAATGACTAAAGACATATGAAGGGATTTGGAGAGGTGGCAAAGAAATATACGGTTACAGTTGTGAATCTGATAATGGAAGAGGCATTACTAGGAATACCAGGATACCCCATCGAAACATTTCAATGTTTCAGTTTCACTGTGTAATGTTAAAAGAAAACTGATTTCCCGATTAGATACTTACTCCAGGGTATGTATTTACCAGGTTTGATTCTCACATCTGTATGGTTTTACAGATGATGAGTGGGAGTAAGTTATTGGGAATTGGGTGATCATCCTCATTATATCGGGATTCGTTGTAATCGGTGATATTTGAGGAAATCACCTGGGCTGTTTGCCAGTCGGCAAATATTTGGTTTTGAATATCCGCTGTTATGCACCAATTTCAAATTAATATATCTGTACGTCTATTTTCATAGAGTGAGATATACCTTTCTGAAATTATGTCTACGACATTTGCCTATATCAGGGGATGGTTAGGTAAGGAGCATTAAACAGCGGTGTAATTCTTCTTAACCATAAGTACAGTTTTCAACCTACGACACACAGTGAATGAGTTATCAGACTCAAGGGACTTATACAGAGTATTGTATATTGTCCAGGGTCCATCAGGACAGAGGGGTTGGTCCTCGTACTATATTCAGTTTAATTATAACTTCTCTAGTTTTTAGACAGGTGTTTCGTGGAAACACAGGGTCCGAATTTTGAGAAGTTTTAGGTATTTGAATAAAGTAGAGAATCAGGTATTGCAAGTATCGGGATTCTTCAAAGTGATCGAAGATGTAGATACTTGAGTATGGTATTCAGTTGATAGTAATGATAAAGAGATCTTGCTTCTCTTTCAGGTTACTCATAATTGGAAGCATTCCTGAGTTGAGTAGAGCTGATCGGCCTCCTTCCATTTAGTTGACATGCACTGGGGACAGCTGCATGATTTGAATCTGGTTCAATTAAATCAGTGCCTCTGTTTCTATATGGGATATAGTACAGTTCATATCTTAAGATTGTTAAGGTACGGGGAGTTGTCCGGCTTATGATTAAAACCAGACTCTGAATAACTCAAGGCACGTTTCTGTAGTGGTTGTTTGTGGGTTGACCCAGGCTATGACGAGGGTTGACTTTCTACCATCTGGATGAACAATAGCAACATTGTTCTAGACTCGCCATAGTTTTATTAAAAATGGATTTTTTCAGAAAAACAGTAGTGGGAGTATGGTAGAACTGGAAGTGATTCCAGAACCACAAACGATTACTGAAGATTTGATAAAGAACCTAAAGATTCAATCTGGATTGACATTCCGTTGGCCACTCCGCAGATAAGGTGGGTAACTTCAGGCACCCGTGAGGTACTACGGTAGCCTCCAGGACGGTGACAGGGAAGTTCTTGTCTACCCACAATTACCATTGCTGTTGTTCCAGGCTGCGAGACCCGGCGGGAGGATGAGTATAGCGTCGTTCTAAACTAGTTTTAGAAGTGGACGTCTATATGACTCTGCCAGAGGGTTGTCGTAGTTAGTGGGAGCAGCGGAAGCATTGGTGGACAGGTAGCTTATGTTTATTTATAGACTAAAGCAGATATAGCGGAGATAGATCATCTATTTCTGATGCGACAGTCATGGGTTTGACGTCATCAGAATAGGGGATGGATCTGTTGAGAAGGTAGTAGGATGTGATATCCGGGTTTTGGATGACATACACAAAGTAGGAAGTGACATTCCTATACTACGATCGGTTATACTTTGGTCGTCACACAGTGTTTTCTCCACAAAGGAAATGGATTTTATATCTGATATACTGGCTACTAGATCTATGGCTTTAGATCTAGATTTGGGTGATTTCCCAATCTGGGTACTAAGACAACATTCTAAGAGTATTTAGAATGGACGACTCCTGGCACGGTAGTGTACCTGCAGGTAATGGAGTCACCCTCTCCAAAGGTGTCTTACAGACTAAAGGGGAGAGGGACGTGCATGATTGGCAGATCACTTGCTCAGGCAATTGAGTCAATCGTGAGATGTCAAGTACCACACCAGATGTTGTTCTTGCACTAGATGCAATAAGTTGACATTAATCCAATCCTGGAGAAACAGTCGGAAGCAGTTTTAGAACATAAGTGGATGTTCTAGGGATATGATAACGACAGCCTTATTCGGGAGACAGTTATCATTCCAGGCTTCCAAGGTGACCTGGACGACAAGGAGGTTGTCAGATTTATAGTTTTTCCTTCTGATGAGGGGCAGTATTTTGGACAGGCGATCCAAGGCAATACTGAGGGTGGCATGGCGCAGGATACTGATTAAGTTCAGTTGACGATACAGTCTAAGAAGTTTGGATTTGGAGTTCATCTATGAGCTATGTCCCATCAGACATCCAGACATATTCTAAGACGGGTATTGCTCATTTCGGGAGATGGCTTTCTCCGCGAACTTGAGATATAGGGAGACATAGAAAGAAACAACAAAGCGGATCCACTCACTAAGGCTATTCCTCGAACGCAATAGTTTCGTAAACGAGCTTTGTGAGACTGACTAGTAGAGGAGTTGGGTGTTCGGTATCACACGGGCTGTGAGTATGCGACATCGCAATAATTAGCCTTGAGTGCAAGTGGGAGATTGTTGGAGATAGTGCCCTCAGAGTCAATTATTAGGTCACGGGTACGTGATTGCAATGATTGATGGAGGACCTATCCCGGTAGGACAGTCTTACTCGAGATGATAGTATGCTATCTGGTTTACCTTTATCATCGTGTACTGTTTTAGGTGACCTGAAAAATTGCTATTACACGTTGATAGAGCCCCTAGGATTCTTGCTTGACCACCAGCAGTATGAGGGCGATCATATAAGTGGGAGCTGGGGTCTATAAGCATATCCTTAAATGGTCCCTAATCGTGTGAGTTTCGAGACAGGGCATCGATACTCCAGAGTAGACTAGTGTATACAGTCGAGACCCCGACGAGGGGCGGTGGCCGGTCTCACAAGCCACTGGTGTCAGTTGGATCACCTAAGATGTATACAGGTGCTCATTGGGTTATGAGTACACCGGACAGGACTCGCCGGGAACATGCTAGTTGGTCATATACCAGACGTCAGATGGCAGTTCCCTGGTGACATGTGTGCAGGTTAGTTCATCGACCTGGGGATCGTCATTTGTCTCGTGTGAGTTCCCACTGTACTTTGATTACTACCCTACCACGGCTTAAAGGAGTCGTGCAAACAGGTTTTAGTTGGATACAGTCCCGAGCCACATGGAGGCAGTGAGCGTATCTTCAGGGGTTCGTCTCTCCCGGTATTAGGGGTGAGGTCGCGCTGTGTCTAGGAGAGCCATTACACGAAGTCCTTGGCCAAGGCAAGGAGATTTACTGGTAGGTATTCCAGTAGTATCTCAGGGTGTTCTGGGCTACACTCCGACAGGACTTGTACCGCTTTTGGGGGTCTGACATTTACCAACCCCCTAGGCCCGCCATGCGATGCTCATAGACGAACGGACCGGACTTTATGGATATTGTCACTGACAGGCTCGGTAGGGTGTCAGGCTGAGTTCGCTCACAGACGTCCCTTTTAGTCAATACCTGGTAGCCCGTAACGTATTGGCTTATACCTCTGACGTGCTAGTGGTTAAATCCACAACCAAGGTGTTGACGAGTCTTTAGAGTCCCCCACATTCTGTTACTCAGCTTTCGGGCGAAAGGTTGTAGAGGCCGTATGGAGATATGGCAAGGTCCGATCAGATACGTGCGGTATTGCACGGATCAGGATCGGACAGTTTGTACTATAGACCGTATGGATATATGGCAGGGTTCGATCAGATACGTGCGGTATTGCACGGATCAGGATCGAACGGATATTACTAGCCGGCTTTGGTTTAAGCCGGATCCTAGTATAGTACAGTGTAGATTTTGTCTCATTGCATTTGTATTTCGGTCGAAATACAGATGCGGGTGTGTATGCACAGTATCGGGGTTTTCCTGTAATTTATTACGGGACCAGTTTTCTGGAGTTGCCAGTTTGCTTTCCGTTTCGGCCAATTTCCTTTGTATCGTTCATTGGCCGAAGTTTGGTGGAGGAGGGCTTATTTGCATTGTTGCAAATAAGTATTTGTGGAGGGGTTCTTTGCATTTATTTGTATCATGATGGTTTCATGATGGAGCCCATCCTTTGACCTTTCTTGCATGACTTTGTGAGGTGATCATGATGGTTGTTGATGTTTGTGGTTGAGTGTGGGTTTGCTTTTGTGATGATTCTTTTTGCATGATAGCCTTCTCTCTCTCTCCATTGTATTATTGGATGGCTCTCTCATTCTATCACACTACTCCCTCATTCTCACTCTCCCCCTTCACCAAAGTGGCCGGCCAAGCATTAGAGGGGCTGTCCCAATTTTCAGATGAGGGGATTACACTCATTTGGCTTTGGAAAAATCCTACAAGTTCCATCTCCAAACTCCTTAGTTCATCCCACCACCAAAAGGCAATCCTACAACCCCAAAATGAGACTTATACACTACATTCTACAGCAAACCTTGGGCACGTCGACTAGCCAGCTTCGTGCCCGAGTTACCTCGGCATTGAGGTAGGAGCCCGTAAAAGAAGTAGGCGATGTGGTGCACTTCCGGCGACGAGGTGGAGACAGGACATTCCGCAGGAGATCGGGACGACGACGAGAAGACCGGAGGACTCGGATCTGTCGGTATATCTCTCTTCCCTTTCTTGTAGTTAGCTAGGACTAATTAATGGTTCGATCCGGGTATTAGTGCGCGGCGGTTTGCCAGTTCAAGAAAAAGTAAAGTTTATCACCGCTTCCGCATTTGGCCGTCGGATTGACGGCCGGGGCGCCGCCGTGCACTTACAAGAGTCTTGTATGATTCCTACTGTGCTTTGATTTCCACCTTACCACATCCAAGAGGGCGTGCAAAACAGTGGTTTTTGGGTACAGTCCCGAATCACATAGAGGCAATGAGCGATAGGAGGGGATTCGTCTCTCCCGGTATAGGGAGTTGATGTTGCGCTGTGTTCGATTGGCTATAACCGGAAATCCCTGGCCAGGGTTACTGAGATTTACTGGTAAATGTTACCAGTAGTTTGTCGAACTGTTATAGACCTCATATCGACACGACTTATCGTGCTATTGGGGTCTGACGTTTACCACCCCTAGGCAAGATATGCGACATATCAGACAACGAGACCGGACTGTGTGGTAAGTGTAGCTGGATGGATTCACAGGAGTAAGAGCGGGCTTGCTCGATGATCTTCTGATCGCTCAATACCCGGGTGGCCGTTACGTTTAGCAGACCGCTTGCGGCTTTTGGGTGTTTGATATGATCATCACCTGCTGCCGGCGTATTGACGAGTCTTTAGAGTCTTACATAGAGGCTTCCTGGCTCAAGCGAAACGAAATAGGAGTGCATATGAGATATGTGCGGGACCGAGAATAATGTGTGTAAGTTATACCTTATTCTATTCTCGTGATGAATGCATCGATTGGTTGTATGTGATATAACCTAGTTATCGAATCGAGGATTGATTCGACAAGTCGATACATTGGATATTAGTCGGTCATATGCGATATGACCGGGTCGTTAAATCAAGTGTTGATTTAATGATTTAATGTATAATTATATATTTGATATATTACTTTACATTAACTAGTATTTGTTCACTTAAGATGGATTTTCTCACTTGATGTGCACATTGTATATATGATATAGTTTTGTGCACTAGTTTGTATCATGTTTGATGATACATGGAAACTTGGGTGTGTATGATTAAACCATGGTTATGTTAATGGTTAGGGTTTTGATTTACTTATTTATTTGTTTTCTATATTCTTTTTGGCAAAGGAAAAAGAAATGGTTGCTTCTTTTGGATTTACATTGAAGCTTCATGAAGGTTTGAAAAGTTCAACCATTTTTGTTTCTTTTGCCTAACCTAACCATTAATCTAACCCTAGTTTATTCTCTACACTTAACCATGGTTGCTTAATGATAACCATCACTTGATTTTGTTTTCATTATTATTATTCTTTTTCATTCTTCTTCTTCTTCTTCTTCAAGATGAAGAAAGAAAAGCTTTCTACAAAATTTCAAGTGATGAATCCAAGTGAGAAATCCAAATCCAAAGTGAACCCACTTCCTATTTCTTCATCCTTTACCACTTTCCATGTAGTATAGGGTGTTTTCTTCACAAGTTTCATGACTTGGTGAAGTTGCAGCTCGAGTTAGTGTCGCTTCGACATAGATCATCTTCGGCATCGAAGTCATCGACCTAGCCCGATCATTTCTCCGATGAAGCCGACGCTAGAGCCTGGGATCCGATGATCGCAGCGAGGGGACATCATCACGGAGCCATGGAGGTGGAGGACCGGATCTACAAAGGTTGTATTTTCGTTCACTCTTAGTTAAGTTGTTAACTAGTTGCATGTTTTGCCTAATCTCTAGTCATCGATCGCATTAGGGTTTCTCGGCACCGGAAATTTTTGAATTTGGCATGGTTCATGCCTTGTGAGACCACATTAGTGTGCCTAGGATCCCTACAGGTACTTCCCTGTTATAGCCAATCGAGCACAGCGCAACATCAACCCCCAATACCGGGTGAGACGAAACCCCTCCTATCGCTCATTGCCTCCTTGTGACTCGGGACTGTACCCAAAAACCACTGTTTTGCATGCCCTCATAGACGTGGTAAGGTGGAAATCAAAGCACAGTGGGAATCACACAAGACTCTATGACGATCTCTGGTCTACAGACTAACCTGCACAAGTGTCACCAGAGAACTGCCATCTGACGTGAGGTATAATACCATCTGGGAGTTCTCGACGAGTCCGTCCAGTATACCCAGTCTCCACTGAGCACCCATATACCATGTCTGATGTCAAACATAAATGGATATGGGATCATCCATCGCCCATCTCATGGGTCGAGAAGCGTATACGCTAGTCTACTCTGGTATATCGATGCCCCGTCTCGATACACCCACGACTAGGGACCTTGAAGGATGTACTTATGGACTACCATGTCCCCACTAGTATGATCCCCATCATAATCTAGGTAGTCAAGTACACATCCTAAGGACTTTACCAACATGTAACTATAAGACAGTATCAAGAGACAAGTATACATGTTAAGATAAAGAGCAACCAGATAGCATACTATCATATCGAGCAAGAAAGTCCTCTCTATATATGTCCAAGCATCCAATATCATATACATCATCTGTACAATACTGGCCTCTAGGGCATACATACAACTAACAGCAACTCACCCCCGTTGTGCCACAATTCTTGCAGGTTTTGCCGTACAGGTTCCATAGCGGCATTTCTGGCACACTGCTTCCTTTGCGGGTAAGTTGCTTTGGTAGGTGGGTTCTTTTGCATCAGAACTACCATCGTAAATGTATTATTATTCAGTTGTATCTAGTAATTCCATCAACCAAAACTTGTATATTGTTTCAGACTTAGAAATCAGTTATGTATTTATTTCGACCTTAGAGTCACGTGTAGTAGTATTACGGTTTTCATGCTGTTTTGAGTTTCTTTCTGAGTTTTGATCCTCGCCCTTCAGCATTTTATATTATATTGCTTGCGTGATTGTGATCGTCGATTGATGAAGAGTTAGCTCCCGCTGGGGGATGCCTTTTATCATTGCATATATATTATTCTTGTTGTACCCCGTTCGGGGCTAGTATTTACAAAGGAATCTCTGCCGAAATTTTTAGAAAAAAACTATAGATTTTAAAAATGCATATTCGGCTTATTTATTTAAAAAACTTGCTTTTGAAAGATGTTTTCTTTACTTCTTAAAACTATTTTTCCTTCATTTATTATTTAAAATGGTTTAGATTTCTGGGCTTTTGGCTTACTTGGATTAGATGGGGAACTATAGACTTCATATGATTCAAGGGCCTATCATAGGCTATTTCGGGTCATGACAAAGTTGGTATCAGAGCGCTAGGTTAACTTTGGTTCGAGTCTAAGTTTGACTATGTGGAGCCTAGAGCGTTATATATATACAGAACTTATGCTTGACCTTACGGAACTTAGACTTAGTCGAGGGGGTATTATACCCGAACTTTCGTCGCGTAGGGTGACCCTTGGTTGATGGAGTAGGTAGCTTGAGTAGAGTGACGTACCGTACGTATGTTCGGCGGAATATTTACGATGCGCTACTCCGCTTAAGAAACCTTAGGATGTACATTTCCTTGCACAGTATTGTATTCATTCCTATGATCTATCCTCATCGATACAGGTTATGATTTTGCTGCCACGATTACACGGGCAGAGAGAGCTACGGCTATAGTTGGGTCAGCATGAGCTCGTCGCAGATGAGGACTGATTAGGGCATGATTCCAGAGACATACGATTGCATATAGAGGTGTCGTCTTATTGTGTTTTCGCGCCATGAGCGTTTGACAGATCGCTCTCACGAGATTTCTCGGATGTGCTGATCGGTACCAGAGGATCAGGCTACTGCTAGAGGCCAGCCAGGATGAGATGACCATTGATATATAGCTTATTCAGGATGATTGAGGTGATGTTCAGCGTACAGACGAAGGAGCCAGTCATTGCTGCAAATGACGAGATATTGCCCAGATGATTGGAGCCTCTGCAGAAAGAGCATATACTTAGAGATATGATGGAAGGTCGCTAGTCACCGAGGATGAATGACTAGGACATGTAGTTCCTTTGCTTACCCCGATGTGAGGTCATCAGATAGATTGATTCCAGCTAGAGACGACTTCACGCAGATTCGTTGAGAGTCGATAGAGACGATCGAATGTCAGAAACCCATATTCCAAGTTTAAAGTATTCGGAAAGACATGCAAGCGATTCTATGGACCCTCTAGAAGAATGAAACCCTAACTCGACATAAAGACCATGTGAAAGCCTTTGAACCTTAGGGATTGCGGCAGTTCCGCGGCGCCATTAGTGAGGCTTAGGTTTGCCCTTCTACGGCTGGACCACCGACGCTGTGGTATGTACTCGATACTATTGAACTATACCCAAGATGTTGAGCTCTTGGGGGATTATGAGCTTTTGACAAATCGATCGAATGATTCGACATCATTCGGATATCATGTGATGGGACATATTTCATGGGAGACTCCAGATACGAGTATAGCCGTTGGAGCACAGTCCATGCAGCCATGAGAAGACGAGTCCGAATAAGTCGACATTGGAATAAAGTGGAGTAAAGAGTTCGCACGAGATTTCGACGAGATTGTTGGATATAGTACCCTCAAAGTCAATCATTGGATCGCAGGCACGTGATTGCAATGATTGCGGAGGACCTATACCGGTAGGACAGTCTTACTCAAGATGATAGTATGATATCTGGTTTGCCTTTATCAGTCGTGTACAGGTTTAGGTGACTGATCACTGTTACATTTTGATAGAGCCCTTAGGATCTTGCTTGACTACCAACAGTATGATGGTGATCATATACGTGAGAGTTGGGTAGTCTATAAGCACATCCTTAATTATGGTCCTTAGTAGTGGGAGTTTTGAGACAGGGCATCGATACTCCGGAGTAGACTAGTGTATACAGTCGAGACCCCGACGAGGGGCGGTGGCCGGTCTCATAAGCCACTGGTGTCAGTTGGATCACCTAAGATGTATACAGGTGCTCATTGGGTTATAAGTACACCGGACAGGACTCGCCGGGAACCTGCTAGTTGGTATTATACCTATCGTCAGATAGCAGTTCCCTGGTGACATGTGTACAGGTTAGTTCATCGACCTGAGGTCGTCATTTGTCTCGTGTGAGTTCCCACTGTGCTTTGATTTGTACCCTACCACGGCTCAAAGGAGTCGTGCAAACAGGTAGTTTTTGGGTACAGTCCCGAGCCATATGGAGGCAAGTGAGCGGATCGGCAGGGGATTCGTCTCTCCCGGTATTGGGGGTGAGATCGCGCTGTGTCTAGGAGAGCCATTACACATAGCCCTCGGCCAAGGTAGGAGATTTACTTGTAGGTACTCCAGTAGTATCTCAGGGTGTTTTTAGGCTACACTCCGACACGACTTATACTGCTATTGGGGGTCTGACATTACCAGCCCCCTAGGCCGATATGCGATACTCATAGACGAACGGACCGGACTGTATATACATAGTCACCGTTAGGCTCAGTAGGGTTCCAGGATGAGTTCGCTCATCGGCTTCCCTTGAGGTCAGTACATGGGCAGCCGTTACGCACAGCTAGTGTCGCAGACGGCTTGTGGTTAAACCCACTGCCAGGGTACTGACGAGTCATTACAGTCCCCCACAGATAGTTTCCCAAGTTCGGGCGAAATGTTGTAGAGGCCGTATGGTTTTACGGCAGGGTTCGGAAAATGCACGTGCGTTTACGCACGTGTCATATTTCGGGCAGATAATACTGGTGGGCTTTGGTTTAAGCCGGATTCGAGTATTATACTGTGTAGATATAATATCTTTGTCTCAGTTGCATTTGTATTCGGTCGTAATACAAATGCGGGTATGTTTATACTGTTACGGGGTTATCGTGAAATTCATTTCTGGATCGCTTTTGGAAGTTGCCAGTTTCCAGTTTCCTGTTTTCTATCACCCGTATTAAACATTCGGTTTAATACGGATTTATCTTTTCTTCATATGGGTGAGTCATGAGGTGGGTCATGAGTGTGGAATGTTCTAGATTTGGTGACTAGGATTAGTGACTCATCTTGGCATTAAATGTTTTGGTGACTAGGTTAAGGTGACTCATTCTTGCAATTAATGTTTTATGCAAGTTGGGTTTTTGCATTAATGAGGTTTTGTAATGCTTAGAATATTTCTTCTTGATATTATTTCTTATAGTTACCACCCCTTGCTCCTACACTCACCTCCCTTCCTCTTCTTATAGTGGCCGGCCCCTCTTGATGAATGATGAAGGTTGTTGTTTAAAAAAAGATAATAGTTTTGGTGTATGTAAATTTCATAGCTCCTTTTATTCCATCACAGTTTCAAATGGCAACTTCATTAACCGTTCGTCCATGGTTTTGGACGAAGCGAGACAAAGTGTTCTACTCATTCTCTACATCAATCTTGGTTATCTCTTTTAGCAAACTTGATGACCGAGTTGCTTCGGGTCAGAGACGGGAGCCCGTTTAAAGATCCGTTGATGTTGTGCCACCTGGACGAGCAGATTGGAGATCGACGAGATCGGAGCAGCCGCAACGGAGCGTGGGATGATGGTTAAAGAACGAAGGACTCGGATCGTTCTGTATAACCTTTCTACCCTTTTTGTAGTTTGTTAGTTTAGCAATAATGGCACATCCGGGTTATAGTATACGACAGCACCAGTTAAAAATTTTTTGTTCAGCATTTGGCGTCTGTTAGACGGCCGGGGCGCTACCGTAGACTTACAGTGGTATCAGAGCCTTGCCATTAAGCTTTACGAACTTGTGCTAACGCGTTTAAAAGATCGATCGAACGGATTTTTGCAAAACTACAATTTTCTGTTAAACTTTCTGTCGATTTTAAATCTGGCCTAAATATTATTTTGAGCATCTCAAAAAAATTGAGTAGGGTTTTTTAAGCACACTGTAAAAATTTGGTCACGTGATCCTACAGTACCGCCGCGGATCCGCGGTCAAACCTAGGTTTTGACCGCACATCCGCGGTAAGTTTGTAGGACCAGTGGTCCAAATTTGTACAGTGGCTTCTTTACAGGAAATTGTGGTTTCTGGATTTGTTCTTTTGGGCCCATATTTTATTACTTTACAGCAGATGTACGTGGGGCCCACTTCGGGAAATTTTGTCGATCGAAATTTAAACGTGTTAGTTTACAGTACTTACATTATATCTTCGACCGGGAATGTCATTTGAGCGGTAAATTTCGTCTAATTTCTATATTCCTTTTAGACGGATTTGCGAACGTGACATTCACGTTGATGTTCTGTGTTGTGCTGTGATGTTGCGGATTTGTCATGGTGGATAGCAGTGTGCAATGGTAGTTCTGTTTGGATTTATTTGTACATTTGATTTTGCGGGGCGAGCGTCCAACATGTGAACTGCCGTCACTGCCTGTTTGTATAATATTCTTTTGGTGCACGACCGGGCTGAGGTCGATGTACCCGTTGTACATATTTTACATTTCTGTACTAGGTTTTACCCCACGACGGAGTGCACGGATAGCCGGGTTCTCGAGAGAAACGGGTCCGCATCTCATGGCTTTGAGAGGCAGAGGGGCCTCACTGTAGAATTGGCAGACTATTCGCCGCACTCGTAGGGGGTACAGGTTGACCCAAGGAGGGGTGCTCAAGTTACCGGATTCCGTGAAGTGCAGGGTGGTCCATTCATTATGCTGTAAGGGGGCTGCCTCGCTTCAGGTTTTGGCGGGTGACTTGCCGCACCCGTAGGGGTCTAGGTTTCATTGCACAGCCTATCCACACGACAACGAGAACGTCGGGTTTCAGCAGCGGCTCTGTGAAACCCGGGGATCCCAGATTATCTGTATTGTTCTGTGATGCTTATTACTTTTCTGTAATGTTGCATATTATCACGCCTGGAGCGATTATTGTATATTAGTATATATACTTGTAGATGTTGTATATGTTTTACACCCACGCTAGTCCAGTCTTCGCCCTGTCGTTAGTTAAGTAACTTAACGGGTGATGACGGGACCCAGTGACGAATGCGGATGTCATATACGTACATTTTATTTTCGTTCTTTTCTGGTGTGATTAATTGATGGGACTGCGTTGATTCTGATCAATGCAAAGGAAAACAAACCTATTTGGCAGTTATTGGAACAGTTTTAAAAAGTGTTATTACAAAGACGTTTCCTTTTGTTTTGCATAGTGGTATTCGGTTGGAATATCCTGCACCTCATTCGACGAGGCAAGGGCCGATATCCCTTCACCGGGAGTGACCCCTTGGGCAGAAGTTTGTGTCACGGTAATAACTTCACTATAGTCGATTACATGTTGCTTTGCATAGTGGTATTCGGTTGGAATATCCTGCACCTCATTCAACGAGGCAAGGGCCGATATCCCTCCACCGGGAGTGACCCCTTGGGCAGAAGTTTGCGTCAGGGTAATAACTTCACTATAGTCGATTAAATGTTGCTTTGCATCACGGTATTCGGTTGGAATATCCTGCACCTAATTCCACGGGGAAAGAGCCGAGATCCCTTCACCGGGAGTGACCTCTTTAGCAAAGGTTTTCGCCACTATATTTTTATAAAAAGCTATAAGGTTCCTTCAGCGATATCAAGTTCATTACGTTAAAGGTTTATCGCCAAAAACCAGCCGTAGCCCTCCTTCATTTCTTTTGGGTATTCAGTAGTATTCAAGCTGTGTATTTTGGCCAAAGTCAAGGCAAAGTGTTTGGTAGCAGCTGGGTATTCATTTGTTGCATAGATAGATGAGTTGGTTTGGGACAGTCGTTCTGCCGATTGGCCAAAGTCAAGGGCATGTGCGGGTGGGTTCAAATTGATAAGATAGTGAAGGGTAGAACTTGGCAAGTGACTTAGGACATTTTGACCAAAGCCAAGGTCATAAGAGCATGGGGCAAAAATCATATCGAGAGTTTCTAAAGAAACTGAAACTTGCTAAGTATGCGCATACCTTCTGGAGTGTGATAACGTGAGTGGACTCCGTCACGTTATCATGCGATGAGAGTTGGATCCCGATTCCCACTGATGAGTTGGTTTACTCTTCGGATGATCCCGATTGATTCTTCTTTTAGGGTTGGAGGAGAATTTGACAGTACAGTAGGAGGTTTCCTGATTAGATAGAGTGATAACCATTCTGATCAAGGTTAGAGTGCACGTAGAGTGTTTCTTTTCTCTCTCTCTTTGGCAGCAACCATTGACCAACCCTAGACTATGGCTCAGTGACCAAGTTGACCGAACCTTCTTAAAATACTGGCTTCTGGATTGTCTAAGCTGCATAAGTCATTGCCGCTCCTTCTTTTACCCTTTGCATTTCTCAGAACACCCCGTATTACTACGGACATCCACTTCCATTGGATAGATCCATCGTATGGTAATATACAAACTTGAAGGGACTTCTTCGAGGATGGATCCAGGTTCAGGAGAAATAGAATTGGTTTATTCAGTTATCTTTTATTATCACCTTCTCTCAGGTTGTGAGGGCTCCTTAGTTTAGGAGAGTACACCTATTACGCTTATTGGATAGTCTAATTCCAAACCATTGGCAGGTGCCGAAAGGTAGGGAATGAAGGGATTAGAAAGAGGGCAAAGTAAATTGCGACTGTTATCATTCATGACCAAACCGCGTACTTCATTGCCACTCCTATTTCACCGTTGTTTTTTTCCCCAGTTCGGGAGAAATAGAATAAGGTATTATTCAGTTGTCTTTTATCATCTTCTTCTCTCAAGTTGCGAGTACTCCTTGTATTAGGAGGGTACACCTATTATGGTTACTGGATAGTCTTCTTCCAAACCATAGGCTGGTGCCGAACGGTAGGGAAGGAAGAAAACCACTTAGCCTAAAGGGGTGTACAGAAGGAAATGAATAAAGACAAATAAAGAGATTTAGAGAGATGGCAAAGAAATATACGGTTACAGTCATGAATTGGTTTATGGAAGAGGCATTACTAGGAATACCAGGATACCCCTACGAAACAATTTCATGTTTCAGTGCATTGTTAAAGGAAAACTGTTTTCCCGATTAGATACTTACTCCAGGGTATGTATTTACCAGGTTTCATTCTCATATCTGTATAGTTTTACAGATGATGAGTGGGAGTAAGTTATTGGGAATTAGATGATCATCCTCATTATATCGGAATTCGTTGTAATAGGTGATATTTGAGAAAATCGCCTGGGTACAGTTTTCAACCTACAACGCACAGGTTTTGAGTTATTCAACTCAGCGGACTTATATAGAGTATTGTATGTTGTCTAGTATCTATCAGGGCAAAGGGGTTGGTCCTCGTACTAAGTTCTATTTACTTGTGACTTCTCTAGTTTTTAGACAAGTGTTTCGCAGAAATACAAGGTCTAAGTTTTGAGAAGTTGTGGGTATAAGAATAAAGTAGAGAACCAGGTATCGCAAGTATCGGGATTCTTCAAAGAGATTGAAGATGTAGATTCGTGTGATTGGTATTCAGTTGATAGTAATGGTTTTGAGAAACTTGTTTCTCTTTCAGGTTACTCATAATTAGATGTATTCCTAAGTTGAGTGATGCTGATTAGCCTCTCTCCATAAAGTTGATATGCACTGGAGACAGCTGCATGATTAGAATTTGGACCCAATTAAATAAGTGCCAAAGTTTCTAAATTGGATATAGAATGGTTCATATCTTAACGATGTTAAGGTACGGTGAGCTGTCCAGCTTATGCTTAAAACCAGACTCTGGATAACTCAAGGCACGTTTCTGTAATGCCAGTTTGTGGGTTGACCCTGGCTATGACGAGGGTTGATTTTCTACTATCTGTAAGATCAATAGTGATATTGTTCTTGACTCGCCACAGTTTTAGTGAAATGGATTTTTTCAGAAAACAGTAGTGGGAGTATGGTAAAACTGGAAGTGATTCCAGAATCGCAAACGATTACGGAAAATTTAGTAGGATCTAAAGATTCAATCAGATTTGACATTCTATTAGCCACTCCGCAGATATGGTGGGTAACCTCAGACACCCGAGAGGTACTCCGGTAGCCTCAAGGACGATGACAGGGAGGTTCTTATCTACCCAGACTTCACACTACTGTTGTTCCAAGCTATGAGACCCGGCAGGAGGTTAAGTATAGCGTCGTTCTAAACTAGCTTTAGAAGTGCACGTATATGTTATTCTGCCAGAGGGTTGTCGTAGTCAGTGGGAGCAGCGGAAGCATGGTGGGCAAGTAGCTTATGTCTATTTATAGATTTAAGCAGATATAGCGGAGATAGATCATCTATTTTTGATATGAAAGTCATGGGTTTGACTTCATCAGAATAGCGGATGGATCTGTTAAGAAGGTAGTAGGGTGTGATGTCCTGTTATTTGGATTACATACACAGAGTAAGAAGTAAAATTCCTATACTACAATCGGTTATACTGTGGTCGTCACACAGCTGTTTCTTCACACAGGATATGGATATAATATCAGAAATTCTGGTTACTAGATCTATGGTTTTAGATAAAGATTTGGGTAGTTTCCCAATATGGGTACTTTAACAGTATTCTAAAGGTATTTAGGATAGATGACTCCTGGCATGGTGATGTACCTACAGATGATGGAGTCACCCTCTCTAAAGGTGTCTTACAGACTAAAGGGGAGAGGGATGTGCATGATTAGCAGATCACTTGCTTAGGCAATTGAGTCAATCGTGAGAAGTCAAGTACCACACCAGATGTTGTTTTTGCACTACATGCAATAAGTTTGTATTAATCCAATCCTGAAAAAACATAAGGAAGCAGTTTTAGAACATAAGTGGATGTTCTGCGGATTTGATGACGGCAGCCTCCTTCGGGAGACGGTTATCATTCCTGGCTTCAAAGGTGACATGGATGACAGAGTGATTGTCAGAGTTATAGTTTTCCCTCTGACGAGGGACAGTATTATGGACAGGTGGTCCAAGAAGATACTGTGGGAGGCATGGTGCTGGATACTGATTAGGTTCAGTTATCGATATAGCCTAAGAAGTTTGGATTTGGAGTTCATTTGTGAACTAGGTCCCATCAGATATCAAGACATATTCTAAGACAAGTATTACTCAATTCGGGAGATGGCTTTCTCCGCGAACTTGAGATTAAGAGTGACATAGAAAGAAACATCAGGGCGGATCCACTCACTGAGGCTATTTCTCGAACACAATAGTTTTACAAACGAGCTTTGTGAAACTGATTAGTAGAGCAGTTGGATGTTCGGTATCACACGGGCTGTGAGTATGCGACATGTCAATAATTAGCCTTAAGTGCAAGTGGGAGATTGTTGGATATAGTGCCTTCAAATTCAATTATTGGATCGCAGGCACGTGATTGCAATGATTGCGGAGGACCTATACCGGTAGGACAGTCTTACTCGAGATGATAGTATGCTATCTTGTTTGCCTTTATCAGTCGTGTACAGGTTCACGTGACTGATCACTGTTACACTTTGATAGAGCCCTTAGGATCTTGCTTGACTACCAATAGTATGATGGCGGTCATATACGTGAGAGTTGGGTAGTCTATAAGCACATCCTTAATTGTGGTCCCTAGTCGTAGGAGTTTCGAGACAGGATACCGATACTCCGGAGTAGACTAGTGTATATAGTCGAGACACCGACGAAGGGCGGTGGGCGGTCTCACAAGCCACTGGTGTCAGTTGGATCACCTAAGATGTATACATGTGCTCATTGGGTTATGAGTACACCGGAAAGGACTCGCTGGGAACCTGCTAGTTGGTATTATACCTATCATCAGATAGCAGTTCCCTGGTGACATGTGTACCGGTTAGTTCATCGACCTGAGGTCGTCATTTGTCTCGTGTGAGTTCCCACTGTGCTTTGATTTCTACCCTACCACGGCTCAAAGGAGTCATGCAAACAGGTAGTTTTTGGGTACAGTCCCGAGCCACATGGAGGCAAGTGAGCGGATCGGCAGGGGATTCGTCTCTCCCGGTATTGGGGGTGAGATCGCGCTGTGTCTAGGAGAGCCATTATACATAACCCTCGGCCGAGGCAAGAGATTTACTGGTAGGTACTCCAGTAGTATCTCAGGGTGTTTTTGGGCTACATTCCGACATGACTTATACTGCTATTGGGGGTCTGACGTTACCAGCCCCCTAGGCTGATATGCGATACTCATAGACGAACGGATAGGACTGTATATACATAGTCACTGTTAGGCTCAGCAGGGTTCTAGGATGAGTTCGCTCATCGGCTTCCCTTGAGGTCAGTACATGGGCAGCCGTTACGCACAGCTAGTGCCGCTGACGGCTTGTGGTTAAACCCACTGCCAGGGTACTGACGAGTCATTAGAGTCCCCCACAGATAGTTTCCCAAGTTCGGGCGAAACGTTGTAGAGGCCGTATAGTTTTACGGCAGGGTTCGTAAAATGCACGTGAGTTTACGCACGTGTCATATTTCGGGCAGATAATACTGGTGGGATTTGGTTTAAGCCGGATCCGAGTATTATACTTTGTAGATATAATATCTTTGTCTCAGTTGTATTTGTATTCGGTCGTAATACAAATGCGGGTATGTTTATACTGTTACGGGGTTATCCTGAAATTCGTTTCGGGATCGCTTTTGGATGTTTCCAGTTTCATGTTTTCTATCACCCGTATTAAACATTCGGTTTAATACGGATTTATCTTTTCTTCATGAGGGTGAGTCATGAGGTGAGTCATGTGTGTGGAATGTTCTAGATTTGGTGACTAGGATTAGTGACTCATCTTGGCATTAAATGTTTTGGTGACTAGGTTAAGGTGAATCATTCTTGCAATTAACGTTTTATGCAAAGTGGGTTTTTGCATTAATGAGGTTTTGTAATTCTTAGGATATTTCTGTTGGAGATAGTGCCCTCAGAGTCAATTATTGGATCACAGGCACGTGATTGCAATGATTGAGGGAGGACCTATTCCGGTAGGACAGTCTTACTTAAGATGATAGTATGCTATCTGGTTTATCTTTATCATCGTGTACTGCTTTAGGTGACCTTGCAGGTCGCTATTACACGTTGATATAGCCCCTAGGATTCTTGCTTGACTGCCAGCAGTATGAGGGCGATCATATACGTGGGAGCTGGTAGTCTATAAGTACATCCTTAAAAGGTCCCTAGTCGTGGGAGTTTCGAGACAGGGCATCGATACTCCAGAGTAGACTAGTGTATACAGTCGAGACCCCGACGAGGGGCGGTGGCCGGTCTCACAAGCCACTGGTGTCAGTTGGTTCACCTAAGATGTATACAGGTGCTCATTGGGTTATGAGTACACCGGACAGGACTCGCCGGGAACATGCTAGTTGGTCTTATACCAGACGTCAGATTGCAGTTCCCAGGTGACATGTGTACAGGTTAGTTCATCGACCTGAGGATCGTCATTTGTCTCGTGTGAGTTCCCACTGTACTTTGATTACTACCCTACCACGCTCAAAGGATACATGCAAATAGGTTTTAGTTGGGTACAGTCCCGAACCACATGGAGGCAGTGAGCTGAACTTCGTGGGTTCGTCTCTCCCGGTATTGGGGGTGAGGTCGCGCTGTATTTAGGAGAGCCATTACACAAAGCCCTCGGCCGAGGCAGGAGATTTACTGGTAGGTATTCCAGTAGTATCTCAGGGTGTTCTGGGCTACACTCCGACACGACTTGTACCGCTTTTGGGGGTCTGACTTTTACCAACCCCCTAGGCCCGCCATGCGTTGCTCATAGACTAACGGACCGGACTATACAAATATTGTCACTGACAGGCTCAGTAGGGTGTCAGGATGAGTTCGCTCATCGACGTCCCTTTTGGTCAATAGCTGGTAGCCCGTTACGTATGGCTAATACCTCTGACGTGCTAGTTGTTAAATCTACAGCCATAGTATTGACGAGTCTTTAGAGTCCCCTACAGACAGTTGCTCAAGTTTCGGGCGAAACGCTGTTGAGGCCGTATGGAGATATGGTAGGGTTCGATCAGATACGTGCGGTATTACACGAATCATGATCGGACGGATAATACTAGAAGGCTTTGGTTTAAGCCGGATCCTAGTGTTATACAGTGTAGATTTTGTCTCATTGCATTTGTATTCGGTCGGAATACAAATGCGGGTATGTATATACAGTAGCGGGGTTTTTCCTGTAATTTATTACGGGATCAGTTTTTGGAGTTGCCAGTTTTTTTTCCGTTTCGGCCATATTTCTTTGTATCTTTAATTGGCTGAAGATTAGTGGAGGAGGGCTTATTTGCATTTGTGCAAATAAGCATTTTAGAGGATGGTCTTTGCATATTATTGCTTCATGATGGTTGCAACCTCATGTGACATTCCTTGAATAATCATTGCTTGACTTTCTTATTCATCATGGTTTACTTTTGGAGTCATCATGCTTGATGATGATGGTTGGTTTGGAGTGAGTCTTGTTTTGTGATCATGGTTCATTATGATAACATTTTATCTCTCTTGAGTATTATTTTTTTGGCTCACTCATTCTTTTGATACACACTCACTCCCTCTTCTCATTCTCCATGAGCCATGGCCAGCCAAGTAAGATGGTGGCTGTCCCAAATTCTAGAGGTGGGATTTTTGGTCTTTTGTCTTCACAAAAATCCCATAGCTCCATCCAAAAAGTTGATATCTCATTTCCTCCTCCATATGGCAACTTCCTCTACCCCAATAGTGACAAAGAGCACTACACTATTCTACAACAATCCTTGGGCACGTCGACTCGCCAACTTCGTGCCCGAGTTGGCTCGGTCAAGAGGTGGGAGCCCGTAAAAGAAGTTGGCGACGTGGTACCCTTCCGGCGAGGAGGTGAAGTCCGGAGATTCCACGGGTGATCGGGACAATGACGAGAAGATCGAAGGACACGGATCGCTCGGTATATCTCTCTACCCCGTTCTTTAGTTAGCTTGAATTAGTTTAATTGCCCGATCAGGGAATTTTGTGCGCGGTGGTGCCGGTTACAAAAGTTAAAGTAAATTATCGTTTCCCCATTTTGGCCTCGGATTGACGGCCGGGGCGCCGCCGTGCACTTACACTGGTATCAGAGCCACGCCATTAACCTAGTCTAGATTTGTCTAATGTGTTTACATTTTCGATCAAACAATTTTCCGAAAACCCGATTTCGTGAGCATCAGTTCTCTGTCGAAATTTTTTTGGCTCCAAAAATTTTCAGATATTTTCAGAATAGTGTTCAGTAAATTCTGAGACATCTGTGAAAAAATAGTCGCGTGATACTGTAGACCCACAGTGAAACCGTGGCCAAAACCCCCTTGGCGCCGCGGTTCCGCCGCTGTATAGTGCCTTCACTGCACCATTTTTGCACAGTGATCTTTTTACAGGGAAATTGGGGTTTTGGAATATTCCTTTTGGGCCCAGAATTTCTTTAAGTGCTACTCTAATGCTTGGGGCCCACTTGGGTAAATTTGATCGATCGAAAATTTTAAACACATTAGTTCACAGTATTTACATTATATCTGCGACCGTGAATGTCAGTTGATCGGTAAATCCTGTCTAACTGCTATAGCTCGATTAGACGGATTTGCGAACGTGACATTCACGTTGATGTTCTGTGTTTTGCTGTGATGCTGCGGATTGGTCGTGGGGGATAGCCTGGATGCAATGTTAGTACAGTTTTGTTGTATTATGTACATTTGATATTGCGGGGCGAGCATCCGACATGTGGACTGCCGTCACTGCCTGTTTGTATATTATTCTTTTGGGGCACGACCGGGGTGAGGTCGATGTACCCGTTTTATGTATATTATACTTTCTGTACTAGGATTACCCCGCGGAGGGGTGCACGGATAGCCGGGTTCTAGAGGGCAACGAGCCCGCATCTCATGGCATTGATACGGAGGGGGCTTCCCTCTAGAATTGGCGGGCTATTCGCCGCACTCGTAGGGGGTACAGGTTAACCCAGAAGGGGTGCCCAAGTTACCGGATTCCGTGAAGTGCTAGGTGGTCCATTCACGTTGCTGAAGAGGGCTGCCGCGCTTCAGGTTTTGGCGGGTAACTTGTCGCGCCCGTAGGGGTCTAGGATTTCAATGCACAGGCTATCCACACGACCAGGGGAACGTCGGGCTTCAGTAGCGGCTCTGTGAAACCCGGGGATCCCAGATATCTGTATTGTTATATGATGCTTATTACATTTCTATGATATTGTATTTTATCACGCCTTGAGCGAAATATTATATATTGATATATATACTAGTAGATGTTGTATATGTTTTGCATCCGCGCTAGTCCAGTCCCCACTCGGTCGTTAGTTAACTAACCTAACAGGTAATGACGGGACCCAAGGGTGAATGCGGATGGCATATACGTACGTCGTTATTTTCATTCTTTGTGGTGTGATCAATTGATGGGACTGCATTGATTCGGATCAATGCAAACCAAACAAACTTATTTGATGTTGTTGGAACAATTTTTCAAAAAGCTGTTATTGCAAGGACGTTCTCTTTTGTTTTGCACAGTGGTATTCGGTTATGAATATCCAGCACCTCAGTCGACGAGGCAAGGGCCGAGATCCCTTCACCGGGAGTGACCCCTTGGACAGAAGTTTGCGTCAGGGCAATAACTTCACTATAGTCGTTTACTTTTGCTTTGCATCTTGGTATTCAGTTGGAATATCCTGCACCCCATTCTACAGGGAAAGAGCCGAGATCCCTTCACCGGGAGTGACCTCTTTATCAAAGGTTTTCTCCACTATATTTTTATAAAAGCTATCCAGTTCCTTCAACGATATCAAGTTCATTACGTTAAAGGTTTTTCGCCAGAAACCATTCGTAACCCTACGTCGTTTCATATGGGTAGTCAATAGTATCCAAGCTGTGTTTGTTGGCCAAAGTCAAGGCACAGTGTTTGGTAGCTGTTGGGTATTCATATGCAGTATAGATAGATGCGTTGGTTGGGACAGTCGTACTGCCTTGTTGGCCAAAGTCAAGGATAGGTACTGGTGGGTTCAAATCAACCTGGAGAATAACGGGTAGAACTTGACATATGACTTATGATTTGTTGGCCAAAGTCAAGGTCATAAGAGCATGGGGAAAAAATAACATCGGGAGTTTCTAAAGAAACTGAAATGTAGCGTCTTGAAAAGTCGTTTGGTGTTTTCCTGAAATTCGGTGAAAATTCGGTATTTTTCCGAAAACCGTCTTTCTCGATATTTTGCAGTTTAGGGCTAATTATACCTTAAATGGATAGGTAATTACTTGTTTTTAGTAGCTAATGAGTTAAATATGAAATTCTGGTCGTTTATAAATTTTTCCCTATTTTTCAATTTTTTAATATTATTTTAAGCCGGTAAGAAAATACATTAAATTAGCGATAAATACAAATTTTTCCGGGCTAATTTTAATCTATAAAATTATGATAATTATAATCTAGCGATAACATAAATTTTTAGTAATTTATTTTGATTTTTAACAAATTTTTATGATATGAAACGAATTTATCGAATTTTGAGTTAAAACTTGCAATTTTTGAGTTGTAGGGGGCCTTTTTGCATAAAATTTCTTTTGTAAAACCCCTCTCTCTTTTCCCTCAGCCCTAGGACAGCCCAACCCTGACCAAGACCAGAAATTTCTGGCCTCTCTTTTCTTTGGTTGCTTTCTTGAGTTGTTTTGTTAGTTTATGGATTTATTTTTAATTATAATTGATAAAGTATGATACGTTGACTTTGGAAACTTGACCCATGACTTTTCCCCACTTGCCCACACCCTCCCCCTTACCTCCTCTGGCCGAAACTGAACCCTCCTCTTCTTCATCTCTTTTCTTTTCATTTTTCTTCAATTTTCTTCAAAAAACCACATCAAAATCCATGATTAATTCAAAAATCCAAACAAAATCCTTATGCTATCATTTTCCTTAGCCATTCTTGCTTGAATCTTGGTGCTTGAGGGCATCAATTGGAGCAAAATTTTCTTGCTTGATCCATAGATCAAGAGGTATAATTTCCATCAAATTACTTTCTTTTTTTGCTAAATTCCTTTAATTGCATGGTTTAGTGTTAAAAGTTAAATAATTTCTAATCTAGTTTAAAAAAAAAGAGTAGTTTGTTTAACTAGGGTTTTGAAGCCATGTTAGTTAATTAGCTTGTCTTTTAGTTAATCTAGTTGTTAATTAACTAATCTATATGATCACCTTGTTTATGTAGTTTTCAATTATGCTAATTTAGTTAAATTTAGAAGTGTGAAATTGTTGTTTTAGGATTTTCAAGAGAGGGTTTTTGTATGGAATTGGATTGTGAAACATGATTAGTGAGTTGATTAAGGTTTAGAAAACATTATTTAGTTGATTGAACCTAAATTTGTTAACTAGTATTTTGCTAACCAAACCTAAGAGGTTAATTTTCTTAAGTGGGCTTTTGTTGTGCTAAATTAAGTTTTCAAGTGTGGAAATTGATTTGGAATTTGCTAGGTTATAATTCTAGGAATGGTTGTTTATGGAAATTAGGATTGGAATCATTGCTATTGTGTTGTAATTAGTGTTTGTAGATTGCTTGTAGTGTGCTTGGGTAATTATGCTTTATTGAAGTCGTTTTGTCGCAAATCGGCGATTTTTGCACCGATTTTGGAATGCAAATGCTTACTAGTTTTGTATAAAATTGGGTGATGAATTATTCTTGATATCTTGATGATTGTAATGGCTTGTCCTACGACCTTTAGGATGCGTGAGTGCGGAGTTTTGGGTAGTCGGGTTTTAGTTTTGCCGGGCGACCAAATCGGCGTTTTTTGGCTGTTTTTGCGATTTTCGCGTGTGTTCCGCGCACTTTGTGCACGTTGTACCTAGCTAGCGAACTTTAGTAGTTTCGTTGGAGTTTTGCATCGTTCTAGATATGTAACCTTATATTTGGTATTGATGTAAATTCCAGGTTCGGTCGCGGAGACGTCAGACGCGGCGCGAAAGGGAAAGGCGGTGATTGGACACAGCTAGCCAGGGATCCCGGTGAGTAGATGTAACATCTACGGGGGACTATCGTTGGATGGCGCAAGCCGCCCGATAGTTTTAGTAACTTACAAATCCTTAGTAATGTTAGTAATTACTGGTGAAATACTTAATTGACAAATTGCTGCATCCATGCATTATATTGACATACCTATACGAAACCATTTTATAGGACTCTTGCACCATTACCAGGGTTTTTATATGCAGCACGAGCACTATTCATGCTTACACACACACCCTGGTAATTGCCATGCCACCACACTAGATAACTTTTAACTTAAAACCTTTTACTAATTGATACTTAAACTGGTACTATTGCCTTTAATTCCTTAAAAATGAAACCGTAGTATTGTTATTCATGTGCATGTACTTCATCATATTAATTGTTCATGCTTAACACATTAATCACACATCCCAACTTGATTATTGATATCTTACGCATTCTTTATCATTGATATATGCACTTATGAGGATTTCTTGAGATTTTATGATATTGCTGGATTTCGGGGGAAAGCCGCAAAATTTCTAAACTTATTATATTTTTAAAATATGTAAATTGCGGTTTTCTAGTGATGTAAGTGTCGTCCACCATGAGTTTGCTGTGGATTTGGAAATCCGTGTCGAGGAGTGGAGGAACCGGCACGGGTACATGGTGGGCCCGGTAAGGTACCCCGGGGCAAGAGGAATGTGGTGATGACGTTGAGCCTAGCAGGGGACGGATTACCTACCGGTGACTGTTTGGGACGGCGGATATCCAGAGGATACCGACCGTGGCCGCTAGATGATGAGATATTGATATTTGAGATGGGTCAGCCGGACGGCTGAGGCCAGAGATACATTTATGAGATTTGAGACAGCTTTTGGGTGTCGTTGCTGGACACCGATTTTCGTCGATTCATTGACATTATGCTGGCATTCTAAAAGAGTTTCAAAAACAAAAAGAGATAAAATATTCTTATATATAACTATTGAGACCTCAGATATTCATGTTGCATACATATTAGTACACTGATGTTATATACACACCTGCTAGTGCATCCAGTCATACCTGTATTATAGATGCTAGGATGCTTGTGTGCATGCATACGATAGCCTTTGTAGATGTTATTTATTACTCACGAGTTGGCAACTCACCCCCGTTGTGCCACAATCTTTTGCAGGTCCGTTCCGTCAGTTCAGTAGCGGCGGGCGCACTTGTTCTTTTGCCTCTTTTGCCTGAGCTCGAGATTTGCTCATAGGTGGGTTATGTTATCATTTTTGTACCACCTTGTATATTCTTGTATCTAGTGTACTCCATCTACTGTTTCTACCAGATTATTGTATTTTGACCTAGAGATGAGACTGTGAGGTTTGTGGATCTTATGCTGTATTTTGGGGTCGAGCTCACTTGAGCCGACATGCTACTTTTTCATGCTTCCTTATGATTATTATGCTTGTTGTCATTTATATTGCGTGGGATTTGTGACCGCCTTATGGCGAAGAGCTAGCTCCCGCTTGGGGATGCCTTATTTGTTGGTTTTACATATATTCTTGTTGTACCCATTTTTGGGGGCCAGTATTTACAAAGGAGACTCTGCCGAAATTTTCGGAAAAATTAGTATTGTTTTTAAAAAGGGTTTTACATGACTTATTTGATAAACTTGCTTTCAAATGTTTGGGGTTTCTTCACTCTTTTGCTTAATTGGTTTTGTTTTCTGGGCTTTGGCTTACTTATTTTACGGACGTCTTTAGACGTTTCGTAAACTTAAGTGCCGGTCACGTTCCGTACCCTACGGGTCGTGACAAAGTTGGTATCAAAGCGATAGGTTTTACCTTTTTGAGTGTAGGATGACCCTTGGTAGATGGAGTAATTGACTTAAGCAGGGTAACGTAGCGTGCGTATGTCCGCGGCATACTTGCGATACGGTACTCCGCCTAAGTGACTTTAGGATATACTTGCTTGAAAATTCCTTCTTCAATTCCGTGTATCCTATGATCCTATTGCACTGTTCTTACTATCCGTTTTCCTGTAACAGCCACTATGCCGCCGAAGGCTACGAGGGCACAGAGGGCTGCCGCCAGAGACGAGATTCGAGGTGGCTCGTCCGAGACTAGGACTGAGCAGGGTGGTATGCCTACGCCGCAGGGACAGACCGATCCACCTTCCCCAGGCCGTATGGATAGGCTCGAGACTGGTATGCAGGAGTTGCGACAGATGATGGGAGGCATGCAGGAGCTGCGTCAGATGGTAGGATCCCTAGTTGCAGCCAGTCGTACACCGAGGCCGGATGACGTACCTACTACAGCACAGACGACCATGATACCTGCTCGTACTACTACCACCGTGGCCATTCCGGTTTCACTACAGGATTTCATGAGGCTGAGACCTCCAGTATTCACCGGCACCGAGGCAGCGGAGGACCCAAAGACGTTCCTTGACAGTTTAGCCAGGATCTGCCGTTCGCTGAGATGTTCGGATGATCGATGGGTAGAGCTTGCGAGTTTCCGACTAGAGGGTATCGCGCAGACATGGTGGGAGTCAGTTTTGAGAGGTCGAGCTGCAGGTCTACCGCCTATGACTTGGGACGAGTTTACAGCGGTCTTTCTAGCCCGTTTCCTTCCAGAGAGCGTTCGTGACGCCAGAGCTCGCAGCTTCGAGGCCTTAGTCAAGACACCTGGGATGACGGTGTCTGAGTATGACATCCAGTTTACACAGTTATCCCGATATGCTCAGTATTTGGTGGATACCGAGGAGAAGATGGTGAAGAGGTTCGTACAGGGACTTGATGCCCAGCTATATCTTGCCATTGGCGCCCAGCACTACGACACTTATTCAGCTGCTATGGATACGGCATTGCGGATGGAGGCACGCATATCACGGACTTCGGCCGTTTCTGGGCCGAAGAGGATTCGCACCGATGTACCGTCTCAGCGACAGCGCGCAAGATTCTTTCCGAGAGATAGGCCTCGCAGAGGATTTTGGCGGGGACAGTTATATGGTTCTTATCCCCAGGGGCAGCAGCCGTCGCCAGGATGTTTTGGGTGCGGGAGTCTGCACCATCTTGTCAGAGACTGTCCAGTGAGACGACAGGGAGCAGCGACAGTTCCGCATGTGACCCTACCACCATCACCACCCCCTCCTCAGAGAGCCCTACTTCCTACCCCAGGCGATGCTCCACGCCAGTTAGGTGCACCGAGAGGCCGTGGACGCGGCGGTCCTGTTCAGAGAGGACGAGGAGGCAGAGGCCGAGGTCGAGGTCAGCCCGCTATCGGTGGAGGACAGGCCCGAGTTTTTGCTTTGACACCGCAGGATGCGCAGGCATCCAATGCCGTTGTGACAGGTACTTTGCCAGTTTGTTCTTTCGACGCACGGGTATTATTCGACCCAGGTTCCACACATTCATACGTATCTACACACTTTGCACCGATGTTGGGCCGTGAGTCATCGTCGTTAGATCAGCCGCTTGTTGTTGTTACTCCGGTAGGCGAGTCGTTTGTCGCTCGTTTTGTATTTCGTTTGTGTTCCGTTCGTATCGGGGAGAGGGATTCATCAGTTGATTTGATACTCCTCGATATGTTGGACTTTGATGTGCTTCTGGGCATGGATTGGCTAGCCACTTGTTATGCTTCGGTGGACTGCCGTGAGAAGGCAGTCAGATTTAGCTTTCCGGGAGAGCCAGTCCTTGTCATTCAGGGAGACCGCAGTGTCACCCTTCCCAGCTTAATTTCGTCTCTTCGCGCTGGTCAGCTCTTGCGGAAGGGATGTCAGGGATTCTTAGCGTCTATTTGTGATACTCGAGCTGCAGAGGTTCCGTTAGACTGGGTCCCGGTAGTTTGTGAGTTCCCTGATGTTTTCCCTGATGAGCTACCTGGGCTACCGCCTGAGGGCGATGTTGAGTTCTGCATTGATTTGATTCCCGGTTCGGGGCCTATTTCTATACCGCCTTATCGGATGGCCCCGGCAGAGCTTCGAGAGCTGAAGGATCAGTTGCAGGATTTGTTAGATAAGGGGCTCATTCGACCGAGTGTTTCTCCGTGGGGTGCTCCGGTCCTGTTTGTCAAGAAGAAGGATGGAAGTTTGCGCTTATGTATCGACTACCGCCAGCTGAACAAGGTTACCGTTCGGAACAGATATCCGTTGCCGCGCATTGATGATTTGTTCGACCAGCTTCAGGGTGCGGGGTATTTTTCGAGGATCGACTTGCGATCAGGATACCATCAGCTGCGAGTTCGACAGGAGGATATACCGAGGACAGCTTTCCGCACACGCTACGGCCACTACGAGTTTTTGGTGATGTTGTTCGGACTCACCAACGCCCCAGCAGCATTCATGGATTTGATGAACCGTACATTCAGGCCGTATCTTGACTTGTTCATCATCGTGTTTATCGACGATATCTTGGTGTACTCCCGGAGCAGAGAGGAGCACGAGCAGCACTTGCGGATTACGTTACAGACTCTGAGGGAGCACCAGCTGTTCGCGAAGTTCTCCAAGTGTGCATTCTGGCTGGACAGCGTCGGATTCTTGGGTCACGTGGTTACGAGAGACGGCATTTGTGTGGACCCGAAGAAGATTGAGGCTGTTCAGCAGTGGCCCCGACCTACATCGGTTACTGAGATCCGTAGTTTTCTAGGCCTGGCGGGCTACTACAGGCGTTTTGTTCAGGACTTCTCCCGTATAGCTGCACCGTTGACCGGTTTGACCCGGAAGGGAGTTCCTTTCGTTTGGACAGAGGAGTGCGAGCGCAGTTTTCAGCAGCTACGGACTTGTTTGACTACGGCGCCGGTATTATCTTTGCCTTCGGGATCAGGCGGATTTGTTGTCTACTGTGATGCTTCGCGAGTGGGATTAGGTTGCGTATTGATGCAGCATGGCCGGGTGATCGCTTACGCTTCTCGGCAGTTGAAGAAGCATGAACAGAACTACCCCACTCATGATTTGGAGATGGCTGCAGTGGTCTTTGCACTGAAGATTTGGCGACATTACCTTTACGGCGAGTCGTGTCAGATATTCACCGATCACAAGAGCTTAAAGTACATATTTCAGCAGCGAGACCTGAACCTCAGACAGCGTCGTTGGATGGAGTTGGTGAAAGACTACGACTGCGAGATCTTATATCACCCCGGCAAGGCGAATGTGGTGGCAGATGCGTTGAGTAGGAGGCCCGGGGGTAGTCTATCCTTTTTGCGCGCAGTGCAGAGGCAGTCGTCAGCAGATTGGCAGATGTTATGCGACAGCCGAGTTGAGTTTGAGTTCACTCAGACAGGGGGACAGCTCACGCATGTTCGTGCACGCCCACAGTTGCTTGACCGTATATATGAGGCACAGCGCAGTGACGACCGTTGCTCAGAGATCATGGCACAGATGGGACAGGGCAGATTTTCCGAGTTCGTGATTGACGATCAGGGGATTTTACGATATGGATCTAGACTGTGTGTACCAGATGCTGATGGATTGCGGCGCGACATTCTTGAGGAGGCACACCGATCAGTGTATAGTGTCCACCCCGGTTCCACCAAGATGTACCATGATATGAGAGAGACCTACTGGTGGGACGGGATGAAGAGGGACATTGCGGAGTTCGTTTCGAGATGCCTGACTTGTCAGCAAGTCAAGGCCGAGCACCAGAGGCCTGCAGGAGAGCTACAGCCGTTACCCATTCCAGAGTGGAAATAGGAACAGATTTCGATGGACTTCGTTGTGGGTCTACCCAGGACCAGTCGAGGGTACGACTCCATCTGGGTGATCGTGGATAGATTGACGAAAGCGGCTCACTTCCTTCCAGTGAAGACGACTTTCAGCTTCGCTCAGTATGCTCAGCTCTATATTGACGAGATCGTGCGACTACATGGCGTACCGACTTGTATCGTGTCAGATCGAGGCACTCAGTTCACCAGCCGACTTTGGCAGAGACTTCAGGAGGCTTTGGGCACTCGTTTGAGCTTCAGCACAGCGTTTCATCCGCAGACCGACGGACAGTCAGAGCGGACCATTCAGACTCTCGAGGACATGCTCAGAGCTTGCGTTTTAGACTTTGGTGGTAGCTGGGATCATCATTTACCTCTAGTGGAGTTCTCCTACAACAACAGCTTTCAGGATACTATTCAGATGGCACCTTTCGAGGCATTGTATGGGAGGAGATGCAGATCGCCCGTTTGTTGGACAGAGCTCAGCGAGAGCAGCATTTTGGGGCCGCAGCTTGTTGAGGAGACGACATCGAAGAACCAGTTGATCCGAGACCGGATGAGAGCGGCTCAGAGCAGGCAGAAATCCTACGCAGACAGGTGCCGTCGCAGATTAGAGTTCGCAGTTGGCGACCATGTTTTTCTGAAAGTCTCCCCGATGAAGGGCGTGATGCGTTTTGGGCGAAAGGGGAAGCTTAGCCCTAGATTCGTAGGTCCCTTCGAGATCCTCGAGCGTGTTGGCGCTGTTGCTTATCGTTTGGCTCTTCCTCCCAGCTTTCCCGATGTTCACCCCGTCTTCCATGTTTCGATGCTCCGCAAGTACCTTCACGACCCTTCGTATGCGATTCAGCACCCGACAGTCCAGCTAGAGCGCGACCTTTCTTTTGCAGAGCAGCCGGTGGCCATCCTGGATCGGCAGGTGAAGAAGTTGAGGTCGAAGATTATACCAACCGTCAAGGTCCTTTGGCGTAGCCCGAGCAGCGAGGAGGTTACCTGGGAGACCGAGGGCGAGATGAGGAAGAAATATCCCCATCTCTTCGAAGGTACGCGTAGCTATTTTTTTTTTAAATTCGGGGACCGAATTTCTTTGAGGGGGGAAGATTGTAGCGTCTTGAAAAGTCGTTTTGGTGTTTTCCTGAAATTCGGTGAAAATTCGGTATTTTTCCGAAAACCGTCTTTCTTGATATTTTGCAGTTTAGGGCTAATTATACCTTAAATGGATAGGTAATTACTTGTTTTTAGTAGCTAATGAGTTAATTATGAAATTCTGGTCGTTTAAAATTTTTTCCCAATTTTTCAATTTTTTAATATTATTTTAAGCCGGTAAGAAAATACATTAAATTAGCGATAAATACAAATTTTTCCGGGCTAATTTTAATCTCTAAAATTATGATAATTATAATGTAGTGATAACATAAATTTTTAGTAATTTATTTTGATTTTTAACAAATTTTTATGATATGAAACGAATTTATCGAATTTTGAGCTAAAACTTGCAATTTTTTAGTTGTAGGGGGCCTTTTTGCATAAAATTTCTTTTGTAAAACCCCTCTCTCTTTTCCCTCAGCCCTAGGACAGCCCAACCCTGACCAAGACCAGAAATTTCTGGCCTCTCTTTTCTTTGGTTGCTTTCTTGAGTTGTTTTGTTAGTTTATGGATTTATTTTTAATTATAATTGATAAAGTATGATACATTGACTTTGGAAACTTGACCCATGACTTTTCCCCACTTGCCCACACCCTCCCCCTTACCTCCTCTGGCCGAAACTGAACCCTCCTCTTCTTCATCTCTTTTCTTTTCATTTTTCTTCAATTTTCTTCAAAAAACCACATCAAAATCCATGATTAATTCAAAAATCCAAACAAAATCCTTATGCTATCATTTTCCTTAGCCATTCTTGCTTGAATCATGGTGCTTGAGGCCATCAATTGGAGCAAAATTTTCTTGCTTGATCCATAGATCAAGAGGTATAATTTCCATCAAATTACTTTCTTTTTTTGCTAAATTCCTTTAATTGCATGGTTTAGTGTTAAAAGTTAAATAATTTCTAATCTAGTTTAAAAAAAAAGAGTAGTTTGTTTAACTAGGGTTTTGAAGCCATGTTAGTTAATTAGCTTGTCTTTTAGTTAATCTTGTTGTTAATTAACTAATCTATATGATCACCTTGTTTATGTAGTTTTCAATTATGCTAATTTAGTTAAATTTAGAAGTGTGAAATTGTTGTTTTAGGATTTTCAAGAAAGGGTTTTTGTATGGAATTGGATTGTGAAACATGATTAGTGAGTTGATTAAGGTTTAGAAAATATTATTTAGTTGATTGAACCTAAATTTGTTAACTAGTATTTTGCTAACCTAACCTAAGAGGTTAATTTTCTTAAGTGGGCTTTTGTTGTGCTAAATTAAGTTTTCAAGTGTGGAAATTGATTTGGAATTTGCTAGGTTATAATTCAAGGAATGGTTGTTTATGGAAATTAGGATTGGAATCATTGCTATTGTGTTGTAATTAGTGTTTGTAGATTGCTTGTAGTGTGCTTGGGTAATTATGCTTTATTGAAGTCGTTTTGTCGCAAATCGGCGATTTTTGCACCGATTTTGGAATGCAAATGCTTACTAGTTTTGTATAAAATTGGGTGATGAATTATTCTTGATATCTTGATGATTGTAATGGCTTGTCCTACGACCTTTAGGATGCGTGAGTGCGGATTTTTGGGTAGTCGGGTTTTAGTTTTGCCGGGCGACCAAATCGGCGTTTTTTCGCAGTTTTTGCGATTTTCGCGTGTGTTCCGCGCACTTTGTGCACGTTGTACCTAGCTAGCGAACTTTAGTAGTTTCGTTGGGGTTTTGCGTCCTTCTTGATATGTAACCTTATATTTGGTATTGATGTAAATTCCAGGTTCGGTCGCGGAGACGTCAGACGCGGCGCGAAAGGGAAAGGCGGTGATTGGACACAGCTAGCCAGGGATCCCGGTGAGTAGATGTAACATCTACGGGGGACTATCGTTGGATGGCGCAAGCCGCCCGATAGTTTTAGTAACTTACAAATCCTTAGTAATGTTAGTAATTAGGGGTGAAATACTTAATTGACAAATTGCTGCATCCATGCATTATATTGACATACCTATACGAAACCATTTCATAGGACACTTGCACCATTACCAGGGTTTTTATATGCAGCACGAGCACTATTCATGCTTACACACACAGCCTGGTAATTGCCATGCCACCACACTAGATAACTTTTAACTTGAAACCTTTTACTAATTGATACTTAAACTGGTACTATTGCCTTTAATTCCTTAAAAATGAAATCGTAGTATTGCTATTCATGTGCATGTACTTCATCATATTAATTGTTCATGCTTAATACATTAATCACACATCGCAACTTGATTATTGATATCTTACGCATTCATTATCATTGATATATGCACTTATGAGGATTTCTTGAGATTTTATGATATTGCTGGATTTCGGGGGAAAGCCGCAAAATTTCTAAACTTATTATATTTTTAAAATATGTAAATTGCGGTTTTCTAGTGATGTAAGTGTCGTCCACCATGAGTTTGCTGTGGATTTGGAAATCCGTGTCGAGGAGTGGAGGAACCGGCACGGGTACATGGTGGGCCCGGTAAGGTACCCCGGGGCAAGAGGAATGTGGTGATGACGTTGAGCCTGGCAGGGGACGGATTACCTACCGGTGACTGTTTGGGACGGCGGATATCCAGAGGATACCGACCGTGGCCGCTAGATGATGAGATATTGATATTTGAGATGGGTCAGCCGGACGGCTGAGGCCAGAGATACATTTATGAGATTTGAGACAGCTTTTGGGTGTCGTTGCTGGACACCGATTTTCGTCGATTCATTGACATTATGCTGGCATTCTAAAAGAGTTTCAAAAACAAAAAGAGATAAAATATTCTTATATATAACTATTGAGACCTCAGATATTCATGTTGCATACATATTAGTACACTGATGTTATATACACACCTGCTAGTGCATCCAGTCATACCTGTATTATAGATGCTAGGATGCTTGTGTGCATGCATACGATAGCCTTTGTAGATGCTATTTATTACTCACGAGTTGGCAACTCACCCCCGTTGTGCCACAGTCTTTTGCAGGTCCGCTCCGTCAGTTCAGTAGCTGCGGGCGCACTTGTTCTTTTGCCTCTTTTGCCTGAGCTCGAGATTTGCTCATAGGTGGGTTATGTTATCATTTTTGTACCACCTTGTATATTCTTGTATCTAGTGTACTCCATCTACTGTTTCTACCAGATTATTGTATTTTGACCTAGAGATGAGACTGTGAGGTTTGTGGATCTTATGCTGTATTTTGGGGTCGAGCTCACTTGAGCCGACATGCTACTTTTTCATGCTTCCTTATGATTATTATGCTTGTTGTCATTTATATTGCGTGGGATTTGTGACCGCCTTATGGCGAAGAGCTAGCTCCCGCTTGGGGATGCCTTATTTGTTGGTTTTACATATATTCTTGTTGTACCCATTTTTGGGGGCCAGTATTTACAAAGGAGACTCTGCCGAAATTTTCGGAAAAATTAGTATTGTTTTTAAAAAGGGTTTTACATGACTTATTTGATAAACTTGCTTTCAAATGTTTGGGGTTTCTTCACTCTTTTGCTTAATTGGTTTTGTTTTCTGGGCTTTGGCTTACTTATTTTACGGACGTCTTTAGACGTTTCGTAAACTTAAGTGCCGGTCACGTTCCGTACCCTGCGGGTCGTGACATGAAACTTGCCAGATATGCGCATACCTTCTGGAGTGTGATAACGTGAGCGAAGTCCGTCACGTTATCATGCGATGATAGTTGGATCCCGATTCCCACCGATGAGTTGGTTTACTCCTCGGGTGATCCCGACTAATTCTTCTTTCAGGTTTGGAGGAGAATTTGACGGTACAGTGGGAGGTTTCCAGATTAGATAAATTGGTAACCATTCTGATCTAGGTTAGAGTGCATGCTGAGTCTTTCTTTTCTCTTTCTCTTTGGCAGCGACCATGACCCGACCCTAAGACTATGACTCAGTGACCAAAACTAACCGAACCTTCTTAAACACTGGCTTTTGGATTGTCAGAGTTTCATACCTCATTCCTACTCCTACTTTTACCCTTTTCACCAGGACACCCCGTATTACTACGAACGTCCACTTCCATTGGACAAAACCATCGTATGGTTATATACGAACTCGAAGGAATTTATTCGAGGATGGTTTCCGGTTCTGGAGAAAACGAATAAGACTATTCAGTTGTCTTTTCCTTTTACCTTCTCTCACGTTGCGAGTACTCCTTGGTTTAGGAGATAGTACACCTATTACGCAAATTAGATAGTCTTCTTCCAAACCTTAGGCTGGTACCGAACGGTAGGGAATGAAGAAAACCAATTAGCATAACGATGGTGTGCAGAAGGTATTAAGTAAAGACATATCAAGGATTAGTAAGAGGGCAAAGTAAATTGCTACTGATATTCACGACCAAACCAGGTATTTCATTACCACTCCGACTTCACCTTTGTATTTCTCCAGGACACTCCGTATCACTACGAAGATCCACAGTTTATTGGATTCTCCATCGTTTGGTTATATACGAACTCGAAAGGAACTTGTTCCAGTTCGGGGATGGATTCTGGTTCAGGAGAAATAGGATTAAGGTTTATTCGGTTGTCTTTTATCTTCACCTTCTCTCACATTGCAAGTGCTCCTAGGATTAGGACAGTACACCCATTATGCTTATTGGATCGTCTTCATCCAAACCATAGGCTGATGCCGAACGGTAGGGAAGGAAGAAAACCATTTGGCCTTAAGGGGTGTACAAAAGGTAATGACTAAAGACATATGAAGGGATTTGGAGAGATGGCAATGAAATGTACGGTTACAGTTGTGAATCTGGATAATGGAAGAGTCATTACTAGGAATACCAGGAAAACCCTACGAAACATTTCAATGTTTCAGTTTCATTGTGTACTGTTAAAAGAAAACTGATTTTCCAATTAGTCCTTACTCCACGGTATGTATTTACCAGGTATGATTCTCACATCTGTATGGTTTTACAGATGATGAGTGGGAGTAAGTTATTGGGAATTAGGTGATCATCCTCATTATATCGGGATTCGTTGTAATCGGTGATATTTGAGAAAGTCACCTGGGTTGTTTGCCGGACGGCAAATATTTGGTTTTGAATATCCGCTGTTATGCATCAATTTCAAATCGATACATCTGTACGTCTATTTTTATAGAGTGAGACATACCTTTTTGAAATTATGTCCATGACATTTACCTATATCAGTGGATGGTTAGGTAAGGAGCATTAAACGGCGGTGTAATTCTTCTTAACCAAAGGTACAGTTTTCAACCTACGACACACAAGGATTGAGTTATCAGACTCAAGGGACTTATACAGAGTATTGTATGTTGTCCAGTGTCCATTAGGACAGAGGGGTCGGTCCTCGTACTATATTCGGTTTACTTATGACTTCTCTAGTTCTTAGATAAGTGTTTCGTAGAAACACAAGGTCTGAGTTTTGAGAAGTTATAAGTATAAGATTAAAGTAGAGAACCAGGTGTTACAAGTATCGGGATTCTTCAAGGTGATCGAAGATGTAGATACTTGTGTGTGGTATTCAGTTGATTAGTAATGATTAAGAGAACTTTCTTCCCTTTCAGGTTACTCATAATTGGAAGCATTCTTAAGTTGAGTAATGCTGATCGGCCTCTCTCCATTTTGTTGACATGCACTGGAGACAGCTACATGATTTGAATCTGGTTCAATTAAATCAGTGCCTCTGTTTCTGTATTAGATATAGAACAGTTCATATCTTAACGATGTTAAGGTACGGGGAGTTGTCCGGATTATACTTAAAACCGACTCTGGATAACTCAAGGCATGTTTCTGTAATGGCTTTTTGTGGGTTGACCCAGGCTATGACGAGGGTTGACTTTCTACCATCTGGAAGATCGATAGTGATATTGTTCTTGACTCGCCACAGTTTTAACAAAAATGGATTTTTTTCAGAATACAGTCGTGGGAGTACGGTAGAACTGGAAGTGATTCCAGAACCGCAAACGATTACTGAAGATTTGATAAGAACCTAAAGATTCAATCTGGTTTGACATTCCATTAGCCACTCCGCAGATATGGTGGGTAACCCCAGGCACCCGAGAGGTACTCCGGTAGCCTCAAGGACGGTGACAGGGAGGTTCTTGTTTACCCAGACATTCCATTGCTGTTGTTCCAGACTGTGAGACCCGGCAGGAGGATGAGTATAGCGTCGTTCTAAACTAGCTTTAGAAGTGTACGTCTATATGACTCTGCCAGAGGGTTGTCGTAGTCAGTGGGAGCAGCGGAAACATAGTGGACAAGTGGCTTATGTTTGTTTATGGACTAAAGAAGATATAGCGAAGATAGATCATCTATTTCTGATATAACAGTCATAGGATTGACTTCATCAGAATAGGGGATGGATCTGTTAAGAAGGTAGTAGGGTGTGATGTCCTGGTATTTGGATGACATACACGGAGTAAGAAGTGATATTCCTATACTACGATCGGTTATACTTTGGTCGTCACACAGTGGTTTCTCCACATGGGACTTGGATATAATATCAAGACATTCTGGTTACTAGATCTTTAGATCTTGATTTAGGTGGTTTCCCAATCAGGGTACTTAGACAGCATTCTAAAGGTGTTTTATAATGGACGACTCCTGGCACGGTAGTATACCTGCAGGTGATGGAGTCACCCTCTCTAAAGGTGTCTTACAGACTAAAGGGGAGAGGGATGTTCATGATTGGCAGATCACTTGCTTAGGCAATTGAGTCAATCATGAGATGTCAAGTACCACACCAGAGGTTGTTTTTGCACGAGATGCAATAAGTTGATATTAATCCAATCCTGGAGAAACAATAGGAAGCAGTTTTAGAACATAAGTGGATGTTCTAGGGTTATGATAACAACAGCCTCATTCGGGAGACCGTTATCATTCCAGGCTTCCAAGGTGACCTGCATGACAGAGTGACTGTCAGAGTTATAGTTTTCCTTCTGACGAGGGGCAGTATTTTGGACAGGTGGTCCAAGGGGATACTGAGGGAGGCATGGCGCAGGATACTGTTTAAGTTCAGTTGACGATACAGTCTAAGAAGTTTGGATTTGGGGTTCATTTATGAGCTAGGTCCCATCAGATATCAAGACATACTCTAAGATAAGTATTGCTCATTTCGGGAGATAGGTTTCTCCGCGAACTTGAGATAAAGAGAGACATAGAAAGAAACATTAGAGCGGATCCACTCACTGAAGATATTCCTCGAACGCATTAGTTTCGCAAATGAGCTTTGTGAGACTGACTAGTAGAGGAGTTGGGTGTTCGGTATCACACGGGCTGTGAGTATGCGACATCACAATAATTAGCCTTGAATGCAAGTGGGAGATTGTTGGAGATAGTGCCCTCAGAGTCAATTATTGGATCACAGGCATGTGATTGCAATGATTGAGGGAGGACCTATTCCGGTAGCACAGTCTTACTCAAGATGATAGTATGCTATCTGGTTTATCTTTATCATCGTGTACTGCTTTAGGTGACCTTACAGGTCGCTATTACACGTTGATAGAGCCCCTAGGATTCTTGCTTGACTGCCAGCAGTATGAGGGCGATCATATACGTAGGAGCTGGTAGTCTATAAGCACATCCTTAAAAGGTCCCTAGTCGTGGGAGTTTCGAGACAGGGCATCGATACTCCAAAGTAGACTAGTGTACACAGTCGAGACCCCGATGAGGGGCGGTGGCCGGTCTCACAAGCTACTGGTGTCAGTTGGTTCACCTAAGATGTATACAGGTGCTCATTGGGTTATTAGTACACCGGACAGGACTCGCCGGGAACATGCTAGTTGGTCTTATACCAGACGTCAGATAGCAGTTCCCTGGTGACATGTGTACAGGTTAGTTCCTCGACCTGAGGATCGTCATTTGTCTCGTGTGAGTTCCCACTGTACTTTGATTACTACCCTACAACGCTCAAAGGAGACGTGCAAACAGGTTTTAGTTGGGTACAGTGCCGAGCCACATGGAGGCAGTGAGCGGATCTTCGGGGGTTCGTCTCTCCCGGTATTGGGGGTGAGGTCGCGCTGTGTCAAAGAGAGCCATTACACAAAGCCCTCGGCCGAGGCAGGAGATTTACTGGTAAGTATTCCAGTAGTATCTCAGGGTGTTCTGGGCTACACTCCGACACGACTTGTACCGCTTTTGGGGGTCTGACTTTTACCAACCCCCTAATCCTGCCATGCGATGCTCATAGACGAACGGACCGGACTGTACGGATATTGTCACTGACAGGTTAGTAGGATGTCAGGATGAGTTCTCTCATCGACGTCCCTTTTGGTCAATAGCTGGTAGCCCGTTACGTATGGCTAATACCTCTGACGTGCTAGTGGTTAAATCCACAGCCATAGTATTGACAAGTCTTTAGAGTCCCCCACAGACAGTTGCTCAAGTTTCGGGCGAAACGCTGTAGAGGCCGTATGGAGATATGGCATTGTTCGATCAGATACGTGCGGTATTGCACGAATCATGATCGGACGGGTAATACTAGCAGGCTTTGGTTTAAGCCGGATCCTAGTGTTATACAGTGTAGATTTTGTCTCATTGCATTTGTATTCGGTCGGAATACAAATGCGGGTATGTATATACATTAGTGGGGTTTTTCCTGTAATTTATTACGGGATCAGTTTTTGGAGTTGCCAGTTTGTTTTCCGTTTCGGCCATATTTCTTTGTATTTTTCATTGGCTGAAGATTGGTAGAGGAGGGCTTACTTGCATTTGTGCAAATAAACATTTTGGAGGGTGATCTTTGCATATTATTGCTTCATGATGGTTGCAACCTCATTTGACTTTCCTTGAATAATCATTGCTTGACTTTCTTATTCATCATGGTTTACTTATGGAGTCATCATGCTTGATGATGATGGTTGGTTTGGAGTGAGACTTGTTTTGTGATCATGGTTCATTATGATAACTTTTTATCTCTCTTGAGTATTATTTTTTTGGCTCACTCTTTCTTTTGATACACACTCACTCCCTCTTCTCATTCTCCATGAGCCATGGCCGGCCAAGTAAGATGGTGGCTGTCCCAAATTCTAAAGGTGGGATTTTTGGTCTTTTGTCTTCACAAAAATCCCATAGCTCCATCCAAAAAGTTGATATCTCATTTCCTCCACCATATGGCAACTTCCTCTACCCCAATAGAGACAAAGAGCACTACACTATTCTACAGCGATCCTTGGGCACGTCGACTCGCCAACTTCGTGCTCGAGTTGCCTCAGTCAAGAGGTGGGAGCCCGTAAAAGAAGCCGGCGACGTGGTGCCCTTCCGGCGAGGAGGTGAAGTCCGGAGATTCCGCGGGAGATCGGGACGACGACGAGAAGACCGAAGGACACGGATCGCTCGGTATATCTCTCTACCCCGTTCTTTAGTTAGCTAGAATTAGTTTAATGGCTCGATCCGAGAATTTTGTGCACGGTGGTGCTGGTTACAAAAGTTAAAGTAAATCATCGTTTCCGCATTTTGGCCTCGGATTGACGGCCGGGGCGCCGCCGTGGACTTACAATTTCTTCTTGATATTATTCCTTATAGTTACCACCCCTTGCTCCTACACTCACCTCCCCTCCTCTTCTTATAGAGGCCGGCCCCTCTTGATGAATGATGAAGGTTGTTGTTTAAAAAAAGATGATAGTTTTGGTGTATGGAAATTTCATAGCTCCTTTTATTCCATCACAGTTTCAAATGGCAATTTCATTAACCTTTCGTCCATGGCTTTGGACGAAGCTAGATAAAGTGTTCTACTCATTCTCTACATCAATCTTGGTCATCTCTTTTAGCAAACTTGATGACTGAGTTGCCTCGGGTCAGAGGCGGGAGCCCGTTTAAAGATCCGTTGACGTGGTGCCACCTGGACGAGCAGATCGGAGATCGACGAAATCGGAGCAGCCGCAATGGAGCGTGGGATGATGGTTAGAGAACGAAGGACTCAGATCTTTCGGTATAACCTTTCTACCCTCTTTGTAGTTTGTTAGTTTAGCAATAATGGCAGATCCGGGTTATAGTATACGATAGCGCCAGTTAAAAAGTTTTTGTTCCGCATTTGGCGTCTGTTAGACGGCCGGGGCGCTACCGTAGACTTACAGAGATGACGTTCCACTCCGTTGACATCAGAGATGCGATATGTCTACAGAGGCATTGGGATGCGACCAGCTTCCGAGTAAATGTTGTGCTGAGGACGCAGATGTCCAGAGAGCGAGAAAAGGTTATGCAAGAGTACCAGCCTCCGTACAGCTCGACTTAGGCGAGATTGGAAAAGGCCTTGAGCGGGATTCCTTCCAGGACACTGCTGCAATAAGATTTGCACCCGGGCGCAGAAGTATGATGTGCATTCAGAGGACCAGAGGTCGGCGCCAGTGACGGGCTGCTTTACGAGTGGTCGTGAGGATTGACCGAGAGATAACCAGAGAAGTGCCAGAACGGAATCGTCCCCGTTAGCACACCTGACAGGGCCGATGAGCCGATGGTTGCGAGATTGGTAATCCACAGAGAAGATAAGGACCCAGAGACAGAGGACGCCAGACCGTGAGTAAGAGGCAAGTAGATATCTTGTGCTGCTAGCATTAGATGCACCGTCACCTTCTCGACTTTGAAGGAGGATATACCGATGACGGTATTTATGATTTATGATTTTGTGATTCGATTATCACGTATCCGTCGCTTTGGATTTCGGTATTTTGGGCGATCTATTCGCATGATTTAGTCTTGATGACTGAGTTTCATGATATTTGTTTTCTTGCACCATGGTTGCACCAACTAGGTATTTTTATTTTGTGCATAGTTATTACGCTTGAGGTATTGATTTTGATTTCATACCTATTTTATGCCGGTGATTTGATTTATGCTTCCAGCATAGTTTTCAGGCACTTTTAGTGCTTTCATTTGTTTTGTGGACGCTGATGCATATGGTTGTGAGCTTATACACCACGGTATACCGATTTAGATTGAGCCGTATTGTATACCGTCGACTTTGATTCTGATATTGATGTTGATTTCTTGCACTCCGTGCAGTTGATTTGGATTTTCACGCGTGATGAGCGCATGTTTTGAGATATGATTTTGGCGCACACCAGATGCACTAAATCGAGATTTTTCGTGCATGTCAGATGCACCCAATTTTGCTGTCAGGCACACACGTTGCCTATGACAGATGTTTCATGAACACCCGTTGCACCAAGATGTTGTTTTGTGCACCTATATGGCACATTTATGGATTTTGATTTTCGTGCGTACCGAACGCTCAGGGTATTCTTATATACATTTTGAGATTGATTTCTTATGGAGCATTACGTTTTTATGATATTTGCTATTTGTTTTCATACTGAGCAGGACTAGTCAGAGGACAGTACCTGGATATATTTTGCATGCATTGATAGTTATCAAAGGGATTTCCCAAAAGAGAGCTATAGTCTCATATTTACCTACGTATCTGATATGACACGACACGTTTTAAAACAAGGAAACCCTTCTAAATTGTTTTCAAAACGGCGGAACGTACATATTAAAAAAAAGATATATACGTGTATGGTTATTTTCTTATGATAGACGTCCGCCATCTTGCAGTGTTATGCGCATCGCACAGCGACTTAAAAGATTTGGCATGCATTTACTTCAGCTATTTACATGTATAGATTTGATATTTACATGTATAGTTCTGAGTTATATCATATTGGTTTTGCTTTGGATTTGACATTCGTGTCTTTACCATGACTCCGATGATTGAGGGTTGCTTGACGGAATTTCGATTTTGAGTCATCTGCTCATTACTCATGCGCATGCATTGCGCTATGATGCGTTTTATGTTTTGATAATTTCGGAACCCCGACAACTTGGACTTTTTGATGAAATGTTTTATAATTTGGGGGTTTAAATTAAAATTCGGAGACCGAATTTCTTTAATAGGGGAAGATTGTAACATTTCAAAAAAAATAAAATATTATTTTTGGGTAATTTTTTTAATTTAATATTATTTTTAATGAATATTTTAATATTTCGGTATAATTAAATACAGATAAATGGAAAAATTTTGGAAAAATTATGGAAAATTCTAAAACAGGGTATTTTATGCAATTATGCCATTTTTAAGTTTTTATGATTAGTTTGACACTAATTTTGTCCTAATCGCGATTAAAAACCGCTAATCGTTTTTTTAGCATTTTTGTGCAAAACATGCACATATCATTTTTGCTTACACTTATGCATTTCTACCATGTTGTTTTGGGGTTACTATTGGTGTGAGAAGGAATTTGGGTTAAAGAAAAAGAAAAGCAAAGGAAAAAGGATATAATATTGGGTATGGGTGAGAGAGAGAAAGGTGGGGGGGTGTTGACCAAGCCTTGGCTTTTCCCCTTCGTTTCTTCAACTCATTTCTTCTCTCCCTCTCCTTCACTTGCTGCTCCTGTTGCTTCCTTCACCTCCCTCACCTCTTCCACTCCTCAAAACACATCCAAAACAACTCGAAAACCCCACTCCCATTTTCACTAAAAAGGTGCACATGCTCAAGAGAAACACATTGGACCAAGAAAGCAAGGATTTTGGCCACGAGAGGCAACTCAAGAAAATTCTTGAGTTGCCAAATGAGGTATTTTCTGGACCATTAGCTTAGTTTTCGTATTACTTATACCTCCATGTTATGATAGAACCGATATTGTATGATGTTGTTGACTTAAGGAAAACCTAGTTAGGGTTTATAGGAAATTGAGAGTTGTGTTGTGAAATTGAGCTCAGTAGAGGCTACACAAACACCCTAGTGCTTGAATTAAGACCCAAACCTGAGACTTAAAACCCGGAATACGGATTTAGAAACCGATATCGGAAGATTTTTGGAATCTGTGATGGTTATATGAGATCTGCTATCACCCCGAGACTCTGAAAATATTTTTGGATTGACAGTGATACATGCAGGCACCCAGGAAGCTAACCCCAAAACCGTAGCCGCTACCTCCCCAACCAGGCCGCTGATTTAAACTGTTTGGCCGCAATTTGCGGCCTGGGTCCCACCATTTTGGCTCGTTTTGGTTCTGTAGCTCCTACATCTATAGACTAGACCCTGGGTATGTGCAAAATTGTCCAATTTGACCTAGGGTGAAATCTGGAGCCTTTTTCTTTAGTTGTTGTTTTAATTCATGTTTCCGTATTACGTATTTTGAATTCTGGATTTATATATCTGTGTTTTACCTCGATTTCTTGGCGTTTGTACGACGGTATCGAGGATTGATTGATGGTTTTGAAGCGTAGTCCATAGGTTCTAAGCTATAGGCCTTTAAGCGTGTCATTTAAGTTTTCGTGTATCGTTTTGGTTTTGATTTGGTTTTAATGTGATGCGATACGTGTGATATGTAGGTACCCTATGACGATTCGAGACGATGAAGAAGATGAAGGCGATATCAACACCGATACGCAGGATGCAAGGTGAGTAGATTATATCTACGGGGGAAGTCAGGTGGTTGGCGTATAGCACCCTCGCAGTTCGATGCTTAGTATAGTATATATATACTATATATATATATATTTATGATAGCTTATAGTGCCGTGGATATTTGAGATGTGTTTGGTGTACTATGGATAGATTAGGGTTAGAAGTAAACTAGTGTAGTTCCTAGTCGCGAACCCTAGAATAGGCTTACACCCACACGTACACACATGCTTATTGCTATACTTATACCGTGATGATGAGGATAGTGGATGACATTGGAGATGAGTCGATGATTTGGGCATCGTGCCATGAGATCGGTGATATGATGTGATTCGTATTTGGGATACGACAAGAGATTTTTAGCGGGCCTTTGGACGTGTGTTTCACAGACGCATTCATATTTATATAGATGGTATCGATTGTACTAGACTTAGATCAGTACCCCAGATTATGTGATATGACGATAAGGATACCAGGTAATTGATGAGATGACTGTGATATTGACCGTACCCAGATTTGGGATGCCGTACGACGGATTTACGTACGAGCTATATATTGATGATAGATCCGTACTCATGACTCGAGGACGTCATATGATATACTATATCGTACGTGATACTATTGAGGCAGGATCACCGACTATTATATATATATATATATATATATATATATATATATATCGACTCAGATTTATGTGGTTTCCATACCCCTCCCGATTAGCTTATTAGTTAGATGTTGTTTTCTTAGTAGATGTTAGGTTAGACCGAGTCATACCTATTTCAAAAACTAACGAATCGGGAGTATTTCAAAAATAGGCAAAGGGATTCTACGGATATTTTCAAAGGACCCATCTTTTCTTAAAAACACCGTAACCCTTATTTTACTAAAAACCCCGATTCGTCTTATTTCAAATGGCAAAACTGCATGATATATATTGTTGTAGATTCTTCACTGTTGCGTTGATTATTCGATTCCGCATATTCTTACAGTTTGCATTGCATCGCATTGCATGCGTTTATTGCTATATTACAACCATGCTGTTAGGACACCAGCACCATTATCGATGATGCGTATGTTCCACGTACACTTGCTTGCCGGCTCACACACTTCATCATCGATAATTGCCATGTCACTACACTGTAGTACTGTTGCTTTCAGGATATGACCCTTGCATGGCATACTTGTGTACCTGTATACTATATATTCATACTTGTGCACATATCTACTGTACACTCATACTTGTGCACATACCTATTGTACACACATACGTATTCGCACATACATAGATGATTCTGGCTTGATTAGAGATTTGGGAACCGCATGATACTCTTTAAAACTGATTCCTTTTAAAAGAGCGGTTTCCCTCAGTATGTGCATATTTCTTTTACATGTCGCATACATCATGCTTTTTGATTATACGCATTGAGATATGTTGTTTCCATGATATTTCTGGATTTGGGAACCGTGAGTATTTCAGAGAGAGTATGTAATTGTTTTTAAAAACCCGGTTAACCTTGATATGATATTTCAGTGCGTCCACCATGTGTTTTCTCGGTGCTGAAAGCGACATGTGAAATCCGATTCGAGGAGTTGGATGTTCCATTCGCGGGTACATGGTGTACCCGGTATGGTTCCCCGGGACGAGAAATGTTTTTTGTAGAGCAGACGATGAGCCTATCAGGGTAGCAAGTACCTACCGGTGATTGGTTGGACCTGGCGGTTATCCGGAGGATACTGACCAGAGTCGATAGATGGATAAGGGACGATCCGTACCGCCGGGGCCGTGGGCCGATTCCGCAGACGGAGCCCGATATATGAGGATTTACGTGCCGATGCTAGGCACAGTTTTCATGATGTTTTCGAGTGTCGATGGTTGACACTCAGGTTCCATAATTCGATATATCGCGAGCGGCACATGTTGATTTACATCCTCATATTTCTATGCATATGCTTTATGATATTTACATGCATGATGGTTATTGTCATTGGGTGACATGTGGATGGGATCCACATACATACAGAATTGATTTCATTGATCATACCTCTTATTTATGATATGTTATTACCCGAGCACTTAGCACTACACTTATGTATAGATGTTACATTGCCACCTTATCATGCTTCAAACTTATTCATTTGAGGATATATTATTACTGATCGTATGGACCTAGGATTATGTCAAGCATACGATTTCTACATGTAGATGTTTTCCACTCACGAGTTGGCAACTCACCCCCATTGTGACACAGTTCTTGTAGGTTTTGCCGTACAGGTTCCATAGCGGCATTTCTGGCATACTGCTTCCTTTGCTGGTGATTTGCTTTGGTAGGTAGGTTCTTTTGCATCAGAACCACCATCGTACATGTATTATTATTCAATTGTATCTAGTAATTCCATCAACCAAAACTTGTATATTGTTTCAGACTTAAAAATCAGTTATGTATTTATTTCGACCTTAGAGTCGCGCGTAGTAGTATTACGGTTTTCATGCTGTTTTGAGTTTCTTTCTGAGGTTTGATCCTCGTCCTTCGGAGTTGTATATTATATTGCTTGCGTGATTGTGATCGTCGATTGACGAAGAGCTAGCTCCCGCTTGGTGATGCCTTTTATCATTGCATATATATTATTCTTGTTGTACCCCGTTCGGGGCTAGTATTTAAAAAGGAAACTTTGCCGAAATTTTTAGAAAAAACTGTAGATTTGAAAGATGCATATTCGGCTTATTTATTTAAAAACCTTGCTTTTGAAACATGTTTTCTTTACTTCTTAAAACTATTTTTCCTTCATTTATTATTTAAAATGGTTTTAGATTTCTGGGCTTTTGGCATACTTGGATTAGATGTGGTCCTATAGACTTCATATGATTCAAGGGCCAGTCATGGGCTATTTCGCGTCATGACAGGTAGCGCCCCGGCCGTCTGTCCGAGGCCAAAATGCGGAAACGAAAACTTTTTCAAAACATGTAACCGGCGCTATCGTATACTTTAAATCCGGATCGAACCATTAACCTACAACTAGCAACTAGAGAAAGGGTTGGAAAGCTATACCGATCAATCCGTGTCCTTTGGTCTTTGGCCACCATCCCAAGCTCCTTGCGGCATCTCCGTTCTCGATCTCCTCGCCGGAAAGGGCACCACATCATCGAGTCTTTTTACGGGCTCCCGCTTCGTCCGAAGCAACTCGGGCACGAAGTTCGCTAGCCGACGTGTCCAAGGCGAAGTAGAGAATGTGTGTGACAACTTTGTCTCTTGCATCCATTGTATGGATGGAGGTTGAAGTTGAAGCCATCAATGGAGGTTGTGAGCTAGAGGAAAAAGAAGAAGAAGCTTTCTTTTTCTTTTGTTGTATATGACAAAATAAGAGAGGGAGCTTGACAAAAATACAAGACCAGGCTCTCCTATTGCAGCCCCTCCTCTCTCCTCTTATCATATCGACCACAAATCAATCACAATATGTGACATATGCACAAAGAAAGAGACCATGAGTCACCACTTGTGCATGTGTCACAATTAATGCTCCTAATCATGATTTCTAGCTCAGAATTTCCATTTGTAAACATTAATCCAAAAGTTTACAACCATAAAAAGATATAGCAACATCTAAAGTAAACTCGTGACGGATCACAAGGATACCCCTCACCTGTATATACATACCTGCATCCGCATTCCGACTGAATGCGAATGAGATGAGACTAAAGTAATCCAACAAATCTAATACTAGGATCCGGCTTAAACCAAAGCCCACTAGTATGATCCGTCCGATCATGATCCGTGCACTACTGCACGTATATGATTGAACCCTGCCATATATCATACGGCCTCCACAACGTTTCGCCCGAAACTTGAGAAACTGTCTGTGGGGGACTCTAAAGACTCGTCAATACTTTGGTTATGGATTTAACCACCAGCATGTCAGTGGTACTAGCCGTACGTAACGGGCTACCAGGTATTGACCAAAAGGGAGGTCGATGAGTGAACTCATCCTGACACCCTACTAAGCCTGTCAGGGACAATATCCGTACAGTCCGGTCCGTTCGTCTATGAGTATCGCATGTCGGGCCTAGGGGGTTGGTAAAAGTCAGACCTCCAAAAGCGGTACAAGTCGTGTCGGAGTGTAGCCCATAACTCCCTGAGATACTACTGGAATACCTACCAGTAAATCTCCTGCCTTGACCAAGGACTTCGTGTAATGGCTATGCTAGACAAAGCGCGATCTCACCCCAATACCGGGAGAGACGAAACCCCGGCCGATCCGCTCACTGCCTCCATGTGGCTCGGGACTGTACCCAACTAAAACCTGTTTGCACGACTCCTTTGAGCCGTGGTAGGGTAGTAATCAAAGCACAGTGGGAACTCACACGAGACAAATAGCGATCTCAGGTCGATGAACTAACCTGTACACATGTCACCAGGGAACTGCTATCTGACGTCAGGTATAATACCAACTAGCATGTTCCCGGCGAGTCCTGTCCGGTGTACTCATAACCCAATGAGCACTTGTATACATCTTAGGTGACCCAACTGACACCAATGGCTTGTGAGACCAGCCACCGCCCCTCGTCGGGGTCTCGACTGTATACACTAGTCTACTAATGGAGTATCGATGCCCAGTCTCGAAACTCCCACGACTAGGGACCAATTTAAGGATGTGCTTATAGACCCCAGCTCCCACGTATATGATCGCCATCATACTGCTGGTAGGCAAGAAAGAATCCTAAGGGCTCTATCAATGTGTAATAGTGATCGGTAAGGTCACATAAAGCAGTACACGATGATAAAGACAAACCATGGTAGCATACTATTCTCTATCAATGTGTAATAGTGAACTACAATTCCACCTAAAGCATGTACATGATGATAAAGACAAACCAGATAGTATACAATCCTCTTGACTAAGACTATCCTAACGGTATAGGTCCTACCTCAATCATTGCAATCATGTTCCTGTGATCCAACAATTGACTCTGAGGGCACTATATCCAACAGTTTCGGTTTCGTAATCCTAGCAAACATCGTCTAATTTTCTAGCATGGTTCTGATACCACTATTGGGTTTTCTATCACGGCAGCAAGTTTTCGGGAGGCATAGTCCATGACAATTTTAAAAATTTGTCGTTCTAGTAAACCCTAACCCTAGAATCGCTACTAGAAAATCCGACGAAACATTATGTAAACACTTTACATCTAAAGTGAACAAGGTATACAGCCTTTGTAGACCAGTCCTTCACTTCAATAGCTCCGTGTAGTAGTCCCTTCGCTGCGATCACGAACTCCCGGTCTCAAGAGAGGCTCCCATGAAGAAATGAACAAACTTGCATCGAAGTCTTCGAGGCCGAAGATGATCTACGTTGAGGAGACACTAACCCAAGCTATCTCTTCACTAATGGTGAGATTAGTTAAGCAAACACCCTAAACTAAATGGCAAGTAGTAGAGGATGATGAAGTAGGAAGTGGTCTCACTTTAGATTTAATTTTATCACAATTTTTTTCACCTTTTCAAACCCTAGAAAACTCTTTTCTTTTGCAAGAAGAAGATGAAGCAAGTGATGAAAGAATCATCAAGTGAGGTTAGAAATGCAACCATGGTGAGTGTATGTCATGCACTAACCATTGTAGAGACTAAACCATGGATATGAGTTAAGGGTTGGATTAACAAATATCTTAAACTAGACAAACAAGTGGACTTAGTCAATGAAACCAACAAGCTTCTACAGGTTTTGAACCATGACTCATTATCCAAATGTTTGAATTAATTAAAACAAATAAAACCCTAACTTTAACCTAGCATGGTGTGAGTCTCTTACTAACATGTTGCATGTGTAACCTAGCAAGACACAACAATATATATCACATATATATTTTGTGTGCAAAGGAAACAATTAACATATATCACATATATGTTAAGTGTATCAAATGTGAGAAAAAGAAAGGCTTAAATGAGCTAATATTAGTTAATGTAATTTAATATATCAAATATATAATTCTACATTAAATTATTAAATCAACACTTGATTTAATAATCCGGCTATAGTGTGTATAACCGACTAATATCAAATGCTACAACTTACCAAATCAACACATGATCCGATAACCTGGCTATGTCATATATAACCGACCAATGACACAAGTCGCAAGAATGGAATGCGGTATCACATATACACATTAATCTCAGCCCCGCACATATCATATATGTGCTCCTACTCCGTTTCGCTTGAGCCAGGAAACCTTTGTGTAGGACTCTAAAGACTCGTCAATAAGCCGGCAGTAGGTGATGATCATATCAAATAAGCATAAGCCGCAAGCGGCCTGCTAAACGTAACCTCCATGCATGTATTGAGCGATCAGAAGATCAACAAGCAAGCCTGCTCGTACTCCTGCGAATCCAATCGGTAACACTAGCGTACAGTCCGATCTCTTCGTCTGATATGTCGCATATCACAGTCTGGTGGTGGTATAACGTCAGACCCCAATAGCCTGATAAGTCATGCCGATGCAAGGTCCATAACGGTTCGAGAAACTACTGGTAACACTTACCAGTAAATCTCAGCAACCCTGGCTAGGGATTTCCTGTTATGGCCAATCTGTTGGATATAGTGCCCTCAGAGTCAATTATTGGATCACAGGCACGTGATTGCAATGATTGAGGGAGGACCTATGCCGGTAGGACAGTCTTACTCGAGATGATAGTAGGCTATCTGGTTTATCTTTATCATCGTATACTGCTTCAGGTGACCTTATAGGTCACTATTGCATGTTGATTGAGCCCTTAGGATTCTTGCTTGACTACCGGCAGTATGATGGCGATCATATACGTAGGAGCTGGGGTCTATAAGCACATCCTTAAAGTGGTCCCTAGACATGGGAGTTTCGAGACCGGGCATCGATACTCCATTAGCAGACTAGTGTATACAGTCGAGACCCGACGAGGGGCGGTGGCTGGTCTCATAAGCCATTGGTGTCAGTTGGATCACCTAAGATGTATACAGGTGCTCATTGGGTTATGAGTACACCGGACAGGACTCGTAGGGAACATGCTAGTTGGTATTATACCTGACGTCAGATAGCAGTTCCCTGGTGACATGTATACAGGTTAGTTCATCGACCTGAAATCGTGATTTGTCTCGTGTGAGTTCCCACTGTGCTTTGACTACTACCCTACAACGGCTCAGAGGAGTTGTGCAAACAGGTTTTAGTTGGGTACAGTCCCGAGCAACATGGAGGCAGTGAGTGGATCGGTAGGGGTTTCGTCTCTCCCGGTATTGGGGGTGAGATAGCGCTGTGTCTAGGAGAGCCATTACACGAAGTCCTTGGCCAAGGAAGGAGATTTACTGGTAGGTATTCCAGTAGTATCTCAGGGTAATCTGGGCTACACTTCGACACGACTTGTACCTCTTTTGGGGGTCTGACTTTTACCAACCCCCTAGGCCCGACATGCGATACTCATAGACGAACGGACCAGACTGTACGGATATTGTCACTGACAGGCTCAGTAAGGTGTCAGGATGAGTTCGCTCATCGACCTCCCTTTGGGTCAATACCTGGTAACCCGTTACGTACGGCTAGTACCTATGACGAGCTAAGGTTAAATCTACATCCAAAGTATTGACAAGTCTTTAGAGTCCCCCACAGACATTTTTCAAGTTTCTGGCGAAACGTTGTAGAGGCCGTATGATATATGGCAGGGTTCGATCATATACGTGCAGTAGTGCACGGATCATGATCGGACGGATCGTACTAGTGGGCTTTGGTTTAAGCCGGATCCTAGTATTAGTTTTGTTTAATTACTTTAGTCTCATCGCATTCGTATTCAGTCGGAATGCGGATGCAGGTATGTATATACAGGTGAGGGGTATCCTTATGATCCGTCACGAGTTTACTTTAGATGTTGCCGTATCTTTTTGTTGTTGTAAACATTTGGGTTAATGTTTACAATTGGAAATTATGAGCTACAAATTATCATGAGGTGCATTTAATGTAAAATAGACTTCATTAGTGACTCATGCTCTCTTTTATTGTGCAAATGTCACTTTATTTGATAGATTTAAGTGTTGAAATGGGAAGGAGAGAGAGAGGGGCTGCCATATGATAGAGTTTGGTCTTGTATTTTTGAACACACTCTCTCACTCTCATTATCTTCACAAGGCATAAGAAAAAGAAAAGAGGACTTCTTCTTCTTCCTCTAGCTCACAACCTCCATCAATGGCTTCATCTTTAACCTCCATCTATGCAATGGATGTAAGAGACAGATTTGTCAGAAACATTCTCTACTTCGCCTTGGACACGTCGGCTGGCGAACTTCGTGCCTGAGTTGCTTCGGATGAAGCGGGAGCCCGTAAAAAGACTCGAAGATGTGGTGCCTTTTCCGACGAGGAGATCGAGACTGGAAATGCCGTGAGGAGCTTGGGATGGTGGCCAAAGACCGAAGGACACGAATCAATCGGTATAGCTTTCCAACCCTTTCTCTAGCTGCTAGTTGTAGGTTCATGGTTCGATCCGGATTTAAAGTATACGACAGCGCCGGTTTCTAGTTTGAAAAAGTTTTTCGTTTCCGCATTTTGCCATCGGACAGACGGCCTGGGCGCTACCGTAGACTTACATGGTATCAGAGCCACGCCATTAAACTTTACTAGCTTGCTCTAACGTGTTTAGAACATCGATCGAACAAAATTTCCGAAACCGCAATTTCAAAAGTCAAGTTTTTGTCGAATTTTTTGTCGTCGAAAAATTATTTAGAGTGTTGCAGAAAATCAGGCAGGCATTTCTATGAGTACTGCAGAAATTTCGTAGCATGATGTCACTGTAGCGCCGCGGAACCGTGGCATTAGCCTTGTTTTGGCCGAGATTCCGCCGCCGTACTTTAGCATTAGTGCACAAAATTTTCTGTAGTGCTCTCTGACTTGGAATTGGGGTTTCTGTTATTTTTTGTTTGGGCCCAGATTTGTCTGAGTACTGGGAATTGTGCTTGGGGCCTACATCGGGAAACTTTGTCGATCGTAATTTCTAAACATGTTAGTTCACAGGATTTATATTATATCTGCGATCGTGAATGTCATTCGAGCTGTAAATCCTGTCTAATTGCTATAGCTCTTTTAGACGGATTTGCGAACGTGACATTCATGTTGATGTTCTGTGTTGTGCTGTGATGTTGCGGATTTGTCGTGGTGGATAGCCTGGGTGCAATGGTAGTACAGTTTGGTTGTATTTGTATATTTGATATTGCGGGGCGAGCATCCGACATTTGGACTGCCGTCACTGCCTGTTTGTATATTATTCTTTTGGGGCACGACCGGGCTGAGGTCGATATACCCGTTGTATATATTTTACTTTCTGTACTAGGACTACCCCACGGTGGGGTGTACGGATAGCCGGGTTCTAGAGGGCAACGGGCCCGCATCTCATAGCTTTGAGACGGAGGGGGCTTCACTCTAGAATTGGCGGGCTATTCGCCGCACTCGTAGGGGGTATAGGTTGACCCAAGGAGGGGTGCTCAACTTACCGGATTCCGTGAAGTGCTGGGTGGTCCATTCACTTTGTTGAAGGGAGCTGCCTCGCTTCAAGTTCTGGATGGTAACTTGCCGCGCCCGTAGGGGTCTAGGATTTCATTGCACAGGCTATCCACACGACCAGGGGAATGTCGGGTTTCAGTTGCGGCTCAAAAGAAACCCGGGGATCCCAGATTATCTGTATTGTTCTGTAATGCTTATTACATTTCTGTGATGTTACATTTATCACGCCTGGAGCGATTATTATATATTGCTATATATATACTAGTAGATGTTGTATATGTTTTACACCCGCGCTAGTCCGGTCCCCGCTCTGTCGTTAGTTATGTAACCTAACGGATGATGACGGGACCCAGTGCGAATGCGGATGGCATATACGTACATCGTATTTTCGTTCTTTTGTGGTGTGATTAATTGATGGGACTACATTGATATGGATCAGTGCAAGCTAAACAAACCTGTTTGATGTTGTTGGAACATTTTTAAAAAAAAGCTGTTATTACAGGGACGTTCTCTTTTATTTTACACAGTGGTATTCGGTTATGAATATCCAGCACCTCAGTCGACGAGGCAAGGGCCGAGATCCCTTCACCGGGAGTGACCCCTTGGAATGAAGTTTGCATCAGGGTAATAACTTCGCTATAGTCGATTACTTCTTGCTTTGCATCATGGTTTTCAGTTGGAATATCCTGCACCTCATTCTACGGGGAAAGAGCCGAGATCCCTTCACCGGGGGTGACCTCTTTAGCAAAGGTTTTCGCCACTATATTTATTAAAAAAACTATCCGGTTCCTTCAACGATATCAAGTTCATTACGTTAAAGGTTTTTCACCAAAAACCTGCCATAGCCCTCCGTCATTTCAGATTAGTATTGCTTAATATTCATGCTACGTTTGTCGTGCATTGCCGAGGCGTAGTGTTCGGTAGCTCTGTAATGCTTTTCTGTCGCATGGATATGTGGATTGGTTAGGACAGTCGTACGGTTATGTTGGCATTATCAAGGACTCGTACAGGTGGGTTTAACGCAATCAAGATAATGAAGGGTTGAACTAGACTAGGTCTCTTTGATATGTTGGCATTGTCAAGGTCACTTGGGTCCTTGGGGTAAAAACATACATCGGAAGTTTCTAAAGAAACTGAAACTTGCCAGGCATGCGCATTCCTTCTGGAGTGTGATAACGTGAGTGGATTCCATCACGTTATCATGCGATGATAGTTGGATCCCGATTCCCACTGATGAGTTGGTTTACTCCTCGGGTGATCCCGACTAATTCTTCTTTCAGGTTTGGAGGAGAATTTGAGGTTACAGTGGGAGGTTTCCTTATTAGATAAATTGGTAACCATTCTGATCTAGATTAGAGTGCACGCAGAGTGTTTCTTTTCTCTCCCTCTTTGGCATCGACCATGACCCGACTCTCGACTATGACTCAGTGACCAAGTTAACCGAACCTTTCTTAAAACACTGGCTTTTGGATTGTCAGAGTTGTATACCTAATTGCCACTCCTACTTTTACCCTTTTCTCCAGAACACCCCGTATTACTACGAACATCCACTTCCATTGGATAAAACCATCGTATGGTTATATACGAACTCGAAGGAACTTGTTCCAGATTCGAGGATGGTTTCCGGTTCTGGAGAAAATGAAAGGGACTATTCAGTTGTCTTTTCCTTTTACCTTCTCTCAGGTTGCGAGTGTTCCTTGGATTAGGACAGTACAACTATTACGCTAATTGGATAGTCTTCTTCCAAACCATAGGCAGGTGTCGAATGGTAAGGAATGAAGAAAATCAATTAGCCTAACAATGGTGTACAGAAGGTATTAAGTAAAGACAAATAAATGGATTAGTAAGAGGGCAAAGTAAATTGCGACTACTATTCACGACCAAACCAAGTATTTCATTGCCACTCCTATTTCACCTTTGTATTTCTCCAGGACATTCCGTAACACTACAAAGATCCCCAGTTTATTTGGATACTCCATCGTATGGTTATATATGAACTCGAAGGAACTTGTTCCAGTTCGGGGATGGATTCTGGTTCAGGAGAAATAGGAATAAGGTTTTATTCAGTTGTCTTTTATCTTCACCTTCTCTCAAGTTACGAGTACTCCTAGGATTACGAGAGTAAACCCATTATGCTTATTGGATAGTTTTCTTCCAAACCATAGGCTTGTAGGGTTCCTAGGCATCCTAATGAATTCTCACAAGGCATCGATCATGCCAATTTCAAAAATTATGGGTGCCGAGAAACCCTAATACGGATCGTCGGCTAGATTTCTAGGCGAAACGGTAAACTAGTTAACTACTTAACTAGAAGTGAGAAGCTACAACCTTTGTAGATCCGGATTTCCACTTCCTTAGCTCCACGTGGGTGTCCTCTCGCTGTCCATCATGAATCCCGAACCCAATCGTCGGCTTCATCGGAGAAACGGGCGAGCTAGGTCGTCAGCTTCGTGTCAAAGACGATCTACGTTGAGGTTGCACTAGTTCAAGCTCCGACTTTACAAAGTTGTGAAACTTGTGAAGAAAACACCCAAAACAACTTGGCAAGAGGTAGAGGGTTAAGAAATAGGAGGTGGGTTCACTTTAGAATTGGATTTCTCTCACTAGAACTCAAGTTGCCATTAAAGTAGCAAGCTTTTTCTTTTTAGAAGAAGAAGATGATGAAGCTAGTTATGATAAGTTCTCTTTTAAAAATGAAAAGAAAATACAAACTTATCATAACTTTAACTAGGGTTAAGTGTAGAGAATAAACCATGGTCATTTGAGTGGGTTAGGGTTAAGCATGAAGACAAGAATGGTTAGCAAAGTCAAAGCTTCATGAAGCTTCAATATGAAACAAAAATTGCCACCATTTTCATCTTAAAGTTTATCCAAATAAATGAATAAACAAATAAATGAATAAATGCATAATCAAAACCCTAATCTCAAGTTAACTATGGTTTAATTCTATACACTTAACCATATGATCAAGTATCATCAAACATGATACAAAAAAGTGCACAAAAGTATATCACATATACAATGTGTAAATCAAGTAAGAAAAATCAGTTTAAAATGAACCAATACTAGTTAATGCAAAGTAATATATCAAATATATAATTATACATTAAATCATTAAATCAGCACTTGATTCAATGATCCGGTCATGTCGCACATAACCGACTAGTATTCAATGCATCGATTTATCGAATCAATGATTCGATAACTAGGTCATATCTCATACAACCAATCGAAACATTAATCGCGAGAATCAAATACGGTATCACATACACGCATTATTCTCGGTCCCGCACATATCTCATATGCACTCCTATTTCGTTTCGCTTGAGCTAGGAAACCTCTGTGTAGGACTCTAAAGACTCGTCAATACGCCGGTAGCAGATGATGATCATATCAAGCACCCACAGGCCGCAAGCGGTCTGCTAAACGTAACGGCCGTCCGGGTATTGAGCGATCAGAAGATCGACGAGCTAGCCCACTCACACTCCTGCGAATCCGACCATTAACACTTACCATACAGTCCGGTCTCTTCGTCTGATATGTCGCATATCAAGTCTAGGGGTGGTAAACGTCAGACCCCAATAACCAGATAAGTCGTGCCAATGTGAGGCTCATAACGGGTCGAGAAACTACTGGTAACACTTACCAGCAAATCTCTGATCAGCCCTGGCCAGGGACTTCCCTGCTACGGCCAATCGAGCACTGCGCAACATCAACCCCCAATACCGGGAGAGACGAAACCCCTCCTATCGCTCATTGCCTCCATGTGACTCGGGACTGTGCCCAAAGACCACCGTTTTGCATGCCCTCATGGACGTGGTAAGGTGGAGATCAAAGCACAGTGGGAATCACACAAGACTCTATGACGATCTCGGGTCTACAGACTAACCTGTACAAGTGTCACCTGAGAACTGCCATCTGACGTGAGGTATAATACCATCTGGGAGTTCTCGGTGAGTCCGTCCAGTGTACCCAGTCTCCACTGAGCACCCGTATACCATCTCTGATGTCAAACACCAATGGATATGGGATCATCCATCGCCCATCTCATGGGTCGAGAAGCGTATACGCTAGTCTACTCTGGTATATCGATGCCCCGTCTCGATACACCCATGACTAGGGACCTTGAAGGATGTACTTATGGACTACCATGTCCCCACTAGTATGATCTGCATCATAGTCCAGGTAGTCAAGTACACATCCTAAGGGCTTTACCAACATGTAACCATAAGACAGTTTAAAGAGACTAGTGTACATGTTAAGATAAAGAGTAACCAGATAGCATACTATCATATCGAGCAAGAAATTCATCTCTATATATGTCCAAGCATCCAATATAATATACATCATCTGTACAATACTGGCCTCTAGGGCATACATACAACCAACAATCTCCCGCTTGCACTAGGGCCAGCTGCTGTAGTATCGCATACCGAGCATCCCGAAGAGTCTCTCAAACTGTATCTGGGGAATGGCCTTCGTGAGTGGATCCGCCGTGTTGTTCTTCGTGTCAACCCTCCTAACCTCGATCTCCCGGCGATCAACTATCTCCCGGATCAGGTGATACCGCCTCAGAATATGCCTGGACCGCTGATGGGACCTGGGTTCCTTGGCCAAAGCCACCGCTCCATTGTTATCGCAATACAAAGGTATTGGATGCTCAATGGATGGAACCACTCCAAGTTCAGTAATGAACTTCTTGATCCAGACAGCCTCTTTGGCAGCATCGTTGGCAGCGATGTATTCAGCCTCCATCGTCGAGTCTGCCACGGTTTCCTGCTTGGAACTCTTCCAGCTAACCGCCCCTCCGTAAAGGGTAAAGACAAAGCCCGACTGCGACTTAGAGTCGTCCTTATCACTCTGGAAGCTCGAATCGGTAAAGGACTCCACTTGGAGCTCTCCGTTACCATACACCAAGAACATATCTCTAGTCCTTCGTAAGTACTTGAGAATGCTCTTTACAGCTGTCCAGTGACTCTCTCCAGGATCAGCTTGATACCTGCTCACTACACTTAGTAAGTATGCTACATCGGGTCTGGTACATAGCATCGCATACATGATAGAGCCTACTACCGACGCATAGGGTATCCCTTGCATGCGAGCTCTCTCCAAATCAGTCTTGGGAGACATCTCTTTGGAGAGAGTGACTCCAGAGATCGTGGGCAAGTTCCCACGCTTGGACTCTTCCATACTAAACCTCTTTAGTATGGTGTCAATGTACCTGGATTGGGACAATCCCAAAATCCGTTTGGATCTATCTCTATAGATCCTAATTCCCAATATGCAGGAGGCATCACCAAGATCTTTCATTGAGAATCTTTGTGATAAGAAGAGCTTGACCGATTGCAGCATAGGAATATCATTTCCTATCAAGAGTATGTCGTCCACGTACAATACGAGGAAGACAACCTTACTCTCTGCCACCTTCTTGTAGATACAAGGTTCATCTGGATTTTTGACGAAATCAAACTCTTTGATAACGACGTCAAAGCAGATGTTCCAACTCCGCGATGCTTGCTTTAATCCATAAATGGATTTAAGCAGCTTGCACACCTTTCCGCTGCTCCCACTGTCTACGAAGCCCTCTGGCTGAGTCATGTACACGCACTCTTCTAAATCACCGTTTAGAAAGGCGGTCTTAACATCCATTTGCCAGATTTCGTAATCATGATATGCAGCGATGGCAAGCATGATCCGGATGGATTTAAGCATAGCTACTGGAGAAAAGGTCTCGTCATAGTCCACACCTGGTCTTTGACGAAAACCCTTTGCTACAAGTCTAGCTTTGAAAGTCTCCACTTTCCCATCTACACCAAGTTTCTTCTTGAAGATCCACTTGCTCCCAATAGGTTTTACCCCTTTAGAAGCAACGTCCAAAGTCCATACTTTGTTGGTGTACATGGATTCCATCTCGGACCGCATAGCATCCAGCCATTTCACTGAGTCCCCACTCGTGATGGCCTGCTCGAAGCTAGTTGGGTCATCATCCTCCATGATGCAATCCTCGCTCCCACCGTCCATGAGAAAACCGTAGTATCTCTCAGGTTGGCGAGGAACCCTACTATATCGGCGGAGTGGCTGGGGTTCATCGGGAACTACGGAATCCTGTGGTTCCACCAGATCTTCTGTTGTAGCTTCTGCAGCTGGAACTTCTTCCAGTTCTACCTCATGACCACTAATCTCTTTATCAAGAAATTCCTTTTCTAAAAAGGTGGCATGCCGAAAAACAAACACTCTTTGTTCCTTAGGGTGGTAGAAGATATACCCTTGAGAATTCTTGGGATATCCTACAAATTTGCATAGAACAGACTGTGCCTCGAGTTTGTCCGGGTTTTGTCGTTTGACATAGGATGGACAACCCCATATCTTAACATAGTTAAGACATGGTCTCTTCCCTTTCCATATCTCATATGGAGTGGTAGGCACAGATTTGGTGGGGACCATATTCAATAGATGTATGGCTGTCTCAAGCGCATACCCCCAGAAGGAAATAGGTAACTCAGCTGTGCTCATCATAGAGCGCACCATATCTAATAAGGTGCGGTTCCTCCGTTCTGATACACCGTTGTGCTGTGGTGTATATGGAGGAGTCAGCTGAGAGAGAATCCCATTCTCTTTTAGGAAGTCCAGGAATTCATTGCTCAAGTATTCACCTCCTCGATCAGATCGAAGGATTTTAATACTTTTTCCGGTTTGGTTTTCGACTTCTTGTTTATATTCTCTAAATTTCTCAAAAGCTTCAGACTTGTGTCTTATCAAGTACACATGTCCGTATCTTGAGAGATCGTCAGTGAATGTAATGAAGTACGAAGAACCATCCCTGGCATGTGTAGACATGGGACCACATACATCACTATGTATTAGTCCCAAGAGTTCGGTAACTCTTTCTCCGTGTCCCGTAAACGGAGTTTTGGTCATCTTGCCTTTGAGACATGACTGGCAAGTGTCATAAGATGAAAATTCGAAAGGTTTCAAATATCCATCTTTATGCAAGTTAGCCAGTCGTGTCGCATTGATGTGACCTAGTCTACAATGCCACAAGAAAGAATCGTTCAGTTCTGAACTCTTCCTCTTGTGTGTGTTTGTTATGCTCGGAACTGTTGATTGGTTTAGAACATAAATGCCATTGCACAACGTGCCTGATCCAACCAACTTTTGGTTATGGAAAATGTTCATAACATTGTCCTGTAATACAAAATTATATCCTTCTTTACTTAGCAAAGAAACCGATATAATGTTGCATATCAGGTTCGGCATGTAATAGCATTCGTTCAGAACCAATGTATTACCAGTTGGTAATACAAGGTGATATTCCCCGACAGTCTAAGCTGCAACAATTGCATCATTTCCAACTCTAATGTCTTTATCACCTTCTCCAAGTTCTCTACCTTTCCTAAGCCCATGTAACTGATTACATATATGGGATCCTGACCCGGTATCTAATACCCAGGACGTGGAGCAAATGGAGAAACAGTTCTCTGTAACGAACACACCCGAAGAAAATGCATCAACATGTACTTTCTTCATTCGGGTGGCATGGGAATCCTGGTATTCCCCTATATCCTTTTCAGTCCTATAACTCTTATAGGTAAGAACGGAACCAACGTTCCCCAGCACAGTATAACATGCGGGTTCGGTCAATACATCCATATTATTATCTTGATTAAGGCATGAAATGGTCGCTACCTAGAGAGAGAGAGAAGAAAACACTTTAGCGTATGCTCGTGCACGATCAGATTGGTTATTATCTTATCTAATCAGGATGGCTCCCACTGCTTTTTATCAAATCTTCCTTCAAACCCTAAAAGGAAAGACTAGCCGGGATTAATTACACCCTACAACTTCGTCGATCTTTCAGCCAGGCCAGTGTCGGTACTTTGAGAGAGGTCCCCCGTGCTTTCGCACGAACCTAATTAATGTAAACCTCGTTTTCCCAGAGGCGTAACCCCGTTGACACCTTTCTAGACACCTACTTGATCGGCTAATTGTAGTGTGCAAAACTCTCCCAGGAGTAACTCTTACTCACAGTGGGTATCGGGATCCAACTATCTCATAGAAGGTATGCAATCTCATTGCAAATTTCAACACTTGAAATTCCCGATAATGCTTTTGCCCCTAGCGTGCTATGACCTTGACGAAAGCCAACAAACCACAGCCCGCTAGTCAAGTTCAACCCGTACATTTCTTGACTGAATTAAACCCACCCGCACGACCCTTGACGAAAGCCAACAAAGCCGTACGACTACCCTAATCCAGTCGCATCATATGCAGCAGATAAGCGGCACATAGCTACCGCACACTACACCTTGACGAAAGCCAACAAATGTAGCACGAATACTATATGTAACTTATCTGAAATGACGGAGGGCTACGCAGGTTTTTCTGAAAACCTATTGCGTAATGAACTTGATATCGTTGTAGAATCAAATGAAGTTTTAAAATGGAGTGATTTTGAGGCTTTTCTGGTTTTGCTAAAGGGGTCACTCCCGGTGAAGGGATCGTCGGCCCTTTCCTCGTCGAATGAGGTGCGGGATATATCATATATATCACTGTGCAAAGCAAAAGTCAAAAGCAATCAAAAGCAAACCGAGTGCGCAGCATCTGCCAGTTATTGCTAAAGGAGTCACTCCCGGTGAAGGGATCTCGGTCCTTTCCTCATCGAATAAGGTGCAGGGTATATCATATATACCGCTATGCAAAGCAAGAACTGTAGCTACCTGTTTTATTTAAAATTTGATTCTACAACATCTTAGGTTTCTTTTCTTTCATTAATCACATTAATGAAGTCCCATCATTTAAAAACCTAAACATCACAGATAGATATGACGTACACTTATGCCATCCGCATTCGCCTCGATGTCCCCTCGTGCACCGTTAGGTTAGGTAACTAACGACAGAGCAGGGCAGGGCTAGCGCGGGTGTAAAACATAAGTAACGTCTATATAATATATCATATATACTATATACTATATCCATCACAGAATCACATCACAGATATCGCAGCAGAAGAAACATATGAAATATTGGATATACTAGGACGTCCGTGTTTTCAATACGAGCCAGTATAAAACACGGATTCCACGGTCGTGATGAATAGCCAATCCCACACCCCTAGACCCCTACGAGAGCGGCAAGCAACCCTGCCAATTCTAGGGTTAGGAGACCCGGACTCGACTCCTCGAGTTGGTCTCCCACTGGACCCCAGAACCCGGTTACTTGTGCTCCCCTCCTTGGGTCTATCCTAATGCGGAAAAGTAAATAATATACAAAAGGTGACAACTTCCGCTACCTGGAAGTGCCCCAAATAAAAGAATATTACATACAAGTTTTTACATGAATGAAAATGAAAAACACTCATCTCACAAAAAAAAAACCCGGCTATTCAAACACGACGATCCAATATAACATATCCAGCAACACATAACATCACATGTCATCAATGTAAGTAGATATGTCCATCCCAATTGTCGTTGACATATAGCAACGAAACCGGCGATATCACATATTACACTTACGGTCACAGAAAAGAAAGTGTAAAACTACAACAGTTGGAATCCGCAACCTCTTTAGACATCACATGCCTAATCAAATGAAATACTTAGACATCACATGCCTAACAGATATAAATCCCGCATTTTAGTCTTATTATCGAAAACTCTTTTCAATATCATGTGGGACTAAATTGCTAGATTTATAACATTCATTCAGTTATCTCATAACTGTTTGTGAATTCCAATTATAGTATCACATTCCAGATAAACAGAAAATGTTAAACTTTCCGATCGAACAGTCGAATACCCAAGTTTTCCCGATACAACTCAACACATGAAATAAGTCTAACAACATTCAGTTCGTGCCTCAGTACCAACGGTCCAGCCGTAGAAGGGTCAAGCCAACGCCTCACATGTGGCACGCCGTACTGCCCCAAACCCGAAGGTTCAAAGGGCAGTTCAAGACGGTCACATAATCGAGTTAAGGTTTGTTGTCTTCTAGAGGGACCATCGCGTTACTTGCACTACTTAGAACGTCGTTAAACTACGGAAAAATCCAACACTTGGAAATTTCCCGACAGGGGAAAAATTGGGTATTTATATCCGGTCGAACTTTTTAACATATTCTAAAATTTATCCGGAAAGCCACATAGACAAAATCTGATATCCCGATCGAAACACCGAATCCCCAAAACAACTGCAGAAAATTCAACTCTTGAATAAAATTTAAAAATTCCCATAAAATCCAGCACTGTGAAAGAGGAATTACTGTGCAAAATAGGAAGGGTGACGTCATCAAACTGCCGCGGAACCGCAGCAGAAGCCAGGCTTCTGCCGCGGTTCCGCCGCACTTTTGATGAATTAGCCCCACGAATTTCACAGTAATTCTAATAGGACCCTGCTGAATTTTTTAGCAATTTTTAATTTGGAAAAATCCACGTTTTTGAAAAAAGGACAGAGAGCATGGAAATTTTGGGTTTTCGGTTCGTTCGGACTTCAAATTCCGTCTAGACTTCGCCTAAGGCTCTAGCTAGGCTATGATACCACTGTAGGGTTCCTAGGCATCCTAATGAAGTCTCACAAGGCATTGATCATGCCAATTTCAAAAATTATGGGTGCCGAGAAACCCTAATACGGATCGTCGGCTAGATTTCTAGGCGAAACGGTAAACTAGTTAACTACTTAACTAGAAGTGAGAAGCTACAACCTTTGTAGATCCGGATTTCCACTTCCTTAGCTCCACGTGGGTGTCCTCTCGCTGTCCATCATGAATCCCGAACCCAATCGTCGGCTTCATCGGAGAAACGGGCGAGCTAGGTCGTCAGCTTCGTGTCAAAGACGATCTACGTCGAGGTTGCACTAGTTCAAGCTCCGACTTCACAAAGTTGTGAAACTTGTGAAGAAAACACCCAAAACAACTTGGCAAGAGGTAGAGGGTGAAGAAATAGGAGGTGGGTTCACTTTAGAATTGGATTTCTCTCACTAGAATTCAAGTTGCCATTAAAGTAGCAAGCTTTTTCTTTTTAGAAGAAGAAGATGATGAAGCTAGTTATGATAAGTTCTCTTTTAAAAATGAAAAGAAAATACAAACTTATCATAACTTTAACTAGGGTTAAGTGTAGAGAATAAACCATGGTCATTTGAGTCGGTTAGGGTTAAGCATGAAGACAAGAATGGTTAGCAAAGTCAAAGCTTCATGAAGCTTCAATATGAAACAAAAATTGCCACCATTTTCATCTTAAAGTTTATCCAAATAAATGAATAAACAAATAAATGAATAAATGCATAATCAAAACCCTAATCTCAAGTTAACTATGGTTTAATTCTATACACTTAACCATATGATCAAGTATCATCAAACATGATACAAAAAAGTGCACAAAAGTATATCACATATACAATGTGTAAATCAAGTGAGAAAAATCCATTTAAAATGAACCAATACTAGTTAATGCAAAGTAATATATCAAATATATAATTATACATTAAATCATTAAATCAACACTTGATTCAATGATCCGGTCATGTCGCACATAACCGACTAGTATTCAATGCATCGATTTATCGAATCAATGATTCGATAACTAGGTCATATCTCATAAAACCAATCGAAACATTAATCGCGAGAATCAAATACGGTATCACATACACGCATTATTCTCGGTCCTGCACATATCTCATATGCACTCCTATTTCGTTTCGCTTGAGCTAGGAATCCTCTGTGTAGGACTCTAAAGACTCGTCAATACGCCGGTAGCAGATGATGATCATATCAAGCACCCACAAGCCGCAAACGGTCTGCTAAACGTAACGGCCACCCGGGTATTGAGCGATCAGAAGACCGACGAGCTACCCCGCTCACACTCCTGCGAATCCGACCAGTAACACTTCCCATACAGTCCGGTCTCTTCGTCTGATATGTCGCATATCAAGTCTAGGGGTGGTAAACGTCAGACCCCAATAACCCGATAAGTCGTGCCGATGTGAGGCTCATAACGGGTCGAGAAACTACTGGTAACACTTACCAGCAAATCTCTGATCAGCCCTGGCCAGGGACTTCCCTGCTACGGCCAATCGAGCACTGCGTAACATCAACCCCCAATACCGGGAGAGACGAAACCCCTCCTATCGCTCATTGCCTCCATGTGACTCAGGACTGTGCCCAAAGACCACCGTTTTGCACGCCCTCATGGACGTGGTAAGGTGGAGATCAAAGCACAGTGGGAATCACACAAGACTCTATGACGATCTCGGGTCTACAGACTAACCTGTACAAGTGTCACCTGAGAACTGCCATCTGACGTGAGGTATAATACCATCTGGGAGTTCTCGGCTTGTCCGTCCAGTGTACCCAGTCTCCACTGAGCACCCGTATACCATCTCAGATGTCAAACACCAATGGATATGGGATCATCCATCGCCTATCTCATGGGTCGAGAAGCGTATACGCTAGTCTACTCTGGTATATCGATACCCCGTCTCGATACACCCACGACTAGGGACCTTGAAGGATGTACTTATGGACTACCATGTCCCCACTAGTATGATCTGCATCATAGTCCAGGTAGTCAAGTACACATCCTAAGGGCTTTACCAACATGTAACCATAAGACAGTTTAAAGAGACTAGTGTACATGTTAAGATAAAGAGTAACCAGATAGCATACTATCATATCGAGCAAGAAAGTCATCTCTATATATGTCCAAGCATCCAATATAATATACATCATCTGTACAATACTGGCCTCTAGGGCATACATACAACCAACAAGGCTGGTGCCGAATGGTAGAGAAGGAAGAAAACCATTCTGCCTAAAAGGGTGTACAGAAGGTAATGACTAAAGACATATAAAGGGATTTGGAGAGATGGCAAAGAAATTTACGGTTACAGTTGTGAATCTGATAATGGAAGAGGCATTACTAAGAATACCTGGATACCCCTTCAAAACATTTACATGTTTCAGTTTCACTGTGTATTGTTAAAAGAAAACTGATTTCCTAATTAGCCCTTACTCAAGGGTATATATTTATCAGGTTTGATTCTCACATCTGTATGGCTTTACAGATGATGAGTGGGAGTAAGTTATTGGGAGTTAGGTGATCATCCTCATTATATCGGGATTCGTTGTACTTGGTGATATTTGAGGAAATCGCCTGGGTTGTTTGCCGGACGGCAAATATTTGCTTTTGAATATCCGTTGTTATGCACCAATTTCAAATTGATATATCTGTACGTTTATTTTTATAAAGTGAGATATAACTTTTTGAAATTATGTCTATGATATTTACCTATATCAGTGGATGGTTAGGTAAGGAGTATTAAACAGCGGTGTAATTCTTCTTAACCATAAGTACAGTTTTCAACCTACGACATATAGGGAATGAGTTATTAGACTCAGGGGACTTATACAGAATATTATATATTGTCCAGTGTCGATTAGGACAGAGGGGTTGGTACTCGTACTATATTCTGTTTACTTGTGACTTCTCTAGTTCTTAGACATGTGTTTCGTAGAAATGCAAGGTCTAAGTTTTGAGAAGTTATAGGTATAAGAGTAAAGTAGAGAACCAAGCGTTACAAGTATCAGGATTCTTCATGGTGATCGAAGATGTAGATACTTGTGTATGTTATTCAGTTAATAGTAATGATTTAGAGAACTTGCTTCTTTTTCAGGTTACTCATAATTGGAAGTACTCCTAAGTTGAGTAATGCTGATCGGCCTCTCTCCATTTAGTTGATATTCTCTGGAGACAGCTGCAAAATTTGAATCTGGTTCCAATTAAATCGGTGCCTCTATTTCTATATTGGATATAAAATAGTTCATATCTTAACAATGTTAAGGTACGGGGAGTTGTCCGGCTTATGCTTAACACCAGACTCTGGATGACGCAAGGCACGTTTCTGTAATGGCTGTTTGTGGGTTAACCCGGGCTATGACGAGGGTTGACTTTCTACCATCTTGAAGATCAATAGTGATATTGTTCTTGACTCGCCACAGTTTTAGTAAAATGGATTTTTTCAGAAAACAGTAGTGGGAGTATGGTAGAACTGGAAGTGATTCTAGAATCGCAAACGATTACTAAAAATTTGATAAGAACTTAAAGATTCAATCTGGTTTGACATACCATTGGCCACTCAGCAGATATGGTGGGTAACCTCAGGCACCCGAGTGGTACTCCGGTAGCCTCAAGGACGGTGACAGGGAGGTTCTTGTTTACCAAGACTTGCCATTGCTGTTATTCCAGACTGTGAGACCCGGCAGGAAGATGAGTATAGCGTCATTCTAAACTAGCTTTAGAAGTGTACGTGTATATGAATCTACCAGAGGGTTGTCGTAGTCAGTGGGAGCAGCGGAAGCATAGTGGACAAGTAGCTTATGACTATTTATAGACTAAAGCAGATATAGCGGAGATAGATCATCTATTTCTGATGTGACAGTCATAGGTTTGACTTCATCAGAATAGGGGGATGGATCTGTTAAGAAGGTAGTAGGGTGTGATGTCCTACTATATGGATGACATACACAAAGTAGGAAGTGAAATTCCTATACTACGATCGGTTATACTTTGGTTGTCACACAGTGGTTTCTCCACATAGGATATAGATAAAGTATCAGGCATTCTGCTTACTAGATCAATGGTTTTAGATCTAGATTTGGGTAGTTTCCCAATCTGGGTACTTAGACAGCATTCTACAGGTGTTTTAGAATGGACGACTCCTGGCACGGTAGTATACCTGCAGGTGATGGAGTCACCCTCTTTAAAGGTGTCTTATAGACTAAATGGGAGAGGGATGTGCATGATTGGCAGATCACTTGCTTAGGCAATTGAGTCAATCATGAGATATCAAGTACCACACTAGATGTTGTTTTTGCACTAGATGCAATAAGTTTTGATATTAATCCTATCCTGGAGAAACGTTCGGAAGCAATTTTAGAACATAAGTGGATATTCTAGGTATATGATAACCACAGCCTCTATTAGGAGACGGTTATCATTCCAGGCTTCCAAGGTGACCTAGATGACAGAGTGGCAGCCAGAGTCATAGTTTTCCCTCTGACGAGGGGCAGTATTTTGGACAGGTGGTCCAAGCGGATACTGAGGGAGGTGTGGCGCAGGATACTGATTAAGTTCAATTGACGATTCAATCTAAGAAGTTTGGATTTGGAGTTCATTTATGAACTAAGTCCCATCAGATATCCAGGTATATTCTAAGACAGGTATTGCTCATTTCGGGAGATGGCTTTCTCCGCGAAATTGTGATAAAGAGATACATAGAAAGAAATATCAGGGCGGATCCACTCACTGAGGCTATTCCTCAAACGCAATAGTTTCGCAAACGGGCTTTGTGAGACTGATTAGTAGAGGAGTTGGGTGTTCGGTATCACATGGGCTGTGAGTATGCGACATCGCAATAATTAGCCCTGAGTGCAAGTGGGAGATTGTTGGATATAGTGCCCTCAGAGTCAATTATTGGATCACAGGCACGTGATTGCAATGATTGAGGGAGGACTTATGCCGGTAGGACAGTCTTACTTGAGATGATAGTATTCTATCTGGTTTATCTTTATCATCGTGTACTGCTTCAGGCGACCTTTTAGGTCACTATTGCATATTGATAGAGCCCTTAGGATTCTTTCTTGACTACCAGCTGTATGATGGCGATCATATACGTAGGAGCTAGGGTCTATAAGAACATCCTTAAAGTGGTCCCTAGTCATGGGAGTTTCGAGACTGGGCATTGATACTCCATTAGTAGACTAGAGTATACAGTCGAGACCCCGACGAGGGGCGGTGGCTGGTCTCACAAGCCATTGGTGTCAGTTGGATCACCTAAGATGTATATAGGTGCTCATTGGGTTATGAGTACACCGGACAGGACTCGCCGGGAACATGCTAGTTGGTATAATACCTGACGTCAGATAGCAGTTCCCTGGTGACATGTGTACAGCTTAGTTCATCGACATGAGATCGTCATTTGTCTCGTGTGAGTTCCCACTGTGCTTTGACTACTACCATACCACAGCTCAAAGGAGTCGTGCAAACAGGTTTTAGTTGGGTACAGTCCCGAGCCACATGGAGGCAGTGAGCGGATCAACAGGGGTTTCGTCTCTCCCAGTATTGGGGATGAGATCGCGCTGTGTCTAGGAGAGCCATTACACGAAGTCCTTGGCCAAGACAGGAGATCTACTGGTTGGTATTCCAGTAGTATCTCAGGGTGTTCTGGGCTACACTCTGACACGGCTTGTACCGCTTTTGGGGGTCTGACTTTTACCAACCCCCTAGGCCCGACATGCGATGCTCATAGACAAACGTATCGGACTGTAAGGATATTGTCACTGATCGGCTCAGTAGGGTGTCGGGATGAGTTCGCTCATCGACCTCCCTTTTGGTCAATACCTGGTAGCCCGTTACATACGGCTAGTACCTCTGGCGAGCTAGTGGTTAAATCCACAGCCAAAATATTGACGAGTCTTTGGAGTCCCCCACAGACAGTTTTCAAGTTTCGGGCGAAACGTTGTAGAGGCCGTATGATATATGGCAGGGTTCGATCATATACGTGCAGTAGTGCACGGATCATGATCGGACGGATCATACTAGTGGGCTTTGGTTTAAGCCGGATCCTAGTATTATATTTGTTGGATTACTTTAGTCTCATCACATTCGTATTCAGTCGGAATGCGGATGCAGTTATGTATATACAGCTGAGGGGTATCCTTGTGATCCGTCACGAGTTTACTTTAGATGTTGCCGTATCTTTTTGTTGTTGTAAACATTTGGGTTAATGTTTACAAATGGAAATTATGAGCTAGAAATCATCATGAGGTGCATTTAATGTGACATAGACTTCATTAGTGACTCATGGTCTCTTTTATTGTGCAAATGTCACTTTATTTGATGGATTTGAGTGTTGAAATGAGAAGGAGAGAGAGAGGGGCTGCCATATGATAGAGTTGGGTCTTGTATTTTTGAACACAATCTCTCACTCTCATTATCATCTTAAGACATAAGAAAAATAAAAGGGGACTTCTTCTTCTTCCTCTTCTTCTTCTTCCTCAAGCTCAAAACCTCCATTAATGGCTTCATCTTCAACCCCCATCCACGCAATGGATGCAAGAGACAAAGTTGTCACAAACATTCTCTACTTCGCCTTGGACACGTCGGCTAGAGAACTTCGTGCCCGAGTTGCTTTGGATGAAGCGGGAGCCCGTAAAAAGACTCGAAGATGTGGTGCCCTTTCCAACGAGGAGATCGAGACTGGAGATGTCGCGAGGAGCTTGGGATGGTGGCCAAAGACCGAAGGACACGGATCGATCGGTATAGCTTTCCAACCCTTTCTCTAGTTGCTAGTTGTAGGTTAATAGCTCGATTCGGATTTAAAGTATACGATAGCGCCGGTTTCTAGTTTGAAAAAGTTTTTCTTTTCCGCATTTTGGCCTCGGACAGACGGCCGGGGCGCTATCGCAGACTTACAGAATCGAGCATAGCGCAACATCAACTCCCAATACTGGGAGAGACGAAACAGCTCCTATCGCTCATTGCCTCCAAGTTACTCGGGACTGTACCCAAAAACCACCTTTTTGCACGATCACTTGACCGTGGTATGGTTGAAATCAAAGCACAGTGGAAATCACACAAGACTCTATGATGATCTCGGGTCTACAGACTAACCTGTACCAGTGTCACCAGAGAACTGCTATCCGACGATAGGTATAATACCATTTAGGAGTTCTCGGAGAATCCGTTCAGTGTACCCAGTCTCCACTGAGCACCCGTATACCTTCTCTAATGTAAAACACCAATGGATATGGGATCATCCATCGCCCATCATATGGGTCGAAAAGCGCATACGGTAGTTTACTCTGGAGTATCGATGCCCTGTCTCGATACTCCCATGACTAGGAACATTTTGAAGGATGTACTTATCGACTACCCTGTCCCCACTATTATGATCTGCATCATAATCCTGGTAGTCAAGTACTCATCCTAAGGGCTTTATCAACATGTAATAGAGAGACAATAAGTGCACATGTTAAGATACAGTGCAACCAGATAGCATACTATTATGTCGAACAAGAAAGTCCTCCCTATATATGTCCAAGCATCCACTACAATATACATCACATGTACAGTAATGGCCTCTTAGGCATACATATAACTAACAATATATGGTCACAGTCATGAATCTGGATATTGGAAGAGGCATTACTAGGAATACCCGGCTACCCCTTCGAAATATTTTCATATATCAGTTCACTATTCGTTGTTAATTGAAAACTGATTTCCCAATTAGATCCTTACTCCAGAGTATGTATTTAAGAGGTTTGATTCTCACATCTGTATGGTTTTACAGATGATGAGTGAGAGTAAGTTATTGGGAATTAAGTGATTATATCCTCATTATATTGGAATTCGTTGTAATTGGTGATATTTGAGGAATCACCTGGGGTTTTGCCTGACTGCAAATATTTGGTTTTGAATATCTGTTGTTATGCACCAATTTCAAACTGATATATTTGTACGTTTATTTTAAAAAGTGAGATATAACTTTTTGAAATTATGTCCATGACATTTACCCACATCAGTTGATGACTGGGTAAGGGGCATTAAACAGCGGTGTAATTCTTCTTAACCATAGTACAGTTTTCAACCTAGGACGCACAGGGTTTGAGTTATTCAACTCAGGGGACTTATACAAAGTATTGTATGTTGTCCGGTGTCCATTAGGACAAAAGGGTTGGTGCTCGTATTTTATTCTGTTTACTTGTGACTTCTCTAGTTTTAGACAAGTTGTCACGACCCAAAGTACGGAACATGACCGGCACTTAGACAACGAAACATCTCGAGACGTACGTAATCTAAGTAAGCTGAAAACGCAGAAATCCAAAACCAAGGAATGTAGTAGAGTGAAGGAAAACCAACTTAAAACAAGTAGTTTTAATAGCATAAGCCAAATTATGCGTTTTAAAAAAAACATCAAGTATTTCCTGAAAATTTCGGCAGAGCCTCCTTTGTAAATACTGGCCCCCAAACGGGATACAACATGAATAGTATACGAAATCAATAAAAAGGCATCCCCAAGCGGGAGATAGCTCTTCGTCAATCGACGGTCACAACCACACAAGCATTATAATATAAAACGCCAAGGGCGAGAATCAAAACTCAAAAGGAAACTCAAAACAACAAGAAATCCACAGAAATATAACGCGTGACTCAAAGGTCGAAAGAATAACATCACTGGTCTCTATCTCAAAAATAAATACATGTTTGGTTGATGGAACTTCTAAATACAACAGAATAATAATATACAAGGTATAATGATGGGTACGATACAAATAAACCCACCTACTAGCAAATCACCCGGAATGGAAATAGTGTCAGCATAGCCATAATGAAACCTGTGCGGCAAAACCTGCAAGAAACTGTGGCACAACGGGGGTAAGTTGCCAACTCGTGAGTAGAAAAACATCTACGAACAGAAATCACATGAACAACGCAATTCTAGGTCATATGATCATAATATATCCTCAAATATATATAACATGCAGCCTATAACAATGGCTAGGGTAAATATCTAACCCGAGTGTAATCCCATATGCCCGTGTCAGTGCCTCAGGTAGCAATATATCATATGGATGATGTATGAATGCATGAAACAGAATGCATGTACTGAAGAAAACTGCTTTCATAAATTAGTGAGATTTCTGTAACTTTTTAAAAACGAGGTATCATAAATGAAATCAGCATTAACGGTGCCTAGCATCGATACAAAACAAGTATCCAAATATCTCGATATCTCTGTGTCACAATCTTTGTACCTCAATATCACAAATATCTCCGTATGTCTCAATCTCACTATCTAGGGCGCCGTCAGTCCAGACCGGCCCCTACCATCAATCTCAAGACCACGACGGTATCCTTCGGATATCCGACGCGTCGGGTAAAATCACCGGTCTGCCAGGCTCAACGCCATCATCTGCGATCTTCTTGCCCCTGGTTACCGCACCGGGTCCACCATGTACCCGAAACGGTTCATCCGTCTCCTCGAATCGGGTCTCAAAATCCATCAGCAAACTCATGGTGGACAACTCATACATCATGGGAAAACTGCACTATTTATTTAAAAAGAGAGAAAAGGTTTATTTATATTTTTGCGGTTTTCCTCCAAATCCAAGAAATCTCATTAAATCTGAATCCAAGTCATCAATAGCATATAAACAGTGAATATAGGCATGAAAATCCATGAATGCGACACAACAGTGAATAATAACATGCATGATGTAGCAGGCAATAACTACAATGTCTAAACTACCATATAAGGCAAGTACACTAATATCATGTCTAAACTATTAGCTAACAATCTATGTCAATGAAATAGTATTTTCTAAAGTGTTCGTGACATGGCAATTACCGATGAAGATGTGTGTGAGCCGGCAAGTAAGTGTACGTGGTACATACGTGTCATCGGTAATGGTGCCGGTGTCCTAACAGCATGATATCAATAATAAGATATGAATCATAATATAAGCATGCGATGCGGAGCGAACAGCAATAATGAGCGGGAGCTAAATACTAGACACAAGATAACAAATCTCTATTTAATATAAATTTAATCTAACAACTACACTAAACTAAACGGCTAAGCTAACTGGCTACTGAAGGTAAGGAAACTGCCTAACCTTCGAGTCTATACATATACCTACATGTATATGTTAGTCGGTGATCCTGCCTCAATAATATCGCATCTGATACCATATCTATAATCAGACATTCCCAAGTCAAGAGTGCGGATCAAACATCAATATATAGCTCGTATGTTAATCCGTCGTACGGCACCCCAAATCTGGGTACGGGTCAATATCACATTCATCATACTACGCATCTGGTATCCTCTTTATCAAATATCATGATCGGGGTACTGATCTACGTCTAGTACAATACCGATACCATCTATGTATGCATGCACGTGTGTGAAACACTACGTCAAAGGACCCGCCACAACGTCATGTCGTATCTTAAATACGAACCCTGCCAAATCACCGATCTCACGGCCTCAAATCAAATATCATCGACTCATCTCAAATCCAAAGTACTATCCTCAAATCCAGTATATGAACACATAGTCCCATACCCATGTGAACACATAAATATATAATCCTATATACGCACAAGTAAAAGGAAGGGTGTATGCAAGTATGTGTGTGCGTGTGTGTATAGGTGCAACCCCTACTCTAGGGTTTCGCAACTACACTAAACCAATCCAAGAACACCAAAAATCCATCTTTAACATCAACCAACTCAAACTACATATAATAAATATATGTGTGTATACGTATTCGTATACATCACCACGAACTGCGGGGGTGGTATACGGCATCCACCCGACTTCTCCCCGTAGATATAAATCTACTCACCTGGTCTTCACTCGCCGGTGCCGACGTCGCCACGCGCTTGCTTGTCGTCACGAAGTCCACATGGGTACCTACATATCATAACGCACCGTATCGCATTAAAATCCGACTCATGACTAAAACGACATACGAATCCTACATAGGTCAAAACCTATGGTTTGCTTTCACAAATCAGCCCAAAACCTTCGACATCGGCGTACAAACGCCGAGTGATCGTGAAAAACTCAAACGCACCAATCGTGGTTTCAAAACTCACTAATTATATAAGAAATAGGTTTTATTTCATCAAAACCATAAAAGTAAACAAATCGTTTTATTTCCTAAAAATATAGTTAGCGGTAGTTAACCGTTTTAATACAAATCTTGATGTTTAAATGAAACTAACGGCCATAATGCTCATTAAATAACATAACTAGGTCATACAAATCACTTCTATATTTTTAATCCCACTAATTATCATCAACTCAAAATTCAAGTTTGCAAGTGTTTCTAATTTTAACAATTTTAAAGCAACACTACACAATCAACCACTAGACTAGGTTTGAATGATTTAAGGTGGTAAACTACAATATATAATATTAATGATGTCATGAAGACCGTAATTAGATTTTTAATCGTACAATTTGATTAAATCTTAAAACCTAGTTTGCAATATAACTTAATTATTGCAATTTTAAATTAACAATTTGCAAACTAGCAATTAGATTAGGTTTTGATTTCCTTAAGATGATGAACTACACTTGATTATTCTAGTAGTGATGGTTAAACCCTAATTAAATTCAAACCATATTCTTCAATTTCAAGATTGAAGTTAGAACCCAATTTAAATATCAAATTAAATAAATTGAAGTAATTAGTAACTCATTAAACAATTTAGCTAGGATTTATACCTCACAAACCATGGATCTAGCTTGCAACTTAGCCATCCCAAAATGCACTCTTGTCATCACAATCCATGCTTGATAGGCTAAGGAAAAATGGGTAGGAGTGGGATTTGGAGTTTGTGGGATTTTTGATGGGTTTTTGATGCATTTCCTTAAGATTTTGTGTATGAAATAGGGTGGGGAAATTTGGGACAGCACTACGGGAAGGCTCGGCCACAATTTTTGAGGTGATGAGAGAGAGTGAGATGAGTGTTGTGAGGTCAAGGAAACAAAGAAAAAATAAAGCCCATACCTCACTAATTGAATCCCATGCCATCCTTTTATTCTTTTCATTTCATTTCTTCTCTTTGACTTTTGAAGTGGGGCAAATGGGGAGAATTGGGCTGCTGGTTGTTTCAACAATGGAGGGAAATGGGGTTGTGTTGGTGTGTGTAAAATTTTCCCAAGTCAACAAAACCCCTTCACAACTCATTATTGCACCTCACATAAATTTCTATTTTATTTATTTTTCTAACCTAGCATTCTAAAAATATCTATAATCATGAGACAAATTTTAGAAGAACGAATATGTTATAAACTAGATTCTAGGTTGTTATGGTTCACAGAATTTGTATTAACCCATTTCAATTTGTAATTTTCCCTAATTAAATGTATTAGTGACGGCTTAAAATAATATTAAAATAATTAATTTCGGAAAATTTTTCAGTAAATTAGAAATTTTACAAGTTGCTCAATAAACACCAAATACTAGCAATTACATAGCTAGAATATGTATATTTAATTTTATATTAAAAGATATTTATATTTGACTTTTTACGGAAAACCCCCTTATTTTACCGATTTTTCCGAAATTTCACCGAAACGATTTTCAAAACGTTACAATCTTCTCCCCTGAAAGAAATTCGGTCCCTGAATTTAAATTAAAACTCCCCTCAAATACTAAAACATTTAAGCAAAACTATCAAGTCGTCGGGGCTCCGAAATAATAAATTCATAAAACAAATCGTAGCGCAGCGCATGCGCATGAAAAATGAGCATATAACTCAAAATCAAACTCCATCCAGCATCCCGCAATCATCGGAGTCATGGGGAAGACATCAATGTCAAGATCCAAAATGAAAACCAATATGATATACATCATTAAAACATCTAGAAGCAATGCATGCCAACCCCTTTTTTTTTTCAAATCGTTGTGCGATGTGTGTATCACTGCACAGTGGCGGATGTCCATTGTGAGAAAATAACTATATATATATATATGTGTGTGTTTATATATATATATATATATATATATATATATATATCCTTTCTTTAACATACACGTCCCGCCGTTTTGAAAACAATTTAGAAGGGTTTCCTTGTTTTAAAACGTTTCGTGTCATATCAAACACGTAGGTAAATACTGAGACTATAGCTCTCTTTTTGGAAATCCCTTCGATAACTATAAATGCATGCAAAATATATTCAGGTACTGTCCTCTGACTAGTCCAGCTCAGTACGAAAACAATAATAACATCATAAAAACATACTGCTCCATAAGAAATCAATCCCAAAATATGCACATGAATACTACGTGTGTCTGGTGCGCATGGAAATCAAAATCCATGAATGTGCCATACATGCGCACAGAAACAATATCTAAGTGTATCGGGTGTGCACGAAACATCTGTCAAGGGAAACAGGTGTGCCTGACAGCAAAAACAGGTGCATCTGACATGCACGAAGAATCTCGATTTAGTGCATCTGGTGTGCACCAAAATCGTATCTCATAACATGCGCCCAACATGCACGAAAATCCAAATCAGGTGCATCCAACATGCACGAAATCATGAAATCCAATATCAAGGGCCGAACATGCGAAAAATCCAATCAGGTGCACAAGGTGCACAAAACAAATATCGAACATCACAATCGAAATCAAAGTCCAGTGCAACTGTGCAAAAGTCGTAAATACTCAATAGGTGCAACCATGATGCATGAAAACAAATATCATGAGACTCAATCACCAAAATCAAATCATCCGGATAAATCGCCCAAAAATACTGAAAACAAGTATGGCGGAATGGTCCCGCTCAAGCACATCCTCTAAGAATCTCTGGCCAACTGTAGTGGTCACTCATAGCATGTCTCGTCGACGATCCTGAACCCTGGCCTGCTGGTGTGCGTAACATGACCACTCCTGGGTCCGTGTCTTCTCGTAATTTATTCCAGAAAAGCCCTGTCGAGGTTTATCCCAAATCTCGTCTCTGCCGAACTGTCCGGAAGTCATCGTCCTTTACTATATCTATTTCTTGTTCCTGAACGGCTGCATACTCATCGCGACTCCTTCTGGATGGTACATCCCAGTACAATGCCTCGGCATGCGTATCGCTTCTCTGATGTCGGTGGAGTGGAACGCCGTCTCATCAAGATCTCGTATGAACCTCTTACTCCACTTTTCTCCAATGTCGACTGCTTCGGATTCGTCTCGTCGTGGCTGCATGGACTGAGCTCCAACGTCTATCCTCGTATCTGGAGTCTCCCAAGAAGTGCATCTCACCACCTAGCATCCGAATGAAGTCGAACCATCCGACCGATTCGTCAAAACCTCATAATCCCCCAAGAGCTCAACATTTTGGGTACAGTTTAATAGTATCGAGTACATACCACAGCATCGATGGTCTAACCGTAGATGGGCAAACCCAAGCCTCACTAATGGCGCCGCGGAACTACCGCAAACCCTAAGGTTCAAAGGCTTTCACACGGTCATTATGTCGAGTTAGGGTTTCATTCTTCTAAAGGGTCCATAGAATTGCCTGCATGTCTTTCCGAATACTTTAAACTTGGAATAATAGGTTTCTGGTATTCGATCGCCTCTGTCGACTCTCAACGTATCAGCGTGAAGTCGTCTCTAGCTGGAATTAATCTATCTGATGACCTCGCATCGGGTAAGCGAACGAACCGCATGTCCTAGTCTTTCATCCTCGGGTGACTAGCAACCTTCTATCAAATCTCTAAGTACAACTCGTACTGCAATAGCTCCAACATCTAGGGCGATATCCCGTCGTTCGCAGCAACATCTGGCTCACTCGTCTGCACGCTGAACAGTGCCTCAATCATCATGAATAAGCAATACATCAACAGTCATCAAAATCTGGCTGGCCTCTATCAGTGGCTTAATATTCTGGTGCTGATCTGCATGTCCGAGAGATCTCGTAAAAGCGATCCATCAAACGCTCGTGGCACGAAAACACAACAAAAAGACACATCTCTACAATCGTGTGTCACCGGAATCACGCCCTGATCAGTCCTCGTTCGTGACAAGCTCGTGCTGACCGCAACTCTAGCCGTAGCTCTCCCTGCCCGTATTCATAGCAGCAAAACCATAACCGGTACTTATGAGGCTAGATCAGGAATGAATATAATACTGAGCAAAGAAATGTACATCCTAAGGCTTCTTAAGTGGAGTAGCGTATCGTAAATATGCCGCGGAACATACTCACGGTACGTCACTCTACTTTAGTCACCTATTCCATCAACCAAGGGTCATCCTACGCTCCGAAGGTAAAACCTAACGCTCTGATACCAACTTTGTCACGACCCGAAAGTACGGAATATGGCCGGCACTTAGACTACGAAACGACTCGAGGCGTACGTAATCTAAGTAAGCCGAAAACCCAGAAATCCAAAACCAAGGAAAGTAGTAGAGTGAAAGAAAACCAACTTAAAACAAGTAGTTTTAATAGCACAAGCCGAATTATGCGTTTTAAAAAAAACATCAAGTATTTCATGAAAATTTCGGCAGAGCCTCCATTGTAAATACTGGCCCCCAAACGGGATACAAAATGAATAGTTTACGAAATCAATAAAAAGGCATCCCCAAGCGGGAGCTAGCTCTTCGTCAATCGACGGTCACAACAACACAAGCAATATAATATACAACGCCAAGGGCGAGGATCAAAACTCAAAAGGAAACTCAAAACAATAAGAAATCCACAGAAATATAACGCGCGACTCTAAGGTCGAAAGAATAACATCACTGGTCTCTATCTCAAAAATAAATACATGTTTGGTTGATGGAACTTCTAGATACAACAGAATAATAATATATAAGGTATAATGATGGGTACGATACAAATAAATCCACCTACTAGCAAATCACCCGGAATGGAAATAGTGCCAGCATAGCCGTAATGAAACCTGTGCGGCAAAACCTGCAAGAAACTGTGGCACAACGGGGGTAAGTTGCTAACTCGTGAGTAGAAAAACAACTACGAACAGAAATCACATGAACAACGCAATCCTAGGTCATATGATCATAATATATCCTCAAATATATATAACATGCAGCCTATAACAATGGCTAGAGTAAATATCTAACCCGAGTGTAATCCCATGTGCCCGTGTCAGTGCCTTAGGTAGCAATATATCATATGGATGATGTATGAATGCATGAAACAGAATGCATGTACTGAAGAAAACTGCTTTCATAAATTAGTGAGATTTCTGTATCTTTTTTAAAAACGAGGTATCATAAATGAAATCAGCATAAACGGTGCCTAGCATCGACACAAAACAAGTATCAAAATATCTCGATATCTCTGTGTCGCAATTTCTGTACCTCAATATCTCAAATATCTCTGTATGTCTCAATCTCACTATCTAGGGCGCCGTCAGTCCAGACCGGTCCCTACCATCAATCTTAAGACCACGACGGTATCCTCCGGATATCCGACGCGTCGGGTAAAATCACCGGTCTGCCAGGCTCAACGCCATCATCTGCGATCTTCTTGCCCCGGGGTACCGCACCGGGTCCACCATGTACCCGAAACGGTTCATCCGTCTCCTCGAATCGGGTCTCAAAATCCATCAGCAAACTCATGGTGGACGACTCATACATCATGGGAAAACTGCACTATTTATTTAAAAAGAGAGAAAAGGTTTATTTATGTTTTTTCGGTTTTCCTCCAAATCCAAGAAATCTCATGAAATCTGAATCCAAGTCATCAATAGCATGTAAACAGTGAATATAGGCATGAAAATCCATGAATGCGACACAACAGTGAATAATAACATGCATGATGTAGCAGGCAATAACTAAAATGTCTAAACTAGCATATAAGGCAAGTACACTAATATCATGTCTAAACTATTAGCTAACAATCTATGTCAATGAAATAGGATTTTCTAAAGTGTTCGTGACATGGCAATTACCGATGAAGATGTGTGTGAGCCGGCAAGTAAGTGTACGTGGTACATACGCGTCATCGGTAATGGTGCCGGTGTCCTAACAGCATGATATCAATAATAGGATATGAATCATAATATAAGCATGCGATGCGGAGCGAACAGCAATAATGAGCGGGAGCTAAATACTAGACACAAGATAACAAATCTCTTTTAATATAAATTTAGTCTAGCAACTAGACTAAACTAAAGGGCTAAGCTAACTGTGTAAGTCCATATTGCGACCCCCGGTTCTTACGGGGAGGCGGAAACGGTATAAAAAACGAATTTTTATCGCAAGAGGCAACATGGACTAACTTATGGTCGGGATCGTTACCTAAACTAAAACTAGCATACTAAGCTAAAGATATTTAGCTACTCGGATAGAGATGGTTATACCTAGCTTGTCTTGAACTCCTTCTCTTCAAGCTCCGGTGGTGGTCCGATGGCTCCTTCTCGTCGTCTCCGTACGCCGAAGATAGATCCACTTGAAAGCTCCAACCTTTAGCTCCTTCTTCGGTCTTTGAAGAAACTAGTTCACTTGGTTTGCCAAACCTAGTGAACTAGAATGAGTAGAGAGGAAATAGAATGGGATTTTATCTATGGTTCTTGATTCTCAACTCATGAGACAAGAGAACCATAGATCAAGAGAGGGAGCAAGAGGTTGAGGGTGAGAGCAAGGGGAGAGCTCAAGAACAAGAGAGAGAATGAGCAAGAAAGAATGAGGCTCTCTTTTCTCTCTCACCCTCTCATAATCCAAAGTGATCATAACTCATCATATCAAAAAAGTCTTTTGGTGATGGTTAGAAGCAACCATAAGGTTATCATATCATGCACTCATTTTACTCAAAAAGCAAGCAAGAAAAAAGTCTTTGGCATGAAATGATAACCATGGTTATCATGATGGTCAACTAGTCAAGCCTAGTCAACCGGTCAACAAGTCAACAAAAGTCAACAAGTCACCAAAGTCAACAAGTCAACAAAAGTCAACAAGTCAACAACCATATCACCATAATACTTAATTAATATAATAGTTAATCACATATCATATTCTCATTAGGGTTGAGCAAAAAGTCAAAAGTCAACGGTCAACTGTCAACAACCCTAATGAGAATCCACTGCCTCTGCCTCCCTGTCAACTGTGCATACACACCCGCATCCGCGTTCCGAGGAACACGAATGCAAACTGGATAAATCCAATCCCATAAGGTACACTAGGATCTGGCTTAAACCAAAGCCCGCTAGTGTAAACTGTCCGGACACTGTACGTGCACAAGTGCACGGATGTGACCGAACCCTGTCGCAAAACCATGCGACCTGTCGCAATACCATGCGACCTCTACTCTTTTGCCTAAAGGCGAAAAGCTTTCTGTGTGGGACTCTAAAGACTCGACACTACGCTGGCAGTGGGTTTAACCACAGACCGCAAGCGGCACTAGCTGTGCGTAACGGTCCCCAGGTAATGCCGACAAGAAGACCGACGAGGCGAAACCCATCTGAACTCCTACTGAGCCTGAGCGTGACATTCTCCGCACAGTCCGGTCTGTTCGTCTGATACATCGCATGGCGGGCCTAGGGGGCGGTAAACGTCAGTCCCCCAATAGCGGTACAAGTCGTGCCGGAGTGAAGCCCAATACACCCTGAGATAACACTGGAAACCTACCAGTATATCTCGTTTGCCCTGGCCAGGGACTACTCGTGTAATGGCTCTCCTAGACACAGCGCGATGTCAACCCCCAATACCGGGAGAGACGAATCCTGTCTAACCGTCACTGCCTCCAAGTGCTTCGGGACTGCACCCAACCACCACCTGTTTGCACGACTCCTTTGAGCCGTGGTAGGGTAGTGATCAAAGTACAGTGGGAACACACTCGAGGCGGAGTGACAGTGTCAAGTCAGCGGACTAAGCTGTACTCATGTCACCTGGGAACTGATAACTGACGATAGGTATAATACCAACTAGTCAGTTCCCGACGAGTCCTGTCCAGTGTACCCGTAACCTAACGAGCACCCGCATACTATCTCAAGTACGACGTACTGACGGCTGTGGGACAGACCGTCTCCCACACTGGGATGAGAAGCGCATGCGCTGGTCTACTCCGGAGTATCGATGCCCTGTCTCGATAGTCCTGCGACCAGGGACCTGAATAAGGATGTGCTTATAGATTACCCAGCCCCCACTAGTGTGACTGCCATCACAACGCTGGTAATCAAGCAAAGATCCTAAGGGCTCCACTAATGCGTATAAGTGATATACTGAAATAAACACAAGTACACATTGAAGTAGAAACAAACCAAGTAGCATACTACTATTTTGAGCAAGATTGTATATACAAGGTGAATATCCCAAGCATCCATTAAGTAATATACAAACTAGTATGATACAGTAATGGCCTCTAGGGCATATACACTAACAATCTCCCACTTGCACTAAGGCCATGTACTGGTGTATCGAAGACCTATCATCTCGATCAGCCGCTCGAACTGAGTCTGGGGCAGGGCCTTGGTGAATGGATCAGCAGTGTTATCTTCTGAGGCGACTCTCCGAACCTCGATCTCCTGGCGATCTACGATCTCCCTGATCAGGTGATACCGCCTTAAGATGTGCCTGGATTTCTGATGGGACCTGGGTTCCTTCGCTAAAGCTATAGCCCCGTTGTTGTCGCAATACAGAGGTATTGGATCAACAATGGACGGAACCACCTGAAGTTCTTTCAAGAACTTCCTCATCCAGACAGCTTCTTTTGCGGCATCAGATGCAGCGATGTATTCCGCTTCCATCGTCGAGTCTGCAACGGTTTCCTGTTTGGAACTCTTCCAACACACCGCCCCTCCATTGAGGGTAAAGACAAAACCCGACATGGACTTGGAATCATCCTTGTCACTCTGGAAGCTGGAGTCAGCAAAGGCCTCGATCTGGAGGTCCTTTCCGCCATACACCAAGAACATCTCCTTAGTCCTCCTCAGGTACTTGAGAATGTTCTTTACCGCTATCCAATGTTTCTCCCCAGGGTTTGACTGATACCGGCTTACTACACTCAGTGCATAAGCTACATCCGGTCTGGTACACAACATCGCATACATTATAGAGCCTACCGCAGAAGCGTAGGGTATAATAGACATGCGATCCCTCTCCAAATCAGTCTTGGGAGACATCTCTTTAGAGAGGGTGATCCCGTGACAAGCCGGTAGGTTACCGCGCTTGGAATCTTCCATACTGAATCTTTTCAGTACGGTGTCGATGTACCTGGACTGAGAAAGTCCCAATATCCTCTTGGATCTATCACGATGGATCCGGATCCCCAGGATGTATGAGGCATCACCCAGGTCTTTCATGGAGAACCTTTGTGACAAGAACCCCTTGACAGATTGTAGCATAGGAATATCATTTCCTATTAAGAGAATGTCATCCACGTATAAAACGAGGAATACTACAGTTCTCGCTACAAATCTACTATAGATGCATGGTTCATCTGGATTTTTGATAAAGCCAAATTCTTTGACCGTCTCATCAAAGCAGATGTTCCAACTCCGTGATGCCTGCTTTAGTCCATAGATGGACTTAAGCAACTTGCACACCTTTCCGCTGCTCCCACTCTGAATGAAACCCTCTGGCTGGTCCATATAGACACACTCCTCTAAATTTCCATTTAGAAAAGCTGTCTTTACGTCCATTTGCCAGATCTCATAATCGTGGAAGGCAGCAATGGCAAGAAGGATCCGAATGGATTTCAGCATGGCTACTGGAGAAAAGGTTTCGTCGTAGTCCAAGCCAGGTCTTTGACGAAAACCCTTTGCTACCAGCCTAGCTTTATAGGTCTCAACCTGTCCATCTACACCAATCTTCCTTTTGAAGATCCACTTGCATCCTACGGGTTTTACCCCGTCTGGAGCAATGTCCAACGTCCATACCTTGTTGGTGTACATGGACTCCATTTCGGTCCGCATTGCATCCAGCCATTTCACTGAGTCAATGCTCTGAACGGCCTGCTGGAAGCTAGTAGGCTCATCATAATCTATGATGCAATCCTCTCTATCCCCGTCTATGAGAAAACCGTAGTATCTCTCAGGCGGATGAGACTGCCTACTACTTCTGCGGAGCGGCGTAGGAATGTCCTGTTCTTCCGAACTTTCTGGTTCCACTAAACTTTCAGTAACAGTCCGTGGTTCTGGAATTTCTTCCAGTTCTACTGTGCTCCCACTTATCTGGTTTTCCAAAAACTCAGTTTCCAAGAAGTAGGCATGACGAGAAACAAGAACTTTTTGTTCCTCTTCACAGTAGAAGAAATATCCTTTTGAGTTCTTTGGATACCCCACAAACTTGCACTGTACTGAGCGTGCCTCGAGCTTGTCCGCATGCTGCTTTTTGACAAAAGCCGGACATCCCCATGTCTTAATGTGCTTAAGATAGGGTCTCTTCCCACACCACATTTCATATGGTGTGGAAGGCACAGTCTTAGTCGGAACTCGGTTCAAAAGGTACGCTGCTGATTCTAGCGCATACCCCCAGAATGATCGCGGCAACTCAGCGTTACTCATCATGGACCGCACCATATCCAATAGGGTGCGGTTCCGTCTCTCCGATACACCGTTATGTTGCGGGGTGTATGGAGGAGTAAGCTGAGAGAGAATTCCGTTCTCTTTTAAATAGTCCAGGAATTCGGCACTTAAGTATTCTCCACCTCGATCCGATCTTAGAATCTTAATACTTTTGCCGGTCTGTTTCTCTACTTCATTCTTATACTCCTGGAATTTTCCAAAGGCCTCGGACTTATGTTTCATCAAGAAGACATAACCGTACCTTGAGAAGTCATCCATAAAAGTAATGAAGTAAGAATGTCCGCTTCGGGCATGTGTAGACATTGGACCGCACACGTCACTGTGTACGAGTCCCAAGAGCTCTCTCGCTCTTACTCCATGTCCAGTAAACGGAGTCTTTGTCATCTTTCCTTTGAGACAAGATTGACAAGTGGCATACGATTGATATTCGAACGCATTCAAATATCCTTCTGTATGTAACTTAGTCAACCTTCTCTCATTGATGTGACCCAATCTACAATGCCATAAGAAAGTCTGATTTATTTCCGGAGACTTTCTTTTGTGTGTATTCTGGACGTTGAAAATTTGTGGTTGGTTTAACACGTATATACCATTACTCAATGTACCTGACCCAATCAAAACTTGATTAAGGTGAATGTTTACAACATTACTTACAAACGCAAATTCATAACCTTCTTTAGAAACTAAAGATACAGAAATGATATTACAAGTTGCGTTGGGTACAAAAAAGCAATTACGCAAAACCAAAACATGTCCATCTGACATTCCCAGGTGATAGTCCCCCACGGCTTTAGCATCCATGCTAGCTCCGTTCGCAACTTTGAGGGTCATGTCACCTGCCTTCAAAACCCTACGGTTTCTCAACGCCTGCAAAGAATTACAGATATGAGATCCTGATCCGGTATCCAATACCCAGGAAGTAGAGTTTATTGAAAGACAATTTTCAATAACATACACACCTGAAGCTGAAGCTGCAACCTGCTTCAATTCCTGTGTTCTGGCCTTCCAGGCCCTGCAATCATTCTTCCAGTGTCCTTTCTTATGACAATAGAAGCATTCTTCCTTATCCACAAGCTTCCCCGCTATCTTTGTTGCTTTGCCTTTTCCCTTCGTATCCACTTTACCAACACCGCCCCTTGGTTTGGCGGGGGCCTTCTTCTTCTTTCCCTTGGCTTTCGCCTTGGACCTAGAAGAAGATGATCCTCCTACAAACAAAGTGGATGTTTCCCTACCTTTCTGTAGGGTGCCCTCTGCGCTCCTCAGCATGTTGAGGAGCTCTGATAGTTCAACCTCTTTTTCTTGTAGGTTGAAGTTCAGTATAAACTGGGCGTAAGTGGAAGGAAGGGACTGGAGAACTATATCCGTATATAGCTCACTCTCCAATGTGATCCCTAGGTCAGCGAGCTCCTCAATGAAGCCGATCATCTTTAGCACATGCTCGGCTACTGATGATCCGACGGCCATTCTTGTCGAAAATAACTTTTTCGACGCTTCGTATCTTGCGATACGTGATTGCTCTCCATACAGTTCTTTTGTATGGAGCAATATGGACTCCATGTCCATATTCTCATGCCTCCTCTGATGTTCGTTGTCCATCGAGGCAAGCAGGAGGCACTTGGCCTTCGCGCTATCAATCTCCCAAGTCTTGCGGATTTCCTTATCCGCGACGCTGGAAGTTGGACCAGGGACAGGGGGAGCTTTGGTGGTAAGAAGATACCCCAGCTTGTCATAAGTGATTGCTATCGTGACATTCCTGAGCCAATCTTTGTAGTTTGGCCCTGTCAGTTTGTTTTTATCTAGGAGTAACTTAAGTCCAGTCATGTTGATTGGTCGCTGCAATTAGGAGAGAGAAGAAGAAACACTCAGCATGATGCTCTTGCAAGTTTAGAGTGGTTTTTAGTTTGTCTAAACAGGATGGCTCCCACTGTTTCTCGAATCCCTCCTCAAACCATAAAGGAAGAATTAGCCGGGATCAATCCCACCGTACAATACTTGCTTAACCGTTCAGCCAGGCTGGTGTCGGTACTTCGAGGGAGGTTTTCCAACGCTTTCGCGAAGTTCCTTAATTAGAGAACCTCTTTTCCCTGGGGGCGTAGCCCCGCTAACACCTTTCTAGGCACCTACTAGGTTTATAGCATTGATCGTTAAGTGAGAAATTTCCCGAGGAGTAGCATATACTCACAGTAGGATCGGGATCCAAATATCATCGCGTGACGAAACTGAAGGAATCCTACCAGAATCATCACACTCCAAATGGTATGCAAATCTAGCAAGTTTCAGTACTTATGAAACTCCCGATGTGGATTTTTGCCCCATGCTCTTATGACCTTGACTTTGGCCAACAAATCATAAGTCACATGTCAAGTTCTGCCCGTCGTTCTCCAGGTTAATTTGAATCCACCCGCACCTACCCTTGACTTTGGCCAACAAGGCAGTACGACTGTTCCAAACCAACGCATCTATCTATGCTGCACATGAATACCCAATAGCTACCAATCACTGTGCCTTGACTTTGGCCAACAAACACAGCTTGAATACTATTGACTATTCATGTGAAACGACGGAGGGCTACGGATGGTTTTGGCGAAACCGTGAACGTAGTGAACTTGATTTAATCGATGGAACGAGATAGCTTTTAGAAGGAGTGGCTCAAGCTCCGCATTTAAAAGTTATTTTGAAAAGAACCGAGTGGTTTTTCGAAAGTGTTCCAACGACTTTAACTTGGTTTATTATCTTGCATTAGTTCTTTTAATGCGTGATATTCTTGCATTAGTACTTTTAATGCGTCCCATCATTTAACCCTACCATTGCAGAAAACAACCAAAATATGACGTACGCTTATGCCATTCGCATTCGCCACTGGGCCCCGTCATTACCCGTTAGGTTACTTAACTAACGACAGAGCGGGGGCTGGGCTAGCGCGTCTGTAAAACATAAGCAACGGCTAAATAGTAAGCAATGATAAACATTTCAGATCACAGATAAATACATTGGATATACTAGTAATCTGTAATTTGTACGAGCCTGTAACAAAAACAGATAACACGGTCGCGGTGAATAGCCAAAACCCCACCCAAGACCCCTACGGGTACGGCAAACTACCCGCCAAGTACCCGAAGCGTAGCAACCTCCCTCATCTCCATGAGTAGGCCACTCGACACTTCGGCATACCCGGTAGTTTGTGCACCCCTCCACGGGTCTATCCTAGGAGCAAAAACAGTAAAAAGAAATTATACAATGACGGCTACAACCCCGACCCGGTTGTGCGGCCAAACAAATAATTATTACATCAATTTACAAATTTACATGAATTGCAAGAAAACTAAACTCTCGTCTCACAACCCCCGGCTATTCACCCGCGACAATCCAACATATTTATATACACATTCCAGCACATTACAGATCATGTATAACCCCGACTAATCGACTTATAGCGATTAGCCGACGTTCAATACATGCAAACATCACAGATATAACCATCATAGTCAAAGTGCAATGAAGTTCGGAAAAAATACGGAATTATAGGACCCCAAAAGGAAATTTCTTTTCTGTAAAATCTGGGCACATATAATATATCTCAAAAATCCCAAAACCAACACAGACACACACTGCACGAAAAACGACGCACTAAAGACAACAAACCGCGGCGCTTCAGCGGCGGCCAAGAAGGGTCACGCGGCGGAAGCGCGGCGGTTTAGACGAATTGGTGAATCGTTTTTCATGGGTGTTCTAACAAAACCCTGAGACGAATTTAGGAGTATGAAGTTTTTCATTTTGACCAGAAAAAATTTCAACAGAAACTCAGTTTTTGTAGTTTTCCGGTTTTGTGATTTTTTTCGGTTCCGAACTTCGTTACACTTTACTACCTTGCTAGTTTAAGTTTAGTTAGGCTCTGATACCACTGTAAGTCCATATTGCGACCCCCGGTTCTTACGGGGAGGCGGAAACGGTATAAAAAACGAATTTTTATCGCAAGAGGCAACATGGACTAACTTATGGTCGGGATCGTTACCTAAACTAAAACTAGCATACTAAGCTAAAGATATTTAGCTACTCGGATAGAGATGGTTATACCTAGCTTGTCTTGAACTCCTTCTCTTCAAGCTCCGGTGGTGGTCCGATGGCTCCTTCTCGTCGTCTCCGTACGCCGAAGATAGATCCACTTGAAAGCTCCAACCTTTAGCTCCTTCTTCGGTCTTTGAAGAAACTAGTTCACTTGGTTTGCCAAACCTAGTGAACTAGAATGAGTAGAGAGGAAATAGAATGGGATTTTATCTATGGTTCTTGATTCTCAACTCATGAGACAAGAGAACCATAGATCAAGAGAGGGAGCAAGAGGTTGAGGGTGAGAGCAAGGGGAGAGCTCAAGAACAAGAGAGAGAATGAGCAAGAAAGAATGAGGCTCTCTTTTCTCTCTCACCCTCTCATAATCCAAAGTGATCATAACTCATCATATCAAAAAAGTCTTTTGGTGATGGTTAGAAGCAACCATAAGGTTATCATATCATGCACTCATTTTACTCAAAAAGCAAGCAAGAAAAAAGTCTTTGGCATGAAATGATAACCATGGTTATCATGATGGTCAACTAGTCAAGCCTAGTCAACCGGTCAACAAGTCCACAAAAGTCAACAAGTCACCAAAGTCAACAAGTCAACAAAAGTCAACAAGTCAACAACCATATCACCATAATACTTAATTAATATAATAGTTAATCACATATCATATTCTCATTAGGGTTGAGCAAAAAGTCAAAAGTCAACGGTCAACTGTCAACAACCCTAATGAGAATCCACTGCCTCTGCCTCCCTGTCAACTGTGCATACACACCCGCATCCGCGTTCCGAGGAACACGAATGCAAACTGGATAAATCCAATCCCATAAGGTACACTAGGATCTGGCTTAAACCAAAGCCCGCTAGTGTAAACTGTCCGGACACTGTACGTGCACAAGTGCACGGATGTGACCGAACCCTGTCGCAAAACCATGCGACCTGTCGCAATACCATGCGACCTCTACTCTTTTGCCTAAAGGCGAAAAGCTTTCTGTGTGGGACTCTAAAGACTCGACACTACGCTGGCAGTGGGTTTAACCACAGACCGCAAGCGGCACTAGCTGTGCGTAACGGTCCCCAGGTAATGCCGACAAGAAGACCGACGAGGCGAAACCCATCTGAACTCCTACTGAGCCTGAGCGTGACATTCTCCGCACAGTCCGGTCTGTTCGTCTGATACATCGCATGGCGGGCCTAGGGGGCGGTAAACGTCAGTCCCCCAATAGCGGTACAAGTCGTGCCGGAGTGAAGCCCAATACACCCTGAGATAACACTGGAAACCTACCAGTATATCTCGTTTGCCCTGGCCAGGGACTACTCGTGTAATGGCTCTCCTAGACACAGCGCGATGTCAACCCCCAATACCGGGAGAGACGAATCCTGTCTAACCGTCACTGCCTCCAAGTGCTTCGGGACTGCACCCAACCACCACCTGTTTGCACGACTCCTTTGAGCCGTGGTAGGGTAGTGATCAAAGTACAGTGGGAACACACTCGAGGCGGAGTGACAGTGTCAAGTCAGCGGACTAAGCTGTACTCATGTCACCTGGGAACTGATAACTGACGATAGGTATAATACCAACTAGTCAGTTTCCGACGAGTCCTGTCCAGTGTACCCGTAACCTAACGAGCACCCGCATACTATCTCAAGTACGACGTACTGACGGCTGTGGGACAGACCGTCTCCCACACTGGGATGAGAAGCGCATGCGCTGGTCTACTCCGGAGTATCGATGCCCTGTCTCGATAGTCCTGCGACCAGGGACCTGAATAAGGATGTGCTTATAGATTACCCAGCCCCCACTAGTGTGACTGCCATCACAACGCTGGTAATCAAGCAAAGATCCTAAGGGCTCCACTAATGCGTATAAGTGATATACTGAAATAAACACAAGTACACATTGAAGTAGAAACAAACCAAGTAGCATACTACTATTTTGAGCAAGATTGTATATACAAGGTGAATATCCCAAGCATCCATTAAGTAATATACAAACTAGTATGATACAGTAATGGCCTCTAGGGCATATACACTAACAAACTGGCTACTGAAGGTAAGGAAACTGCCTAACCTCCGAGTCTATACATATACCTACATGTATATGTTAGTCTGTGATCCTGCCTCAATAATATCACATCCGATACCATATCTATAATCAGACATTCCCAAGTCAAGAGTGCGGATTAAACATCAATATATAGCTCGTACGTAAATCCGTCGTACGGCACCCCAAATCAGGGTACAGGTCAATATCACATTCATCATACTACGCATCTGGTATCCTCTTTATCAAATACCATGATCGGGGTACTGATCTACGTCTAGTACAATACTGATACCATCTATGTATTCATGCATGTGTGTGAAACACTACGTCAAAGGACCCGCCACAACATCATGTCGTATCTCAAATACGAACCCTGCCAAATCACCGATCTTAAGGCCTCAAATCAAATATCATCGACTCATCTCAAATCCCAAGTACTGTCCTCAAATCCAGTATATGAACACATAGTCCCATACCCATGTGAACACATAAATATATAATCCCATATACGCACATGTAAAAGGAAGGGTGTATCCAAGTATGTGCGTGCGTGTGTGTATAGGTGCAACCCCTACTATAGGGTTTCGCAACTACACTAAACCAATCCAAGAACACCAAAAATCCATCTTTACCATCAACCAACTCAAACTACATATAAAAGATATATGTGTGTATACGTATTCGTATACATCACCACGAACTGCGGGGGTGCTATACGCCATCCACCCGACTTCTCCCCGTAGATATAAATCTACTCACCTAGTCCTCGCTTGCCGGTGCCGACGTTGCCACGCGCTTGCTTGTCGTCATGAAGTCCACATGGGTACCTACATATCATAACGCACCGTATCGCATTAAAATCCGACTCATGACCAAAATGACATATGAATCCTACATAGGTCAAAACCTATGGTTTGCTTTCATAAATCAGCCCAAAACCTTCGACATCGGCGTACAAACGCCGAATGATCGTGAAAAACTCAAACGCTCCAATCGTGGTTTCAAAACTCACTAATTATATAAGAAATAGGTTTTAATTCATCAAAACCATAAAAGTAAACAAATCGTTTTATTTCCTAAAAATATAGTTAGCGGTAGTTAACCGTTTTAATACAAATCTTGATGTGTAAATGAAACTAATGGCCATAATGCTCATTAAATAACATAACTAGGTCATACAAATCACTTCTATATTTTTAATCCCACTAATTATCATCAACTAAAAATTCATGTTTGCAAGTGTTTCCAATTTTAACAATTTTAAAGCAACACTACACAATCAACCACTAGACTAGGTTTCAATGATTTAAGGTGGTAAACTGCAATATATAATATTAATGATGTCATGAAGACCGTAATTAGATTTTTAATCGTACAATTTCATTAAATCTTAAAACCTAGTTTGCAATATAACTTAATTATTACAATTTTAAATTAACAGTTTGCAAACTACCAATTAGATTAGGTTTTCATTTCCTTAAGATGATGAACTACACTTGATTATTCTAGTAGTGATGGTTAAACCCTAATTAAATTCAAACCATATTCTTCAATTTCAAGATTGAAGTTAGAACCCAATTTAAATATCAAATTAAATAAATTGAAGTAATTAGTAACCCATTAAACAATTTAGTTAGGATTTATACCTCATAAACCATAGATCTAGCTTGCAACTTAGCCATCCCAAAATGCTCTCTTGTCATCACAATCCATGCTTGATAAGCTAAGGAAAAATGGGTAGGAGTGGGATTTGGAGTTTATGGGATTTTTGATATGTTTTTGATGCATTTCCTCAAGATTTTGTGTATGAAATGGGGTGGGGAAATTTGGGACAGCACTACGGGAAGGCTCGGCCACAATTTTTGAGGTGATGAGAGAGAGTGAGATGAGTGTTGTGAGGTCAAGGAAACAAAGAAAAAATAAAGCCCATACCTCACTAATTAAATCCCATGCCATCCTTTTATTCTTTTCATTTCATTTCTTCTCTTTGACTTTTGAAGTGGGGCAAATGGGGGGAATTGGGCTGCTGGTTGTTTCAACAACGGGGGGAAATGGGGTTGTGTTGGTGTGTGTAAAATTTTCCCAAGTCAACAAAACCCCTTCACAACCCATTATTGCACATCACATAAATTTCTATTTTATTTATTTTTCTAACCTAGCATTCTAAAAATATCTATAACCATGAGACAAATTTTAGAAGAAAGAATATGTTATAAACTAGATTCTAGGTTGTTATGGTTCACAGAATTTGTATTAACCCATTTCAATTTTAATTTTCCCTAATTAAATGTATTAGTGACGGCTTAAAATAATATTAAAATAATTAATTTCGGAAAAAATTTCAGTAAATTAGAAATTTTACAAGTGGCTCAATAAACACCAAATACTAGCAATTACATAGCTAGAATATGTATATTAAATTTTATATTAAAAGATATTTATATTTGACTTTTTACGGAAAACCGCCTTATTTTACCGATTTTTCCGAAATTTCACCGAAACGATTTAAAAACGTTATAATCTTCTCCCCTTAAAGAAATTCGGTCCCTGAATTTAAATTAAAACTCCCCTCAAATACTAAAACATTTAAGCAAAACTATCAAGTTGTCGGGGCTCCGAAATCATAAATACATAAAACAAATCGCAGCGCAGCGCATGCGCATGAAAAATGAGTATAAAACTCAAAATCAAACTCCATCCAGCATCCCGCAATCGTCGGAGTCATGGGGAAGACATCAATGTCAAGATTCAATATGAAAACCAACATGATATACATCATTAAAACATTTAGAAGCAATGCATGCCAACCCCTTTTTTTTTCAAATCGCTGTGCGATGTGTGTATCACTGCACAGTGGCGGACGTCCATTGTGAGAAAATAACTATATATATATAAATATATGTGTGTGTATATATAAATATATATATATATATATCCTTTCTTTAACATACACGTCCCGCCGTTTTGAAAACAATTTAGAAGGGTTTCCTTGTTTTAAAACGTTTCGTGTCATATCAGACACGTAGGTAAATACTGCGACTATAGCTCGCTTTTTGGAAATCCCTTCGATAACTATCAATGCATGCAAAATGTATTCAGGTACTGTCCTCTGACTAGTCCTGCTCAGTACGAAAACAATAATAACATCATAAAAACGTACTGCTCCATAAGAAATCAATCCCAAATTATGCACATGAATACTACGTGCGTCTGGTGTGCACGGAAATCAAAATCCATGAATGTGCCATACATGCGCACAGAAACAATATCTAAGTGCATCGGGTGTGCACGAAACATCTGTCAAGGGCAACAGGTGTGCCTGACAGCAAAAACAGGTGCATCTGACATGCACGAAAAATCTCGATTTAGTGCATCTGGTGTGCTCCAAAATCGTATCTCATAACATGCGCCCAACATGCGCGAAAATCCAAATCAGGTGCATCCATCATGCACGAAATCATGAAATTCAATATCAAGTGCCGAACATGCGCAAAATCCAATCAGGTGCACAAGGTGCACAAAACAAATATCGAACATCACAATCGAAATCAAAGTCCAGAGCAACTGTGCAAAAGTCGTAAATACTCAGTAGGTGCAACCATGGTGCATGAAAACAAATATCATGAGACTCAATCAACAAAATCAAATCATGCGGATAAATCGCCCAAAAATACCGAAAACAAGTATGGCGGAATGGTCCCGCTCAAGCACATCCTCTATGAATCTCTGGCCAACTGTCGTGGTCACTCATAGCATGTCTCGTCGACGATCCTGAACCCTGGCCTGCTGGTGTGCGTAACATGACCACTCCTGGGTCCGTGTCTTCTCGTAATTTATTCCAGAAAAGTCCTGTCGAGGTTTATCCCAAATCTCGTCTCTGCCGAACTGTCCGGAAGTCATCGTCCTTTACTATATCTGTTTCTTGTTCCGGAACGGCTGCATACTCATCGCGACTCCTTCTGGATGGTACATCCCAGTACAATGCCTCGGCATGCGTATCGTATCTCTGATGTCGGTGGAGTGGAACGCCATCTCATCAAGATCTCGTATGAACCTCTTACTCCACTTTTCTCCAATGTCGACTGCTTCGGATTCGTCTCGTCGTGGCTGCATGGACTAAGCTCCAACGTCTATCCTCGTATCTGGAGTCTCCCAAGAAGTGCATCTCACCACCTAGCATCCGAATGAAGTCGAACCATCCGACCGATTCGTCAAAACCTCATAATCCCCCAAGAGCTCAACATTTTGGGTACAGTTTAATTGTATCGAGTACATACTACAACATCGATGGTCCAACCGTAGATGGGCAAACCCAAGCCTCACTAATGGCGCCACGGAACTACCGCAAACCCTAAGGTTCAAAGGCTTTCACACGGTCGTTATGTCGAGTTAGGGTTTCATTCTTCTAGAGGGTCCATAGAATTGCCTCCATGTCTTTCCGAATACTTTAAACTTGGAATAATAGGTTTCTGGTATTCGATCGCCTCTGTCGACTCTCAATGTATCAGCGTGAAGTCGTCTCTAACTGGAATCAATCTATCTGATGACCTCGCATCGGGTAAGCGAACGAACCGCATGTCCTAGTCTTTCATCCTCGGGTGACTAGCAACCTTCTATCAATTCTCTAAGTACAACTCGTACTGCAATAGCTCCAACATCTAGGGCGATATCCCGTCGTTCGTAGCAGCATCTGGCTCACTCGTCTGCACGCTGAACAGTGCCTCAATCATTATGAATAAGCTATACATCAACGGTCATCAAAATCTGGCTGGACTCTATCAGTGGCTCAATCTTCTGGTGCTGATCTGCACGTCCGAGAAATCTCGTAAAAGCGATCCATCAAACGCTCGTGGCGCGAAAACACAACAAAAAGGCACATCTCTGCAACCGTGTGTCGCCGGAATCACGCCCTGATCAGTCCTCGTTCGTGACAAGCTTGTGCTGACCGCAACTCTAACCGTAGCTCTCCCTGCCCGTACTCATGGCAGCAAAACCATAACCGGTACCTATGAGGCTAGATCAGGAATGAATATAATACTGAGGAAAGAAATGTACATCCTAAGGCTTCTTAAGTGGAGTAGCGTATCGTAAATATGCCGCGGAACATACTCACGGTACGTCACTCTACTTTAGTCACCTATTCCATCAACCAAGGGTCATCCTACGCTCCGAAGGTAAAACCTAACCCTCTGATACCAACTTTGTCATGACCCGAAACTACGGAATATGACCGGCACTTAGACTACGAAACGTCTCGAGGCGTACATAATCTAAGTAAGCCGAAAACCCAGAAATCCAAAACCAAGGAAAGTAGTAGAGTGAAAGAAAACCAACTTAAAACAAGTAGTTTTAATAGCACAAGCCGAATTATGCGTTTTAAAAAAAACATCAAGTATTCATGAAAATTTCGGCAGAGCCTCCTTTGTAAATACTGGCCCCCAAACGGGATACAACATGAATAGTTTACGAAATCAATAAAAAGGCATCCCCAAGCGGGAGCTAACTCTTCGTCAATCGACGGTCACAACCACACAACCAATATAATATACAACGCCAAGGGCGAGGATCAAAACTCAAAAGGAAACTCAAAACAACAAGAAATCCACAGAAATATAACGCGCGACTCTAAGGTCGAAAGAATAACATCACTGGTCTCTATCTCAAAAATAAATACATGTTTGGTTGATAGAACTTCTAGATACAACAGAGTAATAATATACAAGGTATAATGATGGGTACGATACAAATAAATCCACCTACTAGCAAATCACCCGGAATGGAAATAGTGCCGGCATAGCCGTAATGAAACCTGTGCGGCAAAACCTGCAAGAAACTGTGGCACAACGGGGGTAAGTTGCCAAGTAGTGAGTAGAAAAATATCTACGAAGAGAAATCACATGAACAACGCAATCCTAGGTCATATGATCATAATATATCCTCAAATATATATAACATGCAGCCTATAACAATGGCTAGGGTAAATATCTAACCCGAGTGTAATCCCATGTGCCCGTGTCAGTGCCTTAGGTAGCAATATATCATATGGATGATGTATGAATGCATGAAACAGAATGCATGTACTGAAGAAAACTGCTTTCATAAATTAGTGAGATTTCTGTATCTTTTTTAAAAACGAGGTATCATAAATGAAATTAGCATAAACGGTGCCTAGCATCGACACAAAACAAGTATCCAAATATCTCGATATCTCTGTGTCGCAATCTCTGTACCTCAATATCTCAAATATCTTTGTATGTCTCAATCTCACTATCTAGGGCGCCGTCAGTCCAGACCGGCCCCTACCATCAATCTCAAGACCACGACGGTATCCTCCGGATATCCGACGCGTCGGGTAAAATCACCAGTCTGCCACGCTCAACGCCATCATCTGCGATCTTCTTGCCCCGGGGTACCGCACCGGGTCCACCATGTACCCGAAACGGTTCATCCGTCTCCTCGAATCGGGTCTCGAAATCCATCAGCAAACTCATGGTGGACGACTCATACATCATGGGAAAACTGCACTTTTTATTTAAAAAGAGAGAAAAGGTTTATTTATGTTTTTGCGGTTTTCCTCCAAATCCAAGAAATCTCATGAAATCTGAATCCAAGTCATCAATAGCATGTAAACAGTGAATATAGGCATGAAAATCCATGAATGCGACACAACAGTGAATAATAACATGCATGATGTAGCAGGCAAAAACTACAATGTCTAAACTAGCATATTAGCCAAGTACACTAATATCATGTCTAAACTATTAGCTAAAAATCTATGTCAATGAAATAGTATTTTCTAATGTGTTCGTGATATGGCAATTACCGATGAAGATGTGTGTTAGCCGGCAAGTAAGTGTACGTGGTACTGTAGGGTTCCTAGGCACACTAATGAGGTCTCACAAGGCATCAACCATGCCAATTTCATATTTTACAAGTGCCGAGAAACCCTAATACGGATAGTTAACTAGAGTTTAGGCGATAACAAATGCGAATAGTTAACAACTTAACTAAGTGAACGGAAATACAACCTTTGTAAATCCGGACCTCCACCACCATAGCTCCGTGATGATGTCCCCTCGCTGCGATCATCGGATCCCGGGCTCTAGCGTCGGCTTTATCGGAGAAATGGGCAGGATAGGTCGTCGACTTCGATGCCGAAGATGATCTACGTCGAGCCAACACAAGATCAAGCTCCAACTTCAACAATTCATGAAACTTGTGAAGAAAACACCCTATACAACTTGGCAAGTGGTAGAGGATGAAGAAATAGGAAGTGGGTTCACTTTAGAATTGAATTTCTCACTCTTTTTCTCAAGTTGCCATTAATGGTAGCAAGCTTTTCTTCATTGTTGAAGAAGAAGAAGAAGAAAAGAATATGATAAGAATAATATTATGGAAAATAGAAAATAAGGTGATTCTTATCATATCTCAACCATGGTCAAGTGTAGAGAATAAACTAGGGTTAGGTTTAAGGAATAAAACAAAATGGTCAAAGCTTTTTCAAAGCTTCATGAATCTTCAACAAAATCCAAAGAAAGCCACCATTTTATCTTAAGCCAAAATGATATAAATAAATAAATAAATAAAGCAAGTGAAACCCTAACCATTAACTAACCATGGTTTAATCAAACATACACACTTTCATGTATCATCAAACATGATACAATCAAGTGCACAAAAGTATATCACATATACAATGTGCACATCAAGTGAGAAAATCCTTTTTTTTAAGTGAACAAATATTAGTTAATGTAAAGTAATATATCTAATATATAATTATACATTAAATCATTAAATCAATACTTGATTTAACGATCCGGTCATATCGCATATAACCGACTAATATTAATAGTAACAACTTATCAAATAACCACTTGATCCGATAACCCGGCTATATCGCATATAACCGATCAATGTTACAAATCGCGAGAATCGAATACAGTATCACATACTGGTATTATTCTCGGTCCCGCACATATCTCATATGCGCTCCTATTTCATTTCGCTTGAGCCAGGAAACCTCTGTGTAGAACTCTAAAGACTCATCAATACGCCGGCAGCAGGTGATGATCATATCAAACACCCACAAGCCGCAAGCGGTCTGCTAAACGTAACGGCCACCCGGGTATTGAGCGATCAGAAGATCGAAGAGCAAGCACGCTCACACTCCTGTGAATCCACCCAGTAACACTTACCGTACAGTCCGGTCTGATCGTCGGATATGTCGTATATCTTGCCTAGGGGTGGTAAACGTCAGACCCCAATAGCTCGATAAGTCGTGTCGATATGAGGTCTATAACAGTTCGAGAAACTACTGGTAACACTTACCAGTAAATCTCAGCAACCCTGGCCAGGAATTTCCAGTTATAGCCAATCGAACACAGCGCAACATCAACTCCCTATACCGGGAGAGACGAATCACCTCCTATCGCTCATTGCCTCTATGTGATTCGGGACTATACCCAAAAACCACTGTTTTGCACGCCCTCTTGGACGTGGAAAGGTGGAAATCAAAGCACAGTAGGAATCACACAAGACTCTATGACGATCTCGGGTCAACAGACTAACCTGTACCAGTGTCCCCAGAGAACTTCCATCTGATGTAAGGTATAATACCATCTAGGAGTTCTCGGCGAGTCCGTCCAGTATACCCAGTCTCCACTGAGCACCCGTATATCATCTCCGATGTCAAACACCAATTGATATGGGATCATCCATCGCCCATCTGTATGGGTCGAGAAGGTATACGCTAGTCTACTCTGGTATATCGATGCCCCGTCTCGATACACCCACGACTAGGGACTTTGAAGGATGTACTTATGGACTACCATGTCCCCACTAGTATGATCTGCATCATAGTCCAGGTAGTCAAGTACACATCCTAAGGGCTTTACCAATATGTAACAGAGAGACAATCAGTGTACACGTTAAGGTAAAGATCAACCAGATAGCATACTATCATGTCGAGCAAGAAAGTCCTCCCTATATATGTCCAAGCATCCACTACAATATACATCCTATGTATAGTTATGGCCTCTAGGGCATACATATAACTAACAATCTCCCACTTGCACTAGGGACATCTGATAGCAGTGGTTGTAGTATCTCATACTCAACCATCCCATAAAAGTCCTTCTCTGGGAAAAGGCCTTTGCGAGTGGATCCGCCGTGTTGTCCTCTGAGTCTACTCTCCTAACCTCGATCACCCTGGAGATCAACCATCTCCATGATCAGGTGATACTGCCTTAGAATTATATTTGGATCACTGATGGGACGGGCAATCCTTGGCATAAGCCACAACTCCATTGTCACACAATGGCAGGAACAAAGTTCATCTCATGAACTAATATACATCCAAACAGCCTCTTTGGTGGCATCTTAAGTAGCGATGTATCCTGCCTTTATCATCTAGTATGCCACGGTATCTAGCTTGGAACTCTTCCAACATACCGTCCCTTTACTGAGGGTAAAGACAATGCCTGTGACTGACATTCAGTCGTCTTTATCACCCTGGAACCTTTCCAGTGATTCTCCCCAGGATCGATTGATACCATCTCACTACAACTAGTGAGTATCCTAACATCCAATTAGATCTATCTCATAGATCCAAAGCTTAGGATTTAGTAGGTATCACTTTGATCCTATATGGAGAATCCTTGTGATAAGCGGAGATTGACCGAGCGTAGAATAGGAAGCTCCTTCCGTATCAAGAGTCGGTCATCCACGTACTCTACGAGGATTGTCACCATACTCCCTACTACCTTTTTGTTTATACAAGGTTCATCTACCATTTTGATGATGTCAAACTCTTTGACTAACACATCAAAACGGACGTTCTAACTCCGCGATGCCTGCTTTATCACATAAAACATCTTGCTCCCGTTTCCGCTGCTCCCACTGTCTTCGAAGCCCTCTGGCTGTGTACTTATAGTCGCTTTCTTCCAAATCATCATTTAGAAAAGCAGTCAAGACACACAACCGCCAGATATCGTAGTTATGGTATGTAGCCGTAGCAAGTAGGATCCGGATGGACTTAAGCATAGCCACTGGAAAAGGTTTCATCATTATCCACGCCTGGTCGATGACGAAAACCTTTAACAAGTCTAGCTTTGAAAGTCTCAACTTTTCCGTCTACACCAAGTAATCTTCTCAAGATATACTTGCTCCTGATGGGGATTTAACCCTTCAGATATAGCAACCAAAGTCCATACTTTGTTGGTGTATAAGGATTCCATCTCAGATCACTAAGCATCCAGCCATTCTTATAGAGTCCCACTCCTGATGGCCAGCTCGAAACTAGTTGGGTCATCATCTCATGATGCAATCCTCGCTCCCACTGTCATAGAGAAACTGAAGTATCTCTCCGGTGGGTGAGAAACCCTACTAGATCGGCGGAGAGGCTGAGGTTCGTTGGTAACTATTGAATCCTTTTGTTCTTTCAAATCATCAGCTGCAGTTTGTATAGCTGGAACATTTCCAGTTCTACATTACAGACCTTGCCTCGAGCTTGTCCGGATTTTGTTTTTAGACATAGGCCGGACAACCCCAAATCTTAACAAACTTAAGATATGGGCTCTTCCCTTATCATATCAAATATGAAGTGGTAGGCAACTGAATTGATTTGAACCCTGTTCAATAGGTATGCAGCTTCTCAAGTGCATAACTCCCAAAAAGAAATAGGTAACTCAGTAGTACTCATCATAGAGCACACCTTATCATATAGGGTGTGATTGCTCCGCCCCGATATACCATCGTGCTATGGTGTATACGGAGGAGTAATGCTGAGAGAGAATCTCATTCTTCTTTAGAAAAGTCCAAGAATTCCGTGCTCAAGTATTCTCCTCCTTGATCTCATCAAAGGACATAATACTTATACCCGTATTGGTTCTCTACTTCTAACTTATATTCTGTGAATATCTCAAAAGGTTCGGACTTGTGTTTCAACAGGAACATATGACTGAATCTTGAGAGACCATCAGAGAATGTAATGAAGTACAAAGAACTGGTCTTGGCATGTGTAGACAGGGGACCTTTATATATCAACATGTATCATCCCAAGAGTTCACTAACTCTTTCTCTGTTTCCAATAAACAGAGCTGGTGTCATGATATCTTTGTGACATGACTGGCAAGTTTCACAAGATGTAAATTCAAGCTGATTTAAATATGCATCTACATGTAACTTCAGCTAGTCGGGTCGCATTGATATGACATAGTCTACAATGCCTCAAGAAGGATTCGTTCATTTCTGAACTCTTCCTCTTGTGTGTGTTCTGTATACTAAAAACTATAGTTTGATTTAGAACATCAATGCTTTTAGATAACGTGCCTGAACCGATCAACTTTTGATATAGGAAATGTTCAAAACATTATCCATCAATACAAAATTTTATCATTTCTTTACTAATAATGAGAGTGATATGATTTTGTATATCAGGTTCGGTATCTAATAACGTTCGTTCAGAATGAATGTATTGGTAATACAGGGTGACAGTGACCAACAGACTTGGCTGCAACACTTGCCCCGTTTTCTGTCTCATGAAACTTATCATCCGTTCTCAGTTCTTTACCTATCTGTAGCCCATGTAACAGATTACATATGCAGGATCCTGATCCGGTTTCAAATACCCAGGGCGTAGAGGATACTGAGAAACAGTTCTTTGTAATGAACACACCCGAAGGAGATGCATCATATGCACTTTTTTCGTTTGGGCGGCACGGGAATTCTGGTAATCCCCTATTTCCTGCTCTGTCTTATAATAATTATAAGTTGGAGCGGGACCAACGTTCCTTAGCTCAGTATAACAAGCGGGTTCGGTCAATAATCCGTATTATTATCTTGATTAGGACGTGATATGGTCGCTACCTGGAGAGAGAGAGAAGAAAACACTCAGCGTGCGCTCTTGCAAGATCAGATTGGTTATTATTTTATCTAATCAGTATTGCTCCGACTGTTTTTATCAAATCTTCCTTCAAACCCTAAAAGGAAAGACTAGCCGGGATTAATTACACATTACAAGTTCGCAAATCTTTCAGCCAGGCCAGTGTCGGTACTTTGAGGGAGGTCCCCCGTGCTTTCGCACGAACCTAATTAATGTAAACCTCGTTTTCCCAGAGGCGTAACCTCGTTAACACTTTTCTAGACACCTACTTGATCGGCTAATTGTAATGTGTAAAACTCTCCCAGGAGTAACTCTTACTCGCAGCGGGTATCAGGATCCAACTATCTTATAGAAGGTATGCAATCTCATTGCAAATTTCAACACTTGAAATTCCCGATAATATTTTTCCCCTAGCGTGCTATGATCTTGACGCATGCCAAACAACCCATAGTCCGCTAGTCAAGTTCAACCCATACATTTCTTGATTGAATTAAATCCACCCGCACGACCCTTGACGCATGCCAAACAACGCCGTACGAATACCCTAATCCAATCGCATCGTATGCTAGCAGATAAGCACAGTTAGCTACCGTACACTACTCCTTGACGCATGCCAAACAACCGCAGCACGAATAATAAGTAGTACTTATCTGAAATGACGTAGGGCTATGACAGGTTTTTCTGAAAACCTGTTGCGTAATGAACTTGATATCGTTGTAGAATCAATTGATTTTAAAATGGAGTGCTTTTGAGGATTTTCTAGTTTTTCTAAAGGAGTCACTCCCGGTGAAGGGATCGTCGGTCCTTTCCTCGTCGAATGAGGTGCGGGATATATCATATATATCACTGTGCAAAGCAGAAACTATAGAAGCAATCAAACGACAAACCGAGGGGTGTAGCATCTGCCAGTTATTGCTAAAGGAGTCACTCCCGGTGAAGGGATCTCGGTCCTTTCCTTATCGAATAAGGTGCAGGATGTTCTATAAGGAACACCGCGATGCAAAGCAAGAACTGTAGCTACCTGTTTTATTTTGAAATTCGATTCCACAACATCTTTAGGTTTCTTTTTCTTTCATTAATCACATTAATGAAGTCCCATCATTTAAATTTACCTAAACATCACAGATAAATACGACGTACACTTATGCCATCCGCATTCGCCTCGATGTCCCCTCATGCACCGTTAGGTTAGGTAACTAACGGCAGAGCAGGGCAGGGCTAGCGCGGGTGTAAAACATAAGTAACGCCTATATAATATATCATATATACTATATACAGTATCTATCACAGAACATCACATGATCACATCACAGATATCGCAGCAGAAGAAACATATGAAATATTGGATATACTACGACGCCCGTGTTTTCAATACGAGCCAGCACAAAACACGGATTCCACGGTCGCGATGAATAGCCAAACCCACACCCCTAGACCCCTACGAGAGCGGCAAGCAACCCTACCAATTCTAGAGTTAGGAGACCCGGACTCGACTCCTCGAGTTGGTCTCCCACCGGACTCCAGAACCCGGTTACTTATGCCCTCCTCCTTGGGTCTATCCTAGTGCGGAAAAGTAAATAATATACAAAAGGTGACAACTTCCGCAACCTGGAAGTGCCCCAATAAAAGAATATTACATACAAGTTTTTACATGAATGAAAATGAAAAACACTCATCTCACATAAAAACCCCCCGGCTATTCAAACACGACGATCCAATATAACATATCCAGCAACACATAACATCACATGTCATCAACGTAAGTAAATATGCCCATCCCAATTGTCGTTGACATATAGCAACGAAACCAGCGATATCACATATTACACTTACGGTCACAGAAAAAAAAGTATAAAACTACAGCAGTTGGAATCCGCAAGCTCTTTAGACATCACATGCCTAATCAAATGAATTCCTTAAACATCCATGCCTAACAATTATAAACCCCGCATTTTAGTCTCATTATCGAAAACTCTTTTCAATGTTAAGTCGGGCAATTCAACAAGATTCCCGACATTTTGATCGAATGCTCATCGCAAACTTTATTAGGCGGCCGCACCCCCGATGCCGTCGATGAAGTGCACCAAGGAGGAACACTGCTGCCGCGAGCACCCGAACGGATGCTTTCGGCGACGGGGTTCTCCTACAGTCACTTGGTCGGGGCTATGGGGTGTAGCTGTCTATTATGTTTACCCGGCGAGTATCCGCATACGCTACGTGATTGCGACGGACTTTTGATCGCATCAAAATTCCGTGGCAACCAATCAAGTGAGACTAAACTGCTAGATTTATAACATTCATTCAGTTATCTCATAACTACTTGTGAATTCCAAATATTGTATCACATTCCGGATAAATAGAAAATGTTAAACTTTCCGATCAAACAATCAAACACCCAAGTTTTCCCGAAACAGCTCAACACATGAAGCAAGTTTAAAAACATCCAGTTCATGCCTCAGTACCAACGGTCCAGCCGTAGAAGGGTCAAGCCAACACCTCACATATGGCACGCCGTACTGCCCCAAACCCGAAGGTTCAAAGGGCAGTTCAAGACGGTCACATAATCGAGTTAAGGTTTGTTGACTTCTAGAGGGTCCATCGCGTAACTTGCACTACTTAGAACATTCTTAAACTACGGAAAAATCCAACACTTGGAAATTTCCCGGCAGGGGAAAAAGTGGGTATTTATATCCGGTCGAACTTTTTAACAGTTTCTAAAATATCCGGAAAAAGATAAACGAAGTTAAATTATTCGATCAAATTAACGAGTCCCCAATAAAACCCTAGAAAACTCAACACTTGAGTGGAATTAAAAAATTCCTATAAAAAATTGCCGAGAAATGACCTAAGAATAAACATATGAAATTTCAGGGACTAAGTCAAAATTTTGGCCGCGGAACCGCCGCCGAACCGATGGTTTCGCCGCGGTTCTGCGGTCAAATTATTGACTTAGTGGACCGTACTTCACAGTAATTCTTAGTTTTTCCTGCTTGTTTTTCTGAGAATTTTTAATTCACAAAAATCCACTGTTTTGAAAAATGTACAGAGAAGGGTTTTGTCGGGGTTTACGGGTTCGATCGGACTTCTAACTTCGTTTACACTTTACCTAATGCTCTAGCTAGGCTCTGATACCACTGTAGGGTTTCTAGGCACACTAATGAGGTCTCACAAGGCATCAACCATGCCAATTTCAAATTTTACAAGTGCCGAGAAACCCTAATACGGATCGTTAACTAGAGTTTAGGCGATAACAAATGCGAATAGTTAACAACTTAACTAAGTGAACGGAAATACAACCTTTGTAGATCCGGTCCTCCACCTCCATAGCTCCGTGATGATGCCCCCTCGCTGCGATTATCGGATCCCGGGCTCTAGCGTCGGCTTCATCGGAGAAATGGGCGGGCTAGGTCATCGACTTCGATGCCGAAGATGATCTACGTCGAGGCAACACAAGATCAAGCTCCAACTTCCCCAAGTCATGAAACTTGTGAAGAAAACACCCAATACAACTTGGCAAGTGGTAGAGGATGAAGAAATAGGAAGTGGGTTCACTTTAGAATTGGATTTCTCACTCTTTTTCTCAAGTTGCCATTAATGGTAGCAAGCTTTTCTTCATTGTTGAAGAAGAAGAAAAAGAACAGAATATAATAAGAATAATTTTATGGAAAATAGAAAATAAGGTGATTCTTATCATATCTCAACCATGGTCAAGTGTAGAGAATAAACTAGGGTTAGGTTTAAAGGTTAGGTTTAAGGAATAAAATAAAATGGTCAAAGCTTTTTCAAAGCTTCATGAAGCTTCAACAAAATCCAAAAAAAGCCACCATTTTATCTTAAGCCAAAATGAAATAAATAAAACAAGTGAAACCCTAACCATTAACTAACCATGGTTTAATCAAACATACACACTTTCTGTAGGGTTCCTAGGCACCCTAATGAGGTCTCACAAGGCATCAACCATGCCAATTTCAAATTTTAACGGTGCCGAGAAACCCTAGAACGGATCGTTGGCTAGATGTCTATGCGAAAAAGAAACTAGTTAACACTTAACTATAAGAATACGGAAATACAACCTTTGTAGATCCGGTGCTCCACCTCCATAGCTCCGCAACGAAGTCCCCTCGCTGTCCAAATGAATTCCCGGGCTCTAGCGTCGGCTTCATCGGAGAAAGAGCGGGCTAGGTCATCGACGACGTGCCGAAGATGATCTACGTCGAGGCATCACTAGATCAAGCTCCACCTTCACCAAGCCTTGAAAACTTGTGAAGGAAACACACACTACTACTTGGCAAGAGGTAGAGGATGAAGAAATAGGAAGTGGGTTCACTTTAGAATTGGATTTCTCACTCTTTATCATCACTTGCCATTGTTGGAGGCAAGCTTTCTTCACATGAAGAAAATGAAGAAGAAGAAGAATATTGTTATGATAATTTATTTAGAAAATAGAAAATAAAAGAATACTTATCATAATCAACCATGGTCAAGTGTAGAGAATAAACTAGGGTTAGGTCAATGGTTAGGTTAGGCATGAAACAAAAATGGTGGACTTTTTCAAACCTTCATGAAGTTTCAATGTAAAACAAAGCAAGCCACCATTTCTTTTCTTTTTGCCAAAATGAAATAAATAAATAAATAAATGAGTAAGCAAATAAAATCATAACCCTAACCATCACATAACCATGGTTTAATCTTAACATACACTTAAACAATCATGTATCATCAAACATGATACAAACTTGTGTACAAAGGTATATCACATATACAATGTGCACAAAAAGTGAGAAAATCCATTTAAAGTGAACCAATACTAGTTAATGCAAAGTAATATATCAAATATATAATTATACATTAAATCATTAAATCAACACTTGATTTAACGATCCGGTCATATCGCATATAACCGACTAGTATCCAATGTATCGGCTTATCGAATCAATCCTCGATTCGATAACTAGGTTATATCGCATACAACCATTCGACACATTCATCGCGAGAATAGAATACGGTATCACATACACGCATTATTCTCGGTCCCGCACATATCTCATATGCGCTCCTATTTCGTTTTGCTTGAGCCAGGAAACCTCCGTGTAGGACTCTAAAGACTCGTCAATACGCCGGCAGCAGGTGATGATCATATCAAACACCCACAAGCCGCAAGCGGTCTGCTAAACGTAACGGCCACCCGGGTATTGAGCGATCAGAAGATCGACGAGCAAGCCCGCTCACACTCCAGTGAATCCAACCAGTAACACTACCGTACAGTCCGGTCTGATCGTCTAATATGTCGCATATCTTGCCTAGGGGTGGTAAACGTCAGACCCCAATAGCTCGATAAGTCGTGTCGATATGAGGTCTATAACACTTCGAGAAACTACAGGTAACACTTACTAGTAAATCTCAGCAACCCTGGCCAGGGATTTCCTGTTATAGCCAATCGAACACAGCGCAACATCAACTCCCTATACCGGGAGAGACGAATCCCCTCCTATCGCTCATTGCCTCCATGTGATTCGGGACTGTACCCAAAAACCACCGTTTTGCACGCCTTCTTGGACGTGGTAAGATGGAAATCAAAGCACAGTGGGAACCACACAAGACTCTATGACGATCTCGGGTCAACAGACAACTCTGTACCAGTGTCACCAGAGAACTGCCATCTGACGTAAGGTATAATACCATCTGGGAGTTCTCGGCAAGTCCGTCCAGTGTACACAGTCTCTACTGAGCACCCGTACATCATCTCTGATGTCAAACACCAATGGATATGGGATCATCCATCGCCCATCTGTATGGGTCGAGAAGGTATACGCTAGTCTACTCTGGTATATCGATGCCCCGTCTCGATACACCCACGACTAGGGACTTTGAAGGATGTACTTATGGACTACCATGTCCCCACTAGTATGATCCGCATCATAGTCCAGGTAGTCAAGTACATATCCTAAGGGCTTTACCAACATGTAACAGAGAGACAATCAGTGTACACGTTAAGGTAAAGAGCAACCAGATAGCATACTATCATGTCGAGCAAGAAAGTCCTCCCTATATATGTCCCAGCATCCACTACAATATACATCCAATGTACAGTAATGGCCTCTAGGGCATACATATAACTAACACTTTCATGTATCATCAAACATTATACAATCAAGTGCACAAAATTATATCACATATACAATGTGCACATCAAGTGAGAAAATCCTTTTTTTTCTGTGAACAAATATTAGTTAATGTAAAGTAATATATCTAATATATAATTATACATTAAATCATTAAATCAATACTTGATTCAACGATCCGGTCATACCGCATATAACCGACTAATATTAATAGTAACAACTTATCGAATCAACACTTGATCCGATAACCCGGCTATATCGCATATAAACGATCAATGTCATAAATCACGAGAATCGAATACAGTATCACATACTGGTATTATTCTCGGTCCCGCACATATCTCATATGCGCTCCTATTTCATTTCGCTTGAGTTCGGAAACCTCTGTGTAGGACTCTAAAGACTCGTCAATACGCCGGCGGCAGGTGATGATCATATCAAACACCCACAAGCCGCAAGCGGTCTGCTAAACGTAACGGCCACCCGGGTATTGAGCGATCAGAAGATCGACGAGCAAGCCCGCTCACACTCCTGTGAATCCACCCAGTAACACTTACCGTACAGTCCGGTCTGATCGTCTGATATGTCGCATATCTTGCCTAGGGGTGGTAAACGTCAGACCCCAATAGCTCGATAAGTCGTGTCGATATGAGGTCTATAACAGTTCGAGAAACTACTGGTAACACTTACCAGTAAATCTCGGCAACCTTGGCCAGGGATTTCCGATTATAGCCAATCGAACACAGCGCAACATCAACTCCCTATACTGGGAGAGACGAATCCCCTCCTATCGCTCATTGCCTCCATGTGATTCGGGACTGTACACAAAAACCACCGTTTTGCACGCCCTCTTGGACGTGGTAAGGTGGAAATCAAAGCACAGTGGGAATCACACAAGACAATATGACGATCTCGGGTCAACAGACAACTCTGTACCAGTGTCACCAGAGAACTGCCATCTGACGTAAGGTATAATACCATCTGGGAGTTCTCGGCAAGTCCGTCCAGTGTACACAGTCTCTACTGAGCACCCGTACATCATCTCTGATGTCAAACACCAATGGATATGGGATCATCCATCGCCCATCTGTATGGGTCGAGAAGGTATACGCTAGTCTACTCTGGTATATCGATGCCCCGTCTCGATACACCCACGACTAGGGACTTTGAAGGATGTACTTATGGACTACCATATCCCCACTAGTATGATCCGCATCATAGTCCAGGTAGTCAAGTACATATCCTAAGGGCTTTACCAACATGTAACAGAGAGACAATCAGTGTACACGTTAAGGTAAAGATCAACGAGATAGCATACTATCATGTCAAGCAAGAAAGTCCTCGCTATATATGTCCAAGCATCCACTACAATATACATCCTATGTATAGTAATGGCCTCTAGGGCATAAATATAACTAACAGTTCATACGCGTCATCGGTAATGGTGCCGGTGTCCTAACAGCATGATATCAATAATAGGATATGAATCATGATATAAGCATGCGATGTGGAGCGAACAACAATAATGAGCGGGAGCTAAATACTAGACACAAGATAACAAATCTATATTTAATATAAATTTAGTCTAACAACTACACTAAACTAAAGGGCTAAGCTAACTGGCTACTGAAGGTAAGGAAACTGCCTAACCTCCGAGTCCATACGTATCCCTACATGTATATGTTAGTCGGTGATCCTGCCTCAATAATATCACATCCGATACCATATCGACAATCAGACATTCCCAAGTCAAGAGTGCGGATCAAACATCAATATATAGCTCGTACGTAAATCCGTCGTACGGCACCCCAAATCTGGGTACGGGTCAATATCACATTCATCATACTACGCATCCGGTATCCTCTTTATCAAATATCATGATCGGGGTACTGATCTACGTCTAGTAGAATACTGATACCATCTATGTATGGATGCACGTGTGTGAAACACTACGTCAAAGTACCCGCCACAACGTCATGTCGTATCTCAAATACGAACCCTGCCAAATCACCGATCTCACGGCCTCAAATCAAATATCATCGACTCATCTCAAATCCCAAGTACTATCCTCAAATCCAGTATATGAACACATAGTCCCATACCCATGTGAACACATAAATATATAATCTTATATACGCACATGTAAAAGGAAGGGTGTATGCAAGTATGTGCGTGCCTGTGTGTATAGGTGCAACCCCTACTCTAGGGTTTCGCAACTACACTAAACCAATCCAAGAACACCAAAAATCCATCTTTACCATCAACCAACTCAAACTACATATAATAAATATATTTGTGTATACGTATTCGTATACATCACCGCGAACTGCGGGGGTGCTATACGCCATCCACTCGACTTCTCCCCGTAGATATAAATCTGCTCACCTGGTCCTCGCTCGCCGGTGCCGACGTCGCCACGCGCTTGCTTGTCGTCATGAAGTCCAGATGGGGTACCTACATATCATAACGCACCATATCGCATTAAAATCCGACTCATGACCAAAACGACATACGAATCCCACACAGGTCGAAACCTATGGTTTGCTTTCACAAATCAGCCCAAAACCTTCGACATCGGCGTACAAACGCCGAGTGATCGTGAAAAACTCAAACGCACCAATCGTGGTTTCAAAACTCACTAATTATATAAGAAATAGTTTTTAATTCATCAAAACAACAAAAGTAAACAAATCGTTTTATTTCCCAAAAGTATAGTTAGCGGTCGTTTACCGTTTTAATACAAATCTTGATGTTTAAAAGAAACAAATGGCCATAATGCTTATTAAATAACATAACTAGGTCATACAAATCACTTCTATATTTTTAATCCCACTAATTATCATCAACTCGAAATTCAAGTTTGCAAGTGTTTCCAATTTTAACAATTTTAAAGCAACACTACACAATCAACCACTAGACTAGGTTTGAATGATTTAAGGTGGTAAACTACAATATATTATATTAATGATGTCATGAAGACCCTAATTAGATTTTTAATCTTACAATTTGATTAAATCTTAAAACCTAGTTTGCAATATAGCTTAATTATTACAATTTTAAATTAACAATTTGCAAACTAGCAATTAGATTAGGTTTTCATGTCCTTAAGATGATGAACTACACTTGATTATTCTAGTATTGATGGTTAAACCCTAATTAAATTCAAATCATATTCTTCAATTTCAAGATTGAAGTTAGAACCCAATTTAAATATCAAATTAAATAAATTGAAGTAATTAGCAACTCATTAAACAATTTAGTTAGGATTTATACCTCACAAACCATAGATCTAGCTTGCAACTTAGCCATCTCAAAATGCTCTCTTGTCATCACAATCCATGCTTGATAGGCTAAGGAAAAATGGGTAGGAGTGGGATTTGGAGTTTGTGGGATTTTTGATGGGTTTTTGATGCATTTCCTTAAGATTTTGTGTATGAAATGGGGTGGGAAATTTGGGACAGCACTATGGGAAGGCTCGGCCATAATTTTTGAGGTGATGAGAGAGAGTGAGTTGAGTGTTGTGAGGTCAAGGAAACAAAGAAAAAACAAAGCCCATACCTCACTAATTAAATCCCATGCCAACCTTTTATTCTTTTCATTTCATTTCTTCTCTTTGACTTTTGAAGGGGGGCAAAAGGGGGGAATTGGGCTGCTGGTTGTTTCAACAAAGGAGGGAAATAGGGTTGTGTTGGTGTGTGTAAAATTTTCCCAAGTCAACAAAACCCCTTCACAACTCATTATTGCACCTCACATAAATTTCTATTTTTTTTTTTTTTAACCCAGCATTATAAAAATATCTATAACCATGAGAAAAATTTTAGAAGAGCGAATATGTTTCAAACTAGATTCTAGGTTGTTATGGTTCACAGAATTTGTGTTAACCCATTTCAATTTGTAATTTTCCCTAATTAAATGTATTAGTGACGGCTTAAAATAATATTAAAATAATTAATTTGGGAATTTTTTTGAGTAAATTAGAAATTTTACTAGTGGCTCAATAAACACCAAATACTAGCAATTACATAACTAGAATATGTATATTTAATTTTATTTTAAAAGATATTATATTTGACTTTTTACGGAAAACACCCTTATTTTACCGATTTTTCTGAAATTTCACCGAAACGATTTTCAAAACGTTACACATGTATTTCGCAGAAATACAAGGTCCAAGTTTAGAGAAGTTTTAGGTACAAGAATAAAGTAGAGAACCATGTGTTGCAAATATCAGGATTCTTTAAGATGATCGAATATGTAGATACTTGTATATGGTATTCAGTTGATAGTAATGGTTTTGAGAACTTGCTTCTCTTTCAGGTTACTCATATCTGGATGCACTCCTAGTTGAGTAATGCTGATCGGCCTCCTTCCATTTAGTAGACATGCACTGGAGACAGCTGCATGACCTGAATCTGGTTCCAATTAAATCAGTGCCTCTGTTTCTATATTGTATATAGAATGGTTCATATCTTAACGATGTTAAGGTATATGGAGTTGTCCGGCTTATGCTTATAACCAGACTCTGGATAAACTCAAGGCACTTTTCTATAATGGAAGTTTGTGGGTTTTCCCGGGCTATGACGAGAGTTAACTTTCTACCATCTGAAAGATCAATAGTGATATTGTTTTTGACTCGTCACGGTTTTAGTAAAATGGACTTTTTCAGAAAACAGTAGTGGGAGTATGCTAGAACTGGAACTGATTCCAAAACCACAAACGATTACTGAAAATTTAATGGAACTAAAAGATTCAATCGAGTTTGATATTCCATTAGCCACTCCGCAGATATGGTGGGAAACCTCTGCCACCCAAGAGGTACTTCGGTATCCTCAAAGACGGTAACTGGGAGGTTCTTTTTTACCCAGACTTACTATTACTGCTGTTCTAGACTATGAGACCTAGCAGGAGAATGAGTATAGCGATGTTCTAAACTAGCTTTAGAAGTGCACGTGTATATGACTCTGCCAGAGGGTTGTTGTAGTCAGTGGGAGCAGCGGAAGCATAGTGGACAAGTAGCTTATGTATATTAGTAGACTAAAGCAAGTATAACGGAGATAGATCATCTTTTTTTGATGTGACAGCCATTGGCTTTGACATCATCAAAATAGGAGATGGATCTGTTAAGAAGGTAGTAGGGTATGATGTCCTAGTATTTGTATGACATACACTTTGTAGGAAGTGATATACCTATATTACGATCGATTATACTGTGGTTGTCATACAGTGGTTTCTCTACAAAGGATATGGATAAAATATCTGGCATTCTGGTTACTAGATCTATGGTTTTAGATCTAGATTTGGGTAGTTTCCTAATCTGGGTACTTTGACACTATTCTAAAAGTGTTTTAGAATGGACGACTCCTGGTATGGTAGTGTACCGGCAGGTGATAGAGTCACCCTCTTTAAAGGTGTCTTAAAGACTAAACGGGAGAGGGATGTGCATGATTGGCATATCACTTGCTTCGGCAATTGAGTCAATCATAAGATATCAAGTACCGCAGCAGATGTTGTTTTTGCAGTAGATGCAATAAGTTTATATTAATCCAAATCCTGGAGAAACATTCGGAAGCAGTTTATGAATATAAGTAGATGTTCTAGAGATTTGATAACGACAGCCTCCTTCGGGAGATGGTTATCATTCCAGTATTCCAAGGTGACCGGGATTACTGAGTGACAGTCAGAGTTATAGTTTTCCCTCTTACGAGGAATAGTAGTTTGGACAAGTGGTCCAAGTGGATACTGAGGGAGGCATGGCGCAGGATATTGATTAAATTCTGTTGACGATACATTCCAATAAGTTTGCTGGATTTGGAGTTCATTTATAAACTGGGTCCCATCAGATATCCAGACATATTCTAAGACAGGTATTGCTCATTTCGGGAGATGGCTTTCTCCGCGAACTTGAGATAAAGAGAGACATAGAAAGAAGCATTAGAGCGGATCCACTCAATGAGGCTATTTCTCGAACGCAATAGTTTTACAAACGAGCTTTATGAAACTGATTAATAGAGAAGTTATGTGTTCGGTATCACACGGGCTGTGAGTATGGGACACCGCAATAATTAGCCTTAAGTTCAAGTGGGAGATTGTTGGCTATAGTGCCCTCAAGTCAATTATTGGATCGCAGGCACGTGATTGCAACGATTGAGGGAGTACCTATACCGGTAGAACAGTCTTACTCAAGATGATAGTATGATATCTGGTATGTCTTTATCATCGTGTACATGCTTCAGGTGACATTATAGATCACTATTACATGTTGATAGAGCCCATATGATTCTTGCTTGACTACCAGCAGTATGATGGCGATCATATACGTGAGAGCTGGGTGGTCTATAAGCACATCCTTCAGATGTCCCTAGTCATGGGAGTTTCGAGACTGGGCATCGATACTCCAAGTGAAGACTTTGTATACTGATCGAAACCCCGACGAGGGGCGGTGGACGGTCTCACAAGCCATTGGTGTCAGTTGATTCACCTAAGATGTATACAGGTGCTCATTGGGTTATGAGTACACCGGACGGACTCGCCGGGAACATGCTAGTTGGTATTATACCTATTGTCAGATAGCAGTTCCTAGGTGACATGTGTAAAGGTTAGTCTATCGACCAAAGATCGTCATTTATCTCGTGTGAGTTTCCACTATGCTTTGATTACTACCCTACCACGGCTCAAAGGAGTCGTGCAAACAGATTTTAGTTGGGTACAGTCCCAAGTCACATGGAGGCAGTGAGCGGATCGTCAGGGGATTCGTCTCTCCCGGTATTGGGGGTTGATGTCGTGGAGTGCACGGGTGGCCATCACCAGAAATCCTCGGTCGGGGTAGACGAGAATTACCGATCTAGGATGGGTAGTTTCTCAGGTGGTGATGGGCTTCATACCGACACTAAATATCGCATTATTAGGTGTCTGACATTATCCACCCCCTAGACTCGATATGCGATACTCATAGACGAACGGACCGAACTGTACGGATATTGTCCTTGTCAGGCTCAGTAGGGTTTCAGGATGAGTTTGCTCACCGGCCTCCCTTTCGTTCAATACCTGGGTAGCCATTATGTACAGTTAGTGCCACTGGCGTGCTTGTTGTTAAACCCACTACCAGTGTATTGACGAGTCTTTAGAGTCCCACACAGAGGGTTTCTCCGCTTCGGGCGAAACAGTGTAGAGGCCGTATGGTTTTACGGCAGAGTTCGATCACATACATGTACTGAGGCACGCATGATGTTCGGACGGATAATATTAGTGGGCTTTGGATTAGGCTAGATCCTAGTATTATATTGTTGGATTATTTTCGTCTCATTGTATTCGTATTCTTCGGAATACGGATGTGGGTATGTATATACTGTTGAGGGGTATTCTTATAATTTATTACAAGATTACTTTTAGAAGATTACACCTCATCATGGTTTAGACCTTTTTCGATTAAAAGGTTATTGAGGTGTAGGATGAGGTGTTTATTGCATTTTTGTGGCATGGGTAATTAGTGACCCATGGTTATTATTCTAGCATGCTTAGAGTTTTTGTTTGTTGTGAGATTATGTTGACTTGAGATATTTTTTGTTGATTAAGATATTTTGGAGACATGGTCATTTATATGATGGCTCCATTATTTCTTATCACACTCACACAACAAACAAAAAGAACAATCCATTATTCATTTCTTTTTCTCTCTCCTGTGTTGCTCTCAACACCTCATTCTCATGGCATCTTCTTCTTCCTCTAGCTCTACCCAAATCCTCTCATGAGTTGAGAATCCTTTGGTGTCTTCAGACAATTTAATCCTTCATCACTCTCTACTTCATCTACGGTATCTAGAGTAGCGATCTAGGTGCCTTAGTTGCCTCGGATATGAGGTTGGAGCTCGTTGCATAGACTCTCAGGTGGATCATCTTCGATGGAGGGAGACCGAAGACCAAGCTTGATCAAGGAAGCCCCTAGGAGCTTAGGATGATGGTTAAAGAGCAAAGGACACGGATCTATTTATTATAACCATTCTAACTCCTTTGCATGTTTTGTTATCTAGGGGTTATGGGTAGATCCGGGTAATTGGTTGTGGTAGCGCCAAGTTTTATAAATTTTTGTTCCGCATTTCGTCATGGATTGATGGCCGGGGCGCTGCCCATAACACAACAATACTTATCCATTCTCCTCATCTCTCTTTCCTTCTTCTTCTTGCTTTCTAGCGAGCATGGTTTAGAGAGAAAAAATTTAGTGAAAAAATTCCTATATCACCCACCATCCATCCTTAGCAAGTTTGGATCGTCGGTCGGAGCCTCTTGCGTTTTCCCTCGGGTGGATCTTTTTCGGCGAAGGTGGTCGACCTTCAAATGCGATCCCGGCGTCTACAAGCTTGGAGGGGTCTTCCACAATTGGATGGACACGCGTCGAAGGTTATAATTTCATCCTTTTGTATGTTTTAGTTTGCTAGTTTAGGTGCATGGATCGAATCATTGGGTTATGCGTGTTTGGTGCTCGCGTAAAATTTCTGTTATCGCTTCCGCCTCGGCCGCGGCCTCCGTGAAACAGGCACCGACCACTAACACTTTCCAGGTATTTGGATGACCTACTCCTAATAGGAAGTGATGTTACTATATTACAATTGGTTAAACTCTGGTTGTCATAAAAGTTTCTTTAAATAGGATTTAGATTATATATCGGGGATTCTGGTAACTAGATCTATGTCATTAGAACTATATTTGAGAAGTGTCCCAATTTGGGTATTTGAACATCGTTCTAAAGGATTTTAGAATGGAGAACTCCTGGCTTGGTGGAGTACCTGCAGGTAATGGAATCAACCTCTCTAAAAAGATGTCTTCCAAAGTGATTTGGAAAGGGACTCGCATGAATGACATATGAATTGCTTTGTCAATTGGGTCAATCATGTAATGTCAAGTACCAAACCAGAAATAGCTTTTGCACTTAGTGTAGTAATCAGATATTAATCCTTGAGAAACAAAGGGAAGCCATGAAAAACAAATCAGGATGTTCATAGGGTATGGTAATAGCAGCCTCCTTCAGGAGGCAATTACCTGTTTTGGCTTCCAAAGTGACCTGGATGATAAAATTCCAGTTAGAGTTATAAGTTTATCCCTTTTTAACGGGCAGTTGGGTTGCGCCAGTGCCCTGGCCATCAACCGTGGCCGGTGTAGAACAAAAACTGGCGTTTAAAAACTTGGTGCTAACGAAACCCCGCCGGACCGAACCATAAAGCCTAAACCAGCAAACTAAAGAGGAGTTAGAGTGGTTATACCGAATGATTCGGGTCCTTCGGTCTTCTACCATCTTGCTAAGCTCTTAGAGGCCACAATGATCATGCTTTCTCCCCGGTCTCCCTCCATCGATGATGATCTACCTAAGGATTTATAGTTCGAGCTTCAACCCCATAGCCGAGGTTAACTAGGGTACCTAGTTCGCTAAACTAGATAGCCTAGAGGATGTAGAATCTAATGATGGATTAATTTGTCTCTAAACATCCTAGGTTTCTCAAAACATGAGACTATTAGGGTAGAGGTAGAAGAAGCTTGAGAGATGAGAGTGTGAAGCATAAGCCAACTCAAGAAAAATGGCTAAGTGTTGTGCGCTCACCAAATGAACCATACTTCCAAAATATCTCACAACCTCACACAAATATCAAGCTTGCTACAATAGTACCTCATGAGTGACTAGGTGAGTCATGCCACAATAAATGCAAATGGACACCTCATCCTCCACCTCATTAACCATTTAATCCTAAATGGTTAAAACTAAATGAGGTGGAATCTTCTAGATGTAATCTTGTAATAAATTTCAAGAATACCCTTCATCCGTATATACATACACATATCCGTATTCTGACAAAATACGAATACAATGAGAGGAAAATAATCCAACAATATAATACTAGAATCCGGATTAAACTAAAGTCCACTAGTTTTATCCGTCTGAATCATAATACGTGCACAAGTGCACATATATGATCGAACCCTGCCGTAAAACCATACGGCCTCTACATCGTTTCACCCGAAGCAGGGAAACCCTCTGTGTGAGACTCTAAAGACTCGTCAATACGCTGGCAGTGGGTTTAACCACAAGCACGTCAGTGGCAGTAGCTGTACGTAACGCCTACCTAGGTATTGAGAAAAGGGAGGCCGACGAGCAAACTCATCTGAACCCCTACTGAGCCTGTCCGTGACAATATCCATCCAGTCTGGTCTGTTCATCTAAGAGTATCGCATATCGGGTCTAGGAGGAGGAAAAATTCAGACCCCTAATAATGCGATATTTCGTGTCGGTATGAAGCCCATCATTAACTAAGAAACTACTAATCCAAATCAGTAATTCTCGACTACCTTGGCCAAGGATTTCTGGTGATGGACATCCGTGCACAACGCAACATCAACCCCCAATACCAGGAAAGTAGAATCCCCGACGATCCGCTCACTGCCTCCATGTGGCTCGGTACTGTACCTAACTAAAACTTATTTGTGTGACTCCTTTGAGCTATGGTAGGGTATTAATCAAAGCACAGTGGGAACTCACATGAGACAGATGACGATCTCAGTTCGACAGACTAACCTGTACACATGTCACCTGGGAACTGCTATCTGACAATAGGTATAATACCAACTAGCATGTTTCCTGCGAGTCCGCCTGGTGTACTCATAAGCCAATGAGCACCTGTATACTGTCTTAGGTGACTGACTAACACCAATGGCATATGAGAGCGGCCACTGCCCCTCGTTGGGGTCTCGATAAGTATACAATAGTCTACTCCGGAGTATCTATGCTCAGTCTCGATACTCCCGCGACTAGTGACATTTAAGGATGTACTTATAGACCACCCAGCTCCCACGTATATGATCGCCATCATAATGCAGGTAGTCAAGAAAGAATCCTAAGGGATATATCAACATGTAATAGTGATCTGTAATACCACATAAAGCATGTACATGATGATAGAGACAACTAGATAGCATACTAACATTTTGAGTAAGACAGTTCTATCTGTATAGGTTCTCCCTCAATCATCATAATCACCTGCCTGTGATTAGGATAATTGCCTTGAGGGCACTATAACCAACAATCTCCCACTTGCACTTAAGGCTAATTATTGCGGTGTCGCATACTCACAGCCCGTGTGATACCGAACACCCAACTTCTCTACTACTCAGTCACTCAAAACCCATTTGTGAAACTATTGCATTCGAGAAATAGCCTCAGTAAGTGGATCCGCTCCAATGTTTCTATATTTATCTCTCTATATCTCAACTTCGCGGAGAATGATTATCTCCCGAAATGAGCAATACCTGTCTTAGAATTTGTCTTGTTATCTAATGGGACCCTGTTCATAAATGAACTCTAAATCCAACAAACTTCTTAGACTATATCATCCAATGAATTTAATCAGTATCCTGCACCATGCCTTCCACAGTATCCTCTTGGACCACCTGTCCAACATACTGCCCCTCAAAAGAGGGAAAACTATTACTCTGACAGCCACTCTGTCATCCAGGTCACCTTGGAAGCCAAAAATGATAACTGCCTCCTAAAGGAGGCTGCCGTTACAATATACCAAGAACATACACTCATGTTCATAACTTCTTCTCAAAGTTTCTACATGACTGGATTAATATATGCATATTGCAGCCAGTGCAAAAGCAATATCCGGTGTGGTACTTGACATCTTATGATTGACTCATTGCCTAAGCAAGATATATGCCAATCATGCAAATCCCTCTCCTCATCAGTTTAGAAGACATCTCTTTAGAGAGGATGACTCCATCACCTGCGGGTACACCACCACACCAGGAGTCGTCCATTCTAAAACACTTTAGAATTATGTCAAGTACCTGAATTGCGACACTTCCCAAATCTAAATCTAAAACCATAGATCTAGTCACCAAAATCCCTGATATTTTATCCATATCCTATGTGGAGAAAATCCTTCTGTCAACCACAGTATAACCTATCATAGTATAGGAATATCACTTCCTATCAAGGGCATATCATCCAAATACCAGGACATCTCTCCCTACTTCCTTCATACCAGGTCTATCTCCTGTTCTGATGAAGTCAAACTCTATGACTGTCATATCAAAACTAGATGATCTATCTCCGCTGTACTTGCTTTAGTCTATAAATAAACATAAGTTACTTGCCCACCACTCTTCTGTTGCTCCTATTGACTACAACAACCCTCTGGCAGAGTCATATACACGTGCACTTCTAAAGCTAATTTAGAACGGCAATAACTATTGATCTTCCAGATGGTAGAATGTTAACCCTCTTCAAAACCCGGGATAACCCACAAACTGCCATTACTGAAACGTGCCTTGAGTTTGTCTAGATTTTGGTTTTATGCATCAGCCGGACTACTCCTTATATCTTAACATCGTTAAGATATAATTCCACTCTATATCCAATATATAGAAACAGAGGAACTAATTTAATTGGAACCAGATTAAAAAATTATGAAGTTGTTTCCAGTGCATACCAACCAAATTGAAGGAGGCCATGCAGCATTACTCATCAAGGAACGAATCCACATATGAATAACCTGAAAGAGAAGCAAGTTCTCAAAACTATTAGTTACAACGGAATACCTAACACAAGTACCTACATCTTCGATCACCTTGAAAAATCCTGATACTTGCAACATAAGGTTCTCTATCTTATTCTTATACCTATAACTTATGAAAATTTGGACCTTATATTTCAACGAAATACTTGTCTATAACTAGAGAAGTCATAAGTAAACTGAATATAGTATGAGTACCAACCCCTTTTTCCTAAAGGACATCGGACAACATACAATACTTTGTATAAGTCCACTGAGTTCAATAACTCAAACCCTGTGCGTCGTAGGTTGAAAAACTGTACTATGGTTAGGAAGAATTACACCATTGTTGAATGCACATTACCTAACCATCAACTGATATAGGTAAATGTCAAAGACATAATTTCAAAAAGTTATATCTCATTTTATAAATTAAACGTATAGATATATTAGTTTGAAATTGGTGCATAACAACGGATATTCAAAACCAAATATTTGCCGTTAGGCTAAACCCAGGTGATTTCCTCAAATATCACCAATTATAATGAATTATGATATATATTGAGGATCTAATCACCCAATTCCCAATATCTTACTCCCACACATCATCTGTAATGCCATACAGATGTGAAAATCAAAAATGGTAAATACATACCCTGGAGTTATAGTCTAATTGGGAAAAAAAGTTTTCAACTAACATCGCACAGTAAAACTGAAACATGAAAATATTTCGAAGGAGTAACTGGGTATTCCTAGTAATGCCACTTCCACTATCCAGATTCACGATAGTAACTGTATACTTCCGTGCCCTAACTCCAATCCCTGTATATGTCTTTACTTATTACCTTCTGTACACCATACTTATGCTAATTGGTTTTCTTCCTTCCTTACCCTTCGGCACCTGCCTATGGTTTGGAAGAAGACTATCCAATAAGCCTAATGGGTGTACTCTCCTAATACCAGGAGCCCTCGCAACCTGAGAGAAGGTAAAGATAAAAGACAACTGAATAATCCTATTCTATTTCTCCCGAACCGTAATCCATCCTCGAATTAGAACAAGTTCCTTTAAGTTTGTATGTAACTATACAATTGCATATCCAAGAAATATGGATCATCGTAGTGATACGAAGTGTCTTGGAGAAATACAAAGTGGATGTAGGAGTGGCAGGGATATACGCGGTTTTGTCGTGAATGATAGCAGTCGCAATTTTCTTTGCCCTAACTCTAATCCCTTTATATGTCTTTACTTATTACCTTATATATACCACACTTAGGCTAATTAGTTTTCTTCCTTCCCCACCTTTTGGCACCAGCCTAAGGTTTGTAAGAAGACTATCCAATAAGCGTAATATGTGTACTCTCCTAATCCTAGGAGCTCTCGCAACCTGAGAGAAGGTAAAGGGATAAGACAACTGAATAATCCAATTCTATTTCTCCAGAACTGGAATCCATCCTCGAACTGGAACAAGTTCCTTCGAGTTCGTATGTAACTATACGATGGAATATCCAAGCAATATGGATTTTCGTAGTGATACGAAGTGTTTTTGAGAAATACAAAGGGGATGTGGGATTGGCAATGATATATGCGACTCCATGACAATCTAAAAGCCAAAGTGTTTTAAGAAGGTTCGGTTAACTTGGTTCAAGTGTTTTAGTTTAGGGTCAGGCCATGCTCGCTGCCAAAGAGAGAGATAAAAGAAACACTCAGCGCGCATTCTAACCTAGATCAGATTGGTTAATCACTTTATCTAATCTGGATGGCTCCCACCGTTTCCTAGAATTCTCCTTCAAACCCTAAAATGAGAATTAGTCGGGATCATCTAAAATCACCTGAGGAGTAACACCTACTCATCAGTGGGAATCGGGATCCAACTATCATCGCATGATAAATTGATGGAGGCCACTCAAGTCACCACATTGCAGAAGGTATGCACATGCCTGGCAAGTTTTCTATAAGTTTGAAACTCCCGATGTGGTTTTTACTGCTAACGACCTATAACCTTGATGCTTGCCAACAAGTTATAGGCCACTAGTCAAGTTCAACCCGTCATTGTCCTGGATTAACTCGAACCAACCTGCACAAACTCATCATGCTTGCCAACAAAGCTGTACGACTGTCTCGATCAATCGCATATACATGCTACAGATAAATATCACACAGCTACCGTACACTATGTCTTGATGCTTGCCAGCAAACATAGCACAAATACTAGGTGGTACCCATCTGAAATGACGGAGGGCTACTGCTATTTTTTGGCGAAAAACCTTTAACTTAATGAACTTGATATCGTTGAAGGAACCGAGTGGTTTTACATATATATAGCGGCGCAAACTTTTGCTAAAGATGTCACTCCCTGTGAAGGGATCTCGGCTCTTTCCTCATCGAATGAGGTGCAGGATATTCCTAATCGAATACCATGATGCAAAACATAAGAATCGACTATAGTGAAGTTATTACATTGACGCAAACATTTGCTCAAGCGGTCACTCCCTGTGAAGGGATCTCGGCTCTTGCCTCGTCGAATAAGGTGCTGGATATTCATAACCGAATACCGCTGTGCAAAGCAAAAGAAAACGTCTGTAATGTCAGTTTTCAAAAAACTTGGTTCTAACAATATCATATAGGTTTGTTTTCCTTGCATTAATTAGAATTAATGAAATCCCGTCAATTAATCCATATCACACCAGGAAAGAACGAAAATACAACGTACGTATATGCCATCCGCATTCACCACGGGGCCCCGTCATGCACCGTTAGGTTACTTAACTAATGGCAGAGCGTGGGCTGGACTAGCATGGGTGCAAGACATATACAACATCTACTAGTTTATGTATAAATATATATAACAATCGTCCCAGGCATGATATAAGCAACATCACAGAAATGAGATAAGCAACACAGAACAAACGGATAATCTGGGAGCCCCGGGATTCCATTGAGCCGCAAGTGAAACCCGACGTTTCCATAGTCGTGTGGAGAGCCTGTGTAATGAAAACCTAGACCCGTACAAGTGCGGTAAGTTTCCCGCCAATACCAGAAGTGAGGCAACCCCAATCAACAACGTGAATGGGCTACCCAGCACTTCATAGAATCCGGTAACTTGGGCACCCCTCCGTGGGTCAACCTGTACCCCCTATGAATCCGCCGAATAGCCCGTAAACTATAAAGTGATGCCTCGTCCGTCACAATGCCATGAGAAGCGCGGCCGTTGCTCTCTAGAATCCATCTATTCGAGCACACTACCGCAGGATAATCCTAGTACAGAAAAGAAATATATATACAATGGCGACATCGACCTCAACCCAGTGATGTCCCAATAAAAGAATATACAATCTGGCAGAGACGGCAATCCACATGCCGGACGCTCGCCCCTCAATACTGAATATATAAATAAATCTGAACTGTACTACTACCATTGCACCACTAGATAACCACCACGACAACCGATCCGCAAACTCAGCACTATACAGAACATCAACGTGAATGTCATGTTCCCAAACCTGTCTAATAGAACATATAGAAATTAGACGAATTATACCGCTCTAATGACATTCACGGTCGCAGATAGTAATATATGCACTGAAATGTATAACTGTGTTAAAATGGCGACTTCAAAATACTCGGTATTGCCCCAAAACCAAAGATAACAAAATATGCAATCTGGGAAAAAACAAACAATACCCAAAAACCAATATTCAAGTGCTCAGAACACAACAAAAACACCAAGACCCAACTCCCATGGAAAATTGCCGCCGCCGGGAATTTTCCTGATCTCTCCTGCCGTACTAAAGAATTTGGGGCTTGTTTTTGGACTGTGTTCTAGTTATCATAAGAGTATTCTTCTGCAATTGTTTAAAAAAATTTTTGAAGACTAATAAAATTTGACAGAAACTTAAATATTTAGCGTATTGTTTCGGAGTTGTTTCGGTTTCGTTACATTAAACATCATTTAAATTGCTAGTATGGAGTTTATGGGATGGCTCTGATACCATGTTGGGTTGCGCCAGTGCCCTGTCCATCAAACGTGGCCGGTGCGGAACAAAAACTGGCGTCTAAAAACTTGGCGCTAACGAAACCCCGTCGGACCGAATCATAAACCCTAAACTACCAAACTAAAGAGGAGTTAGAATGGTTATACCGATTGATCCGGGTCCTTCTTTCTTCTACCATCTTTCTAAGCTCCTAGAGGCCACCATGATCAAGCTTGCTTGCCGTTCTCCCTCCATCGATGATGATCCACCTGAGGATTTGTAGTTCGAGCTTCAACCTAATAGCCGAGGTTAACTAGGGTACATCGTTCGCTAAACTTGATAGTATAGAGGATGTAAAATCTAATGTTGGATTAATTTGCCTCCAAACACCCTAGGTTTCTCAACACATGAGACTATTAGGGTGGAGCTAGAAGAAGCTTGAGGGATGAGAGTGTGAAGCATAAGCCAACTCAAGAAAAATGGCTAAGTGTTGTGAGCTCACCAAATGAACCAGACTTCCAAAATATCTCACAACCCCATTCAAATATCAAGCATGCCACAATAGTAACTCATGAGTCACCCCATGAGTCATGCGACAATAAATGCAAATGAACACCTCATCCTCCACCCCATTAACCATTTAATCCAAAATGAGGTGGTATCTTCTAGAAGCAATCTTGTAATAAATTACAAGAATACCCTTCATCCGTATATCCATACCCGTATCCGTATTCCGACAAAATACGAATACAATAAGACGAAAATATTCCAACAATATAATACTAGAATCCGGCTTAAACCAAAGCCCACTAGTATTATCCGTCCGAATCATGATACGTGCACAAGTGCACGTATATGATCGAACCCTGCCATAAAACCATACGGCCTCTGCATCGTTTCGCCCGATGCAGGGAAACCCTCTGTATGGGACTTTAAAGACTTGTCAATAGGCTGACAGTGGGTTTAACCATAAGTACGTCAGTGGCACTAGCTGTACGTAACGGCTACCCAGGTACTGAGCGAAAGGGAGGCCGACGAGCAAACTCATCCGAACCCTTACTGAGCTTCTCCATGACAATATCCATCCAGTCTGGTCTGTTCGTCTAAGAGTATCGCATATCGGGTCAAGAGGGAGGAAAAAGTCAGAACCCTGATAATGGGATATTTCTTGTCGGTATGAAGTCCATCACCAACTGAGAAACTACTGATCCAAATTAGTAATTCTCGACTACCTTTGCCAAGGATTTCTGGTGATGGCCTTTGTTAGTGATAAGTATGCCCTAGAGGCCATTACTATACATACGATGTATATTATAGTGGATGCTTGGACATATATATGGAGGACTTTCTTGCTCGACATGATAGTATGCTATCTGGTTGCTCTTTATCTTAACATGTACTCTGATTATCTCTATGTTACATGTTGATAAAGCACTTAGGATGAGTACTTGACTACCAGGACTATGATGTAGATCATACTAGTGGGGACAGTGTAGTCACTAAGTACATCTTTCAAATGTTCCTAGTCGTAGGTGTATCGAGACATGGCATCGATATACCAGAGTAGACTAGCGTATAGCTTCTCGACCCATGTAGATGGGCGATGGATGATCCCATATCCTAAGGTATTTGACAGCAGAGGCAGTATACGGGTGCTCAGTGGAGACTGGGTACACAGACGGACTCGCCGAGAACTCCCACAAGGTATTATACCTCACGTCAGATGGCAGTTCTCTGGTGACACTGGTACAGGTTAATCTATAGACCCGAGATCGTCATAGAGTCTTGTATGATTCCCACTGTGCTTTGATTTCCACCTTACCACGTTCAAGAGAACGTGCAAAATGGTGGCTTTTGGGTACATTCCCGAGTCACATGGAGCCAATGAGCGATAGGAGGGGTTTCGTCTCTCCCGGTATTGGGAGTTGATGTTGCGTTGTGCTCGATTGGCTATAACAGGAAGTCCTTGACCAAGGCAGCTTCAGAGATATACAGGTAAGAGTTATTAGTAGTTTCTCGACCCGTTATGAGCCTCATATCGGCACGACTTATCGAGTTACTGGGGTCTGGCATTTACCACCCCTAGATGAGATATGCGACAAATCAGACGAAGAGAACGGACTGTACGGTAGTGTTACTGACTGGATTCAAAGGAGTGTGAGCAGGTTTGCTTGTTGATCTTCTGATCGCTCAATACCCGGGTGGCCGTTACGTTTAGCAGACCGCTTGCGGCTTGTGGGTGTTTGATATGATAATCACCTACTGCCGGCTTTTTGACGAGTCTTTAGAGTCCTACACATGGGTTTCCTGGCTCAAGCGAAACGGAGTAGGAGCATATATGTGATATGCGCGGGACCGAGATTATTACGATATGAGATACCGTATTCTATTCTCGCGATTAGTGACATTGATCGGTTGTATGAGACATAGCCGGGTTATCGGATCAAGTGTTGATTCGATAAGTTGTTACACATGATATTAGTCGGTTATAACCGGATTATTAAATCAGGAGTTGATTTAATAATATAATGTATAATTATATATTTGATATATTACATTACATTAATTAGTATTAGCTCACTTATGATTTATTTTCTCACTAGATTGTTGTAACATTTCAGAAAAAGAAAATATTATTTTTGGAAATTTTTTATAATTTTATAATAAAATTTTGAATATTTTAATAGGGTGGTATTATTAAATACCGATAAATGGGGAAAATTTTGAAAAATTTATGAAAATTACTGAAAAGAGGGTGATTTTTGTAATTCATGCAAATTAAGAAAGTTTATGATTTATGTGACACTATTTTAGTACTAATCGCGATTAAAAATCGCTAATCGGACTTTAAGCGTGTTTTTTGCACATATCATTTTCACACTTATGTTACATTTTCCTACATGGCTTTATCATCATTTTTCATTCTTTGCTTTGGGTTCACTATTGAGGAAAGAAGGAAAATAGAATAGAAAAGAAAAGAAAAGAAATGGAATATAATTAAAGAAAAGAGGTATGGGCATGAGAGAGAGTGAGAGGGGTTACCCTTGACTTTGGACATTCCTCCTTCATTCCTTCACCCTCATCATCTCTCCCCTCAACTCCCTTGCTGCTGCTGCTGCTCCCCTCATCTCCCTCTTCATCAAACCCTCACAAACACCTCATTTCCCTCATCAAAATCCCATCTCCTCTTCACAAAATATGTGCACAAGCTCTCAAGCAACACACTAGACCAAGAAAGCTTGCATTTTGGACACTTGGGGCAACTCAAGAAAATTCTTGAGCTGCCAAATGAGGTATTTTCTGAACCATTAGCTTAGTATTTCCATTTCTTTTACATCCATGTTAACTTAAACCGATATAGTGATGTTTAAAGAGACTTGGGAAATTCTAGTTAGGGTTTATGGAATTTGAGAGTTGTGATGTGTAATTGAGCTTAGAGGAGGCCTCACAAACCTCCTAGTGCTAGAATTCAGATCTAAACCAGGGAATAGAACCCCGGAATACGGATTTAGAAACTCGATATTAGAGAAATTGTGGATTCTGTGAGTGTATATTGAAATCTGCTAACACCCTGGTGACCTGAAAATTATTTTCCAAACACAGAGAGACCAGCAGGCAACCTAGACCATAAACCCTAGGCTCTGACTCTTCAACCTGGCCACAGATTTATTCTTTCTGGCCGCAATTTGCGGCCAGAGCATGGGTTCTGCGATCCGTGTTGGTTCTGTAGCTTTATCTCTAGTAAACTAGACCCTTGGCATATGCAAAATTGTCTGAATTGACCTAGGGTAAAATCTGGGATCATTTTCTTGTGTTGGCGCATGGTTTTATGACTTTTTTTTAGCATGGGTTTTAGTATTTCATATTTCTTTTCCGTCGTGTGGTGTTTGAACGTCAACGACTAGGAATATTGGATGTGTTTGCATGTAAGGCTATAGGTTTTTACCTATGAGCGTAGTGTGTGCCATTTTTGGTTTTCCGATGTGATTTAATACGCATTTACAATTGTATTATATGTGTAGGAACCACACGTGGCGTCGAGTCGTTGAAGATGAAGATGGAGACATCGGCATCGGCACATAAGAAGCAAGGTGAGTAGATATATATCTATGGGGGAAGTTGGGTGGATGGCGTATAGCACCCCCGCTGTTCGATGTACAGTATGATATATATATACTATATATATGATATCTTTTTGTGAGACATGGATATTCAGGATATGGTTATGTGTTCTTGGATAGGTTTAGTGTTAGTTGCGAAACCCTAGAGTAGTGGTTGCACCAACACACACACACACATACTTGCATACATTCTTTTTTTTACCTGGGCGTATATGGGGATACGTATATATATACACATTGGTATGGGACTATGTGTACATATACTGGATTATGAGGATAGTACTTGGGATTTGAGATGAGTCGATGAGATTGGATTTGAGGCCGTGAGATCGGTTATATGACAGGGTTCGTATTTGAGATACGACATGATCTTTTAGCGGGTCCTTTCACGTAGTGTTTCATGCACACGCATGCATAAATAGTTTGTATCAGTATTGTACTAGACGTAGGTCAGTACCCCGGATCGTGATAGTTGATAAAGAAGATACCAGATGATTAATGTGATTGATGTGACATTTACCCTTACCCAGATTTGGGACGTCGTACGACGGATTTACCGTACGAGCTATATTGATGATAGATCAGCACTCTTGACTTGAGGATGTCATATTATAGATATTGTATCGTATGGGATACTTTTGAGCCGGGATCACCGACTGTTATATTATATATATATATGTATGTATGTATGTATGTATCGACTCAGATGTTGGGCGGTTCCCTTACCTTTTGATCATTCTGTATAGTTTGGCCCTGTAGTGTACTTGTAAATGATAGATTAGATTCGACTCATACCTATTTCAAAAACTAACAAATTGTGTGTATTTTAAAGACGGGACAAGGGATTCTACGGATATTTCAAAGGACGTATCTTTTCTTAAAAACACCGTGGCCCTTATTTTCAAAACACCACGATTCGTGTTACTTCAAATGGCAGCACCGTATGACTCATAATATACAAATGCAGATTAGTTATCGTTGTGTTTATTATTCAACTCCCGCATGTTATTACTGTTCGCATTGCATTTGCAGGTTTATATTGTATTTCCATATGCCATTATTGAGATTATGCTGTCAGGACACCAGCACCATTACCGATGATGCGTATGTTCCACATATACTTACTTGCCGGCACACACACATCATCATCGGTAATTGCCATGTCACTTACACTTTAGAGAATATTATTTCATTGATATAGCTTGTTAGCTGATAACTTTGACATGATGTTAGTATACTTGCTTTATATACTAGTTTAGACATTACAGTTATTACTTGCTACTTCATGCATATTATTATTCATTGTTTACATGCTATTGATGATTGCATTTCGGATTTTCATGAGATTTCCTGGATTTGGGGGAAAACCGCAAGAATATGTATAAACTTCTTTCTCTTTTCAAAATGAAAAGCGCGGTTTTCCCATGTTGTATGAGTCGTCCACCATGAGTTTTCATGATTGCTGTTGGATTTCGAGACCCGATTCGAGGAGTTGGATGAACCTGTTAGTTATATGTATGCCCTAGAGGCCATTACTATACATAGGATGTATATTGTAGTGGATGCTTGGACATATATAGGGAGGACTTTCTTGCTCGACATGATAGTATGCTATCTGGTTGCACTTTACCCTAACGTGTACACTGATTGTCTCTCTGTTACATGTTGGTAAAGCCCTTAGGATGTGTACTTGACTACCTGGACTATGATATGGATCATATTAGTGGGGACATGGTAGTCCATAAGTACATCCTTCAAAGTCCCTAGTCATGGGTGTATCGAGACGGGGCATCGATATACCAGAGTAGACTAGCGTATACCTTCTCGACCCATACAGATGGGCGATGGATGATCCCATATCCATTGGTGTTTGACATCAGAGATGATATACGGGTGCTCAATGGAGACTGGGTACACTGGACGGACTCGCCGAGAACTCCCAGATGGTATTATACCTTACGTCAGATGGCAGTTCTCTGGTGACACTGGTACAGAGTAGTCTGTTGACCCGAGATCGTCTTAGAGTCTTGCGTGGTTCCCACTGTGCTTCGATTTCCACCATACCACGTCCAAGAGGGCGTGCAAAACGGTGGTTTTTGGGTACAGTCCCGAATCACATGGAGGCAATGAGCGATAGGAGGGGATTCGTCTCTCCCGGTATAGGGAGTTGATGTTGCGCTGTGTTCGATTGGCTGTAACCGAAAATCCCTGGCCAGGGTTGCTGAGATTTACTGGTAAGTGTTACCAGTAGTTTCTCGAACTGTTATAGAGCTCATATCGACACGACTTATCGAGCTACTGGGGTCTGACGTTTACCACCCCTAGGCAAGATATGCGACATATCAGACGACGAGACCGGACTGTACGGTAAGTGTTACTGGTTGGATTCACAGGAGTGTGAGCGGGCTTGCTCGTCGATCTTCTGATCGCTCAATACCCGGGTGGCCGTTACGTTTAGCAGACCGCTTGCGGCTTGTGGGTGTTTGATATGATCATCACCTGCTGCCGGCGTATTGACGAGTCTTTAGAGTCCTACACAGAGGTTTCCTGGCTCAAGCGAAACAAAATAGGAGCGCATATGAGATATGTGCGGGACCGAGAATAATGCGTGTATGTGATACCGTATTCTATTCTCGCGATGAATGTATCGATTGGTTGTATGCGATATAACCTAGTTATCGAATCAAGGATTGATTCGATAAGCCGATACATTGAATATTAGTCGGTTATATGCGATATGACCGGATCGTTAAATCAAGTGTTGATTTAATGATTTAATGTATAATTATATATTTGATATATTACTTTGCATTAACTAGTATTGGTTCACTTTAAATGGATTTTCTCACTTGCATTGCACAATTTGTATATGTGATATACTTTTGTGCACATGATTGTATCATGTTTGATGATACATGTTTACTTGGGTTTGTGTAAAGATTAAACCATGGTTATATGAATGGTTAGGGTTTTGTTTTCTTATTCATTTATTTATTTATTTATTCTTTTTGGAAAATAAATGGCATAAAGAGAAGGTGGTGGCTTTCTTTGTTTGCATCTTGAAGCTTCATGAAGCTTTGACTAAGTGACCATTTTGTCTCATGCTTACCCCTAACCACTCCACTTAACCCTAGTTCATTCTCTACAATTGACCATGGTTGTATTATGATAAGTATTGATTTTCTTTTCTATTTGAAAAAAACTTATCATAATATTCATCTTCTTCTTCTTCTTCTTCACTTGAAGAAAACCTTGCTTCATCAATGGTGACTTGATGAAAAGAGTGAGAAATCCAATTCTAAAGTGAACTCACTTCCTATTTCTTCATCCTCTACCTCTTGCCAAGAAGTATAGGGTGTTTTCTTCACAAGTTTCATGACTTGGTGAAGTGGGAGCTTGATCTAGTGATGCCTCGACGTAGATCATCTTCGGCATCGAAGCCGACGACCAAGCCCGCCCAATTCTCCAATGAAGCCGATGCTAGAGTCCGGGATGCGATTTGTACAGCGAGGGGACTTCATCACGGAGCTATGGAGGTGGTGAACCGGATCTACAAAGGTTGTATTTCCGTTCACTTAGTTAATTTGTTAACTAGTTGCATCTTTCGCCTAAAATTCTAGTTAACGATCCGTATTAGGGTTTCTCGGCACATGTAAAATATTAAATTGGCATGGTTGATGCCTTGTGAGACCTTATTAGAGTGCCTAAGAACCCTACAGTGGTATCAGAGCATAGCTAGAGCCTTAGGCGAAGTCTAGACGAAGTTTGAAAGCCGAATGAACCCGAAACCCTCAAAATTTCATGCTCTCTGGACTTTTTTCAAAAACTGGGTTTTTTCCAGATTAAAAATATGCAGAAAATGCAGCAGGGAATTGTAAGAATTACTGTGAAGCCCGTACACCTGATTCCCTTAAAGCGCGGCGGAACCGCGGCATTAGCATGGCTAATGCGGCGGTTCCGCGGCCATTTTGTCTTTTCTCCAGTTGGTCTTTGCACAGTAATTCCTATATTTGGGTGCTGTATTTTCTGGGAATTTTTAATTTTTATTCAAGAGTTGAATTTTCTGGGGTTGTTTTGGGGATTCGATGATTCGATCGGATTATCTGATTTTGTCATGTGGCTTCCGGATAATTTTTGAATATGTTAAAAAGTTCGACCGGATATAAATACCCAATTTTTCCCCTGCCGGAAAATTTCCAAGTGTTGGATTTTTCTGAGGTTTAAAGACATTCTAAGTAGTGCAACTAACGCGATGGTCCCTCTAGAAGACAACAAACCTTAACTCGATTATGTGACCGTCTTGAACTGCCCTTTGAACCTTAGGGTTTGGGACAGTACGGCGTGCCACATGTGAGGCGTTGACTTGACCCTTCTACGGCTGGACCGTTGGTACTGAGGCATGAACTGAATGTTTTTAGACTTATTTCATGTGTTGAGCTGTATCGGGAAAACTTGGGTGTTCGATTGTTCGATCGGAAAGTTTAACATTTTCTATCTTATTCGGAATGTGATACAATAATTGGAATTCACAAATAGTTATGAGATAACTGAATGAATGTTATAAACATAGCAGTTTTGTCACACTTGATCGGTTGCCACGGAATTTTGATGCAATCAAAAGTCCGTCGCAATCACGTAGTGTATGCGGATACTCGTCGGGTGAACTTAATAGACAACCTCACTCCATAGCCCCGACCAAGTGACCGTAGGAGAACCCCATCGCCGAAAGCATCCTTTCGGGTGCTCGCGGCAGCGGTGTTCCGCCTTGGTGCACTTCGTCGACTGCATCGGGGGTGCGGCCGTCTACTGAAGTTTGCGACGAGCATTCGATCAGGATTTCGGGAATCTTGTTGAATTGCCCGACTTGATATTGAAAAGAGTTTTCGATAATGAGACTAAAATGCGGGGTTTATAATTGTTAGGCATGTGATGTCTAAGTATTTCATTTGATTAGGCATCTGATGTCTAAACAGATTGCGGATTCCAACTGTTATAGTTTTACACTTTCTTTCCTGTGACCGTAAGTGTAATATGTGATATCGCCGGTTTCGTTGCTAAATGTCAACGACAATTGGGATGCGCATATTTACTTACGTTGATGACATGTGATGTTATGTGTTGCTGGATATGTTATATTGGATCGTCGTGTTTGAATAGCCGGGGGTTTTTATGTGAGATGAGTGTTTTTAATTTTCATTCATGTAAAAACTTGTATGTAATATTATTTTATTGGGGCACTTCCAGGTTGCGGATGATGTCACCTTTTGTATATTATTTACTTTTCTGCACTAGGATAGACCCAAGGAGGGGAGCACAAGTAGCCGGGTTCTGGAGTCCAGTGGGAGACCAACTCGAGGAGTCGAGTCCGGGTCTTCTAACCCTAGAATTGGTAGGGTTGCTTGCCGCACTCGTAGGGGTCTAGGGGTGTGGGTTTGGCTATTCATCGCGACCGTGGAATCCGTGTTTTATACTGGCTCGTATTGAAAACACGGACGTCCTAGTATATCCAATATTTCATATGATTCTTCTGCTGCGATATCTGTGATGCGATCATGTGATGTTCTGTGATGGATACTTTATATAGTATATATGATATATTATATAGACGTTACTTATGTTTTACACCCGTGCTAGCCCTGCCCCGCTCTGTCATTAGTTACCTAACCTAACGGTGCACGAGGGGACATCGAGGCGAATGCGGATGGCATAAGTATACGTCGTATTTATCTGTGATGTTTAGCTATTTAAATGATGGGACTTCATTAATGTGATTAATGAAAGTAAAAGAAACCAAAAGATGTTGTGGAATCGAATTTCAAAAATAAAACTGGTAGCTACAGTTCTTGCTTTGCACAGCGGTATATATGATATATCCTGCACCTTATTCGATAAGGAAAGGACCGAGATCCCTTCACCGGGAGTGACTCCTTTAGCAATAACTGGCAGATGCTACACACTCGGTTTGTCTTTTGATTGCTTTTAAAAGTTTTTGATTTGCACCGTGATATATATGATATATCCCGCACCTCATTCGACGAGGAAAGGACCGACGATCCCTTCACCGGGAGTGACTCCTTTAGCAAAACTTGAAAAGCCTAAAAAACACTCCATTTCAAAATTCAATCGATCCTACAACGATATCAAGTTCATTACGCAATAGGTTTTCAGAAAAACCTGACGTAGCCCTCCGTCATTTCAGATAAGTTGTATATAGTATTCGTGCTGCATTTGTTGGCTTTCGTCAAGGTGCAGTGTGCGGTAGCTATATACTGCTTATCTGCTGCATACGATGCGATTGGATTAGGGTAGTCGTGCGGCTTTGTTGGCTTTCGTCAAGGGTCGTGCGGGTGGGTTTAATTCAATCAAGAAATGTACGGGTTGAACTTGACTAGCGGGCTATGGTTTGTTGGCTTTCGTCAAGGTCATAGCACGTTAGGGGCAAAATATTATCGGGAATTTCAAGTGTTGAAATTTGCAATGAGATTGCATACCTTCTATGAGATAGTTGGATCCCGATACCCACTGCGAGTAATTGTTACTCCTGGGAGAGTTTTACACATTACAATCAGCCGATCAAGTAGGTGTCTAGAAAGGTGTCAACGGGGTTACGCCTCTGGAAAAACGAGGTTTACATTAATTAGGTTCGTGCGATAGCACGGGGGACCTCCCTCAAAGTACCGACATTGGCCTGGCTGAAAGATTGGCGAACTTGTAGTATGTAATTAATCCCGTCTAGTCTTTCCTTTTAGGGTTTGAAGGAAGATTTGATAAAAAAGCCAGTGGGAGCCATCCTGATTAGATAAAATAATAACCAATCTGATCTTGCAAGAGCATACGCTGAGTGTTTTCTTCTCTCTCTCTCAAGGTAGCGACCATATCACGCCTTAATCAAGATAATAATACGGATTATTGACCGAACCCGCTTGTTATACTGAGCTGGGGAACGTTGGTCCCGCTCCAACTTATAATTGTTATAAGACAGAGCAGGAAATAGGAGATTACCAGAATTCCCGTGCCACCCAAACGAAGATAGTGCATGCTGATGCATCATCTTCGGGTGTGTTCACTATACAGAACTGTTTCTCAGTATTCTTTACGTCCTGGGTATGTGATACCAGATCAGGATCCCGCATATGTAATTTGTTACATGGGCTACAGATAGGTAAAGAACTGAGAACGGGTGATAAGTTTCACGAAGCAGAAAACGGGGCAAGTGTTGCAGCCAAGTCTGTTGGTCACTGTCACCCTGTATTACCAATACATTGATTTTGAACAAATGCTATTAGATACCGAACCTGATATACAAAATCATATCAGTCTCTTTATTAGTAAAGAAATGATAAAATTCTGTATTGATGGATAATGTTTTGAACATTTTCTATATCAAAAGTTGATCGGTTCAGGCACGTTATCTAAAAGCATTGATGTTCTAAATCAAATTACAGTTCTTAGTATACGGAACACACACAAGAAGAAGAGTTCATAAATGAACGGATCCTTCTTGAGGCATTATAGACTGGGTCATATCAATGCGACCCGACTAGCTGAAGTTACATAAAGATGCATATTTAAATTAGTTTGAATTTACATCTTGTGAAACTTGCTAGTCATGTCACAAAGATAAGATGACCATAGCTCCGTTTACTGGAAACAGAGAAAGAGTTAGTGAACTCTTGGGATGATACATATTGAGGTATGTAGGTCCCCTGTCCACACATGCCAAGACTGGTTCTTTATACTTCATTACGTTCTCTGATGATCTCTCAAGATTCAGACATATGTTTCTGTTGAAACACAAGTCCGAACCTTTTGAGATATTCACAGAATATAAGTTAGAAGTAGAGAACCAAAATACGGGTATAAGTATTATGTCCTTTGATGTGATCGAGGAGGAGAATACTTGAGCACGGAAATCCTGAATTATTCTAAAGGAGAATGAGATTCTCTCTCAGCATTACTCCTCCGTATACACCATAGCACGATGGTATATCGGGGTGGAGCAATCACACCCTATATGATAAGGTGTGCTCTATGATGAGTACTACTGAGTTACCTATTTCCTTTTTGGGAGTTATGCACTTGAGAAGCAGCATACCTATTGAATAGGGTTCAAATCAAATCCGATGCCTACCGCTTCATATGTGATATAGAAAGGGAAGAGCCCATATCTTAAGTTGGTTAAGATTTGGGGTTGTCCGGGCTATGTCTAAAAGCATAATCCGGACAGGCTCGAGGCAAGCTCTGTTATGTACAACTGGAAATGTTCCAGCTATACAAACAACAGTAGATGATTTGGTAGAACCAAAGGATTCAGTAGATTCCAACGAACCTCGGCCTCTCCGCCGATCTAGTAGGGTTCCTCACCACCTGAGAGATATTTCGGTTTCTCTATGACAGTGGGAGCGAGGATTGCATCATGAGATGATGACCCAACTAGTTTCGAGCTGGCCATCAGGAGTAAGACTCTGTAAGAATGGCTGGATGTTTAGCGATCTGAGATGGAATCCTTATACACCAACAAAGTATGGACTTTGGTTGCTATATCTGAAGGGTTAAATCCCCATCAGGAGCAAGTATATCTTGAGAAGATTACTTGGTGTACTTGGAAAAGTTGAGACTTTCAAAGCTAAACATGTTAAAGGTTTTCATCATCGACCAGGCGTGGATAATGATGAATCCTTTTTCAGTGGCTATGCTTAAATCCATCCAGATCCTACTTACCACGGCTACATACAATGACTACGATATCTGGTGGTTGGGTGTCATGACTGCTTTTCTAAATGATGTTTTGGAAGAGAGCGTCTATAAGTACACAGCCAGAGGGCTTCGTAGACAGTGGGAGCAGCGGAAACGTGTGCAAGATGGTTTATGTGATAAAGCAGGCATCGCGGAGTTGGAACATCTGTTTTGATGGATTAGTCAAAGAGTTTGACATCATCAAAATGGTAGATGAACCTTGTATAAACAAAAAGGTAGTAGGTAGTATGGTGGTGATCCTCGTAGAGTACGTGGATGTCATACTCTTGATAAGAAAGGAGTTTTTCTATGCTACGCTCGGTCAATCTCCGCTTATCACAAGGATTCTCCATATAGGATCAAAGTGATACCTCCTAAATCCTGGGTTTTGGATCTATGAGATAGATCTAAATGGATGTTAGGATACTCACTAGTTGTAGTGAGTTGGTATCAATCGATCCTGGGGAGAATCACTGGAAGTGTTCCAGGATGATAAGGACGACTGAATGTCAGTCACAGGCATTGTCTTTACCCTTGGTAAAGGGACGGTATGTTGGAAGAGTTCCAAGCTAGATACCGTGGCACACTAGACGATAAAGGCAGGATTCATCGCTACTTAAGATGCTACCAAAGAGGATGTTTGGGTGTATATTGGTTCATGAGATGAACTACGTTCCAACCATTGTGAGACAATGGAGTTATGGCTTATGCCGAGGAACGCCGGTCCCATCAGTGATCCAGACATATTCCAAGGCAGTGTCACCTGATCATGGAGATCGTTGATCTCCAGGGTGATCGAGGTTTGAAGAGTAGACTCAGAGGACAACACAGCGGATCCACTCACAAAGGCCTGTTCCCAGAGAGAGATTTTTATCGGATGGTTGAGTATGAGATACTACAACCACTGCTATCAGATGGCCCTAGTGCAAGTGGGAGATTGTTAGTTATATGTATGCCCTAGAGGCCATTACTATACATAGGATGTATATTGTAGTGGATGCTTGGACATATATAGGGAGGACTTTCTTGCTCGACATGATAGTATGCTATCTGGTTGCTCTTTACCTTAACGTGTACACTGATTGTCTCTCTGTTACATTTTGGTAAAGCTGTTAGGATGTGTACTTGACTACCTGGACTATGATGCGGATCATACTAGTGGGGACATGGTAGTCCATAAGTACATCCTTCAAAGTCCCTAGTCGTGGGTGTATCGAGACGGGGCATCGATATACCAGAGTAGACTAGCGTATACCTTCTCGACCCATACAGATGGGCGATGGATGATCCCATATCCATTGGTGTTTGACATCAGAGATGATATACGGGTGCTCAGTGGAGACTGGGTACACTGGACGGACTCGCCGAGAACTCCCAGATGGTATTATACATTACGTCAGATGGCAGTTCTCTGGTGACACTGGTACAGAGTAGTCTGTTGACCCGAGATCGTTATAGAGTCTTTTGTGGTTCCCACTGTGCTTTGATTTCCACCTTACCACGTCCAAGAGGGCGTGCAAAACGGTGGTTTTTGGGTACAGTCCCGAATCACATGGAGGCAATGAGCGATAGGAAAGGATTCGTCTCTCCCGGTATAGGGAGTTGATGTTGTGCTGTGTTCGATTGGCTGTAACCGGAAATCCCTGGCCAGGGTTGCTGAGATTTACTGGTAAGTGTTACCAGTAGTTTCTCGAACTGTTATAGACCTCATATCGACACGACTTATCGAGCTACTGGGGTCTAACGTTTACCACCCCTAGGCAAGATATGCGACATATCAGACGACGAGACCGGACTGTACGGTAAGTGTTACTGGTTCGATTCACAGGAGTGTGAGCGGGCTTGCTCGTCGATCTTCTGATCGCTCAATACCCGGGTGGCCGTTACGTTTAGTAGACCGCTTGCGGCTTGGGGGTGTTTGATATGATCATCTCCTGCTGCCGGCATATTGACGAGTCTTTAGAGTCCTACACAGAGGTTTCCTGGCTCAAGCGAAACGAAATAGGAGCGCATATGAGATATGTGTGGGACCGAGAATAATGCGTGTATGTGATACCGTATTCTATTCTCGCGATGAATGTATCGACTGGTTGTATGCGATATAACCTAGTTATCGAATCAAGGATTGATTCGATAAGCCGATACATTGAATATTAGTCGGTTATATGCGATATGACCGGATCGTTAAATCAAGTGTTGATTTAATGATTTAATGCATAATTATATATTTGATATATTACTTTACATTAACTAGTATTGGTTCACTTTAAATGGATTTTCTCACTTGCATTGCACAATTTGTATATGTGATATACTTTTGTGCACTTGATTGTATCATGTTTGATGATACATGTTTACTTGGGTTTGTGTAAAGATTAAACCATGGTTATATGAATGGTTAGGGTTTTGTTTTCTTATTCATTTATTTATTTATTTATTCTTTTTGGAAAATAAATGGCATAAAGAGAAAGTGGTGGCTTTCTTTGTTTGCATCTTGAAGCTTCATGAAGCTTTGACTAAGTGACCATTTTGTCTCATGCTTAACCCTAACCACTCCACTTAACCCTAGTTCATTCTCTACACTTGACCATGGTTGTATTATGATAAGTATTGATTTACTTTTTTATTTGAAAATAACTTATCATAATATTCATCATCTTCTTCTTCTTCTTCACTTGAAGAAAACCTTGCTTCATCAATGGTGACTTGATGAAAAGAGTGAGAAATCCAATTCTAAAGTGAACCACTTACTATTTCTTCATCCTCTACCTCTTGCCAAGTATTATAGGGTGTTTTCTTCACAAGTTTCATGACTTGGTGAAGTGGGAACTTGATCTAGTGATGCCTCGACGTAGATCATCTTCGGCATCGAAGCCGACGACCAAGCCCGCCCAATTCTCCAATGAAGTCGATGCTAGAGTCCGGGATGCGATTTGTACAGCGAGGGGACTTCATCACGGAGCTATGGAGTTGGAGAACCAGATCTACAAAGGTTGTATTTCGGTTCACTAAGTTAAGTTGTTAACTAGTTGCATCTTTCGCCTAAAATTCTAGTTAACGATCCGTATTAGGGTTTCTCGGCACATGTAAAATGTTAAATTGGCATGGTTGATGCCTTGTGAGACCTCATTAGAGTGCCTAGGAACCCTACAGAACCGTCTCGGGTACATGGTGGGCCCGGTATGGTACCGCGGGGCAAGAAGTTCGAGTTATATTCGATGAGCCTGGCAGGGGAGCACTACCTACCGGTGATATTATTTGGACTCGTCGGCTATCCGGAGGATACCGGCCGGAGTCATAAGATGGTTATAGGATGATCCATTCTGTCGGAGCCCGAGATATTGATATTTGAGATTTGAGACACTGAGGCATTGAGATTTGATGATACAGGTTAGTCCGGGCAGCCGGAGCCTGAGATATTGAGATATTGGATTTATGTTTTGTGTCGATATTTGACACGGATTTCTCTGTTGATTTCAATGGGGATACTTGTTTTATATACATACAGAAATCCCATTAAAATAAAGAAAACAGTTGTCTCACTCATTTCATTACATTACATTCGTACCTCATACATATGATACATTGCTACCTGAGGCACTGACAGGAGCACTGGGATTACACTTATGTTTAGATGTTTACCCTTACCACCTTTTCATTCTTCAGACTTTATCATTTGAGGATATTACTGATCGTATTACCTAGGATTGTGTCATACGTGCGATTGCTGCTCTGTGACGTTTTCTACTAACGAGTTGGCAACTTACCCCGGTTGTGCCACAGTTTCTTACAGGTTTTGCCGTACAGGTTCCGTTATGGCTTTCTGGCACACTGCTCTTTCTCCGGGTGATTTGTTTTGGTAGGTGGGTTCACTTGCATCGTGACCACCATTGTACTTATTTTATTCTGTTGTATCTAGAAACTCCATCAACCATACTTGTATTATTTATTCAAACTTAGAGACCAGTTGTATATTCTTTCGACCTTAGAGCCCCGCGCTGTATTATTGATGGTTTCAGGCTGTTTTGAGTTTCCTTTTATGTTTTTCCTCGCCCTTGGTTTTGTATATTATATTGCTTGCGTGGTTGTGACCGTCGATTGACGAAGAGCTAGCTCCAGCTTGGGGATGCCTTTTATCATTCATGTATATATTTATCTTGTTGTACCCCGTTCGAGGCCAGTATTTACAAAGGAAACTCGGCCGAAATTTTCAGAAAAGACTTGTGGTTTTAAAAAACGCATAATTCGGTTTATACTATTAAACTACTCGTTTTAAAATAAGTTTCTTCCTACCTAAAATGGTTTTAGATTTCTGGGCATTTGGCTTACTTGAATTAGATGTGGTCCTGTAGACTTCATATGATTCATGTGCCAGTCACGGGCTATTTCGGGTTGTGACAAAGTTGGTATCAGAGCGCTAGGTTAATCTTGGTTCGAGTTTATGTTCGACTATGCGGAGCCTAGGACGTTGTATATATACGGAATCTGGGCTTGACCTTATGGAACTTAGACTTAGTCGAGGGGGTACTACACCCGAACTTTTGTCGCAGAGGTTGACCTTGGTTGATGGAGTAGGTATCTTGAGTAGAGTGACATACCGTACGTATGTTCCGCGGCATATTTACGATACGATACTCCGCTTAAGAAGCCTTAGGATGTACATTTCCTTGCACAGTATTATATTCTTTCTTGATCTATCCTCATCGATATTGGTTATGGTCTTGCTGCCACGATTACACGGGCAGAGAGTGCTACGGCTAGAGTTGCAGTCAGCACGAGCTCGTCACGGACGGGGACTGACCAGGGCATGATTTCAGGGACATACGATTGCATAGTAAGGCGTCGTTTCATTGTGTTTTCGCGCCATGAGCATTTGATGGATCGCTGTTATGAGATTTCTCGGACGTGCAGATCAGTACCCGAGGATTGAGCCACTGATGGAGGCCAGCCAGAATGTGATGACCGTTGATGTATCGTGTATTCATGATGATCGAGGCACTATTTAGCGTGCAGACGAATGAGCCGGTTGTTGCTGCTAACGACTAGATATCGCCCCAGATGTTGGAGTTATTGCAGTACGAGTGGTACTTAGAGATATGATTGGTGGTCACTAGTCACTCGAGGATGAATGACTAGGACATGTGGTTCGTTTGCTTACCCCGATGCGAGGTCATCAGATCGATTGATTCTAGCTTGAGAAGACTTCACACGGATACGTTGGGAGTCGATAGAGACGATCGAATGTCAGAAACCCATTTTCCAAATTTAAAGTATTTGAAGAAAACATGAAAGTAACTCTACGGACCCTCTAGAAGAATGAAACCTTAACTCAACGTAATGACCATGGAACGCCCTTGAACCTTAGAGTTTGCGGCAGTTTAGCGGTGTCATTTGTGAAGGTTGGGTTTGCCCTTCTACGGTGAGTCCATAGGTGCTGTGGCATGTACTCGATATTATTAAAATGTATCCAAGATGTTGATCTCTTGGGGGATTATGAGGTTTTGACGATTCGATCGGATGGTTCGACATCTTTCGGATATCATGTGATGGGATGCATTGCTTGGGAGACTCCAGATACGAGTATAGCCGTTGGATCACGGTCCATGCAGCCACGAAGAGACGAGTCCGAAGCAGTCGACATTAGAGAAAAGTGGAGTAAGAGGTTCGTACGAGATCTTGATAAGATGACGTTCCACTCCGCCGACATCAGAGATGTGATTCACATGCAGAGGCGTTATTTATGGATATATCTTCCAGAAGGAGTCGCGATGAGTATGCAGCCGTTCCGGAGCCGGAAACAGATTTAGTAAAGGACGATGACTTCCGAACATTTCGGCAGATACGAGGTTTGGGAGACCTCGACAGTACCTTTCTGGAATATTTTACGAGAAGAGCTGGACCGAGGAGTGGTCAATTTACGCACACCCAGCAGGCCAGAGTTCGGCATCGTCGATGAGACATGTCATGAGAGACCACGACAGTGGGCCAGAGATTCTTAGAGGATGCGTTTGAACGGAAATATTCCACCATACTTGATTTCGGTATTTTGGGCGATTTATTCGTATGATTGAGTTTTGATGACCGAGTTTCATGATATTTGTTTTCGTGCACCATGGTTGCACCTACTGGGTATTTATGTTTTGTGCACAGTTATTGCACTTGATATCGTTTTGTGCCTTGGCTGCACATGTTTATGACTTCATGGATTTCTTACAGGTAGGTTGATTTTGTGCTTATGGTACGCACACGATTTGGTTTTTTGCACTCGGTATAGTTCACATATGCTTGCAGTGCGGTGATTAGATTTTGTGCACTACAGTTGCACAGGACTCCGTTGATGTTATTTGAGGTATTCATTTTGACTTCATGTCTAGGGCATGCATATGATTTGACTTATGCTTACAGCATAGTTTTTATGCACTTTTAGTGTTTTGATTAGATTTTGTGCACGCTGATGCATATGGTTGTGGATTTGATACCACGGTATACCTGATTTGGATTTGAGATGTGTTGTATACCGTTGATTTTGATTGTGATGCTCGATATTTGTTTTGTGCACCTTGTGCACCTGATTGGATTCTTGCGCATATTTGACGCGCTTGGATTGGATTTTGTGCATGATTCGGCGCTTGATATTGGATTTCGTGATTTCGTGCATGATTGATGCACCTGATTTGGATTTTCGCACATGTTGGGCGCATGATTTAAGATGCGATTTTGGTGCACACCAGATGCACTAAATCAGATTCTTTGTGCATAACAGATGCACCTGATATTGCTGTCAGGCACACCCGTTGCCCTTGATAGATGTTTCGTGCACACCCGATGCACTTAGATGTTGTTTCTGTGCACATGTAGCACACATATGGATTTTGATGTCCGTGTGCTCCAGACGCACGTAGCATTCATATGCACATTTTGGGATTTATTCTTGTGGAGAGGTACGTTTTTATGATATTACTATTTGCTTTCGTACTGAGCAGGACTAGTCTGAGGACAGTACCTGGATATATTTTACATGCATTGATAGATATCGAAGGGATTTCCGAAGAAAGAGCTATAGTCTCAGTATTTACCTACGTGTTTGATATGACACGAAACGTTTTAAACAAGGAAACCCTTCTAAATTGTTTTCAAAACGGCAGGACGTGCATATTAAACAAATGTTATATAGATATATATAGTTATTTTCATATGATAGACGTCCGGTACTGAGCCGCGATACGCGCATCGCAAAGCAATATGAAAGGTTTGGCATGCATTTCTTTCCGATGTTTTAATGATATTTACATGTTATTGTTTTGATGTATATCATGTCGGTTTTCGTATTGGATTTGACATTTGTGTCTTCACCATGACTCCGATGATTGCGAGATTGTTGACGGAGTTTTGATTTTGAGTTATCTGCTCATTGTTCATGCACATGCATTGCGCTATGATGCGTTTCATGTATTGATGATTTCGGGACCCCGACGACTTGGAATTTTTACTAAAATGTTTTAGTATTTGAGGGGTTTAAATTTAAATTCGGGGACCGAATTTCTTTAAGAGGGGAAGATTGTAACATTTCAGAAAAATAAAATATTATTTTTGTGAAATTTTTATAATTTTGTAATAAAATATTGAATATTTTAATAGGGCGGTATTATTAAATACCGATAAATGGGGAAAATTTGAAAAAAATATGGAAATTACTGAAAAGAGGGTGTTTTTTGTGATTCATGCAAATTATGAAAGTTTATGATTTATTTGACACTATTTTAGTGCTAATCGCGATTAAAAATCGCTAATCGGACTTTAAGCGTGTTTTGTGCACACATCATTTTCACACTTGTGTTACATTTTCCTACATGGCTTTATCATCATTTTTCATTCTTTGCTTTGGGTTCACTATTGAGGAGATAAGAAAAATAGAATAGAAAAAAAAAAGAAAAGAAATAGAATATGATTAAAGAATAGAGGTATGGCCATGAGAGTGAGTGAGAGTGTAAATCCACGGTAGCGTCCCGGCCGTCAAACAGACGCCAAATGCGGAACAAAAACTTTTTACAAACAGGCGCTATCGCGTACTGTAATCCGGATCTGCCCTTAAAGCTAAACTAACAAACTACAAAGTGGGTAGAAATGTTATACCGAACGATCCGAGTCCTTCGGTCTTCAACCATCATCCCACGCTTTGTTGCGGCTGCTCCGATCTCTTGAATCTCCAATCTTCTCGTCCAGATGGCACCACGTCGACGGATCTTTAAAAGGGCTCCCACCTTAGAACCGAATCAACTCGATCATCAAGTTTGCTAAAAGAGATGACCAAGATTGATGTAGAGAATGAGTAGAACACTTTGTCTCGCTTCGTCCAAAACTATGGACGAACGGTTAATGAAGTTGCCTTTTGGATCGATATGAAATGAGAAACTTTTCTATTCTAATTTCCATGAACCAAATAACTATCATCTTTTTTAACCAAGTGAGTGAGTGAGAAGGAGGGGAGGGGCCGGCCAATATATGTTGGAGGGGTGAGGGTAGGAGAGAGGGGGAGGTGACCTTAACAATGAAGCTTATCATCATAATAAATGAAACAATGACTCACTTAAACATTCAATGCAAACATTGAACCTTAATAACCTAGTCACCAAAATCATTAATGCCAAGATGAGTCACTTAACACCTCACCATCCTAGTCATCATCTAGAAGCTTCCACACTCATGACTCACCCTCATTACTCACCCAAATGAAGAAAAGATAAATCCGTATTAAACCGAATGTTTAAGACGGCTGATAGAAAACTTGAAACTGGCAACTTCCAAAAGCGATCCCGAAACGAATTTCAGGATAACCCCGTAACAGTATAAACATACCCGCATTTGTATTACGACCGAATACAAATGCAACTGAGACAAAGATATTATATCTACACAGTATAATACTCGGATCCTGCTTAAACCAAAGCCTACCAATATTATTTGCCCGAAATATGACACGTGTGAAAACGCACGTGCATTTTCCGAACCCTGCCATAAAACCATACGCCCTCTACAACGTTTCGCCCGAACTTGGGAAACTGTCTGTGGGGGACTCTAATGACTCATCAACACACTGGCAATGGGTGTAACCTCTAGCACGTCAGAGGTACAAGCTGTACGTAACGGTTGCCTATGTATTGTATGGAAGGGAAGCTGACGAGCGAACCATCCATAAACCTACTGAGCCTGACAGTGATAATATCCGTACAGTCCGGTCCATTCGTCAAAAGAGTATCGCATATCGAGTCTAGTGGGGTGGATAAAGTCAGACCCCTAATAACGTGATAAATCGTATCGGCATGAAGCCCATCACCACCTGAGAAACTACTGATCGAAATCAGTAATTCTCCACTACCTCGGCCGAGGATTTCTAGTGATGGTCACCCGTACACTGTGCGACATCAACCTCCAATACCGGGAGTGACGAATCCCCGACGATCCGCTCACTGCCTCCACGTGGCTCGGGACTGTACCCAAAAAATACCTGTTTGCACGTCTCTTTTGAGAGTGGTAGGGTAGAAATCAAAGCACAGTGGGAACTCACACGAGACAAATGACGATCTCAGGTCGACAATCTAACCTGTGAAATGCTATCTGACGATATGTATAATACCAACTAGCATGTTCCCGGAGAGTCCTGTCTGGTGTACTCATAACCCAATGAGCACCTGTATACCTCTTAGGTGAACCAACTGACACCAATGGCTTGTGAGACCGGCAACCGCCCCTCGTCGGGGTCTCGACTGTATACACTAGTCTACTCTGGAGTATCGATGCCCTGTCTCAAAACTCCCACGACTAGGGACACTTTAAGGATGTGCTTATAGACCCCAGCTCCCACGTATATGATCGCCATCATACTGCTGGCTGTCAACCAGAATCCTATGGGCTCTATCAACATGCAATAGTGAACTAAAGTATGTATACGATGATAAAGACAAACCAGAAAGCATACTATCATCTCGAGCAAGACTGTCATATCGGTATAGGTCCTGCCTCAATCATTGCAATCACGTACCTGCGATCCAATAATTGACTTTGAGGGCACTATATCCAACAATCTCCCACTTGCACTTAAGGCTAATTATTGCGATGTCGCATACTCACAGCCCGTGTGATACCTGTTGGAGATAGTTCCCTCAGAGTCAATTATTGGATCACAGGCACGTGATTGTAATGATTGAGGGAGAACCTATCCCTGTAGGAAAATCTTACTCGAGATGATAGTATGCTATCGGGTTTACCTTTATCATCGTGTACTACTTTAGGTGACCTTACAGGTCGCTATTACACGTTGGTAGAGCCCCTAGGATTTTTGCTTGACCACCAGCAGTATGAGGGCAATCATATACGTGGGAGCTGGCAGTCTATAAGCATATCCTTAAATGGTCCCCAGTCGTGAGAGTTTCGAGACAGGGCATCGATACTCCAGAGTAGACTAGTGTATACAGTCGAGACCCCGACGAGGGGCGGTGGCCGGTCTCACAAGCCACTGGTGTCAGTTGGTTAACCTAAGATGTATACAGGTGCTCATTGGGTTATGAGTACACCGGACAGGACTCGCCGGGAACATGCTAGTTGGTCATATACCAGACGTCAGATGGCAGTTCCCTGGTGACATGTGTACAGGTTTGTTCATCGACCTGGAGATCGTCATTTGTCTCGTGTGAGTTCCCACTGTACTTTGATTACTACCCTACCACGCTCAAAGGAGACGTGCAAACAGGTTTTAGTTGGGTACAGTCCCGAGCCACATGGAGGCAGTGAGCGTATCTTCAGGGGTTCGTCTCTCCCAATATTCGGGGTGAGGTCGCGCTGTGTCTAGGAGAGCCATTACACAAAGCCCTCGGCCGAGGCAAGAAGATTTACTGGTAGGTATTACAGTAGTATCTCAGGGTGTTCTGGGCTACACTCCGACACGACTTGTACCGCTTTTGGGGGTCTGACTTTTACCAACCCCCTAGGCCCGCCATGCGATGCTCATAGACGAACGGACCGGACTGTACGGATATTGTCGCTGACAGGCTCAGTAGAGTTGTCACGCTGGGTTCGCTCACAGACGTCCCTTTTGGTCAATACCTGGTATCCCGTTACGTATTGGCTTATACCTCTGACGTGCTAGTGGTTAAATCCATAACTAAGGTGTTGACGAGTCTTTAGAGTCCCCCACATTCAGTTACTCAGCTTTCAGGCGAAAAGCTGTAGAGGCCGTATGGAGATATGGCAAGGTCCGATCAGATACGTGCGGTATTGCACGGATCAGGATCGGACAGTTTGTACTACAGGCCGTATGGATATATGGCAGGGTTCGATCAGATACGTGCGGTATTGCACGGATCAGGATCGAACGGATATTACTAGCCGGCTTTGGTTTAAGCCGGATCCTAGTATAGTACAGTGTAGACTTTGTCTCATTGCATTTGTATTTCGGTCGGAATACAGATGCGGGTGTGTATGCACAGTATCGGGGTTTTTCCTGTAATTTATTACGGGACCAGTTTTCTGGAGTTCCCAGTTTGCTTTCCGTTTCGGCCGATTTCCTTAGTATCGTTCTTTGGCCGAAGATTGGTGGAGGAGGGCTTATTTGCATTTATGCAAATAAGCAATTTGTGGAGGAGGTTTTTGCATATTTCTTTGTATCAAGATGGTGAACCATTCCTCCACCATTTGACTTGTTTACTTCATCATTGATTGACTTTGTTTTCTTGATGTTTTGGATGTGATGATGGGAGATGATATGGTAGTTGAGTGTTGGACTTTCCTAGCTATCATTTTCTTTGCATTATTGATGAAGCCATTCTCTCTCACTCTCATGCTCTTCTCTCCACTCACCAAGGCCGGCCACTTGTAGAGGTGGGTGTGCCCATTTTTATGTGTGGGGATTTTTGTATCTTTGTTTTTAAAAAAATCCCTAAAACTCCATCTCCAAAAAGTTTACTTCATTTCCTCCACCAAAAGGCAAACTCCTACAACCCGAAATGAGACTTGCTCACTACACATTCTACAGCAAACCTTGGGCACGTCGACTAGCCAGTTTCGTGCCCGAGTTGCCTCGGCATAGAGGTGGGAGCCCGTAAAAGATGTAGGCGATGTGGTGCACTTCCGGCGACAAGGTGGAGACAGGACATTCCGCGGGAGATCGGGACGACGACGAGAAGACCGGAGGACTTGGATCAGTCGGTATATTTCTCTTCCCCATCTTGTAGTTAGCTAGGACTAGTTAATGGTTCGATCCAGGTATTAGTGCGCGGTGGTGCCAGTTCATGAAAAATTTAAAGTTTATCACCGCTTCCGCATTTGGCTGTCGGATTGACGGCCGGGGCGCCGCCGTGCACTTACAGTGGTATCAGAGCCTCGCCATTAACTTAGTCTAGGTTTGTTTAATGTGTTTACATTTCCGATCGACCAAAATTCCAAAATCCGCATTTTTGTTCACATCAGTTTTCTGTTGAAATTTTTTGGAGTCGAAAATTTTTTCAGGTTGCAGAAAAGTGATGTACTGGAAATTATAAGAGTTCTGTAAAAATTCGACACACTAACTCGACTACAAGAGCGCGGAACCGCGGCCAAACACCCCTTTGGGCCGCGGTTCCGCCGCACTATGTTGATATCACTGTGTCAAATTTCTACAGTTGCCTCCTGAGTGGATTTTAGGGTTTCTGGAATATTAATTTTGGGCCCAGAATTTCTTGATGTGCTACAGTAGTACCTTGGGGCCCACTTGTTAAGATTTGATCGATCGGATATTTTAAACACATTATTTCACAGTATTTACATTATATCTGCGACCGTGAATGTCACTTGATCGATAAATCCTGTCTAACTGCTATAGCCCGGTTAGACGGATTTGCGAACGTGACATTCACGTTGATGTTCTGTGATTTTGCTGTGATGTTGCGGATCGGTCGTGGGGGATAGCCTGGATGCAATGGTAGTACAGTTCTGTTGTATTATGTACATTTGATATTGCGGGACGAGCGTCCGACATGTGGACTGCCGTCACTGCCTGTTTGTATTATTGTTTTGGGGCACGGCCAGGTTGCGGTCGATGTACCCGTTGTATGTATATTTTACTTTCTGTACTAGGATTACCCCGCGGAGGGGTGCACGGACAGCCGGGTTCTAGAGGGCAACAAGCCCGCATCTCATGGCATTGAGACGGAGGGGGCTTCACTCTAGAATTGGCGGGCTATTCGCCGCACTCGTAGGGGGTACAGGTTGACCAAGGAGGGGTGCCCAAGTTGCCGGATTCTGTGAAGTGCTGGGTGGTCCATTCACGGTGGTGAAGGGGGCTGCCTCGCTTCAGGTTTTGGTGGGTGACTTGCCGCGCCCGTAGGTGTCTAGGATTTCATTGCACAGGCTATCCACACGACCAGGGGAACGTCGGGTTTCAGCGGCTCTGTGAAACCCGGGGACCCCAGATATCTGTATTGTTCTGTGATGCTGTACATTTCTGTGATGTTGCATTTTATCACGCCTTGAGCGAATATAATATATTGGTATATATATATTAGTAGATGTTGTATATGTTTTGCATCCGCGCTAGTCCAGTCCCCGCTCTGTCGTTAGTTAGCTAACCTAACGGGTAATGACGGGACCCAGTGGCGAATGCGGATGGCATATACGTACATCAGTATATTTTCGTTCTTTGTGGTGTGATCAATTGATGGGACTGCATTGATTCGGATCAATGCAAGTTAAAAACCAACCTAATCTGATGTTGTTGGAACATTTTTCAAATAGCTGTTATTGCAAGGACGTTCACTTTTGTTTTGCATCGTGGTATTCAGTTGGAATATCCTGCTCCTCAGTCGACGAGGCAAGGGCCGAGATCCCTTCACCGGGAGTGACCCCTTGGACAAAAAAGTTTGCGTCAGGGCAATAACTTCACTATAGCCGATTACTTTTGCTTTGCATCGTGGTATTCAGTTGGAATATCCTGCACCTCATTCTACGGGGAAAGAGCCGAGATCCCTTCACCGGGAGTGACCTCTTTAGCAACGGTTTTCGTCACTATATTTTCAAAAGCTATCCGGTTCTTTCAACGATATCAAGTTCTTTACGTTAAAGGTTTTCGCCAGAAACCATTCGTAGCCCTCCGTCGTTTCAGACGGGTAGCACGTAGTATTCATGCTATGTTTGTTGGCCTTCGTCAAGGCATAGTGTATGGTAGCTGCTTGTTGCCTTTCTGCAGCATAGATAGATGCGTTGGTTTGGGACAGTCGTATAGCCTTGTTGGCCTTCATCAAGGGCTTGTGCGGGTGGGTTCAAATCAACCTGGAGAATGACGGGTAGAACTTGACATGTGACTTATGATTTGTTGGCCTTCGTCAAGGTCATAAGAGCATGGGGCAAAAATCACATCGGGAGTTTCAAAAGAACTGAAACTTGCCACATATGCGCATACCTCCTGGAGTGTGATGACGTGAGCGGATTCCGTCACGTTATCATGCGGTGATAGTTGGATCCCGATTCCCACTGATGAGTTAGTTTACTCCTCGGGTGATCCCAACTAATTCTTCTTTCAGGTTTGGAGGAGAATTTGACGGTACAGTGGGAGGTTTCCAGATTAGATAAATTGGTAACCATTCTGATCTAGGTTAGAGTGCACGCTGAGTGTTTCTTTTCTCTCTTTCTCTGGCAGCGACCATTGACCCGACCCTAAGACTATGACTCAGTGACCAAAATTGACCGAACCTTCTTAACACCGGCTTTTGGATTGTCAGAGTTGCAAACCTCATTGCCACTCCTACTTTTACCTTTTTCTCCAGAACACCCCGTATTACTACGAACGTCCACTTCCATTGGACAAAACCATCGTATGGTTAGATACGAACTCGAAGGAATTTATTCGAGGATGGTTTCCGGTTCTGGAGAAAACGGATAGGATTATTCAGTTGTCTTTTCCTTTTACCTTCTCTCAGGTTGCGAGTACTCCTTGGTTTAGGAGATAGTACACCTATTACGCAAATTGGATAGTCTTCTTCCAAACCTTAGGCTGGTGCCGACCGGTAGGGAATGAAGAAAACCAATTAGCCTAACGATGGTTTACAGAAGGTATTAAGTTCAGACAAAGCAAGGGATTAGTAAGAGGGCAAAGTAAATTGCAACTGATATTCACGACCAAACTAAGTATTTCGTTACCACTCCCACATCACCTTTGTATTTCTCCAGGACACTCCGTATCACTACGAAGATCCACAGTTTATTGGATATTCCATCGTATGGTTATATACGAACTCGAAAGGAACTTGTTCCAGTTCGGGGATGGATTCTGGTTCAGGAGAAATAGGAATAAGGTTTATTCAGGTGTCTTTTATCCTCACCTTCTCTCGCATTGCGAGTGCTCCTAGGATTAGGACAGTACACCCATTATGCTTATTGGATAGTCTTCTTCCAAACCATAGGCTGGTGCCGAACGGTAGGGAAGGAAGAAAACCATTTGGCGTAAGGGGTGTGCAGAAGGTAATGACTAAAGACATATAAAGGGATTTGGAGAGGTGGCAAAGAATTATACGGTTACAGTCGTGAATCTGGAAGAGGCATTACTAGGAATACAGGGATACCCCATCGAAACATTTCAATGTTTCAGTCTCACTGTGTTCTGTTAAAGGAAAACTGATTTCCCAGTTAGGCACTTGCTCCAGGGTATGTATTTACCAGGTATGATTCTCACATCTGTATGGTTTTACAGATGATGAGTGGGAGTAAGTTATTGGGAATTGGGTGATCATCCTTATTATATCGGGATTCGTTGTAATCGGTGATATTTGAGGAAGTCACCTGGGTTGTTTGCCGGTCGGCAAATATTTGGTTTTGAATATCCGCTGTTATGCACCAATTTCAATTTGATGTGTCTGTACGTCTATTTTTATAGAGTGAGATATACCTTTTTGAAATTATGTCTACGACATTTACCTATATCAGTATATGGTTAGGTAAGGAGCATTAAACAGCGGTGTAATTCTTCTTAACCATAAGTACAGTTTTCAACCTACGACACACAGTGAATGAGTTATCAGACTCAAGGGACTTATACAGAGTATTGTATGTTGTCCAGGGTCCATCAGGACAGAGGGGTTGGTCCTCGTACTATATCGGTTTACTTATGACTTCTCTAGTTTTTAGACAAGTGTTTCGTGGAAACACAGGGTCCGAATTTGGAGAAGTTATATGTATTTGAATAGAGTAGAGAACCAGGTGTAGCAAGTATCGGGATTCTTCAAAGCAATCGAAGATGTAGACACTTGTGCATGGTATTCAGTTGATAGTAATAATAAAGAGATCTTGCTTCTCTTTCAGGTTACTCATGATTGGAAGCATTCCTAAGTTGAGTAACGCTGATCGGCCTCCTTCCATTTTGTTGACATGCACTGGAGACAGCTGCATGATTTGAATCTGGTTCAATTAAATCAGTGCCTCTGGTCCTATATTGGACATAGAAAAGTTCGTATCTTAACGATGTTAAGGTAAGGGGAGTTGTCCGGCTTATGATTAAAACCAGACTCTGGATAACTCGAGGCACGTTTCTGTAATGGCTGTTTGTAGGTTGACCCAGGCTATGACGAGGGTTGATTTTCTACCATCTGGATGAACAATAGAAATATTGTTCTAGACTCGCCACAGTTTTATTAAAAATGGATTTTTTCAGAAAACAGTAGTGGGAGTACTGTAGAACTGGAAGTGATTCCAGAACCGCAAACGATTACTGAAGTTTTGATAAGGAACCTAAACATTCAATCTGGATTGACATTCCATTGGCCACTCCGCAGATACGGTGGGTAATTTCAGGCACCCGAGAGGTACTCCGGTAGCCTCAAGGACGGTGACAGGGAAGTTCTTGTTTACCCAGGTTTGCCATTGCTGTTGTTCCAGACTGTGAGACCCGGCAGGAGGATGAGTATAGCGTCGTTCTGAACTGGTTTCAGAAGTGTACGTGTATATGACTCTGCCAGAGGGTTGTCGTAGTCAGTGGGAGCAGCGGAAGCATTGGTGGACAGGTGGCTTATGTCTATTTATAGACTAAAGCACATGTAGCGGAGATAGATCATCTATTTCTGACGTGACGGTCATGGGTTTGACTTCATCAGAATAGGGGATGGATCTGTTGAGAAGGTAGTAGGGTGTGATGTCCTGGTATTTGGATGACATACACAGAGTAGGAAGTGATATTCCTATACTACGATCGGTTATACTTTGGTCGTCACACAGTGGTTTTCTCCACATGGGACTTGGACATTATATCAGACATTCTGGTTACTAGATCTATGGTTTTAGATCTAGATTTGGGTAGTCCCCCAATCTGGGTACTTAGACAGCATTCTAAGGATATTTAGAATGGACGACTCCATGCACGGTAGTGTACCTGCAGAAGATGGAGTCACCCTCTCTAAAGGTGTCTTACAGACTAAAGGGGAGAGGGATGTGCATGATTGGCAGATCACTTGCTTAGGCAATTGAGTCAATCATGAGATGTCAAGTACCACACCAGATATTGTTCTTGCACTTGATGCAATAAGTTGATATTGATCCAATCCTGGAGAAGCAGTCGGAAGCAGTTTTAGAACATAAGTGAATGTTCTAGGGATATGATAATGATAGCCTCATGCAGGAGACAGTTATCATTCCAGGCTTCCAAGGTGACCTGGACGACAAGGAGGTTGTCAGAGTTATAGTTTTCCTTCTGATGAGGGGCGGTATTTTGGACAGGTGGTCCAAGGCAATACTGAGGGAGGCATGGCGCAGGATACTGATTAAGTTCAGTTGACGATACAGTCTAAGAAGTTTGGATTTGGAGTTCATTTATGAGCTAGGTCCCATCAGACATCCAGACATATTCTGAGACAGGTATTGCTCATTTCGGGAGATGGTTTTCTCCGCGAACTTGAGATATAGAGAGACATAGAAAGAAACATCAAGGCGGATCCACTCACTGAGGCTATTCCTCGAACGCAATAGTTTCTCAAACAGGCTTTGCGAGACTGACAAGTAGAGGAGTTGGGTGTTCGGTTGCACACGGGCTGTGTGTATGTGACATCGCAATAATTAGCCTTGAGTGCAAGTGGGAGATTGTTGGAGATAGTGCCCTCAGAGTCAATTATTGGATCACAGGCACGTGATTGTAATGATTGAGGGAGGACCTATCCCTGTAGGACAATCTTACTCGAGATGATAGTATGCTATCTGGTTTACCTTTTGTTGGAGATAGTGCCCTCAGAGTCAATTATTGGATCACAGGCACGTGATTGCAATGATTGAGGGAGGACCTATCCCAGGAGGACAGTCTTACTCAAGATGATAGTATGCTATCTGGTTTACCTTTATCATCGTGTACTGCTTCAGGTGACCTTACAGGTCGCTATTACACGTTGATAGAGCCCCTAGGATTCTTGCTTGATGACCAGCAGTATGATGGCGATCATACACGTGGGAGCTGGGGTCTATAAGCATATCCTTAAAAGGTCCCTAGTCGTGGGAGTTTCGAGACAAGGCATCGATACTCCATTTGTAGACTAATGTATACAGTCGAGACCCCGACGAGGGGCGGTGGCCGGTCTCACAAGCCACTGGTGTCAGTTGGTTCACCTAAGATGTATACAGGTGCTCATTGGGTTATGAGTACACCGGACAGGACTCGCCGGGAACCTGCTAGTTGGGATTATACCATACGTCAGATAGCAGTTCCCAGGTGACATGTGTACAGGTTAGTTCATCGACCTGAGATCGTAATTTGTCTCGTGTGAGTTCCCACTGTGCTTTGATTACTACCTTACCACGGCTCAAAGGAGTCGTGCAAACAGGTTTTAGTTGGGTACAGTCCCGAGCCACATGGAGGCAGTGAGCGGATCTTCAGGGGTTCGTCTCTCCCGGTATTGGGGGTGAGGTCGCGCTGTGTCTAGGAGAGCCATTACGCAAAGCCCTCGGCCGAGGCAGGAGATTTACTGGTAGGTATTCCAGTAGTATCTCAGGGCGTTCTGGGCTACACTCCGACACGACTTGTACCGCCTTTGGGGGTCTGACTTTTACCAACCCCCTAGGCCCGCCATGCGATGCTCATAGACGAACGGACCGGACTGTACGGATATTGTCACTGACAGGCTCAGTAGGGTGTCAGGATGAGTTCGCTCATCGACGTCCCTTTTGGTCAATAGCTGGTGGCCCGTCACGTATTGGCTTATACCTCTGACGTGCTAGTGGTTAAATCCACAGCCATAGTATTGACGAGTCTTTAGAGTCCACCACACTTTAAGTTACTCAAGCTTTCGGGCGAAACGCTGTAGAGGCCGTATGGAGATATGGCAGGGTCCGATCAGATACGTGCGGTATTGCACGGATCAGGATCGGACGGTTTGTACTAGTTACCGTATGGATATATGGCAGGGTTCGATCAGATACGTGCTGTATTGCACGGATCAGGATCGAACGGATTTTACTAGCCGGCTTTGGTTTAAGCCGGTCCTAGTTTAGTACAGTATAGATTTTGTCTCATTGCATTTGTATCCGGTAGGAATACAGATGCGGGTGTGTATGCACAGTATCGGGGTTCTCCTGTAATTTATTACGGGACCAGTTTTCTGGAGTTGCCAGTTTGCATTCCGTTCCGGCCGGTTTTCCTTTGTTCTTTCCCGGCCGGACTTTTCCGATGGAGGGGGTTATTTGCAACTTTGCAAATAACACCTAGTGGAGGGGTTTCTTGCAAATGCTTTGTTTATGATGGCATCTTGCATTAATTAAGATTTGATAGGATATGGGTTTGATGTGAGATTGTTATGATGATGTTTTTGGATATGGTCACCATTCTCTTTATCCTACACTCACCTCCCTCTTGTATTTGTTTTTTGCCCTCCACCATTTCCACCATATAGAATGGCCGGCCACATTTTTGGATGGGGAGAGAGGAAAATTGAGAGGTTCATTTTTGTGAGAAGAAAAAATTCCTATCTCATTTTTCTTGCTACAAAACATTCTAGCTCCACTTGATAAGTTGATTTCCATTCTATTCCTCCATCAAGGCAACTATAAACCCCATTGAGACAAAGCGCATCATCTACACTACATCCTACAGCAATCCTTGTGCACGTCGACTAGCCAGCTTCGTGCCCGAGTTGCCTCGGTATTGAGGTGGGAGCCCGTAAAAGATGCAGACGATGTGGTGCCCTTCCGGCAAGGATGCGACAACCGGAGTTTCCGCGGGAGATCAGGACGACGACGAGAAGACCGGAGGACTCGGATCACTCGGTATATCTCTCACCCTTTCTCTTGTTAGCTAGTATCGGTAAATGGTTACGATCCGGGTATATTGTCCGCGGTAGCGCCAGTTTAAAAGTTAAGAAAATTTTGATTCCGCATTTTGGCCTCGGATAGACGGCCGGGGCGCTGCCGTGGCGCAACATGGTATCAGAGCCACGCCATTAACCTTGTCTAGCTTGTTCTGATGTGTTTTACTTATCCGATCGACCAAAATTCCAAAAACCGCGTTTTGCTTGCATCAGTTTTCTGTCGATTTTTTCCGGGCTCTAAAAATTTTTCAGGTTGTAGAAAACTGATGTACATGAAATTATAAGACATCTGTGAAAATTTGGACGAGTGTTACTGTAGAACCGCCGCGGAACCGCGGCCAAACCCCCTTGGCGCCGCGGTTCCGCCGCAGTTCAGTGTGTTCACTGGACCAATTTTTCACAGTGATCTTATTACAGGGAAATAGGGGTTTTGGAACATTAAACTTGGGCCCAGAATTTCTGTGAGTGCTACAGTATTACTTGGGGGCCCACTTGTTAATTTTTGATCGATTGGATATTTTAAACACATTATTTCACAGTATTTACATTATATCTGCGACCGTGAATGTCACTTGATCGGTAAATCCGGTCTAACTGCTATAGCCCGGTTAGACGGATTTGCGAATGTGACTTTCACGTTGATGTTTTGTGATTTTGCTGTGATGTTGCGGATCGGTCATGGGGATAGCCTGGATGCAATGCTAGTACAGTTTCTGTTGTATTATGTACATTTGATATTGCGGGGCGAGCGTCCGACATGTGGACTGCCGTCACTGCCTGTTTGTATTATTCTTTTGGGGCACGGCCTGGTTGCGGTCGATGTACCCGTTGTATGTATATTTTACTTTCTGTACTAGGGTTACCCTGCGAAGGGGTGCACGGATAGCCGGGTTCTAGAGGGCAACGGGCCCGTATCTCATGGCATTGGGACGGAGGGGGCTTCGCTCTAGAATTAGCGGGCTATTCGCCGCACTCGTAGGGGGTACAGGTTGACCCAGGAGGGGTGCCCAAGTTACCGGATTCCGTGAAGTGCTGGGTGGTCCATTCACGGCGCTAAAGGGGGCTGCCTCGCTTCAGGTTTTGGCGGGTAACTTGCCGCGCCCGTAGGGGTCTAGGTTTTCATTGCACAGGCTATCCACACGACCAGGGGAACGTCGGGTTTCAGCAGCGGCTCTGTGAAACCCGGGGCTTCCAGATATCTGTATTGTTCTGTGATGCTGTACATTTCTGTGATGTTGCCTTTTTATCACGCCTTGAGCGAATATAATATATTGGTATATATATTAGTAGATGTTGTATATGTTTTACATCCGCGCTAGTCCAGTCCCCGCTCTATCGTTAGTTAGCCAACCTAACGGGTAATGACGGGACCCAGTGGCGAATGCGGATGGCATATACGTACATCAGTATATTTTCGTTCTTTGTGGTGTGATCAATTGATGGGACTGCGTTGATTCGGATCAATGCAAGCAAAACAAACCTATTCTGATGTTGTTGGAACACTTTTCAAAAAGCTGTTATTGCAAGGACGTTCACTTTTGTTTTGCATCGTGGTATTCATTTGGAATATCCTGCTCCTCAGTCGACGAGGCAAGGGCCGAGATCCCTTCACCGGGAGTGACCCCTTGGACAGAAGTTTGCATCAGGGCATTAACTTCACTATAGCCGATTACTTTTGCTTTGCATCGTGGTATTCAGTTGGAATATCCTGCACCTCATTCTATGGGGAAAGAGCCGAGATCCCTTCACCGGGAGTGACCTCTTTAGCAAAGGTTTTCGTCACTATATTTTTATAAAAAGTTATCCAGTTCCTTCAATGATATCAAGTTCATTACGTTAAAGGTTTTTTCGCCAAAAACCAGTCGTAGCCCTCCGTCATTTCAGATCGGTATTGCTTAGTATTCGCGCTGCGTTTGTCGTTGCTATTCGCCGAGGCGTAGTGTGCGGTAGCTTTGTTGTGCTATTCTGTCGCATGGATATGTGGATTGGTTAGGACAGTCGTACGACTTTGTTGATTATTCGTCAAGGGTCGTGCGGGTGGGTTTAACGCAATCAAGATAATGACGGGCTGAACTTGACTAGGACCTTTTGATTTGTTGATTATTCGTCAAGGTCACTTGGGTCCTAGGGGTAAAAATCACATCGGGAGTTTCAAAAGAACTGAAACTTGCCAGACATGCGCATACCTTCTGGAGTGTGGTGACGTGAGTGGATTCCGTCACGTTATGATGCAATGATAGTTGGATCCCGATTCCCACTGATGAGTTGGTTTACTCCTCGGGTGATCCCGACTAGTTCTTCTTTCAGGTTTGGAGGAGAATTTGACGGTACAGTGGGAGGTTTCCAGATTAGATAAAGTGATAACCATTCTGATCTAGGTTACAGTGCACGCTGAGTGTTTCTTTTCTCTCTCTCTTTGGCAGCGACCATTGACCCGACCCTGGACTATGACTCAGTGACCAAGTTGACCGAACCTTCTTAACACTGGCTTTTGGATTGTCAGAGTTGCAGACCTCATTGCCACTCCTACTTTTACCTTTTTCTCCAGGACACCCCGTATTACTACGAACGTCCACTTCCATTGGACAAAACCATCGTATGGTTAGATACGAACTCGAAGGAATTCGAGGATGGTTTCTGGTTCTGGAGAAAACGGATAGGATTATTCAGTTGTCTTTTCCCTTTTACCTTCTCTCAAGTTGTGAGTACTCCTTGGTTTAGGAGATAGTACACCTATTATGCAAATTGGATAGTCTTCTTCCAAACCTTAGGCTGGTGCCGACCGGTAAGGAATGAAGAAAACCAATTAGCCTAAACGTTGTGCAGAAGGTATTAAGATTAAGACAAAGCAAGGGATTAGTAAGAGGGCAAAGTAAATTGCGACTGATATTCACGACCAAACCAAGTATTTCTTCGCCAATCCTAAATCACCTTTGTATTTCTCCAGGACACTCCGTATCACTACGAAGATCCACAGTTTATTGGATACTCCATCGTATGGTTATATACGAACTCGAAAGGAACTTGTTCCAGTTCGGGGATGGATTCTGGTCTAGGAGAAATAGGAATAAGGTTTATTCGGTTGTCTTTTATCTTCACCTTCTCTCGCATTGCGAGTGCTCCTAGGACTAGGACAGTACACCCATTATGCTTATTGGATAGTCTTCTTCCAAACCATAGGCTGGTGCCGAACGGTAGGGAAGGAAGAAAACCAATTGGCCTAAAGGGGTGTGCAGAAGGTAATGACTAAAGACATATAAAGGGATTTGGAGAGGTGGCAAAGAATTATACGGTTATAGTTGTGAATCTGGATAATGGTAGAGGCATTACTAGGAATACCAGGATACCCCATCGAAACATTTCAATGTTTCAGTTCAACTGTGTACTGTTAAAAGAAAACTGATTTCCCGATTAGACACTTGCTCCAGGGTATGTATTTACCAGGTTTGATTCTCACATCTGTATGGTTTTACAGATGATGAGTGGGAGTATGTTATTGGGAATTGGGTGATCATCCTCATTATATCGGGATTCTTTGCAATTGGTGATATTTGAGGAAGCCACCTGGGTTGTTTGCCGGTCGGCAAATATTTGGTTTTGAATATCCGCTGTTGTGCACCAATTTCAAATTGATATATCTGTACGTCTATTTTTATAGAGTGAGATATACCTTTTGATATTATGTCGATGACATTTACTTATATCAGTGGATGGTTAGGTAAGGAGCATTAAACAGCGGTGTAATTCTTCTTAACCATAAGTACAGTTTTCAACCTACGACACACAGTGAAAGAGTTGTTAGACTCAGCGGACTTATACAGAGTATTGTATGTTGTCCAGTGTCCATTAGGACAGAGGGGTTGGTCCTCATACTATATTCTGTTTACTTTTAACTTCTCTAGTTCTTAGACATGTGTTTCGTAGAAACACAGGGTATAAGTTTTGAGGAGTTATAGGTATTTGAATAGAGTAGAGAACCAGGTGTAGCAAGTATCGGGATTCTTCAAGGTGATCGAAGATGTAGATACTTGTGTATGGTATTCAATTGATAGTAATGATAAAGAGAAATTGCTTCTCTTTCAGGTTACTCATAATTGGAAGCATTCCTAAGTTGAGTAACGCTGATCGGCCTCTCTCCATTTAGTTGACATGCACTGGAGACAGCTGCATGATTTGAATCTGGTTCAATTAAATCAGTACCTCTGGTTCTATATTGGATATAGTACAGTTCATATCTTAACATTGTTAAGGTACGGGGAGTTGTCCGGCTTATGATTAAAACCAGACTCTGGATAACTCAAGGCACGTTTCTGTAATGGCTGTTTGTGGGTTGACCCAGGCTATGACGAGGGTTGACTTTCTACCATAAGAAAGATCAATAGTGATATTGTTCTTGACTCGCCACAGTTTTAATAAAAATGGATTTTTTCAAAAACAGTAGTGGGAGTATGGTAGAACTGGAAGCGATTCCAGAACCGCAAACGATTACTGAAGATTTGATAAAGAACCTAAAGATTCAATCTGATTTGACATTCCATTGGCCACTACGCAGATAAGGTGGGTAACTTCAGGCACCCGAGAGGCACTCCGGTTGCCTTAAGGACGGTGACAGGGAAGTTCTTGTTTACCCACACTTGCCATTGTTGTTATTCCAGGCCGCGAGACCCGGCAGGAGGATGAGTATAGCGTCGTTCTAAACTAGCTTTAGAAGTGCGCGTCTATATGACTCTGCCAGAGGGTTGTCGTAGTCAGTGGGAGCAGCGGAAGCATTGGTGGACATCAGGCTTATGTCTATTTATAGACTAAAGCAGATATAGCGGAGATAGATCATCTATTTCTGATGTGACAGTCATAGGTTTGACGTCATCAGAATAGGGGATGGATCTGTTAAGAAGGTTGTAGGGTGTGATGTCCTGGTTTTGGATGACATACACAGAGTAGGAAAGGAAACTCCTATAATACGATCGGTTATACTTTGGTTGTCACACAGTGGTTTCTCCACACAGGACTTGGACATTATATCAGACATTCTGGTTACTAGATCTATGGTTTTAGATCTAGATTTGGGTGGTTTCCTAATTGGGTACCTTGACAGCATTCTATGAGTATTTAGAATGGACGACTCCTGGCACGGTAGTACACCTGTAGGTAATGGAGTCACCCTCTCTAAAGGTGTCTTACAGACTAAAGGGGAGAGGGATACGCATGATTGATAGATCACTTGCTTAGGCAATTGAGTCAATCATGAGATGTCAAGTACCACACCAGATGTTGTTCTTGCAGTAGCTGCAATAAGCTGATATTAATCCAATCCTGGAGAAACAGTCGGAAGCAGTTTTAGAACATAAGTTGATGTTCTAGGGGTGTGATAACGACAGCCTCTTTTAGGAGACGGTTGTCACTCTAGGCTTCCAAGGTGACATAGATGGCAGAGTGGCTGTCAGAGTTATATTTTCTCCTTCTGACGAGGGGCAGTATTTTGGACAGGTGGTCCAAGGCAATACTGAGGGAGGCATGGCGCTGGGTACTGATTAATTTCAGTTATCGATACAGTCTAAGAAGTTTGGATTTGGAGTTCATTTATGAGCTAGGTCCCATCAGATATCCAGACATACTCTAAGACAGGTATTACTCATTTCGGGAGATGTTTTTCTCTGCGAACTTGAGATATAGAGAGACATAGAAAGATACATCACAGCGGATCCACTCACTGAGGCTATTCCTCGAACGCAATAGTTTCGCAAACGAGCTTTGTGAGACTGACTAGTAGAGGAGTTTGGGTGTTCGGTATCACACGGGCTGTGAGTACGCGACATCGCAATAATTAGCCTTGAGTGCAAGTGGGAGATTGTTGGAGATAGTGCCCTCAGAGTCAATTATTGGATCACAGGCACGTGATTGCAATGATTGAGGGAGGACCTATCCCAGGAGGACAGTCTTACTCAAGATGATAGTATGCTATCTGGTTTACCTTTATCATCGTGTACTCCTTCAGGTGACCTTACAGGTCGCTATTACACGTTGATAGAGCCCCTAGGATTCTTGCTTGATGACCAGCAGTATGATGGCGATCATACACGTGGGAGCTGGGGTCTATAAGCATATCCTTAAAAGGTCCCTAGTCGTGGGAGTTTCGAGACAGGGCATCGATACTCCATTAGTAGACTAGTGTATACAGTCGAGACCCCGACGAGGGGCGGTGGCCGGTCTCACAAGCCACTGGTGTCAGTTGGTTCACCTAAGATGTATACAGGTGCTCATTGGGTTATGAGTACACCGGACAGGACTCGCCGGTAACCTGCTAGTTGGGATTATACCATACGTCAGATAGCAGTTCCCAGGTGACATGTGTACAGGTTAGTTCATCGACCTGAGATCGTCATTTGTCTCGTGTGAGTTCCCACTGTGCTTTGATTACTACCTTACCACGGCTCAAAGGAGTCGTGCAAACAGGTTTTAGTTGGGTACAGTCCCGAGCCACATGGAGGCAGTGAGCGGATCTTCAGGGGTTCGTCTCTCCCGGTATTGGGGGTGAGGTCGCGCTGTGTCTAGGAGAGCCATTACGCAAAGCCCTCGGCCGAGGCAGGAGATTTACTGGTAGGTATTCCAGTAGTATCTCAGGGCGTTCTGGGCTACACTCCGACACGACTTGTACCGCCTTTGGGGGTCTGACTTTTACCAACCCCCTAGGCCCGCCATGCGATGCTCATAGACGAACGGACCGGACTGTACGGATATTGTCACTGACAGGCTCAGTAGGGTGTCAGGATGAGTTCGCTCATCGACGTCCCTTTTGGTCAATAGCTGGTGGCCCGTCACGTATTGGCTTATACCTCTGACGTGCTAGTGGTTAAATCCACAGCCATAGTATTGACGAGTCTTTAAAGTCCACCACACTTTAAGTTACTCAAGCTTTCGAGCGAAACGCTGTAGAGGCCGTATGGAGATATGGCAGGGTCCGATCAGATACGTGCGGTATTGCACGGATCAGGATCGGACGGTTTGTACTAGTTGCCGTATGGATATATGGCAGGGTTCGATCAGATACGTGCGGTATTGCACGGATCAGGATCGAACGGATTTTACTAGCCGGCTTTGGTTTAAGCCGGTCCTAGTTTAGTACAGTGTAGATTTTGTCTTGTTGTATTTGTATCCGGTAGGAATACAGATGCGGGTGTGTATGCACAGTATCGGGGTTCTCCTGTAATTTATTACGGGACCAGTTTTCTAGAGTTGCCAGTTTGCATTCCGTTCCGGCCGGTTTTCCTTTGTTCTTTCCCGGCTGGACTTTTCCGATGGAGGGGGTTATTTGCAAGTTTGCAAATAACACCTAGTGGAGGGGTTTCTTGCAAATGCTTTGTTTATGATGGCATCTTGCATTAATTAAGATTTGATAGGATATGGGTTTGATGTGAGATTGTTATGATGATGTTTTTGGATATGGTCACCATTCTCTTTATCCTACACTCACCTCCCTCTTGTATTTGTTTTTTGCCCTCCACCATTTCCACCATATAGAATGGCCGGCCACATTTTTGGATGGGGAGAGAGGAAAATTGAGAGGTTCATTTTTGTGAGAAGAAAAAATTCCTATCTCATTTTTCTTGCTACAAAACATTCTAGCTTCACTTGATAAGTTGATTTCCATTCTATTCCTCCATCAAGGCAACTATAAACCCCATTGAGACAAAGCGCATCATCTACACTACATTCTACAGCAATCCTTGGGCACGTCGACTAGCCAGCTTCGTGCCCGAGTTGCCTCGGTATTGAGGTCGGAGCCCGTAAAAGATGCAGACGATGTGGTGCCCTTCCGGCAAGGATGCGACAACCGGAGTTTCCGCGGGAGATCGGGACGACGACGAGAAGACCGGAGGACTCGGATCACTCGGTATATCTCTCACCCTTTCTCTTGTTAGCTAGTATCGGTTAATGGTTACGATCCGGGTATATTGTCCGCGGTAGCGCCAGTTTATAAGTTAAGAAAATTTTGATTCCGCATTTTGGCCTCGGATAGACGGCCCAGGCGCTGCCGTGGCGCAACACCTTTATCATCGTGTACTGCTTTAGGTGACCTTACAGGTCGCTATTACACGTTGGTAGAGCCCCTAGGATTCTTGCTTGACCACCTGCAGTATGAGGGCGATCATATACGTGGGAGCTGGCAGTCTATAAGCATATCCTTAAATGGTCCCTAGTCGTGAGAGTTTCGAGACAGGGCATCGATACTCCAGAGTATACTAGTGTATACAGTCGAGACCCCGACGAGGGGCGGTCGCCGGTCTCACAAGCCACTGGTGTCAGTTGGTTCACCTAAGATGTATACAGGTGCTCATTGGGTTATGAGTACACCGGACAGGACTCGCCGGGAACATGCTAGTTGGTCATATACCAGACGTCAGATGGCAGTTCCCTGGTGACATGTGTACAGGTTAGTTCATCGACCTGGAGATCGTCATTTGTCTCGTGTGAGTTCCCACTGTACTTTGATTACTACCCTACCACGCTCAAATGAGACGTGCAAACAGGTTTTAGTTGGGTACAGTCCCGAGCCACATGGAGGCAGTGAGCGTATCTTCAGGGGTTCGTCTCTCCCGGTATTGGGGGTGAGGTCGCGCTGTGTCTAGGAGAGCCATTACACAAAGCCCTCGGCCGAGGCAAGGAGATTTACTGGTAGGTATTCCAGTAGTATCTCAGGGTGTTCTGGGCTACATTCCGACACGACTTGTACCGCTTTTGGGGGTCTGACTTTTACCAACCCCCTAGGCCCGCCATGCGATGCTCATAGACGAATGGACCGGACTGTATGGATATTGTCGCTGACAGGCTCAGTAGGGTTGTCAGGCTGGGTTCGCTCACAGACGTCCCTTTTGGTCAATACCTGGTAGCCCGTTACGTATTGGCTTATACCTCTGACGTGCTAGTGGTTAAATCCACAACTAAGGTGTTAACGAGTCTTTAGAGTCCCCCACATTCAGTTACTCAGCTTTCGGGCGAAAAGCTGTAGAGGCCGTATGGAGATATGGCAAGGTCCGATCAGATACGTGCGGTATTGCACGGATCAGGATCGGACAGTTTGTACTACAGGCCGTATGGATATATGGAAGGGTTCGATCAGATACGTGCGGTATAGCACGGATCAGGATCGAACGGATATTACTAGCCGGCTTTGGTTTAAGCCGGATCCTAGTATAGTACAGTGTAGACTTTGTCTCATTGCATTTGTATTTCGGTCGGAATACAGATGCGGGTGTGTATGCACAGTATCGGGGTTTTTCCTGTAATTTATTACGGGACCAGTTTTCTGGAGTTGCCAGTTTGCTTTCCGTTTCGGCCGATTTCCTTAGCATCGTTCTTTGGCCGAAGATTGGTGGAGGAGGGCTTATTTGCATTTGTGCAAATAAGCAATTTGTGGAGGAGGTTTTTGCATATTTCTTTGTATCATGATGGTGAACCATTCCTCCACCATTTGACTTGTTTACTTCATCATTGATTGACTTTGTTTTCTTGATGGCTTGACTTTGGATGTGATGATGGGAGATGGTATGGTTGTTGAGTGTTGGACATTCCTAGCTATCATTTTCTTTGCATTATTGATGAAGCCATTCTCTCTCACTCTCATGCTCTTCTCTCCACTCACCAAGGCCGGCCACTTGTAGAGGTGGGGGTGCCCATTTTTATGTGTGGGGATTTTTGTATCTTTGTTTTTAAAAAAAATCCCTACAACTCCATCTCCAAAAAGTTTACTTCATTTCCTCCACCAAAAGGCAATCTCCTACAACCCCAAATGAGACTTGCCCACTACACATTCTACAGCAAACCTTGGGCATGTCGACTAGCCAGCTTCGTGCGCGAGTTGCCTCGGCATAGAGGTGGGAGCCCGTAAAAGATGTAGGCGATGTGGTGCACTTCCGGCGACAAGGTGGAGACAGGACATTCCGCGGGAGATCGGAACGAAGACGATAAGACCGGAGGACTTGGATCGGTCGGTATATCTCTCTTCTCCATCTTGTAGTTAGCGAGGACTAGTTAATGGTTCGATCCGGGTATTAGTGCGCGGTGGTGCCAGTTCATGAAAAATTTAAAGTTTATCACCGCTTCCGCATTTGGCTGTCGGATTGACGGCCGGGGCGCCGCCGTGCACTTACAATACCGAATACCCAACTCCTCTACTAATCAGTTTCACAAAGCTAGTTTGTAAAACTCTTGTGTTCGAGAAATAGCCTCAGCGAGTGGATCCGCCCTGATGTTTCTTTCTATGTCACTCTTAATCTCAAGTTCGCGGAGAAAGCCATCTCCCGAATCGAGTAATACCTGTCTTAGAATATGTCTGAATATCTGATGGGACCTAGTTCATAAATGAACTCCAAATCCAAACTTCTTAGACTTTATTGATAACTGAACCTAATCAGTATCCAACACCATGCCTCCCACAGTATCCTCTTGGACCACCTGTCCATAATACTGTCCCTCGTCAGAGGGAAAACCACAACTCTGACAATTACTCTGTCATCCATGTCACCTTGAAAGCCTGGAATGATAACCGTCTCCCGAAAGAGGCTGCCGTCATCAAATCCGTAGAACATGCACTTATGTTCTAAAATTGTTTCCTTATGTTTCATCAGGATTTGATTAATATAAACTTATCACATCTAGTGCAAAAACATGTGGTGTGGTACTTGACATCTCATGATTGACTCAATTGCCTAAGCAAGTGATCTGTCAATCATGCACATCCCTCTCTCCTTTAGTCTGTAAGATATAGAGAGGGTGACTCCATTATCTGCACGTACACCACCTTGCCAGGTGTCATCTATTCTAAAATACCATTAGAATAATGTCAAAGTACCAAAATTGGGAAACTACCCAATTCTAGATCTCAAACCATAGATCTAGTAAAAATGTCTGATATTATATCCATGTCCTTTGTGGAGAAACAACTGTGTGACGACCATAGTATAACCTATCGTAGCATAGGAATTTTACTTCCTACCCTGTGTATGTCATCCATATGCCAGGACATCACACCCTACTACCTTCTTAACAGATCCATCTCCTATCCTGATGAATTTTCAAACCCATGACTTTCATATCAAAAATAGATGATCTAATCTCTGCTATATTTGCTCAATCCTATAAATAGACATAAGCTACTTGTCCACTATGCTTCCGCTGCACCCACTGACTACGACAACCATCTGGCAGAATAATATATACGTGTACTTCTAAAACTAGTTTAGAACGACGCTATACATATCCTCCTGCCGGGTCTCATAGTCTGGAACAACAGTAGTGTCAAGTCTGGGTAAACAAGAACCTCCCTGTCACCGTCCTTGAGGGTACCGGAGTACCTCTCGGGTGTCTAAGGTTACACTCCATATCTGCGAAGTGGCTAATGGAATGTCAAACCTCTTTGACTATATAGGTCCCATTAAATTTTACGTAATCGTTTGCGGTTCTGGAATCACTTCCAGTTCTACCATACTCCTACTACTGTTTTCTGAAAAAATCCATTTTAATAAAACTGTGGCGAGTCAAGAACAATATCACTATTGATCTGCCAGATGGTAGAAAATCAACCCTCGACTTAGCCCGGGTCAACCAACAAACTGCCATTACAGAAACGTGTCTTGAGTTATCCAGTGTCTGGTTTTAAGCATAAGCCGGACAACTCGCCGTATCTTAACATCGTTAGATATGAACCATTCTATATACAATATAGAAATAGAGGCACTAATTTAATTGGAACCAGATTCAAATCATGCAGCTGTCTCCAGTGCATATCAACTTAATGGAGAGAAGCTAATCAGCATTACTCAACTTAGGAATCCATCCAATTATGAGTAACCTGAAAGAGAAACAAGTTTCTCAAAACCATTACTTCCAACTGAATAACAATCACAAGAATCTACATCTTCGATCTCTTTGAAGAATCCCGATACTTGCGATACCTGGTTCTCTACTTTATTCTTATACCCACAACTTCTCAAAAGTTAGACATTGTAATTCTTCGAAACACTTGTCTAAAAACTAAAGAAGTCACAAGTAAACAGAACATAGTACGAGGACCTACCCCTTTGTCCTGACGGACACTGGACAACATACAATACTCTGTATAAGTCCGGTGAGTTTAATAACTCAAAACCTGTGCATCGTAGGTTGAAAACTGTACCCAGGAGATTTCCTCAAATATCACCAATTACAACGAATTCCGATATAATGAGGATGATTACCTAATTCCCAATAACTTACTCCCACTCATCATCTGTAAAACCATACAGATGTGAGAATGAAACCTGGTAAATACATACCCTGGAGTAAGTATCTAATCGGGAAATCAGTTTTCCATTAACAATGTAATGAATCAAGAAAATGTTTCGTAGGGGTATCCTGATATTCCTAGTAATGCCTCTTCCAATTCATGACTTTAACCGTGTATTTCTTTGCCACCTCTCCAAATCCCTTTATTTGTATTTATTCATTACCTTCTGTACACCCTTTAGGCTAAGTGGTTTTCTTCCTTCCCTACCGTTCGGCACCAGACTATGGTTTTGAAGAGGACTATCCAGTAAGCATAGTAGGTGTACTCTCCTCAACCTAGGAGTACTCGCAACATGAGAGAAGGTGATGATAAAAGACAACTGAATAATACCTTATTCTATTAATGGTGAAATAGGAGTGGCGATGAAGTACGCGGTTTGGTCGTGAATGATAACAGTCGCAATTTACTTTACCCTCTTTCTAATCTCTTTATTTTGTCTTTAGTTATTACCTTCTACACACCTTACTTAGGCTAATTGGTTTTCTTCATTCCCTACCTTTCGGTACCTGCCTATGGTTTGGAAGAAGACTATCCAATAAGCGTAATAGGTGTACTCTCCTAAACTAAGGATCCCTCGCAACCTGAGAGAAGGTGATAATAAAAGACAACTAAATAAACAAATTCTATTTCTCCTGAACCTGGATCCATCCTCGAAGAAGTCCCTTCGAGTTCGTATATAACCATACGATGGATATATCCAATGGAAGTGGATGTCCGTAGTAATACGGGGTATTTTGAGAAATATAAAGGGTAAAAGAAGGAGCGGCAATGACTTATGCGACTACAGACAATCCAAAAAGCCAGTATTTGAAGAAGGTTCGGTCAATTTGGTTACTGAGTCATAGTCTAGGGTCGGTCAAAGGTCGCTGCCAAAGAGAGAGAGAGAAACGAAACACTTTGCATGCACTATAACCTAGATCAGAATGGTTATCACTTTATCTAATCAGGAAACCTCCCACTGTAATCTCCAATTCTCCTCCAAACCTGAAAGAAGAATTAGTCGGGATCACCCGAAGAGTTAACCAACTCATCAGTGAGAATCGGGATCCAACTATCATCGCATGATAACTTGATGGAAGCCACTCAAGTTATCATACTCCAGAAGGTTTGCGCATACTTGGCAAGTTTCATTATGTTTGAAACTCCCGATATGATTTTTGCCCCATGCTCTTATGACTTTGGCTTTGGTCAAAATGACATAAGTCGCATGCCAAGTTCTACCCGTCACTATCCAGGTCAATTTGAATCCACCCGCACATGCCTTTGACTTTTGCCAAAATGGCAGAACGACTGTCCCAAACCAACTCATCTATCTATGCAACAAATGAATACACAGCAGCTACCAAAAACTATGCCTTGACTTTGGCCAAAATACATAGCTTGAATACTACTGAATACCCAAAAGAAATGACGGAGGGCTACGGCTGGTTTTTGGCGAAAAAACCTTTAACGTAATGAACTTGATCTCGTTGAAGGAACCTGATAGCTTTTTATAAAAATACAGTGGCCAAAACCTTTGCTAAAGAGGTCACTCCCGGTGAAGGGATCTCGGCTCATTCCTCGTGGAATGAGATGCAGGATATTCCAACTGAATATCACGATGCAAAGAAACTTTTAATCGACTATATTAAAGTTATTACCCTGACGCAAACTTCTGCCCAAGGGGTCACTCCCGGTGAAGGGATCTCGGCCTTTGCCTCGTCGAATGAGGTGCAGGATATTCCAACCGAATATCACTATGCAAAACAAAAGGAAACATCTTTATAATAACACTTTTTAAATTGGTTCCAACAACATCAAATATAGGTTTGTTTTATCCTTGCATTGATAAGAATCAATGCAGTCCCATCAATCAATCACACCAGAAAAGAACGAAAATTTAATGTACGTATATGCCATCCGCATTCGCCTCTGGGTCCCGTCATCACCCGTTAGGTTACTTAACTAACGACAGAGCGGGGACTGGAGTAGCGTAGGTGTAAAACATATACATCATCTAATATTATATATACCAATATACAATAATCGCTCCAGGCGTGAAAATATGCAACATTACAGAAAAGTAATAAGTATCACAGAACAATACAGATAATCTGGGATCCCCGGGTTTCACAGAGCCGCTACTGAAACACGACGTTCCCCTGGTCGTGTGGATAGCCTGTGCAATGAAACCTAGACCCCTACGGGTGCGGCAAGTTACCCGCCAAGACCTGAAGCGAGGCAACCTCCTACAGCAAAGTGAATGGACCACCCGGCACTTCACGGAATCCGATAACTTGAGCACCCCTCCTTGGGGCAACCTGTACCCACTACGAGTGCGGCGAATAGTCTGTCAATTCTAGAGTGAGGCCCCTCTGCCTGTCAAAGCCATCAGATACGGACCCGTTGCCCTCCAGAACCCGGCTATCCATGCACTCCGTCGCGGGGTAAACCTAGTACAAAAATGAAAAATATATACAACGGGTACATCGACCTCTGCCCGGTCGTGCCCCAAAAGAATATTATACAAACAGGCAGTGACGGCAGTCCACATGTTGGACGCTCGCCCCGCAATATCAAATGTACAAATAAATTGAAACAGCACTACCACTGCACACTGCTATCCACCACGACATATCCGCAACATCACAGCACAACACAAAATATCAACGTGAATGTCTCGTTCGCAAACCCGTCTAAATAACTATAGCAATTAGACGCGGTTTACCGCTCAAATGACATTCCCGGTCGGAGATATAATATAAGTACTGTAAACTAACACGTTTAAATCTTGATCGACAAAATATCCCAAAGTGGGCCCCACATACCTCTGCTGTACAGTAACAAAATATGGGCCCAAAAAAATCATTCCAAAAACCACAATTTTACAAGAAGAACCTACTGTAGAAAAAAGGTTTACTGTAGCTCCAAAACGGCGGCGGAACCGCGGCCAAACTAGGGTTTGCGCGGCGGTTCCGCGGCGCTTTGGTAGCTTCAGTTGACCAAATTTCTCCAGAACTCTTAGAAAAGCCTGCTCTCTTTTCTGTGATATGCAAAATAATTTTTAAACCCTTTTAAAAATCGACAGAAACTTTTGTTAGTGTATATGCCCTAGAGGCCATTACTGTATCATACAAGTTTGTATATTACTTAATGGAAGCTTGGGATATTCACCTTGTATATACAATCTTGCTTAAAATAGTAGTATGCTACTTGGTTTGTTTCTACTTCAATGTGTACATGTGTTTATTTTATTATATCACCTATACGCATTAGTGGAGCCCTTAGGATCTTTGCTTGATTACCAGCGTTGTGATGGCAGTCACACTAGTGGGGCTGGGTAATCTATAAGCACATCCTTATGCAAGTCCCTACTGGCAGGATTATCGAGACATGGCATCGATACTCCGGAGTAGACGAGCGCATGCGCTTCTCATCCCAGTGTGGGAGACGGTCTGTCCCACAGCCGTCAGTACGTCGTACTGGAGATAGTATGCGGGTGCTCGTTGGGTTACGAGTACACTGGACAGGACTCGTCGGGAACTGACTAGTTGGTATTATGCCTATCGTCAGTTATCAGTTCCTAGGTGACATGAGTACAGCTTAGTCCGCTGACTTGACACTGTCACTTCGCCTCGAGTGTGTTCCCACTGCACTTTGATTACTACCCTACCACGGCTCAAATGAGTCATGCAAACAGGTGGTAGTTGGGTGCAGTCTCGAAGCACTTGGAGGCAGTGACGGTTAGACAGGATTTGTCTCTTCCGGTATTGGGGGTTGACATCGCGCTGTGTCTAGGAGAGCCATTACACGAGTAGTCCCTGGCCAGGGCAAACGAGATATACTGGTAGGCTTCCACTGTTATCTCAGGGTGTTTTGGGCTTCACTCTGACACGACTTGGACCGCTATTAGGAGACAGACGTTTACCGCCCCCTAGGCCCGCCATGCGATGTATCAGACGAACAGACCGGACTGTACGGAGAATGTCACATTCAGGCCCAGTAGGAGTTCAGATGGGTTTCGCCTCGTCAGTCTTCTTGTCGGCAGCTACCTGGGGACCGTTACGCACAGCTAGTGCCGCTTGCGGTCTGTTGTTAAATCCACTGCCAGCGTAGTGTCGAGTCTTTGGATTCCCACACAGAAAGCTATTCGCCTTTAGGCAAAAGAGTAGAGGTCGCATGGTTTTGCGACAGGTCGCATGGTTTTGCGACAGGGTTCGGTCACATCCGTGCACTTGTGCACGTACAGTGTCCGGACAGTTTACACTAGCGGGCTTTGGTTTAAGCCAGATCCTAGTGTACCTTTTGGGATTGGTTTTATCCAGTATGCATCCGTGTTCCTCGGAACGCGGATGCGGGTGTGTATGCACAGTTGACGGAGAGACAGAGGCAGAGGATTCTCATTAGGGTTGTTGACCGTTGACCGTTGACTATTGACTTTTTGCTCAACCCTAATGAGAATATGATATATGATTAACAATTATATTAATTAAGTATTATGGTGACATGGTTGTTGAGGGGTTGACTTTGTTGACTTGTTGACTTTGTTGACCGGTTGACTAGGCTTGACTAGTTGACCATCATGATAACAATAGCTATTATTTCATGGCAAAGACTTTTGCTTGCTTGCTCTCTTGTGCAAAATGAGTTCATGAAATGATATGGCTATTGTTGCTTAAACCATCACATAATACTTGATTGCTATGATGTGTTATGATGGTTATGGATTATGAGAGCCAAATGAGAAAAGTCTTCTCTCATTCTATCATTCTCATTCTCTCTCTTGTTCTTGAGCTCTCATCTTCCTCCTATTGCTCTCCCTCTCTTGAGTCTATGGTCCACTTGTCTCATGTGTTGAGAACCAAAAACCATAGATAAAATCCCAACAAAACTCTTCTCTACTCACTCTAGTTCACAAGGTTTAGCAAACCGAGTGAACTAGTTTCTTCAAAGATCGAAGAAGGAGCCAAAGGTTGAAGCTTTCAGGTGGATCGATCTTCGGCGCAAGGAGACGACGGGGAGAAGCCGATTCGGACAACCATCAAGGTTTGAAGACAAAGGAGTTCAAGATAAGAAAGGTATAAACCCCCTAACCGAGTAGTTAACAACTCCTAGTTAGGTTGTTAGTTAGATGTTTAACAAAGATCCGGTTTTTAAGTCCATGTTACCACCTCTAAGAAAATTGTTTTTTATCAAATTTCGCATGCCGAAAGTACCGGGGAGAGGTAGCATGGACTTACAGTGGTATCAGAGCCTAGTTAAACTCTATCTAACATGTTAGCAAAGTAGCTAGAAGATCGATGAAAGAAAAAGTCCCGAAATGAACCCCGATATCATGCTTGCTGTCGAATTTTTCCTCTGTTCCAAAAATGATAAATCATACTTTACAATTCGGCTCAGGGTTTTTATAACAAACTGACAAAATTTCGTCCACTGAACCGATCAAAGCGCCGCGGAAACGCGGCGGGAGCGTGCTCCCGCCGCGGTTCCGCGGCCGAGTTGACTCGGTAGTGGGAAATTTTGGTTGCAGTTTGTTCAGTGGGGTATTTTGGGATTTTTGGAATATGTATTTTCTGCCCAGATTTTCCAGAACGAAAATTTTGTGTTTGGGGCCTAAAAATCCGTATTTTTTATCGAACTTCTAAAGACTTGAGCTGACGGGTTTTTTATCTGTGATGTGTATTTGTATTGAACGTCTGCTAATCGCTATATGTCGATTAGTGGGGGTTATACAAATCTGTGATCTGTAATGTTATTAGAATGTGTTTATGAATTCATTGGATTGTCGCGGGTGAATAGTCGGGGGGTTGTGAGACGAGAGTTTTCTTTTCTTTCAATTCATGTAAATTTGTAAATTGATGTAATAATTATTTGTATGGCCGCACAACCGGGTCGGGGTTGTAGCCGTCATTGTATAATTTCTTTTTACTGTTTTTGCTCCTAGGATAGACCCATGGAGGGGGTGCACAAACTACCGGGTATGCCAAAGTGCCGAGTGGCCTACTCACGGAGTTAAGGGAGGTTGCTTCGCTTCGGGTACTTGGCGGGTAGTTTGCCGCACCCGTAGGGGTCTTGGGTGGGGTATTGACTATTCACCGCGACCGTGTAATCTGCTTTTCGTTACAGGCTCATACGAATTGCGGATTCCTAGTATATCCAATGTGTTCATCTGTGATCTGAAATGGCTATCATTGCAGTATATCTATATATGATATTATTTAGGCATTGCTTATGTTTTACAGCCGCGCTAGCCCAGCCCCCGCTCTGTCGTTAGTTAAGTAACCTAACGGGTAATGACGGGGCCCCGTGGCGAATGCGAATGGCATAGGCGTACGTCATATTTTGGTTGTTTTCTGCAATGGTAGGATTAAATGATGGGACGCATTAAAAGAACTAATGCAAGAATATCACGCATTAAAGGAACTAATGCAAGAAAATAAACCAAGTTAAAGTCGTTGGAACACTTTCGAAAAACCACTCGGTTCTTTTGAAAACTAACTTTTAAATGCGGAGCTTGAGCCACTCCTTTTAAAAGCTATCTCGTTCCATCGATTATATCAAGTTCACTACGTTCACGGTTTTGCCAAAACCATTCGTAGCCCTCCATCATTTTCGTTAAATATTCGGTAGTATTCAAGCTATGTATTTTGACCTCACGCCAAGGCATAGTGATTGGTAGCTGCCGGATATTTATCTGTTGCATAGATAGAATGCGTTGGTTTGGGACAGCCTTACTGCCATTTTGGCCTACGTCAAGGGTAGGTACGGGTGGGTTCAAATTAACCTGGATAATGATGGGAAGAACTTGACATGTGACTTATGACATTTTGACCTCACGCCAAGGTCATAAGAGCATGGGGCAAAAATCCACATCGGGAGTTTCAAAAGAACTGAAACTTGCTAGTGTCGCATACCATTTGGAGTGTGATGATTCTGGTAGGATTCCTTCAGTTTTGTCATGCGATGATATTTGGATCCCGATCCTACTGTGAGTATATGCTACTCCTCGGGAAATTTCTCACTTAACGATCAATGCTATAAACCAAGTAGGTGTCTAGAAAGGTGTTAGCGGGGCTACGCCCACAGGGAAAAGAGGTTATTTAATTAAGGAACTTCGCGAAAGCGTTGGAAAACCGCCCTCGAAGTACCGACACCAGCCTGGCCGAATAGTTAAGCAAGTATTGTACGGTGAGATTGATCCTGACTAATTCTTCCTTTTTGGTTTGAGGAGGGATTCGAGAAACAGTGGGAGCCATCCTGTTTAGGCAAACTAAAAACCATTCTAAACTTGCAAGAGCATCAGCCTGAGTGTTTCTTCTCTCTCCTAATTGCAGCGACCAATCGACATGACTGGACTTAAGTTATTACTAGATAAGAACATACTGATAGGGCCAAACTACAAAGATTGGCTCAGGAATGTCAAGATGGCAATCACTTACGACAAGCTGGGGTATCTTCTTACCACCAAAGCTCCCCCTGTCCCAGGTCCCACTTCCGGCGTCGCGGATAAGGAAATCCGTAAGACTTGCGAGATTGATAGCGCGAAGGCCAAGTGCCTCGTGCTTGCCTCTATGGACAATGAACATCAGAGGAGGCACGAGAATATGGACCTGGAATCCATATTTCTTCATACAAAAGAATTGTATGGAGAGCAGTCTCGTATCGCAAGATACGAAGCGTCGAAGAAGTTATTTTCGGCAAGGTTGGCCGTCGGATCATCAGTAGCAGAACACGTGCTTAAGATGATCGGCTATATTGAGGAGCTCGGGGACCTTGGGACCACATTGGAGAGTGAGCTCTATACGGACTTGATTCTCCAGTCTCTTCCTTCCACTTACGCCCAGTTTATACTGAACTTCAACTTATAAGAAAAGGAAGTTGAACTTTCAGAGCTCCTCAACATGCTGAGGAGCGCAGAGGGCACCCTACAGAAAGGTAGGGAAACATCCACTTTGTTTGTAGGAGGATCATCTTCTTCTAGGTCCAAGGCGAAAGCCAAGGGAAAGAAGAAGAAAGCCCCCGCCAAACCAAGGGGCGGTGTTAGTAAAGTGGATACGAAGGGAAAGGCAAAAGCAACAAAGAAAGCGGGGAAGCTTGTGGATAAGGAAGAATGCTTCTATTGTCATAAGAAAGGACACTGGAAGAATGATTGCAGGGCTTGGAAGGCCAGAACACAGGAATTGAAGCAGGTTGCAGCTTCAGCTTCAGTGTGTATGTTATTGAAAACTGTCTTTCAATAAACTCTACTTCCTGGGTATTGTATACCGGATCAGGATCTCATATCTGTAATTCTTTACAGGCGTTGAGAAACCGTAGGGTTTTGAAGGCAGGTGACATGACCCTCAAAGTTGCGAACGGAGCTAGCATGGATGCTAAAGCCGTGGGGGACTATCACCTGGGAATGTCAGATGGACATGTTTTGGTTTTGCGTAATTTCTTTTTTGTACCCAACGCAACTTGCAATATCATTTCTGTATCTTTGGTTTCTAAAGAAGGTTATGAATTTGCGTTTGTAAGCAATGTTGTAAACATTCACCTTAATCAAGTTCTGATTGGGTCAGGTACATTGAGCAATGGTATATACGTATTAAAACAACCACAGATTTCCAATGTCCAGAATACACACAAAAGAAAGTCTCCGGAAATAAATCAGACTTTCTTATGGCATTGTAGACTGGGTCACATCAATGAGAGAAGGTTGACGAAGTTACATACAGAAGGATATTTGAATCCGTTCGAATATCAATCGTATGCCACTTGTCAATCCTGACTCAAAGGAAAGATGACAAAGACTCCGTTCACTGGACACGGAGTAAGAGCGAGGAGCTCTTGGGACTCGTACACAGCGACGTGTGCGGTCCAATGTCTACACATGCGTGAAGCGGTTATTCTTACTTCATTACTTTTACGGATGACTTTTCAAGGTACGGTTATGTCTTCTTAATGAAACATAAGTCCGAAGCCTTTGGAAAATTCCAGGAATATAAGAATGAAGTAGAAAAACAAAACGGCAAAAGTATCAAGATCCTAAGATCGGATCGAGGTGGTGAATACTTGAGTGCCGGGTTCCTGGACTATTTAAAAGAGAACGGAATTCTCTCTCAGCTTACTCCTCCATACACTCCGCAACATAACGGTGTATCGGAGAGACGGAACCGAACCCTATTGGATATGGTACGGTCCATGATGAGTAACGCTGAGTTACCGCGATCATTCTGGGGGTATGCGCTAGAATCAGCCGCATACCTTTTGAACCGAGTTCCCACTAAGACTGTGCCTAACACACTATATGAGTTATGGAGTGGAAGAAACCCTATCTTCAATATCTGAAGATCTGGGGATGTCCAGCTTTTGTCAAAAAGCAGCATGCGGACAAACTCGAGGCACGCTCAGTACTGTGCAAGTTTGTGGGATGCCCAAAGAACACCAGAAGGTATCTTTTCTACCACGCAGAGGAACAAAAAGTCCTTGTTTCTCGTAATGCCCACTTTCTAGAACACCAGTTCTTGGAAAAGGAAATTAGTGGGAGCGCAGAAGAACTGGAAGAAATTCCAGAACCACAGACTATTACTGAAAGCTTAGTGGAACCAGAGGGTTCAAAAGAACAGGACATTCCTACGCCGCTCCGCAGGAGTGGTAGGCAGTCTCATCCGCCCGAGAGATACTACGGTTTTCTCATAGACGGGGATAGAGAGGATTGCATCATAGATTATGATGAGCCTACTAGCTTCCAGCAAGCCGTTCAGAGCGTTGACTCGGTAAAATGGCTGGATGCAATGCGGACCGAAATGGAGTCCATGTACACCAACAAGGTATGGACGTTGGACATTGCTCCAGACGGGGTAAAACCCGAAGGATGCAAGTGGATCTTCAAAAGGAAGATTGGTGTAGATGGACAGGTTGAGACCTATAAAGCTAGACTGGTTGCAAAGGGTTTTCGTTAAAGACCTGGTTTGGACTATGACGAAACCTTTTCTCCAGTGGCTATGCTGAAATCCATTCGGATCCTTCTTGCCATTGCTGCCTTCCACGATTATGAGATTTGGCAAATGGACGTAAAGACCGCTTTTCTAAATGGAAATTTAGAGGAGTGTGTCTATATAGACCAGCCAGAAGGTTTCATTCAGAGTTGGAGCAGCGGAAAGGTGTGCAAGTTGCTTAAGTCCATCTATGGACTAAAGCAGGCATCGCGGAGTTGGAACATCTGTTTTGATGAGACGGTCAAGGAATTTGGCTTTATAAAAAATCCAGATGAACCATGCATCTACAGTAGATTTGTAGCGAGAACAGTAGTATTCCTCGTTTTATACGTGGATGACATTCTCTTAATAGGAAATGACATTCCTATGCTACAATCTGTCAAGGGATTCTTGTCACACAGGTTCTCCATGAAAGACCTGGGTGATGCCTCATACATCCTGGGGATCCGGATCCATCGTGATAGATCCAAGAGGATATTAGGACTTTCACAGTCCAGGTATATCGACACCATACTGAAGAGATTCATTATGGATGATTCCAAGCGCGGTAACCTACCGGCTTGTCACGGGATCACCCTCTCTAAAGAGATGTCTCCCAAGACTGATTTAGAGAGGGATCGCATGTCTATTATACCCTACACTTCTGCGGTAGGCTCTATAATGTATGCGATGTTGTGTACCAGACCGGATGTAGCTTATACACTGAGTGTGGCAAGCCGGTATCAATCAAACCCTGGGGAGAAACACTGGATAGCGGTAAAGAACATTCTCAAGTACCTGAGAAGGACTAAGGAGATGTTCTTGGTGTATGGCGGAAAAGACCTCCAGATCGAGGCCTTTGCTGACTCCAGCTTCCAGAGTGACAAGGATGATTCCAAGTCCATGTCGGGTTTTGTCTTTACCCTCATTGGAGAGGCGGTGTGTTGGAAGAGTTCCAAACAGGAAACCGTTGCAGACTCGACAATGGAAGCGGAATACATCGCTGCATCTGATGCCGCAAAAGAAGCTGTCTGGATGAGGAAGTTCTTGAAAGAACTTCAGGTGGTTCCGTCCATTGTTGATCCAATACCTCTGTATTGTGACAACAACGGGGCTATAGCTTTAGCGAAGGAACCCAGGTCCCATCAGAGATCCAGACACATTTTGAGGCGGTATCACTTGATCAGGGAGATCGAGGTTCGGAGGGTTGCTTCAGAAGATAACACTGCAGATCCATTCACCAAGGCCTTGCCCCAGACTCAGTTCGAGCGGCTGATCGAGATGATAGGTCTTCGATACGCCAGTACATGGCCTTAGTGCAAGTGGGAGATTGTTAGTGTATATGCCCTAGAGGCCATTACTGTATCATACTAGTTTGTATATTACTTAATGGAAGCTTGGGATATTCACCTTGTATATACAATCTTGCTCAAAATAGTAGTATGCTACTTGGTTTGTTTCTACTTCAATATGTACATGTTTTTATTTTATTATATCACCTATACGCATTAGTGGAGCCCTTAGGATCTTTGCTTGATTACCAGCGTTGTGATGGGAGTCACACTAGTGGGGCTGGGTAATCTATAAGCAAATCCTTATGCTGGTCCCTAGTCGCAGGATTATCGAGACAGGGCATCGATACTCCGGAGTAGACTAGCGCATGCGCTTCTCATCGCAGTGTGGGAGACGGTCTGTCCCACAGCCGTCAGTACGTCGTACTGGAGATAGTATGTGTGTGCTCGTTGGGTTACGAGTACACTGGACAGGACTCGTCGGGAACTGACTAGTTGGTATTATGCCTATCGTCAGTTATCAGTTCCCAGGTGACAGGAGTACAGCTTAGTCCGCTGACTTGACACTGTCACTTCGCCTCGAGTGTGTTCCCACTGCACTTTGATTACTACCCTACTACGGCTCAAATGAGTCGTGCAAACAGGTGGTAGTTGGGTGCAGTCCCGAAGCACTTGGAGGCAGTGACGGTTAGACAGGATTCGTCTCTCCCGGTATTGGGGGTTGACATCGCGCTGTGTCTAGGAGAGCCATTACACGAGTAGTCCCTGGCCAGGGCAAACGAGATATACTGGTAGGCTTCCAGTGTTATCTCAGGGTGTTTTGGGCTTCACTCCGACACGACTTGTACCGCTATTAGGGGACTGACGTTTACCGCCCCCTAGGCCCGCCATGCGATGTATCAAACGAACAGACCGGACTGTACGGAGAATGTCACATTCAGGCCCAGTAGGAGTTCAGATGGGTTTCGCCTCGTCAGTCTTCTTGTCGGCATCTACCTGGGGACCGTTACGCACAGCTAGTGCCGCTTGCGGTCTGTGGTTAAACCCACTGCCAGCGTAGTGTCGAGTCTTTGGAGTCCCACACAGAAAGCTATTGGCCTTTAGGCAAAAGAGTAGAGGTCGCATGGTTTTGCGACAGGTCGCATGGTTTTGCGACAGGGTTCGGTCACATCCGTGCACTTGTGCACGTACAGTGTCCGGACAGTTTACACTAGCGGGCTTTGGTTTAAGCCAGATCCTAGTGTACCTTTTGGGATTGGTTTTATCCAGTATGCATCCGTGTTCCTCGGAATGCGGATGCGGGTGTGTATGCACAGTTGACGGAGAGACAGATGTTAGTTATATGTATGCCCTAGAGGCCATTACTGTACATTGGATGTATATTGTAGTGGATGCTAGGACATATATAGGTAGGACTTTCTTGCTCGACATGATGGTACGCTATCTGGTTGCTCTTTGTCTTAACATGTATACTTTCTGTCTCTCTGATTACATGTTGATAAAGCCCTTAGGATGTGTACTCGACTTCCAGGACTATGATGCAGATCATACTAGTGGGGCCTGGGTAGTCAATGAGTACATCGTTCATTGTTCCTAGTCGTGGGAATATCGATATTCCAGAGTAGACTAGCGCATATCTTCTCGACCCATGCGATGGGCGATGGATGATCCCATATCCATTGGTGTTTGACATCGAAGATGGTATGCGGGTGCTCAGTGGAGACTGGGTACACTGAACGGACTCGCCGAGAACTCCCAGATGGTATTATACCTCACGTCAGATGGCAGTTCTCTGGTGACACTGGTACAGCTTAGTCTGTTGACCCGAGATCGTCATAGAGTCTTGTGTGTCTCCCACTGTACTTTGATTTCCACCCTACCGCGGCTCTACTGAGTCATGCAAACAGGTGGTTTTTGGGTACAGTCCCGATTCACATGGAGGCAATGAGCGATAGGAGGGGATTCGTCTCTCCCGGTATTGGGGGTTGATGTTGTGCTATGCTCGACTGGCCATAACAGGAAATCCCTGGCCAGGGTTGCAGTGATATACTGGTAAGAGTTATCAGTAGTTTCACGAATGTTATGGACCTCAAGTCGGCATGACTTATCGAGCTACTGGGGTCTGACGTTTACCACCCCTAGGCGAGATATGCGACATATCAGACGAACAGACCGGACTATACGGTAAGTGTTACTGGTTGGATTCACAGGAGTGTGAGCGGGCTTGCTCGTCGATCTTCTGATCGCTCAATACCCGGGTGGCCGTTACGTTTAGCAGACCGCTTGCGGCTTGTGGGTGTTTGATATGATCATCATCTGCTGCCGGCGTATTGACGAGTCTTTAGAGTCCTACACAGAGGTTTCCTAGCTCAAGCGAAACGAAATAGGAGCGCATATGGGATATGTGCGGGACCGAGAATAATACGTGTATATAATACCGTATTTCATTCTCGCGATGAATGTGTCGATTGGTTATATGCGATATAACCTAGTTATCGAATCAAGGATTGATTCGATAAGCCGATACATTGGATACTAGCCGGTTATATGCGACATGACCGGATCGTTAAATCAAGTGTTGATTTAATGATTTAATGTATAATTATATATTTGATATATTACTTTGCATTAACTAGTATTGGTTCACTTTAAATGGATTTTCTCACTTGAATTGTGCAAGTTGTATATGTGATATACATTTGTGCACATGATTGTATCATGTTTGATGATACATGCATGCTTGGGTTTGTGTAAAGAATTGACCATGGTTATATGAATGGTTAGGGTTTCATTTTATTTACTTATTCTTTTATTTATTCTTTTTGTTTATTTTGGAAAAAGAAAAAGATAAAGAAAATGAAATGGTGGCTTATTTTGTTTGTAGTTGAAGTTTCTTGAAACTTTGACTAAGTGACCATTTTGTCTTCTTTCTTAACCCTAACCCTTCAAACTAACCTTAGTCAATTCTCTACACCTAACTAAGGTTAATGATATGATAAGTATTATATTTTCTTTTCTATTTTTATTAACTTATCATATCTTCTTCTTCTTCTTCATCTTCTTCTTCCATGAAGAAAGCTAGTGACCATCAATGGCAACTAGTGAAATCAAGTGAGAAATCCAATTCTAAAGTCTACCCACTTCCTATTTCTTCATTCTCTACCTCTTGCCAAGTTGTATAGGGTGTTTCCTTCACAAGTTTTCAAGGCTTGGTGAAGTTGGAGCTTGTTCTTGTGATGCCTCGACGTTGATCATCTTCGGCATCGAACCGACGATCAAGCCCGCCCATTCTTCGATGATGCCAATTCTAGAGTCAAGGGTTCAATTTGGACAGCGGAGGGAGATCATCGCGGAGCTTAGGAGGTGGTGGACCGGATCTACAAAGGTTGTAGTCACTTTCCCTTAGCATTTAATTCGATTACATGCTTGCTTCGCCTATATATCTAGTTAACGATCCGTATTAGGGTTTGTAGGCACTTGTAAAATTTGATTTGTGCATGTTTGATCACTTGTGAGACTCCATTAGAGTGCCTAGGAACCCTACAGTGGTATCAGAGACTAGCTAGAGCCTTAGGCGAAGTCCCGACGGAATTAGAACTCCGATCGAATCAAAACCCAAACCGTAATATTGCTCTCTAGACTTTTTCTGAAATCGTGGTTTTTTCGAAATTAAAAATATGCAGAAAAATCAGCAGGTAATCCTAAGACTTACTGTGAAATTCGAGAGCAAGATTCCTCAAGAGTGCGGCGGTTCCGCGGCCAAGTTGTCCCCTCATCTGTTTAACTTTTCACAGTAACTCCTAGTTTTTAGTGCTGGTTTTCCTGGGAATATTTTAATATTTATTCCAGAGTTTTATTTTCTGGGTTGTATTGGGGACTCGGTGTATTCGATCGGACTGTCTAATTTTTGTCGGTGTGCTTTTCCGGGTAATTTTAGAATATGTTAAAAAGTTCGACAGAATATAAATACCCAATTTTTCCCCTGTCGGGAAATTTCCAAGTGTTGGATTTTTCCGTAGTTTAACGACGTTCTAAGTAGTGCAAGTAACGCGATGGACCCTCTAGAAGACAACAAACCTTAACTCGATTATGTGACCGTCTTGAACTGCCCTTTGAACCTTCGGGTTTGGGGCAGTACGGCGTGCCACATGTGAGGCGTTGGCTTGACCCTTCTACGGCTGGACCGTTGGTACTGAGGCACGAACTGAATGTTGTTAGACTTATTTCATGTGTTGAGCTGTGTCGGGAAAACCTGGGTGTTCGATTGTTCGATCAGAAAGTTTAACATTTTCTATTTATCCGGAATGTGATACAATAATTGGAATTCACAAGTAGTTATGAGATAACTGAATGAATGTTATAAATATAGCAGTTTAGTCTCACTTGATCGTTTGCCACGGAATTTTGATGTGATCAAAAGTCCGTAGCAATCATGTAGCGTACGCGGATACTCGCCGGGTAAACTTAATAGACAGCCTCACTCCATTGCCCCGACAAAGTGACTGTAGGAGAACCCCGTCGCCGAAAGCATCTGTTCGGGTGCTCGCGGCAGCGGTGTTCCGCCTTGGTGCACTTTGTCGGCGGTGTCGGGGGTGCGGCCGCCTACTAAAGTTTGTGACGAGCATTCGATCAGAATGTCGGGCATCCTGTTGAATTGCCCGACTTGATATTGAAAAGTGTTTTCGACTTTGAGACTAAAATGCGGGGTTTATAATTGTTAGGCATGCGATGTCTAAGTAATTCATTTGGTCAGGCATGCGATGTCTGAGGTGGTTGCGGATTCCAACTGTTGTAGTTTTACACTTTCTTTTCTGTGACCGTAAGTGTAATATGTGATATCGCCGGTTTCATTGCTATATGTCAACGACAATTGGGATGCGCATATTTACTTACGTTGATGACATGTGATGTTATGTGTTGCTGGATATGTTATATTGGATCGTCGTGTTTGAATAGCCGGGGGGTTTTTTATGTGAGATGAGTGTTTTTCATTTTCATTCATGTAAAAACTTGTATGTAATATTCTTTTATTGGGACACTTCCAGGTTGCGGAAGTTGTCACCGTTGATGTATATTATTTACTTTTCTGCACAAGGATAGACCCAATGAGGGGAGCACAAGTAACCGGGTTCTGGGGTCCAGTGGGAGACCAACTCGAGGAGTCGAGTCCGGGTCTCCTAACCCTAGAATTGGTAGGGTTGATTGACGCTCTCGTAGGGGTCTAGGGGTGTGGGCTTGGCTATTCATCACGACCGTGGAATCCGTGTTTTATACTGGCTCGTATTGAAAACACGGACGTCCTAGTATATCCAATATTTCATATGTATCTTCTGCTGTGATTTATCTGTGATCATGTGATGTTCTGTGACAGATATTATATATAGTATATATGATATATTATATTGACGTTGCTTATGTTTTACACCCGCGCTAGCCCTGCCCCGCTCTGCCATTAGTTACCTAACCTAACGGTGCAGACGGGACATCGATGCGAATGCGGATGGCATAAGCGTACGTTATATTTATCTGTGATGATTAGGTGGACTTAAATGATGGGATATTCATTAATGAGATTAATGAAAGAAAATAAACCTAATTGATGTTGTGGAATCGAATTTCAAAAATAAAACAGGTAGCTACAGTTCTTGCTTTGCATCGCGGTGTTCCTTGTAGAACATCCTGCACCTTATTCGATGAGGAAAGGACCGAGATCCCTTCACCGGGAGTGACTCCTTTAGCAATAACTGGCAGATTCTACAACCCTCGGTTTGTCTTTGATCGCTTCTATAGTTTTCGCTTTGCACAGTGATATATATGATATATCCCGCACCTCATTCGACGAGGAAAGGGCCGACGATCCCTTCACCGGGAGTGACCCCTTTAACAAAACTAGAAAAGCCTCAAAAACATTCCATTTAAAAACCATTTGATTCTGCAACGAGATCAAGTTCAAAGCATTAAAGGTTTTCATAAAAACCAGCCGCAACCCTCCGTCATTTTAGGAAGTAGAGTACTTAGTATTCGTGCTGTGTTTGTTGACCATAGTCAAGGCACAGTGTACGGTAGCTAAGTGATGTCTTCCTACACCGCATATGATGCGATTAGTTAGGACAGTTGCGTGAATTTGTTGACCTTAGTTAAGGGTCATGTGGGTGGGTCTAATTAATCACGAAATGACGAGTAGAACTTGACTAGTACTTATGATTTGTTGACCATAGTTAAGGTCATAGGTGCTTGGGGTAAAAACCTTTATCGGGAGTTTCAAGTGTTGAAATTTGCAATGAGATTGCATACCTTCTATATGATAGTTGGATCCCGATACCCACTGCGAGTAATTGTTACTCTTGGGAGAGTTTTGCACTTTGCAATTAGCCGATCAAGTAGGTGTCTAGAAAGGTGTCAACGGGGTTACGCCTCTGGGAAAACAAGGTTTACTGTAATTAGGTCCGTGCGAAAGCACTGGAAACCTCCCTCAAAGTACCGACACTGGCCTGGCTGAAAGATTGGCGAACTTGTAGAGTGTAATTAATCCCGGCTAGTCTTTCCTTTTAGGGTTTGAAGGAAGATTTGATAAAAACAGTGGGAGCCATCCTGATTAGATAAAATACATAACCAATCTAATCTTGCAAGAGCGCACGCTGAGTGTTTTCTTCTCTCTCTCTCCTGGTAGCGACCAAATCACGCCTTAATCAAGATAAATAATACGGATAATTGACCGAACCCGCTTGCTATACTGAGCTGGGGAACGTTGGTCCCGCTCCAACTTATAATTGTTATAAGACAGAGCAGGAAATAGGGAATACCATAATTCCTATGCCGCCCAAACGAAGACAGTGCATATGATGCATCTCCTTCGGGTGTGTTCATTACAAAGAACTGTTTCTCAGTATCCTCTGCATCCTGGGTATATGATACCGGATCAGGATCCCAGATATGTAATCTGTTACATAGGGCTACAAAAAAGTAGAAAAACTGAGAACGGGTGATAAGTTTCATGAGGCAGAAAACGGGGCAAGAGTTGCAGCCAAGTCTGTTGGTCACTGTCACCCTGTATTAAGAATACATTGATTCTGAACAAATGCTATTAGATACCGAACCTGATATACAAAATCATATCAGTCTCTTTATTAGTAAAGAAATGATAAAATTTTGTATTGATGTATAATGTTTTGAACATTTCCTATATCAAAAGTTGATCGGTTCAGGCACGTTATCTAAAAGCATTGACGTTCTAAATCAAACTACAGTTCCTTGTATACTGAACACACACAGGAAGAAGAGTTCAGAAATGAACGAATTCTTCTTGAGGCATTGTAGACTAGGTCATATCAATGCGACCCGACTGGCTGAAGTTACATTTTAGATGCATATTTAAATCAGTTTGAATTTACATCTTGTGAAACTTGCCAGTCATGTCATAAAGATAAGATGACCATAGCTCTATTCATTGGAAACAGAGGAAGAGTTATTAAACTCTTGGGACTGATACATGATGATGTATGTAAGGTCTCCAGTCTACACATGCCAGGACTGGTTCTTTATACTTCATTATATTCTCTGATGATCTCTCAAGATTCAGTCATATATTCCTATTGAAATATAAGTCCGAACCTTTTGAGGTATTCACAGAATATAAATAGGAAGTAGAGAACCAAAATACGGGTATAAGTATTATGTCCTATGATGAGATTAGGGAGGAGAATACTTGTGCATAGCATTCCTGGACTATTCTAAAAGAAAATGAGATTCTCTCCCAGCATTACTCCTCCGTATAAACCATAGCACGATGGTATATCGGGGCGGAGCAATCACACCCTATATGATAAGGTGTGCTCTATGATGAGTACTACTGAGTTACCTATTTCCTTTTTGGGAGTTATGCGCTTGAGAAGCTGCATACCTATTGAATTAGGTTCGAATCAAATCAGTGCCTACCACTCCATATAAGATATGGTGTGGGAAGATCCTATCTCTTAAGTAAGTTAAGATTTGGAATTGTCCGTCCTATGTCAAAAGCAAAATCCGGACAAGATCGAGGCAAGGTCAGTTCTGTAGAACTGGAAAGGTTCCAGCTGTACAAAACTGCTAATGATTTGACAGAACCAAAGGATTCAATAGTTTCCGACGAACCTCAGCCTCTCCGCCGATCTAGTAGGGTTCCTCACCCACCTGAGAGATACCTCGATTTCTCGATGACAGTGGGAGCGAGGATTGCATCATGAGATGATGACCCAACCAGTTTCGAGCTGGCCATCGAGAGTAGGGACTCTGTAAGAATGGCTGGATGCTTAAAGATCTGAGATGGAATCCTTATACACCAACAAAGTATGGACTTTGGTTGCTATAACTGAAGGGTTAAATCCCCATCAGGAGCAAGTATATCTTGAGAAGATTGCTTGGTGTACATGGAAAAGTTGAGACTTTCAAAGCTAGACTTGTTAAAGGTTTTCGTCATCAACCAGGCACGGATAATGATGAAACCTTTTCCAGGGACTATGTTTAAATCCATCCAGATCCTACTTGCCACGGCTACATACCACGACTACGATATCTGGTGGTTGGGTGCCATGACTACTTTTCTAAATATTGATTTAGAAGAGAACGTCTATAAGAACACAGCCAGAGGGCCTCGTAGACAGTGGGAGCAGCGGAAACGTGTGCAAGATGCTTTATAGGATAAAGCAGGCATCGCGGAGTTGGAACATCTGTTTTGATGGATTAGTCAAAGAAGTTGACATCATCAAAATGGTAGATGAACCTTGTATAAACAAGAAGGTAGTAGGGAGTATGGTGACGATCCTCGTAGAATACGTGGATGACATACTCTTGTTAGGGAAGGAGTTTCCTATGCTACGATCGATCAATCTCCGCTTATCACAAAGATTCTCCAATAGGATCAAAGTGATACCTACTAAATCCTAAGCTTTGGATCTATGAGATAGATCTAATTGGATGTTAGGATACTCACTAGTTGTAGTGAGATGGTATCAATCGATCCTGGGGAGAATCACTGAAAGGGTTCCAGAGAGATAAAGACGACTGAATGTCAGTCACAGGCATTGTCTTTACCCTCAGTAAAGGGACGGTATGTTGGAAGATTTCCAAGCTAGATACCGTGACGAACTAGACGATAAAGGCTGGTAACATCGCTATTAAAGATACTACCAAAGAGGTAGTTTGGGTGTATATTGGTTCATAGGATGAACTAGGTTCCTACCATTGTGTGATAATGGAACTGTGGCTTTGGCCCTGGAACCCTGGTCCCATCAGTGACCCAGACATATTCTGAGGCAGCATCACATGATCATAGAGATAGTTGATCTCCAAGTTGATCAAGGTTAGGAGAGTAGACTCAGAGGACAACACGGCGGATCCACTCACGAAGGCCTTTTCCCAAAGAAAGACTTTTAGGGGATGGTTGAGTATGAGATACTGCCACCACTGCTACAGATGGCCCTAGTGCAAGTGGGAGATTGTTAGTTATATGTATGCCCTAGAGGCCATTACTGTACATTGGATGTATATTATAGTGGATGCTGGGACATATATAGGTAGGACTTTCTTGCTCGACATGATGGTACGCTATCTGGTTGCTCTTTGTCTTAACATGTATACTTTCTGTCTCTCTGATTACATGTTGATAAAGCCGTTAGGATGTGTACTCGACATCCAGGACTATGATGCAGATCATACTAGTGGGGCCTGGGTAGTCAATGAGTACATCCTTAATTGTTCCTAGTCGTGGGAATATCGAGACGGGGCATCGATATTCCAGAGTAGACTAGCGCATATCTTCTTGAACCATGCGATGGGCGATGGATGATCCCATATCCATTGGTGTTTGACATCGAAGATGGTATGCGGGTGCTCAGTGGAGACTGGGTACACTGAACGGACTCGCCGAGAACTCCCAGATGGTATTATACCTCACGTCAGATGGCAGTTCTCTGGTGACACTGGTACAGCTTAGTCTGTTGACCCGAGATCGTCATAGTGTCTTGTGTGTCTCCCACTGTACTTTGATTTCCACCCTACCACGGCTCTACTGAGTCGTGCAAAAAGGTGGTTTTTGGGTACAGTCCCGATTCACATGGAGGCAATGAGCGATAGGAGGGGATTCGTCTCTCCCGGTATTGGGGGTTGATGTTGTGCTATGCTCGACTGGCCATAGCAGGAAATCCCTGGCCAGGGTTGCAGTGATATAATGGTAAGAGTTATCAGTAGTTTCACGAATGTTATGGACCTCAAGTCGGCATGACTTATCGAGCTACTGGGGTCTGACGTTTACCACCCCTAGGCAAGATATGCGACATATCAGACGAACAGACCGGACTATACGGTAAGTGTTACTGGTTGGATTCACAGGAGTGTGAGCGGGCTTGCTCGTCGATCTTCTGATCGCTCAATACCCGGGTGGCCGTTACGTTTAGCAGACCGCTTGCGGCTTGTGGGTGTTTGATATGATCATCATCTGCTGCCGGCGTACTAACGAGTCTTTAGAGTCCTACACAGAGGTTTCCTAGCTCAAGCGAAACGAAATAGGAGCGCATATGGGATATGTGCGGGACCGAGAATAATACGTGTATATAATACCGTATTTCATTCTCGCGATGAATGTGTCGATTGGTTATATGCGATATAACCTAGTTATCGAATCAAGGATTGATTCGATAAGCCGATACATTGGATACTAGCCGGTTATATGCGACATGACCGGATCGTTAAATCAAGTGTTGATTTAATGATTTAATGTATAATTATATATTTGATATATTACTTTACATTAACTAGTATTGGTTCACTTTAAATGGATTTTCTCACTTGAATTGTGCAAGTTGTATATGTGATATACATTTGTGCACATGATTGTATCATGTTTGATGATACATGCATGCTTGGGTTTGTGTAAAGAATTGACCATGGTTATATGAATGGTTAGGGTTTCATTTTATTTACTTATTCTTTTATTTATTCTTTTTGTTTATTTTGGAAAAAGAAAAAGATAAAGAAAATGAAATGGTGGCTTATTTTGTTTGTAGTTGAAGTTTCTTGAAACTTTCACTAAGTGACCATTTTGTCTTCTTTCTTAACCCTAACCCTTCAAACTAACCTTAGTCAATTCTCTACACCTAACTAAGGTTAATGATATGATAAGTATTATATTTTCTTTTCTATTTTTATTAACTTATCATATCTTCTTCTTCTTCTTCATCTTCTTCTTCCATGAAGAAAGCTAGAGACCATCAATGGAAACTAGTGAAATCAAGTGAGAAATCCAATTCTAAAGTCTATCCACTTCCTATTTCTTCATCCTCTACCTCTTGCCAAGTTGTATAGGGTGTTTCCTTCATAAGTTTGCAAGGCTTGGTGAAGTTGGAGCTTGTTCTTATGATGCCTCGACGTAGATCATCTTCGGCATCGAACCGACGATCAAGCCCGCCCATTCTTCGATGATGCCAATGCTAGAGTCAAGGGTTCGATTTGGACAGCGGAGGGAGATCATCGCGGAGCTTAGGAGGTGGTGGACCGGATCTACAAAGGTTGTAGTCACTTTCCCTTAGCATTTAATTCGATTACATGCTTGCTTCGCCTATATATCTAGTTAACGATCCGTATTAGGGTTTGTAGGCACTTGTAAAATTTGATTTGTGCATGTTAGATCACTTGTGAGACTCCATTAGAGTGCCTAGGAACCCTACAACAGAGGCAGAGGATTCTCATTAGGGTTGTTGACCGTTGACCGTTGACTATTGACTTTTTGCTCAACCCTAATGAGAATATGATATATGATTAACAATTATATTAATTAAGTATTATGGTGACATGGTTGTTGAGGGGTTGACTTTGTTGACTTGTTGACTTTGTTGACCGGTTGACTAGACTTGACTAGTTGACCATCATGATAACAATAGCTATCATTTCATGGCAAAGACTTTTGCTTGCTTGCTCTCTTGTGCAAAATGAGTGCATGAACTGATATGGCTATTGTTGCTTAAACCATCACATAATACTTGATTGCTATGATGTGTTATAATGGTTATAGATTATGAGAGCCAAATGAGAAAAGTCTTCTCTCATTCTATCATTCTCATTCTCTCTCTTGTTCTTGAGCTCTCATCTTCCTCCTCTTGCTCTCCCTCTCTTGAGTCTATGGTTGACTTGTCTCATGTGTTGAGAACCAAGAACCATAGATAAAATCCCAACAAAACCCTTTCTCTACTCACTCTAGTTCACAAGGTTTAGCAAACCGAGTGAACTAGTTTCTTCAAAGATCGAAGAAGGAGCCAAAGGTTGAAGCTTTCAGGTGGATCGATCTTCGGCGCAAGGAGACGACGGGGAGAAGCCGATTCCGACAACCATCGAGGTTTGAAGACGAAGGAGTTCAAGATAAGAAAGATATAAACCCCCTAACCGAGTAGTTAACAACTCCTAGTTAGGTTGTTAGTTAGATGTTTAACAAAGATCCGGTTTTTAAGTCCATGTTACCACCTCTAAGAAAATTGTTTTTTATCAAATTCCGCATACCCGAAAGTACCGGGGAGAGGTAGCATGGACTTACAACTTTGAACATGGAAATTGCAGTTTTTGAAATTCGGTTCGATCGATGTTTTAAACGGATTAGCACAAGTTAGTAAAGCTTAATGGTGAGGCTCTGATACCACTGTAAGTCCACGGTAGCGCCCCGGCCGTCAAACAAACGACAAATGCGGAACAAAAACTTTTTACAAACTGGCGCTATCGCGTACTATAACCCGAATCTGCCATTAAAGCTAAACTAACAAACTACAAAGTGGGTAGAAATGTTATACCGAATGATCCGAGTCCTTCGGTCTGCAACCATCATCCCACGCTTTGTTGCAGCAGCTCCGATCTCCTGAATCTCCAATCTTCTCGTCGAGGTGGCACCACGTCGACAGATCTTTAAACGGGCTCCCGCCTCTCAATCGAGGCAACTCGATCATCAAGTTTGCTAAATGCGATGACCAAGATTGATGTAGAGAATGAGTAGAACACTTTGTCTCGCTTCGACCAAAACTATGGACGAACGGTTAATGAAGTTGCCTTTTGGATCGATATGAAATGAGAAACTTTTCTATTCTAATTTCCATGAACCAAATAATTATCATCATTTTTAACCGAGTGAGTGAGTGAGGAGGAGGGGAGGGGCCGACCAATATACGGTGGATGGGTGAGGGTAGGAGAGAGAGGGAGGTGACCTTAACAATGAAGCTTATCATCACAATAAATGAAACAATGACTCACTTAAACATTCAATGCAAACATTGAACCTTAATAACCTATTCTCAAAAATCATTAATGCAACAATTAATGCCAAGATGAGTCACTTAACACCTCACCATCCTAGTCATCATCTAGAAGCTTCCACACTCATGACTCACCCTCATGACTCACCCAAATGAAGAAAAGATAAATCCATATTAAACCGAATGTTTAAGACGACTGATAGAAAACTGGAAACTGGCAACTTCCAAAAGCGATCCCGAAACGAATTTCAGGATAACCCCTTAACAGTATAAACATACCCGCATTTGTATTACGACCGAATACAAATGCAACTTAGACAAAGATATTATATCTACACAGTATAATACTCGGATCCGGCTTAAACCAAAGCCTACCAGTATTATTTGCCCGAAATATGACACGTATGAAAACGCACGTGCATTTTCCAAACCCTGCCATAAAACCATACAGCCTCTACAACGTTTCTCCTGAACTTGGGAAACTGTCTGTGGGGGACTCTAATGACTCATCAACACACTGGCACTGGGTATAACCTCTAGCACGTCAGAGGTACAAGTTGTACGTAACGGTTGCCTATGTATTGATTAGAAGGGAAGCTGACAAGCGAACTCATCCATAAACCATACTGAGCCTGACAGTGACAATATCCGTATAATCCGGTCCGTTCGTCTAAAGAGTATCGCATAACGAGTCTAGTGGGGTGGATAATGTCAGACCCCTAATAACGCGATAGATCGTGTCGGCATGAAGCCCATCACCACCTAAGAAACTACTGATCCAAATCAGTAATTCTCCACTACCTCGGCCTAGAATTTCTAGTGATGGCCACCCGTACACTGTGCGACATCAACCCCCAATACCGGGAGAGACCAATCCCCGACGATCCGCTCACTGCCTCCATGTGGCTTGGGACTGTACCCAAAAAATACCTGTTTGGACGTCTCCTTTGAGCGTGTTAGGGTAGAAATCAAAGCACAGTGGGAACTCACACGAGACAAATGACGATCTCAGGTCGACAAACTAACCTGTACACATGTCACCTGGGAACTGCTATCTGACGATATGTATAATACCAACTAGCATGTTCCCGGCGAGTCCTGTTCGGTGTACTCATAACCCAATGAGCACCTGTATACATCTTAGGTGAACCAACTGACACCAATGGCTTGTGAGACCGGCCACCGCCCTTCGTCGGGGTCTCGACTGTATACACTAGTCTACTCTGGAGTATCGATGCCCTGTCTCGAAACTCCCACGACTAGGGACACTTTAAGGATGTGCTTATAGACCCCAGGTCCCACGTATATCATCGCCGTCATACTGCTGGCTGTCAAGCAGAATCCTATGGGCTCTATCAACATTCAATAGTGAACTAAAGCATGTATACGATGACAAAGACAAACCAGATAGCATACTATCATCTCGAGAAAGACAGTCATATCGGTATAGGTCCTGCCTCAATCATTGCAATCACGTACCTGCGATCCAATAATTGACTTTGAGGGCACTATATCAAACAGAGAGGGGTTACCCTTGACTTTGGACATTCCTCCTTCATGTTAGTGTATATGCCTTAGGGGCCATTATTGTATCATACTATCTTGTATATTACTTAATGGAAGCTTGGGATATTCACAGTTATATTAACAGTCTTGCTAAACATGGTAGTACACTACTTGGTTTATATCTATCTTAATATGTGTATATGTTAGCATATCGAGAATACATATTGATAGAGTCCTTAGGATCTTGCTTGACTACCAGTGTTGTGATGGCAGTCACACTAGTGAGGGCTGGGTAGTCTACAAGCACATCCTTTTTCAGGTCCCTAGTCATAGGATTATCAAGATAGGGCATCGATACTCCGGAGTAGACTAGTGTGTACGCTTCTCATCCCAGTTGGGGAGATGGTCTATCCCACAGCCATCATTACGTTGTACTGGAGATAGTATACAGGTGCTCATTAGGTTATGGGTACACCGGACAGGACTCGCAGGGAACTGTTGGTTGGTATTATACCCGTCGTCAGTTAACAGTTCCTAGGTGACATGAGTACAGCATAGTCCACAGACTTGACACTGCTCCTTCATCTCGAGTGTGTTCCCACTGTTCATAGATTGCTACCCTACCAAGACTCAATGGAGTCGTGCAAACAGGTAGCAGTTGGGTGCAGTCCCGAAGCACTTGGAGGCAGTGGCGATTAGATAGGATTCATCTCTCCCAGTATTGGGAGTTGATATCGCGCTGTATTTGGGAAGCCATTACGCAAAGTCCCTGACCAGGTCAAACGAGATTTACTGGTAGGATTTCCAGTAGCTTCTCAAGGTGTAATGGGCTTCACTCCGACACGACTTATACAGCTTTTAGGGGACTGACGCTTGCTGCGCCCCTATGCTGTTGGTGATAGTGCCCTCAGAGTCAATTATTAGGTCACAGGTACGTGATTGTAATGATTGAGGGAGGACCTATTCCGGTAGGACAGTCTTACTCGAGATGATAGTATGCTATCTGGTTTACCTTTATCATCGTGTACTGCTTGAGGTGACCTGACACGTCGCTATTACACGTTGATAGAGCCCCTAGGATTCTTGCTTGACCACCAGCAGTATGAGGGCGATCATATAAGTGGGAGCTGGGGGTCTATAAGCTTATCCTTAAAAGGTCCCTAGTCGTGGGAGTTTCGAGACTGGGCATCGATACTCCATTAGTAGACTAGTGTATACAGTCGAGACCCCGACGAGGGGCGGTGGCCGGTCTCACAAGCCACTGGTGTCAGTTGGATCACCTAAGATGTATGCAGGTGCTCATTGGGTTATGAGTACACCGGACAGGACTCGCCGGGAACATGCTAGTTGGTCATATACCAGACGTCAGATGGCAGTTCCCTGGTGACATGTGTGCAGGTTAGTTCATCGACCTGGGGATCGTCATTTGTCTCGTATGAGTTCCCACTGTACTTTGATTACTACCCTACCACGGCTCAAAGGAGTCGTGCAAACAGGTTTTAGTTGGGTACAGTCCCGAGCCACATGAAGGCAGTGAGCGTATCTTCAGGGGTTCGTCTCTCCCGGTATTGGGGGTGAGGTCGTGCTGTGTCTAGGAGAGCCATTACACAAAGTCCTTGGCCATGGCAAGGAGATTTACTGGTAGGTATTCCAGTAGTATCTCAGGGTGTTCTGGGCTACACTCCGATACGACTTGTACCGCTTTTGGGGGTCTGACTTTTACCAACCCCCTAGGCCCGCCATGCGATACTCATAGACGAACGGACCGGACTGCACGGATATTGTCACTGACAGGCTCAGTAGGGTTGTCAGGCTGAGCTCGCTCACAGACGTCCCTTTTGGTCAATACCTGGTGGCCCGTTATGTATTAGCTTATACCTCTAACGTGCTAGTGGTTAAATCCACAACCGAGGTGTTGACGAGTCTTTAGAGTTCCCCACATTCAGTTACTCAGCTTTCGGGCGAAAAGTTGTAGAGGCCGTATGGAGATATGGCAGGGTCCGATCAGATACGTGCGGTATTGCACGGATCAGGATCGGACAGTTTGTACTATAGGCCGTATGGTTATATGGCAGGGTTCGATCAGATACGTGCGGTATTGCACGGATCAGGATCGAACAGATATTACTGGCCGGCTTTGGTATAAGCCTGATCCTAGTATAGTACAGTGTAGAGTTTGTCTCATTGCATTTGTATTTCGGTCGAAATACAGATGCGGGTGTGTATGCACAGTATCGGGGTTTTCCCGTAATTTATTACGGGACCAGTTTTCTGGAGTTACCAGTTTGCTTTCCGTTTCGGCCAATTTCCTTTGTTCCGTTCATTGGCCGAAGATTGGTGGAGGAGGGCTTATTTGCATTGTTGCAAATAAGTATTTGTGGAGGGGGTATTTGCTTATTGTTGTATCATGATAGCACCATCCTTTGACTTGATTTCTTCATGATGACTTGACTTCACAACCTCATCATTGCTTGACTTCATACTTCATGATGGCTTGACTTTGTTAGCATCATGGTTGTTGATGATGGTTGTGTGGAGTGTTGGCATTGCCTTGTGATCATTCCCTTTTGCATGATAGCTTTCCTCTCTCTCTCTCTTTGGGATTAGATGAGAATGGCTCCCTCTTTGGTTACACACTTTTGACTCTCTCATTCTCATTCTCTCCTCCTCCTCTACTTATGGCCGGCCAAGCTTGGAGGAGGGGTTGCCCATTTTTGTAGTGGGGATTTTTGCTCTCTTGATGTTAGAAAAATCCCCAAGTTCCTCCACATTGTTCTTGTATCATCCCTCCACCTAAAATGGCATCTCCATGAACCCCAAAGTGAGACTTGAGGACTACATATTCTACAGCGAACCTTGGGCACGTCGAGTAGCCGGCTTCGTGCCCGAGTTGCCTCGGCATTGAGGTGGGAGCCCGTAAACATAGTTGGCGATGTGGTGCACTTCCGGCGACGAGGAGGAGACGGGACTTTTCCGCAGGAGATCGGGACCATGACAAGAAGACCGGAGGACTTGGATCGTCGGTATATCTCTATTCCCTTTCTTGTAGATAGCTAGGAATAGTTAATGGTTCGATCCGGGTTTAGTACGCGGTGGTGCCGGTTTGCTAAGTCCGCAAAATTTAAGTTATTCACCGCTTCCGCATTCCGGCGTCGGATTGACGGCCGGGGCGCCGCCGTGCACTTAAAGTGGTATCAGAGCCTCGCCATTAACTTAGTCTAGCTTTGTGTAATGTGTTTGCATTTCCGATCGATCAAAAAGTTCCAAAACTGCATTTTAGTTCGCATCAGTTTCTGTTGAAATTTTTTGGTCTCGAAAATTTTTTCAGGTTATAAAATATTGATGTACTGGAAAATCTAAGAGTTCTGTAAAAATTTGACGAAGTAACTCCATAGTTGGAGCGCGGAACCGCCGCGAAAACCCCATTTGTGCGGCCCTTCCGCCGCGCACTACTCACATCACTTCACCAATTTTTTACAGAGGCCTTCTGGGCTTAAAATATGGGTTTTGGAATATTAAAATTGGGCCCAGGATTTCTGTGAGTGCTACAGTTTTGATTGGGGGCCCACTTGTTAATTGTTTGATCAATCGGAAAATTTTAAACACATTTTTCACAGTATTTACATTATATCTGCGACCGTGAATGTCACTCGATCGGTAAATCCTGTCTAAACTGCTATAGCCCGGTTAGACGGATTTGCGAACGTGACTTTCACGTTGATGTTCTATGTTTATGCTGTGATGTTGCGGATCGGTCGTGGGGGATAGCCTGGATGCAATGCTAGTACAGTTCTGTTGTATTATGTACATTTGATATTGCGGGGCGAGCGTCCGACATGTGGACTGCCGTCACTGCCTGTTTGTATTATTCTTTTGGGGCACGACCTGGTTGCGGTCGATGTACCCGGTGTATGTATATTTTACTTTCTGTACTAGGATTACCCCGCGGAGGGGTGCACGGATAGCCGGGTTCTAGAGGGTAACAAGCCCGCATCTCATGGCATTGAGACGGAGGGGGCTTCACTCTAGGATTGGCGGGCTATTCGCCGCACTCGTAGGGGGTACAGGTTGACCCAGGAGGGGTGCCCAAGTTACCGGATTCCGTGAAGTGCTGGGTGGTCCATTCACGGCGCTGAAGGGGGCTGCCTCGCTTCAGGTTTTGGCGGGTAACTTGCCGCGCCCGTAGGGGTCTAGGATTTCATTGCACAGGCTATCCACACGACCAGGGGAACGTCGGGTTTCAGCGGCTCTGTGAAACCCGGGGATCCCAGATATCTGTATTGTTTCTGTGATGCTGTACATTTTCTGTGATGTTGCATTTCTATCACGCCTTGAGCGAATATAATATATTGGTATATATATTAGTAGATGTTGTATATGTTTTGCATCCACGCTAGTCCAGTCCCCGCTCTGTCGTTAGTTAGCTAACCTAACGGGTAATGACGGGGCCCAGTGGCGAATGCGGATGGCATATACGTACATCAGTATATTTTCGTTCTTTTTGGTGTGATCAAATGATGGGACTGCATTGATTCGGATCAATGCAAGTTAAAAACAAACCTAATCTGATGTTGTTGGAACACTTTTCAAAAAGCTGTTATTGCAAGGACGTTTACTTTTGTTTTGCATCGTGGTATTCATTGGAATATCCTGCTCCTCAGTCGACGAGGCAAGGGCCGAGATCCCTTCACCGGGAGTGACCCATTGGACAAAAAGTTTGCGTCAGGGCATTAACTTCACTATAGCCGATCACTTTTGCTTTGCACCGTGGTATTCATTTGGAATATCCTGCACCCCATTCTACGGGGAAAGAGCCGAGATCCCTTCACCGGGAGTGACCTCTTTAGCAACGGTTTTCGTCACTATATTTTCAAAAAGCTATCAGTTCCTTCAACGATATCAAGTTCCTTACGTTAAAGGTTTTCGCCAGAAACCATTCGTAGCCCTCCGTCATTTCAGACGGGTAGCACGTAGTATTCATGCTATGTTTGTTGACCTTCGTCAAGGCATAGTGTATGGTAGCTGCTTGTTACCTTTCTGTTGCATAGATAGATGCGTTGGTTTGGGACAGTCGTATAGCCTTGTTGACCTTCGTCAAGGGCTTGTACGGGTGGATTCGAATTAACCTGGATAATGACGGGTAGAACTTGACATGTGACTTATGATTTGTTGACCTTCGCCAAGGTCATAAGAGCATGGGGCAGAAATCACATCGGGAGTTTCAAAAGTACTGAAACTTGCCAGATATGCGCATACCTTCTGGAGTGTGATACCGTGAGCGGATTCCGTCACGTTGTCATGCGATGAGAGTTGGATCCCGATTCCCACTGATGAGTTAGTTTACTCCTCGGGTAACCCCAACTAATTCTTCTTTCAGGTTTGGAGGAGAATTCGAGGTACAGTGGGAGGATTCCAGATTAGATAAATTGGTAACCATTCTGATCTAGGATAGAGTGCACGCTGAGTGTTTCTTCTCTCTCTCTCTCTGGCAGCGACCATTGACCCGACCCTAGACTATGACTCCGTGACCAAGTTGACCGAACTTACTTAACACTGGCTTTTGGATTGTCAGAGTTGCAGACCTCATTGCCACTCCTACTTTTACCCTTTTCTCCAGGACACCCCGTATTACTACGAACGTCCACTTCCATTGGACAAAACCATCGTATGGTTAGATACGAACTCGAAAGAATTATTCGAGGATGGTTTCCGGTTCTGGAGAAAACGGATAGGATTATTCAGTTGTCTTTTCCTTTTACCCTCTCTCAGGTTACGAGTACTCCTTGGTTTAGGGGTACTACACCTATTACGCAAATTGGATTGTCTTCTTCCAAACCTTAGGCCGGTGCCGACCGGTAGGGAATGAAGAAAACCAATTAGCATAACGATGGTGTGCAGAAGGTATTAAGTTCAGACAAAGCAAGGGATTAGTAGGAGGGCAAAGTAAATTGCAACAGATATTCACGACCAAACCAAATATTTCGTTACCACTCCCACATCACCTTTGTATTTCTCCAGGACACTCCGTATCACTACGAAGATCCACAGTTTATTTGGATATTCCATCGTATGGTTATATACGAACTCGAAAGGAACTTGTTCCAGTTCGGGGATGGATCCTGGTTCAGGAGAAATAGGAATAAAGTACATTCAGGTGTCTTTTATCTTCACCTTCTCTCGTGTTGCGAGTGTTCCTAGGATTGGGACAGTACACCCATTATGCTTATTGGATAGTCTTCTTCCAAACCATAGGCTGGTGCCGAACGGTAGGGAAGGAAGAAAACCATTTGGCCTAAAGGGGTGTGCAGAAGGTAAAGACTAAAGACATATGAAGGGATTTAGAGAGGTGGCAAAGAACTATACGGTTACAGTCGTGAATCTGGAAGAGGCATTACTAGGAATACCAGGATACCCCATCGAAACATTTCAATGTTTCAGTTTCACTGTGTACTGTTAATAGAAAACTGATTTCCCGATTAGATACTTACTCCAGGGTATGTATTTACCAGATACGATTCTCACATCTGTATGGTTTTACAGATGATGAGTGGGAGTAAGTTATTGGGAATTGGGTGATTATCCTCATTATATCGGGATTCGTTGTAATCGGTGATATTTGAGGAAATCACCTGGGTTGTTTGCCGGTCGGCAAATATTTGGTTTTGAATATCCGCTGTTATGCACCAATTTCAAATTGATATATCTGTACGTCTATTTTCATAGAGTGAGATATACCTTTTGATATTATGTCGATGACATTTACCTATATCAGTGGATGGTTAGGTAAGGAGCATTAAACAGCGGTGTAATTCTTCTTAACCATAAGTACAGTTTTCAACTTACGACACACAGTGAAAGAGTTGTTAGACTCAGCAGACTTATACAAAGTATTGTATGTTGTCCAGTGTCCATCAGGACAGAGGGCTTGGTCCTCGTACTATATTCGGTTTACTTATGACTTCTCTAGTTCTTAGACATGTGTTTCGTAGAAACACAGGGTCTAAGTTTTGAGGAGTTATAGGTATTTGAATAGAGTAGAGAACCAGGTGTAGCAAGTATCGGGATTCTTCAAAGTGATCGAAGATGTAGATACTTGTGTATGGTATTCAGTTGATAGTAATGATAAAGAGATCTTGCTTCTTTTTCAGGTTACTCATAATTGGAAGCATTCCTAAGTTGAGTAACGCTGATCGGCCTCCTTCCATTTAGTTGATATGCACTGGAGACAGCTGCATGATTTGAATCTGGTTCAATTAAATCAGTGCCTCTGTTGGATATAGAACAGTTCATATCTTAACGATGTTAAGGTACGGGGAGTTGTCCGGTTTATGATTAAAACCAGACACTGGACAACTCAAGGCACGTTTCTGTAATGGCTGTTTGTGGGTTGACCCAGGCTATGACGAGGGTTGACTTTCTACCATCTGGATGAACAATAGCGATATTGTTCTAGACTCGCCACAGTTTTAATAAAAATGGATTTTTTCAGAAAACAGTAGTGGGAGTATGGTAGAACTGGAAGTGATTCCAGAACCACAAACGATTACTGAAGATTTGATAAGGAACCTAAAGATTCAATCTGGATTGACATTCCATTGGCCACTCCGCAGATAAAGTGGGTAACTTCAGGCACCCGAGAGGTACTCAGGTAGCCTCAAGGACGGTGACAGGGAAGTTCTTGTTTACCCACACTTGCCATTGTTGTTGTTCCAGGCTGCGAGACCCGGCAGGAGGATGAGTATAGCGTCGTTCTAAACTAGTTTTAGAAGTGCACGTCTATATGACTCTGGCAGAGGGTTGTCGTAGTCAGTGGGAGCAGCGGAAGCATTGGTGGACATCAGGCTTATATTTATTTATAGACTAAAGCAGATGTAGCGGAGATAGATCATCTATTTCTGATGTGACAGTCATGGGTTTGACGTCATCAGAATAGGGGATGGATCTGTTGAGAAGGTAGTAGGGTGTGATATCCTGGTATTTGGATAACATACATAGAATAGGAAAAGAAATTCCTATACTACGATCGGTTATACTTTGGTCGTCGCACAGTGGTTTCTCCACAAGGGACTTGGACATTATATCAGACATACTGGTTACTAGATCTATGGTTTTTAGATCTAGATTTGGGTGGTTTCCCAATCTGGGTACTTTGACAGCATTCTAAGAGCATTTAGAATGGACGACTCCTGGCACGGTAGTGTACCTGCAGGTGATGGAGTCACCCTCTCCAAAGGTGTCTTATAGACTAAAGTGGAGAGGGATGTGCATGATTGGCAGATCACTTGCTTAGGCAATTGAGTCAATCATGAGATGTCAAGTACCACACCAGATGTTGTTCTTGCACGAAATGCAATAAGTTGATATTGATCCAATCCTGGAGGAACAGTCGGAAGCAGTTTTAGAACATAAGAGGATGTTCTAGGGATATGATAACGACAGCCTCATTCGGGAGACAGTTATCATTCCAGGCTAATAAGGTGACATGGACGACAAGGAGGTTGTCAGAGTTATAGTTTTCCTTCTGATGAGGGGCAGTATTTTGGACAGGTGGTCCAAGGCAATACTGAGGGAGGCATGGCGCGCAGGACACTGATTAAGTTCAGTTGTCAATACAGTCTAAGAAGTTTGGATTTGGAGTTCATTTATGAGCTACGTCCCATCAGACATCCAGACATATTCTAAGACTGATATTGCTCATTTCGGGAGATGGCTTTCTCCGTGAACTTGAGATATAGAGAGACATAGAAAGAAACAACTGAGCGGATCCACTCACTAAGGCTATTCCTCGAACGCAATAGTTCCGCAAACGAGCTTTGTGAGACTGACTAGTAGAGGAGTTGGATGTTCGGTATCACACGGGCTGTGAGTATGCGACATCGCAATAATTAGCCTTGAGTGCAAGTGGGAGATTGTTGGTGATAGTGCTCTCAGAGTCAATTATTAGGTCACAGGTACGTGATTGTAATGATTGAGGGAGGACCTATCCCGGTAGGACAGTCTTACTCGAGATGATAGTATGCTATCTGGTTTACCTTTATCATCGTGTACTGCTTGAGGTGACCTGACACGTCGCTATTACACGTTGATAGAGCCCCTAGGATTCTTGCTTGACCACCAGCAGTATGAGGGCGATCATATAAGTGGGAGCTGGGGGTCTATAAGCTTATCCTTAAAAGGTCCCTAGTCGTGGGAGTTTCGAGACTGGGCATCGATACTCCATTAGTAGACTAGTGTATACAGTCGAGACCCCGACGAGGGGCGGTGGCCGGTCTCACAAGCCACTGGTGTCAGTTGGATCACCTAAGATGTATACAGGTGCTCATTGGGTTATGAGTACACCGGACAGGACTCGCCGGGAACATGCTAGTTGGTCATATACCAGACGTCAGATGGCAGTTCCCTGGTGACATGTGTGCAGGTTAGTTCATCGACCTGGGGATCGTCATTTGTCTCGTGTGAGTTCCCACTGTACTTTGATTACTACCCTACCACGGCTCAAAGGAGTCGTGCAAACAGGTTTTAGTTGGGTACAGTCCCGAGCCACATGGAGGCAGTGAGCGTATCTTCAGGGGTTCGTCTCTCCCGGTATTGGGGGTGAGGTCGTGCTGTGTCTAGGAGAGCCATTACACAAAGTCCTTGGCCAAGGCAAGGAGATTTACTGGTAGGTATTCCAGTAGTATCTCAGGGTGTTCTGGGCTACACTCCGACACGACTTGTACCGCTTTTGGGGGTCTGACTTTTACCAACCCCCTAGGCCCGCCATGCGATACTCATAGACGAACGGACCGGACTGCACGGATATTGTCACTGACAGGCTCAGTAGGGTTGTCAGGCTGAGCTCGCTCACAGACGTCCCTTTTGGTCAATACCTGGTGGCCCGTTATGTATTGGCTTATACCTCTAACGTGCTAGTGGTTAAATCCACAACCGAGGTGTTGACGAGTCTTTAGAGTTCCCCACATTCAGTTACTCAGCTTTCGGGCGAAAAGTTGTAGAGGCCGTATGGAGATATGGCAGGGTCCGATCAGATACGTGCGGTATTGCACGGATCAGGATCGGACAGTTTGTACTATAGGCCGTATGGTTATATGGCAGGGTTCGATCAGATACGTGCGGTATTGCACGGATCAGGATCGAACAGATATTACTGGCCGGCTTTGGTATAAGCCGGATCCTAGTATAGTACAGTGTAGAGTTTGTCTCATTGCATTTGTATTTCGGTCGAAATACAGATGCGGGTGTGTATGCACAGTATCGGGGTTTTCCCGTAATTTATTACGGGACCAGTTTTCTGGAGTTGCCAGTTTGCTTTCCGTTTCGGCCAATTTTCTTTGTTCCGTTCATTGGCCGAAGATTGGTGGAGGAGGGCTTATTTGCATTGTTGCAAATAAGTATTTGTGGAGGGGGTATTTGCTTATTGTTGTATCATGATAGCACCATCCTTTGACTTGATTTCTTCATGATGACTTGACTTCACAACCTCATCATTGCTTGACTTCATACTTCATGATGGCTTGACTTTGTTAGCATCATGGTTGTTGTTGATGGTTGTGTGGAGTGTTGGCATTGCCTTGTGATCATTCCCTTTTGCATGATAGCTTTCCTCTCTCTCTCTCTTTGGGATTAGATGAGAATGGCTCCCTCTTTGGTTACACACTTTTGACTCTCTCATTCTCATTCTCTCCTCCTCCTCTAGTTATGGCCGGCCAAGCTTGGAGGAGGGGTTGCCCATTTTTGTAGTGGGGATTTTTGCTCTCTTGATGTTAGAAAAATCCCCAAGTTCCTCCACATTGTTCTTGTATCATCCCTCCACCTAAAATGGCATCTCCATGAACCCCAAAGTGAGACTTGAGGACTACATATTCTACAGCGAACCTTGGGCACGTCGAGTAGCCGGCTTCGTGCCCGAGTTGCCTCGGCATTGAGGTGGGAGCCCGTAAACATAGTTGGCGATGTGGTGCACTTCCGGCGACGAGGAGGAGACGGGACTTTTCCGCAGGAGATCGGGACCATGACGAGAAGACCGGAGGACTTGGATCGTCGGTATATCTCTATTCCCTTTCTTGTAGATAGCTAGGAATAGTTAATGGTTCGATCCGGGTTTAGTACGCGGTGGTGCCGGTTTGCTAAGTCCGCAAAATTTAAGTTATTCACCGCTTCCGCATTCCGGCGTCGGATTGACGGCCGGGGCGCCGCCGTGCACTTAAATATGCCTGATATGCGATAGTCTAAGACGAATAGACCAGAATGTACGGAGATTGTCACATCAGGCTCAGTAGGAGTTCGGATGGGTTTCCACATCGGCCTTCTTATCGACATCTACCTGGGGACCGTTACGTACAGCTAGTACCGCTTGCGGCCTGTGGTTAAATCCACTGCCATTGTAAGTGTCCAGTCTTTAGAATCCCACATAGAGAGTTTCCCTGCTTCAGGCGAAACGATATTGAGGTCGTATGGTTTTACGACAGGGTTCGGACACATACGTGTTTTTACGCACGTACGATGTTCGGACAGTTTATACTAGCAGGCTTTGGTTTAAGGCAGATTCTAATATTGGATTATTGGATTTATACAGTCTCAGTATTTCCGTGTTTTCACGGATGGGAGGGGCATTCTCGTAATTAGTCGAGAAGCTTCTAGAAGATTGATGAGTTGGAGGCTTAGGTGGAATTTGCATTAAATGGATTAGTGACTCATGGTGTGATTCATCAAATGAGTTAATGAAGCATTTATTGCTTAATAACTCATGAGATGATTCACCCAAAGATAGTTAATGAAGCATGGTTGATATTATTATTATGTTATTCATTTTAAAAATTATCATGCTTCATATATATTCTAAAATGAGTTATAATTCATTATCATTATCATTCTCACTCTCACCTTCTCTCTCCTTATGCTCTCTCTCTTCAAAGAACTAACCATAACCTCTCATGTTTTAAGATCCAAGGGTTAGCAAGACTAATAGATCCCTAATCCTATTCTATATCCTCTAGGTTATTTTGATTAGCACTCATAGCAACATAGTTACCTAAAGTGAGAGGTTAAGCTTGTAGAAGTAGCTCTCGGGTGGATCTTCTATCACAACGAGGAGGCCGACGAGGAAGTGGTCTACGAGAACCAGAAGGACATGATTCATTAGGTATAATCATCTTTCATAGTAGCTAATCACTTCTATGTTGTTGTTAGTTAGGGTTTAGCAAAGATCCGTAAAGTTAGTCGATATTAGTTTAAACAAAATGATTGTTTTACCTATTCCGCCTCCCCGCATCATGTGGGGTATCTAACGTCGACTTACAGTGGTATCAGAGCCTCGCTAACCCATAACTAACTTGTTAGCAAAGTCGTTAGAAATTCGATCGCAAAACGAACCCGAAAAAATATCATTTTAACCTAGTTTCTGCCGTTTTTATAACGGGGTCTAAAAATTTTTCATTGACCCTTAAAAATACAAGCATGGAATTATAAGATTACTGGAGAAATTTGGGATCATGACTCGGCCAAACAGCCGCGGAACCACGGCCGATCCAGGCGATCCGCCGCGGATCCGCGGCCGAGTTGAAGCCGAGTCAGCCCAAATTTGCCCAATAACTCTTCTGCGTTGATATTGTATTTTCTGGGATGTTTTGTTTCTGCTCATGTTTCAGGTGCACAGAGAATTATTTGGAGTAGAATCATTTGTGTTTTCTTGATCGAAATTCTAAGATGTTTGGCTAACTTGATTATATATGTGATGTGTTTAATGTGTTCGTAAACCTCCCCTAACTGCTAGTATGTCGGTTAGCAGGGGTTGCACATTTCTGTAATGGTTTTTACTATTTTGTGTTTGTGGACTTTTTGGATTGTCGTGAAAGGATAGCCGGGGATGTGAGACGAGTGTTTCTTTCATCCAAATGTAATTTGTAAATTGTTGTAATATTCTTTTGCGGGGCACATCTGGGTTGAGGCTGTAGCCACCGTTGTATTATTTCATTTACTGTTTTCTGCTCCTAGGATAGACCCAAGATGGGGTGCACAAACTACCGGGTACTTTGAAGTGTTTAGTGGCCTACTCACGTTGTTGAGGGAGACCGCTTCACTTCGGTTACTTGGCGGGTAGTTTGCCGTACCCGTAGGGGTCTAAGGTGGGGTTTTGGCTATTCATCATGACTGTGTAATCCGTTTTTCTTTGCAGGCTCAAAAGGAATGCGGATTCGTAGAAAATCCAATATGTTCATCTGTGATCTGGAATGCTTATTATTGCATCTGACGAATGTAAAATATCTATATATGATATCTATTAGGCGTCGCTTATGTTTTGCACCCGCGCTAGCCCAGCCCCCGCTCTGTCGTTAGTTAAGTAACCTAACGGGTGAATGAAGGGACCTAGTGGCGAATGCGGATGGCATAAGAGGACGTTGTATTTTTCTTGTTTTCTGCAATGATAGGTTAATTGATGGGAAGCATTATATTAATGCAAAGAAAATAAACCAAAGTTGAATCGTTTGAACAGTTTAAAAGAAACCACTCGGTTATTTTAAAACAAAAGATATTTTTTAAATTGTGGAGCTTAAGCCACTCCTTTTAAAAAGCTATCAGGTTCCTTCGATCATATCAAGTTCACCACGTTCACCGTTTCGCCAAAACCATTCGTAGCCTTCCATCATTTCATTTAGGTATTCAGTAGTCTTCAAGCTATGTATTTTGACCAACGCCAAGGCATAGTGTTTGGTAGCTGCTGGGTATTAATTTGTTGCATAGATAGATGAGTTAGTTTGGGACAGTCGTATTATCATTTTGCCAACATCAGGGATATGTACGGATGGGTTCAAATTAACAAGATAATGATGGGTAGAACTTGACATGTGACTTATGACATTTTGACCAACGCCGTAGTCATAAGAGCATGGAACAGAAATTTATATCGGGAATTTCTAAAGAAACTGAAATTTGCTAATAGTTGCATACCATTTGGAGTGTGATAATTCTGGTAGGATTCCTTCAGCTTTATCACACGATGATATTTGGATCCCAATCCTACTGTGAGTATCCACTACTAATCAGGAGATTCGTCACTTAACGATCAATGTTATAAACCAAGTACGTGTCGAGAAAGGTGTCAGCGGGGCTACGCCCCTAGAGAAAAGAGGTTATTTAATTATGGAACTTCATGAAAGCGTCGTAAAACCTCCCTCGAAGTACCGACGCCGGCCTGGAGGAACGGTTAAGCAAGTATTGTACGGTGAGAATAGTCCTGACTAGTTCTTCCTTTCTAGTTTGAGGAGGGATTCGAAAAACAGTGGGAGCTATCCTGTTTAGATAAACTAAAAACCACTCTAAACTTGCAAGAGCATCATGCTAAAGTGTTGTTAGTTATATGTATGCCCTAGAGGCCATTACTGTACATTGGATGTATATTGTAGTGGATGCTGGGACATATATAGGTAGGACTTTCTTGCTCGACATGATAGTACGCTATCTGGTTGCACTTTGTCTTAACATGTATACTTTATGTCTCTCTGATTACATGTTGATAAAGCCCAAAGGATGTGTACTCGACTTCCAGGACTATGATGTAGATCATACTAGTGGGGCCTGGGTAGTCCATGAGTACATCCTTGAATTGTTCCTAGTCGAGGGAATATCGAGACGGGGCATCGATATTCCAGAGTAGACTAGCGCATATCTTCTCGACCCATGCGATGGGCGATGGATGATCCCATATCCATTGGTGTTTGACATCGAAGTTGGTATGCGGGTGCTCAGTGGAGACTGGGTACACTGAACGGACTCGCCGAGAACTCCCAGATGGTATTATACCTCACGTCAGATGGCAGTTCTCTGGTGACACTGGTACAGCTTAGTCTGTTGACCCGAGATCGTCATAGAGTCTTGTGTGTCTCCCACTGTGCTTTGATTTCCACCCTACCATGGCTCTACTGAGTTGTGCAAACAGGTGGTTTTTGGGTACAGTCCCGATTCACATGGAGGCAATGAGCGATAGGAGGGGATTCGTCTCTCCCGGTATTGGGGGTTGATGTTGTGCTATGCTCGACTGGCCATAACAGGAAATCCCTGGCCAGGGTTGCAGTGATATACTGGTAAGAGTTATCAGTAGTTTCACGAATGTTATGGACCCTACGTCGGCATGACTTATCGAGCTATTGGGGTCTGACGTTTACCACCCCTAGGCGAGATATGCGACATATCAGACGAACAGACCGGACTATACGGTAGTGTTACTGGTCGGATTCGCAGGAGTGTGAGCGGGCTTGCTCGTCGATCTTCTGATCGCTTAATACCCGGGTGGTCGTTACGTTTAGCAGACCGCTTGCGGCTTGCGGATGTTTGATATGATCATCATCTGCTGCCGGCGTATTGACGAGTCTTTAGAGTCCTACAGAGAGGTTTCCTAGCTCAAGCGAAACGAAATAGGAGCGCATATGAGATATGTGCGGGACCGAAAATAATGCGTGTATGTGATACCGTATTCCATTCTCGCGATGAATGTATCGATTAGGTTATATGCGATATACCCTAGTTATCAAATCAAAGGTTGATTTGATAAGCCGATACATTATATACTAGTCGGTTGTGTGCGACATGACCGGGTCATTGAATCAAGTGTTGATTTAATGATTTAATGCATAATTATATATTTGATATATTACTTTGCGTTAACTAGTATTGGTTCACTTTATATGGATTTTCTCACTTGTAATGTGCACATTGTATATGTGATATACATTTGTACATTTGCTTGTATCATGTTTGATGATACATGATTGTTTAAGTGTATGTTAAGAATAAACCATGGTTATTTATATGATTAGGGTTTTATTTCATTTTCTTATTTATTTATCTATTTATTCATTTTGGAAATTATTTAAGGATGGTGGCTTATTTTGTTTCATGTTGAAGTTTCTTGAAACTTTGATCAAGTCAACCATTCTTATCTCTTCCTTAACCCTAACCATCATATCTAACCATGGTCCATTCTCTACACTAAACTAAGGTTAATATTATGATAAGAATGGATTTTATTTTCTATTCTATTATTCTTATCATAACTATTTCCTTCTTCTTCTTCATTCTTCAAGTGAAGAAACCTTCACTCCATCAATGGTGATTGTTGGAAATGAGTGAGAAATCCAATTCTAAAGTCTACCCACTTCCTATTTCTTCATCCTCTACCTCTTGCCAAGTAGTATTGTGTGTTTCCTTCACAACTTTTCACGGTTTGGTGAAGGTGGAGCTTGATTTAGCGATGCCTCGATGTAGATCATCTTCGGCATGGACATCGACGACCTAGCTTGCCCATTCTTCGACGAAGCCGATCCTAGAGCCCGGATTTGACTTGGACAGCGGAGAGGACTTCGTTGCGGAGCTATGGAGGTGGAGCACCGGATCTACAAAGGTTGTATTTCCGTTTTCTCATTAGTTAAGTGTTAACTAGTTCTGTTTCGCCTAGACATCTAGTTATCGATCCGTAGTTTAGGGTTTGTAGGCACCATAATTTTTGAAATTGCCATGGTTGATGGCTTGGGAGACCTCACTAGCATGCCTAGGAACCCTACAGTGGTATCAGAGCCTAGCTAGAGTCTTAGGCGAAGTCCAGACGGAATTTGAAGTCCGAACGAACCCGAAACCCCGATTCAAACATGCTCTCTGTCCAATTTTTAAAATCTGGTCTTTTTCCACATTAAAAATGTTCAGAAAAATAAGCAGAGAATCCTAAGAATAACTGTGCAGCACGAGTTCCTAAATCCATCATTCAGCCGCGGTTCCGCGGCACGAGCTAGGATCGTGCGGCGGAAGGGCGGCATCTTTGTCGTTTTGTGTGTATCATTCTGCACAGTAATTCTTAGTTTTGTGTGCTGGTGTTTCTGGGAATTTTTAATATTTTTTCCAGAGTTGATTTTTCTGAGTTGATTTGGGGATTCGGTATTTCGATCGGAGTATCAAATTTTGTCTGTGTGGCTTTCCGGATAAGTTTGAGAATATGTTAAAAAGTTTGACCGGATATAAATACGCAACTTTTCCCCTGTCGGGAAATTTCCAAGTGTTGGATTTTACCGTAGTTTAACGACGTTCTAAGTAGTGCAAGTAACGCGATGGTCCCTCTAGAAGACAACAAACCTTAACTCGATTATGTGACCGTCTTGAACTGCCCTTTGAACCTTCGGGTTTGGGGCAGTACGGCGTGCCACATGTGAGGCGTTGGCTTGACCCTTCTACGGCTGGACCGTTGGTACTGAGGTACGAACTGAATGTTGTTAGACTTGTTTCATGTGTTGATCTATATTGGGAAAACTTGGGTGTTCGATTGTTCAATCGGAAAGTTTAACATTTTCTGTTTATCTGGAATGTGATACAATAATTGGAATTCACAATAGTTATGAGATAACTAAATGAATATTATAAACATAGCAGTTTAGTCTCACTTGATCGGTTGCCACGGAATTTTGATGAGATCAAAAGTCCGTTGCAATCACGTAGCGTACGCGGATACTCGCCGGGTAAACTTAATAGACAGCCTCACTCCATAGCCCCGACCAAGTGACTGTAGGAGAACCCCGTCGCCGAAAGCATCCATTCGGGTGCTCGCGGCAGCGGTGTTCCGCCTTGGTGCACTTCGTCGACGGTATCAGGGGTGCGGCCGTCTACTGAAGTTTGCGACGAGCATTCGATCAGGATGTCGGGAATCTTGTTGAATTACCCGACTTGATATTGAAAAGAGTTTTCGATTTTGAGACTAAAATGCGGGGTTTATAATTGTTAGGCATGCGATGTCTAAGTAGTTCATTTGGTCAGGCATGCGATGTCTGAGGAGATTGCGGATTCCAACTGTTGTAGTTTTACACTTTCTTTTGTGTGACCGTAAGTGTAATATGTGATATCGCCGGTTTCGTTGCTATATGTCAACGACAATTGGGATGCGCATATTTACTTACGTTGATGACATGTAATGTTATGTGTTGCTGGATATGTTATATTGGATCGTCGTGTTTGAATAGCCGGGGGTTTTTATGTGAGATGAGTGTTTTTCATTTTCATTCATGTAAAAACTTGTATGTAATATTCTTTTGTTGGGGCACTTCCAGGTCGCGGAAGTAGTCACCGTTTGTATATTATTTACTTTTCTGCACTAGGATAGACCCAAGGAGGGGAGCACAAGTAACCGGGTTCTGGGGTCCAGTGGGAGACCAACTCGAGGAGTCGAATCCGGGTCTCCTAACCCTAGAATTGGTAGGGTTGCTTGCCGCTCTCGTAGGGGTCTAGGGGTGTGGGATTGGCTATTCATCACGACCGTGGAATCCGTATTTTATACTGGCTCGTATTGAAAACACGGACATCCTAGTATATCCAATATTTCATATGTTTCTTCTGCTGTGTTCTATCTGTGATCATGCGATGTTCTGATGTTCTGTGACAGATATTATAGTATATATGATATATTATATAGACGTTACTTATGTTTTACACCCGCGCTAGCCCTGCCCCGCTCTGCCGTTAGTTACCTAACCTAACGGTGCACGAGGGGACATCGAGGCGAATGCGGATGGCATAAGCGTACGTTATATCTATCTGTGATGTTTAGGTAATATAAATGATGGGATATTCATTAATGAGATTAATGAAAGAAAATAAACCTAATTGATGTTGTGGAATCGAATTTCAAAATAAAACAGGTAGCTACAGTTCTTGCTTTGCATCGCGGTGTTCATTATAGAACATCCTACACCTTATTCGATGAGGAAAGGACCGAGATCCCTTCACCGGGAGTGACTCCTTTAGCAATAACTGGCAGATGCTACAACCCTCGGTTTGTCTTTGATCGCTTCTATAGTTTCCGCTTTGCACAGTGATATATATGATATATCCCGCACCTCATTCGACGAGGAAAGGGCCGACGATCCCTTCACTGGGAGTGACCCCTTTAGCAAAACTAGAAAAGCTTCAAAAACATTCCATTTAAAAACCATTTGATTCCGCAACGAGATCAAGTTCAAAGCGTTAAAGGTTTTCACAAAAACCAGCCGCAACCCTCCGTCATTTTAGGAAGTAGAGTACTTAGTATTCGTGCTGTGTTTGTTGACCATAGTCAAGGCACAGTGTACGGTAGCTAAGTGATGTCTTCCTACACCGCATATGATGCGATTAGTTAGGACAGTCGCGTGACTTTGTTGACCTTAGTTAAGGGTCGTGTGGGTGGGTCTAATTAATCACGAAATGACGGGTAGAACTTGACTAGTACTTATGATTTGTTGACCATAGTTAAGGTCATAGGTGCTAGGGGTAAAAATATTATCGGGAATTTCAAGTGTTGAAATTTGCAATGAGATTGCATACCTTCTATGAGATAGTTGGATCCCGATACCCGCTGCGAGTAAGAGTTACTCCTGGGAGAGTTTTATACATTACAATTAGCCGATCAAGTAGGTGTCTAGAAAGGTGTTAACGAGGTTACGCCTCTGGGAAAACGAGGTTTACATTAATTAGGTTCGTGCGAAAGCACGGGGGACCTCCCTCAAAGTACCGACACTGGCCTGGTTGAAAGATTGGCAAACTTGTAGTGTGTAATTAATCCCGGCTAGTCTTTCCTTTTAGGGTTTGAAGGAAGATTTGATAAAAAGCAGTGGGAGCCATCCTGATTAGATAAAATAAAAACCAATCTATTCTTGCAAGAGCGCACGCTGAGTGTTTTCTTCTCTCTCTCTCCACGTAGCGACCATATCACGCCTTAATCAAGATAATAATACGGATTATTGACCGAACCCCCTTGTTATACTGAGCTGGGGTACGTTGGTCCCGCTCCAACTTATAATTGTTATAAGACAGAGCAGGAAATAGGGGAATACCAGAATTCTTATGCCGCCCAAACGAAGAAAGTGCATATGATGCATCTCCTTCGGGTGTGTTCATTACAAAGAACTGTTTCTCAGTATCCTCTGCATCCTGGGTATATGATACCGGATCAGGATCCCAGATATGTAATCTGTTACATAGGGCTACAAAAAGGTAGAAAAACTGAGAACGGGTGATAAGTTTCATGAGACAGAAACCGGGGCAAGTGTTGCAGCCAAGTCTGTTGGTCACTGTCACCCTGTATTACCAATACATTGATTCTGAACAAATGCTATTAGATGCCGAACCTGATATACAAAATCATATCAGTCTCTTTATTAGTAAAGAAATGATAAAATTTTGTATAGTTGGATAATGTTTTGAACATTTCCTATATCAAAAGTTGATCGGTTCAGGTGCGTTATCTAAAAGCATTGATGTTCTAAATCAAACTACAGTTCTTAGTATATGGAACACACACAAGAGGAAGAGTTCAGAAATGAACGGATTCTTCTTGAGGTATTGTAGACTAGGTCAGATCAATGCGACCCGACTGGCTGAAGTTACATTTAGATGTACATTTAAATCGTTTTGAATTTACATCTTGTGCAACTCGCCAATCATGTCATAAAGATAAGATGACCATAGCTCTGTTTATTGGAAACAGAGAAAGAGTTAATGAACTCTTGGGACCGATACATGATGATGTATGTAAGGTCTCCTGTCTACACATGCCAGGACTGGTTTTTTATACTTCATTGTATTCTCTGATAATCTCTCAAGATTCAGTCGTATGTTCCTGCTGAAACATAAGTCCGAAGCTTTTGAGGTATTCACAGAATATAAGTTAGAAGTAGAGAACCAATAACCGGGTATAAGTATTATGTCCTATGATGAGATCAGAGAGGAGAATACTTGTGCAAAGAATTCCTGGACTATTCTAAAGGAGAATGAGATTCTCTCTCAGCATTACTCCTCCGTATACACCATAGCACGATGGTATATCGGGGCGGGGCTATCACACCCTATATGATAAGGTGTGCTCTATGATGAGTACTACTGAGTTACCTTTTTCCTATTGGGAGTTATGCACTTGAGAAGCTGCATACCTATTGAATTAGGTTTGAATCAAATCACTGCTTACCACTCCATATAAGATATGGTATGGGAAGAACCTATCTCTTAAGTAAGTTAAGATTTGGGATTGTCCGGTCTATGTCAAAAGCAAAATCCGGACAAGATCGAGGCAAGATCAGTTCTGTAGAACTGGAAAGGTTCCAGCTGTACAAAACTACTAATGATTTGATAGAACCAAAGGATTCAATAGTTTCCGACGAACCTCAGCCTCTCCGCCTATCTAGTAGGGTTCCTCATCCGCCTGAGAGATACCTCCGTTTCTCGATGACAGTGGGAGCAAGGATTGCATCATGAGATGATGACCCAACTAGTTTCGAGCAGGCCATCGAGAGTAAGGACTCTGTAAGAATGGCTGGATGCTTAGCGATCTGAGATGGAATCCTTATACACCAACAAAGTATGGACTTTGGTTGCTAAATCTGAAGGGTTAAATCCCCATCAGGAGCAAGTATATCTTGAGAAGATTACTTGGTGTAGATGGAAAAGTTGAGACTTTCAAAGCTAGACTTGTTAATGGTTTTCGTCATCGACCAGGTGTGGATAATGATGAAACCTTTTTCCAGTAGCTATGCTTAAGTCTATCCAGATTCTACTTGCCACGGCTACATACCATGACTGCGATATCTGGTGGTTGGGTGCCCTGACTGCTTTTCTAAATACTGATTTAGAAGAGAACGTCTGTAAGAACACAGCCAGAGGTCTTCGTAAACAGTGGGAGCAGCGGAAACGTGTGCAAGTTGCTTTACATAATGAAGCAGGCATCGCGGAGTTGGAACGTCTGTTTTGATATGATAGTCAAAGTGTTTGACTTCATCAAAATGGTAGACGAACCTTGTATATACAAAAGGGTGGTAGAGAGTAAGGTGGTCATCTTCGTATTGTACGTAGACAACATACTCTTGATAGGAAAAGAGTTTCCTATACTACGATCGGTCAATCTCCTATTATCACTAGGATTCTCCAAATAGGATCAAAGTGATACCTCCTAAAATACTGAGTTTTCATCTATGAGATAGATGTAATTGGATGCTAGGATTCTCACTAGATATAGTGAGATGGTATCAATCGATCCTGAAGAGAATCACTGGAAGAGTTCCAGGGTGATAAAGACGACTGAATGTCAGTCACAGGCATTGTCTTTACCTTCAGTAAAGGGACGGTATGTTGGAAGAGTTCCAAGCTCGATACCGTGGCAAACTAGACGATAAAGGCTGGTAACATCGCTATTAAAGATACTACCAAAGAGGCTGTTTGGGTGTATATTGGTTCATAAGATGAACTAGGTTCCTGCCATTGTATGACAATGGAAGCGTGGTTTCGACCCTGGAACCCTGGTCCCATCAGTGACTCAGACAAATTCTGAGGAAGCATCACCTGATCATGGAGATAGTTGATCTCCAGGGTGATCGAGGTTAGGACAGAAGACTCAGAGGACAACACGGCGGATCCACTCACGAAGGCCCTTTTCCCAAAGAGAGACAATTTAGGGGATGGTTGAGTATGTGATACTGCAACCACTGCTACAGATGGCCCTAGTGCAAGTGGGAGATTGTTAGTTATATGTATGCCCTAGAGGCCATTACTGTACATTGGGTGTATATTGTAGTGGATGCTGGGACATATATAGGTAGGACTTTCTTGCTCGACATGATAGTACGCTATCTGGTTGCACTTTGTCTTAACATGTATACTTTATGTCTCTCTGATTACATGTTGATAAAGCCCATAGGATGTGTACTCGACTTCCAGGACTATGATGTAGATCATACTAGTGGGGCCTGGGTAGTCCATGAGTACATCCTTGAATTGTTCCTAGTCGAGGGAATATCGAGACGGGGCATCGATATTCCAGAGTAGACTAGCGCATATCTTCTCGACCCATGCGATGGGCGATGGATGATCCCATATCCATTGGTGTTTGACATCGAAGATGGTATGCGGGTTCTTAGTGGAGACTGGGTACACTGAACGGACTCGCCGAGAACTCCCAGATGGTATTATACCTCACGTCAGATGGCAGTTCTCTAGTGACACTGGTACAGCTTAGTCTGTTGACCCGAGATCGTCATAGAGTCTTGTGTGTCTCCCACTGTGCTTTGATTTCCACCCTACCACGGCTCTACTGAGTTGTGCAAACAGGTGGTTTTTGGGTACAGTCCCGATTCACATGGAGGCAATGAGCGATAGGAGGGGATTCGTCTCTCCCGGTATTGGGGGTTGATGTTGTGCTATGCTCGACTGGCCATAACAGGAAATCCCTGGCCAGGGTTGCAGTGATATACTGGTAAGAGTTATCAGTAGTTTCACGAATGTTATGGACCCTACGTCGGCATGACTTATCGAGCTATTGGGGTCTGACGTTTACCACCCCTAGGCGAGATATGCGACATATCAGACGAACAGACCGGACTATACGGTAGTGTTACTGGTCGGATTCGCAGGAGTGTGAGCGGGCTTGCTCGTCGATCTTCTGATCGCTCAATACCCGGGTGGCCGTTACGTTTAGCAGACCGCTTGCGGCTTCCGGATGTTTGATATGATCATCATCTGCTGCCGGCGTATTGACGAGTCTTTAGAGTCCTACATAGAGGTTTCTTAGCTCAAGCGAAACGAAATAGGAGCGCATATGAGATATGTGCGGGACCGAGAATAATGCGTGTATGTGATACCGTATTCCATTCTCGCGATGAATGTATCGATTAGGTTATATGCGATATACCCTAGTTATCGAATCAAAGGTTGATTTGATAAGCCGATACATTATATACTAGTCGGTTGTGTGCGACATGACCGGGTCATTGAATCAAGTGTTGATTTAATGATTTAATGCATAATTATATATTTGATGTATTACTTTGCGTTAACTAGTATTGGTTCACTTTATATGGATTTTCTCACTTGTAATGTGCACATTGTATATGTGATATACATTTGTACATTTGCTTGTATCATGTTTGATGATACATGATTGTTTTAGTGTATGTTAAGAATAAACCATGGTTATTTATATGATTAGGGTTTTATTTCATTTTCTTATTTATTTATCTATTTATTCATTTTGGAAATTATTTAAGGATGGTGGCTTATTTTGTTTTATGTTGAAGTTTCTTGAAACTTTGATCAAGTCAACCATTCTTATCTCTTCCTTAACCCTAACCATCATATCTAACCATGGTCCATTCTCTACACTAAACTAAGGTTAATATTATGATAAGAATGGATTTTATTTTCTATTCTATTATTCTTATCATAACTATTTCCTTCTTCTTCTTCATTCTTCAAGTGAAGAAACCTTCACTCCATCAATGGTGATTGTTGGAAATGAGTGAGAAATCCAATTCTAAAGTCTACCCACTTCCTATTTCTTCATCCTCTACCTCTTGCCAAGTAGTAGAGTGTGTTTCCTTCACAACTTTTCACGGTTTGGTGAAGGTGGAGCTTGATTTAGCGATGCCTCGACGTAGATCATCTTCGGCATGGACATCGACGACCTAGCTTGCCCATTCTTCGACGAAGCCGATCCTAGAGCCCGGATTTGACTTGGACAGCGGAGAGGACTTCGTTGCGGAGCTATGGAGGTGGAGCACCGGATCTACAAAGGTTGTATTTCCGTTTTCTCATTAGTTAAGTGTTAACTAGTTCTGTTTCGCCTAGACATCTAGTTATCGATCCGTAGTTTAGGGTTTGTAGGCACCATAATTTTTGAAATTGCCATGGTTGATGGCTTGGGAGACCTCACTAGCGTGCCTAGGAACCCTACAAGTGTTCCCTCTCTCTTTTTGCAGCGACCCAGAACATGACAGGCCTTAAGTTACTATTAGATAAAAATATTTTGACTGGACCAAACTATAAAGATTGGTTCCGGAATGTTAAGATGCCTATTACTTATGACAAATTGGGGTATGTCCTTACCACTAAGGCACCTGCTGTCCCTAGTCCAGAATCCAGTGTCTCGGATAAGGAAATCCACAAGACCTGGGAGATTGATTGCACGAAGGCCAAATGCATCATGCTTGCCTCTATGAATAATGAACATCAGAGGAGGCACGAGAATATGGATCTTGAATCTATATTTATCCACACAAAGGATCTGTATAGAGAGCAATCTCATATAGCAAGATACGAGACCTCGAAGAACTTGTTTCAGTCGAGGCTGGCCGTCGGGTCATCTGTAGGAGAACATGTCCTTAAGATGATTGGCTATATAGAAGAGCTCACGGACCTCGGGACAACATTAGAGAACGAGCTATATACAGACTTGGTTCTTTAGTCCCTTCCTTCCACCTACGCCCAGTTTATTCTGAATTTCAACATTCAAGGAAAAGAAGTTGAACTTCCAGAACTCCTTAACATGTTGAGGAGTGCAGAGGGCACCTTGCAGAAAGCAAGGGAAACACCCGCTATGTTTGTTCGTGGTGCTTCCTCTTCCGGGTCCAAGGCTAGGGCCAAAGGAAGGAAGAAGAAGGCCGCTACCAAACCAAGAGGTGGTGTTAGTAAGGTGGGAGTGAAGGGAAAGACAAAGGTTACGGTGCCAGTAGTGGAAAAGGACGAGTGCTTCCACTGTCGTATGAAAGGCCATTGGAAGAAAGATTGCAAAGCTTAGATTGCCAAAAACCAGGACCCGAAGCAAGCTGTGGCTTCGACTTCAGGTGTGTTTATAATTGAAAATTGTCTGTCAATCAACTCTACTTCCTGGGTATTGGATACCGGATCAGGATCTCATATATGCAATTCATTGCAGGCACTGAGAAATCGTAGAGTGCTGAAGGTTGGTGATATGACCCTCCAGGTTGCTAACGGAGCTAGCGTGGTTGCTGTGTCCGTAGGGTACTATCACCTAGGATTGACGAGTGGATATATTTTGGTTTTGTGCAACTGTTTTTGTGCACCTAGTTTAACGTGTAATATCATATCAGTATCGTTGTTATCAATAGAAGGTTATGATTTCCCATTTGTAAGCGATATTGTTAACATCCACCTTAATCATGGTTTGATTGGGTCCGGTGTTAGTGTATATGCCCTAGAGGCCATTACTGTATCATACTGGTTTGTATACTACTTAATGGAAGCTTGGGATATTCACCTTGTATATACAATCTTGCTCAAAATAGTAGTATGCTACTTGGTTTGTTTCTACTTCAATGTGTACATGTGTTTATTTTAGTATATCACCTATACACATTAGTGGAGCCCTTAAGATCTTTGCTTGATTACCAGCGTTGTGATGGCAGTCACACTAGTGGGGGCTGGGTAATCTATAAGCACACCTTACGCAGATCCCTAGTCGCAGGACTATCGAGACAGGGCATCGATACTCCGGAGTAGACTAGTGCATGCGCTTCTCATCCCAGTATGGGAGACGGTCTGTCCCACAGCCGTCAGTACGTCGTACTTGAGATAGTATGCGGGTGCTCGTTAGGTTACGAGTACACTGGACAGGACTCGTCGGGAACTGATTATTTGGTTTTATACCTATCGTCAGTTATCAGTTCCCAGGTGACATGAGTACAGCTTAGTCCGCTGACTTGACACTGGCACTTCGCCTCGAGTGTGTTCCCACTGCACTTTGATTACTACCCTACCACGGCTCAAAGGAGTCATGCAAACAGGTAGTGGTTGGGTGCAGTCCCGAAGCACTTGGAGGTAGTGACGGTTAGACAGGATTCGTCTCTTCCAGTATTGAGGGTTGACATCGCGCTGTGTCTGGGAGAGCCATTACACGAGTAGTCCCTGGCCAGGGCAAGCGAGATATACTGGTAGGCTTCCAGTGTTATCTCAGGGTGTTTTGGGCTTCACTCCGACACGACTTGTACCGCTATTAGGGGACTGACGTTTACCGCCCCCTAGGCCCGCCATGCGATGTATCAGACGAACAGACCGGACTGTACGGAGACTGTCACATTCAGACTCAGTAGGAGTTCAGATGGGGTTCACCTCGTCAGTCTTCTTATCGGCATCTACCTGGGGACCGTTACGCACAGCTAGTGCCGCTTGCGGTCTGTGGTTAAATGCACTGCCAGCGTAGTGTCGAGTCTTTAGAGTCCCACACAGAGGGCTATTAGCCTTTGGGCAAAACAGAGTAGAGGTCGCATGGTTTTGCGACAGGGTTCGTTCTCATCCACGCACTTGTGCACGTTTGGACTCCGGACGGATATTACTAGCAGGCTCTGGTTTGAGCCAGATACTAGTATATGTTTTGGGGGTTAGTTTTATCTCATTGTATTCATGTTCCTCGGAACAAGAATGCGGGTGTGTATGCACAGTTGATTGAGGCGGAGGAAGAGGATTTTCATTAGGGTTTCGGAACGGGTGTGTATGCACAGTTGACAGTCGTCTTTTTCCAAACCCAAATGAATTTATGATATATCAATTAATAATATTAATTAAATGAAATTGTGTCATGGTTGGGTTTGTTGACTTGTTGACCAAGGTTGACCTGTTGACCATGGTTGAAACTTTGACTATCATCATTACATATCAAAGATGCTCTTTGATTCTAGCAAAACCATTTAATGTGTGTAATGATAATTGTCATTCCAAACCATCCATCAACTATTTCATTTAGATTATTATTATTAATTTGATAATTCATTTCATATTATGTTATGGTTGTAAAAAAGAGTTTCATTCTATCATAACACTTCTTTCTCCTCTCTTCTTCTTCCTCCTCCTCTAGTTCAAGGAGACTCACTCTCTTGTGTTGAGAAACCCCCTCCTTGAGATAAAAACACCTCAAAACCACTCTCTACTCACTCTAGGGTTAGAGGTCTAGCAAGCCAAAGACCCTAGTTCTCTCAAAGTTCAAGAAAGGAGCCCGAAGGATGAACCCTCAGGTGGATCCATCTTTGACGGAAGAAGGCGACGAGGAAAGCACCATCCAAGCTCTACAAAGGTTTCAAGAAGAAGGAGTTCAAGTTAGGTAAAACATCTTTTCCGAGTAGCTAACTCTCCTTAACTTGGTAGCTAGTTTAGTTTGGAAAAGATCCCGACTTTTGTTAGTCCATGTTTCCTAATGCGGTAAAAATTTGTTTTTTATACCCTTTCCGCCTCCCCGCAAGAACCGGGGTTGGCAACGTGGACTTACAGTGGTATCAGAGCCTAACTAAACTTAAACTAGCTTAGCAGTAAAGTGTATGGAAGTTCGATCGGAAAAATCACAAAAACCTAAACATCAAAACCCTAACTTTCTGTTGAAATTTTTTGTGCTCTAAAGATAAAAGGTTTTACTCCAAAAATCGGCTCAGGGTTTTGTGAAGACACCCACAAAAAACGGTCGCCTGAACCCTTCAAACCGCCGCGGTTCCGCGGCAATGGGTATACATTTGCCGCGGAACCGCCGCCGTTTTGGCTTTTCTCATGAACGGGTTTGATGCAGTGTTCTTCTGGTAGGGTTTTGGGATTTTTAAGATGGTTTATTTGTGCCCAGATTTTCCAGAAAAGAAATTTGTTTTTGGGGGCCTAAAAATCCGTATTTTTTGGATCGAACTTCACTATACTTTGACTAATCTGTTATATCTGTGATGTTTATATGTATTGAACGTCGGCTAATCGCTATATGTCGATTAGTCGGGGTTATACATATCTGTGATCTGTGTTTGATGATGGTATGTGTATATGAATGCGTTGGACTGTCGCGGGTGAATAGCCGGGGTAGATGTGAGATGAGTGTTTCTTTTTCTTTTATTCATGTAATATGTAAATTGATGTAATATTATTTGTATGGCCGCACAACCGGGTCGGGGTTGTAGCCGTCATTGTATAATTGTTTTTACTGTTTTTGCTCCTAGGATAGACCCATGGAGGGGGTGCACAAACTACCGGGTATCTCGAAGTGCCGAGTGGCCTACTCACGGCGTTGAGGGAGGTTGCTCCACTTCGGGTACTTGGCGGGTAGTTTGCCGCACCCGTAGGGGTCTTGGGTGGGGTTTTAGCTATTCACCGCGACCGTGTAATCCGCTTTTTGTTGCAGGCTCGAACGGATTGCGGATTCCTAGTATATCCAATGTATTCATCTGTGATCTGTAATGTCTATCATTGCTATATATTTATAACTATTTAGGCGTTGCTTATGTTTTACAGCCGCGCTAGCCCAGCCCCCGCTATGTCGTTAGTTAAGTAACCTAACGGGTGATGACGGGGCCCCGTGGCAAATGCGAATGGCATAAGCGTACGTCATATTTTGGTTTTTTTCTGCAATGGTAGGTTTAAATGATGGGACGCATTAAAAGAACTAATGCAAGAATATCACGCATTAAAAGAACTAATGCAAGATAATAAACCAAGCAAAAGTCGTTGGAACACTTTCGAAAAACCACTTGGTTCTTTTCAAAACTAACTTTTAAATGCGGAGCTTGAGCCACTCCTTTTAAAAGCTATCTCGTTCCATCGATTATATCAAGTTCACTACGTTCACGGTTTCGCCAAAACCATTCGTAGCCCTCCGTCGTTTCATATGAATATTCAATAGTATTCAAGCTATGTTTGTTGACCTTCGTCAAGGCATAGTGATTGGTAGCTGTTGGGTGTTCATATGTAGCATAGATAGATGCGTTGGTTTGGGACAATCGTATTGCCTTGTTGACCTTCGTCAAGGTTATATACGGGTGAGTTCAAATTAACCTGGAAAATGACGGGCAGAACTTGACATGTGACTTATGATTTGTTGACCTTCGTCACGGTCATAAGAGCAAGGGGCAAAAATCCACATCGGGAGTTTCATAAGTACTGAAACTTGCTAGATTTGCATACCATTTAGAGTGTGGTGATTCTGGTAGGATTCCTTCAGTTTCGTCACGCGATGATATTTGGATCCCGATCCTACTGTGAGTATATGCTACTCCTCGGGAAATTTCTCACTAAACGATCAATGCTATAAACCTAGTAGGTGTCTAGAAAGGTGTTAGCGGGGCTACGCCCCCAGGGAAAAGAGGTTCTTAAATTAAGGAACTTCGCGAAAGCGTTGGAAAACCTCCCTCGAAGTACCGACACTGGCCTGGTTGAATGGTTAAGCAAGTATTGTGCGGTGGGATTGATCCCGACTAATTCTTCCTTTATGGTTTGAGGAGGGATTCGAGAGATAGTGGGAGCCATCCTGTTTAGATAAACTAAAAACCATTCTAAACTTGCAAGAGCATCGTGCTGAGTGTTTCTTCTCTCTCTCCTAATTGCAGCGACCAATCGACATGACTGGACTTAAGTTACTTCTAGATAAAAACATACTGACAGGGCCAAACTACAAAGATTGGCTCAGGAATGTCAAAATGGCAATCACTTATGACAAGCTGGGGTATCTTCTTACCACCAAAGCTCCCCCCGTCCCAGGTCCCACCTCCAGCGTCGCGGATAAGGAAATCCGTAAGACTTGGGAGATTGATTGCGCGAAGGCCAAGTGCCTCGTGCTTGCCTCTATGGACAACGAACATCAGAGGAGGCACGAGAATATGGACCTGGAATCCATATTTCTCCATACAAAAGAACTGTATGGAGAGCAGTCTCGTATCGCAAGGTACGAAGTGTCGAAGAAGTTATTTTCGGCAAGATTGGCCGTCGGATCATCGGTAGCGGAACACGTGCTTAAGATGATTGGCTACATTGAGGAGCTCGCGGAACTTGGGACCACGTTGGAGAGTGAGCACTATACGGACTTGATTCTCCAGTCCCTTCCTTCCACTTACGCCCAGTTTATACTGAACTTCAACTTACAAGAAAAAGAAGTTGAACTTTCAGAACTGCTCAACATGCTGAGGAGCGCAGAGGGCACCCTACAGAAAGGTAGGGAAACATCCACTTTGTTTGTAGGAGGATCTTCTTCTTCTAGGTCCAAGGTGAAAGCCAAGGGAAAGAAGAGGAAAGCCCCCGCCAAACCAAGGGGCGGTGTTAGTAAAGTGGATGCGAAGGGAAAGGCAAAGCCAACAAAGATAGCGGGGAAGCTTGTGGGTAAAGAAGAATGCTTCTATTATCATAAGAGTGGACACTGGAAGAAAGATTGCAGGGCTTAGAAAGCCAGGACACAGGAACTGAAGCAGGTTGCGGCTTCAGCTTCAGGTGTGTATGTTATTGAAAACTGTCTTTCGATAAACTCTACTTCCTGGGTATTGGATACCGGATCAGGATCTCATATCTGTAATTCTTTGCAGGCGTTGAGAAACCGTAGGTTTTTGAAGGCAGGTGACATGACCCTCAAAGTTACGAACGGAGCTAGCATGGATGCTAAGGCCGTGGGGGACTATCACCTGGGAATGACAGATGGACATGTTTTGGTTTTGCGCAATTGCTTTTTTGTACCCAACGCAACTTGTAATATCATTTCTGTATCTTTGGTTTCTAAAGAAGGTTATGAATTTGCGTTTGTAAGTAATGTTGTAAACATTCACCTTAATCAAGTTCTGATTGGGTCAGGTACATTGAGCAATGGTATATACGTGTTAAACCAACCACAGATTTCCAATGTCCAGAATACACACAAAAGAAAGTCTCCAGATATAAATCAGGCTTTCTTATGGCATTGTAGACTGTGCCATATCAATGAGACACGGTTGACTAAGTTACATAAAGAAGGATACTTGGATCCGTTCGAGTATCAGTCTTATGCCACATGTGAATCTTGTCTCATGGGAAAGATGACAAAGACTCCGTTCACTGGACACGGAGAAAGAGCGAGCAAGCTCTTGGGACTCATACAAAGTGACGTGTGTGGTCCAATGTCTACACATGCGCGAAGCGGTTATTCATACTTCATTACTTTCACAGATGATTTCTCTAAGTATGGACATGTCTTCTTAATGAAGCACAAATCCGAGGCCTTTGAGAAATTTCGGGATAACAAGAATGAAGTTGAAAAACAAACAGGCAAAAGTATTAAGATTCTAAGATCGGATCGAGGTGGTGAATACTTGAGTGCCAAGTTCCTGGACTATTTAAAAGAGAATGGAATTCTCGCTCAGCGTACTCCACCATACACTCCGCAACATAACAGTGTGTCGGAAAGGAGGAATTGAACACTATTGGATATGGTTCGTTCCATGATGAGCAAGGCTGAGTTACCGCGATCTTTCTGGGGTTATGCACTAGAAGCAGCTGCATATCTCTTGAACAAGGCTCCAACCAAGACTGTGCCTACCACCCCATATCAGATGTGGAGTGGGAAGAAACCCTGTCTTAAGTATCTTAAGATATGGGGATGTCCAGCTTTTGTAAAAAAGCAGCATGCGGACAAGCTCGAGGCATGTTCAGTACAGTGTAAGTTTGTGGGATACCCAATGAACTCCAGGGGGTATCTGTTCTTTTCCGCTGAGGAACAAAAAGTTTTTGTTTCTCAACATGCCCGCTTCTTGGAAACTGAGTTTTTGGAAACCCAGATAAGTGGGAGTGCAATAGAACAGGAAGAAATTCCAGAACCACAAGCTATTACTGAAAGCTTGGAAGAGCCGGTAGTTTCAAAAGAACAGGACATTCCTACGCCGCTCCGCAGGAGTAGTAGGCAGTCTTATCTGCCCGAGAGATACTACAGTTTTCTCGTAGACGGGGATAGAGAGGATTGCATCATAGATTATGATGAGCCTACTAGCTTCCAGCAGGCCGTTCAGAGCATTGACTCGGTAAAATGGCTGGATGCAATTCTGACCGAAATGGAGTCCATGTACACCAACAAAGTATGGACGTTGGACATTGCTCCAGACGGGGTAAAACCCGTAGGATGCAAGTGGATCTTCAAAAGGAAGAATGGTGTAGATGGACAGGTTGAGACCTATAAAGCTAGACTTGTTGCAAAGGGTTTTCGTCAAAGACCTGGTTTGGACTATGACGAAACCTTTTCTCCAGTGGCTATGCTGAAATCCATTCGGATCCTTCTTGCCATTGCTGCCTTCCACGATTATGAGATTTGACAAATGGACGTAAAAACCGCTTTTCTAAATGGAAATTTAGAGGAGTGTGTCTATATGGACCAGCCAGAGGGTTTCATTCAGAGTGGGAGCAGCGGAAAGGTGTGCAAGTTGCTTAAGTCCATCTATGGACTAAAGCAGGCATCGCGGAGTTGGAACATCTGCTTTGATGAGACAGTCAAAGAATTTGGCTTTATCAAAAATCCAGATGAACCATGCATCTATAGTAGATTTGTAGCGAGAACTGTAGTATTCCTCGTTTTATACGTGGATGACATTCTCTTAATAGGAAATGACATTCCTATGCTACAATCTGTCAAGGGGTTCTTGTCACACAGGTTCTCCATGAAAGACCTGGGTGATGCCTCATACATCCTGGGGATCCGGATCCATTGTGATAGATCCAAGAGGATATTAGGACTTTCATAGTCTAGGTACATCGACACCATACTAAAAAGATTCAGTATGGAAGATTCCAAGCGCGGTAACCTACCGGCTTGTCACAGGATCACCCTCTCTAAAGAGATGTCTCCCAAGACTGATTTGGTGAGGGATCGCATGTCTATTATACCCTACGCTTCTGCGGTAGGCTCTATAATGTATGTGATGTTGTGTACCAGACCGGATGTAGCTTATGCACTGAGTGTGGTAAGCCGATATGAGTCAAACCCTTGGGAGAAACACTGGATAGCGGTAAAGAACATTCTCAAGTAACTGAGAAGGACTAAGGAGATGTTCTTGGTGTATGGCGGAAAAGACCTCCAGATCGAGGCCTTTGCTGACTCCAGCTTCCAGAGTGACAAGGATGATTCCAAGTCCATGTCGGGTTTTGTCTTTACCCTCAATGGAGGGGCGGTATGTTGGAAGAGTTCCAAACAGGAAACCGTTGCAGACTCGACTATGGAAGCGGAATACATCGCTGCATCTGATGCCGCAAAAGAAGCTGTATGGATTAGGAAGTTCTTGAAAGAACTTCAGGTGGTTTCGTCCATTGTTGATCCAATACCTCTGTATTGCGACAACAACGGGGCTATAGCTTTAGCGAAGGAACCCAGGTACCATCAGAAATCCAGACACATCTGGAGGCGGTATCACCTGATCAGGGAGATCGTGGATCGCCAGGAGATCGAGGTTCGGAGGGTTGCTTCAGAAGAAAACACTGCAGATCCATTCACCAAGGCCTTGCCCCAGACTCAGTTCGAGCGGCTGATCGAGATGATAGGTCTTCGATACGCCAGTACATGGCCTTAGTGCAAGTGGGAGATTGTTAGTGTATATGCCCTAAGGGCCATTACTGTATCATACCGGTTTGTATATTACTTAATGGAAGCTTGGGATATTCACCTTGTATATACAATCTTGCTCAAAATAGTAGTATGCTACTTGGTTTGTTTCTACTTCAATGTGTACATGTGTTTATTTTAGTATATCACCTATACACATTAGTGGAGCCCTTAGGATCTTTGCTTGATTACCAGCGTTGTAATGGCAGTCACACCAGTGGGGGCTGGGTAATCTATAAGCACATCCTTACGCAGGTCCCTAGTCGCAGGACTATCGAGACAGGGCATCGATACTCCGGAGTAGACTAGTGCATGCGCTTCTTATCCCAGTGTGGGAGACGGTCTGTCCCACAGCCGTCAGTACGTCGTACTTGAGATAGTATGCAGGTGCTCGTTAGGTTACGAGTACACTGGACAGGACTCGTCGGGAACTGATTATTTGGTTTTATACCTATCGTCAGTTATCAGTTCACAGGTAACATGAGTACAGCTTAGTCCGCTGACTTGACACTGGCACTTCGCCTCGAGTGTGTTCCCACTGCACTTTGATTACTACCCTACCACGGCTCAAAGGAGTCGTGCAAACAGGTAATGGTTGGGTGCAGTCCCGAAGCACTTGGAGGTAGTGACGGTTAGACAGGATTCATCTCTCCCAGTATTGGGGGTTGACATCGCGCTGTGTCTAGGAGAGCCATTACACGAGTAGTCCCTGGCCAGGGCAAGCGAGATATACTGGTAGGCTTCCAGTGTTTTCTCAGGGTGTTTTAGGCTTCACTCCGACACGACTTGTACCGCTATTAGGGGACTGACGTTTACCGCCCCCTACGCCCGCCATGCGATGTATCAGACGAACAGACCGGACTGTACGGAGACTGTCACATTCAGACTCAGTAGGAGTTCAGATGGGGTTCACCTCGTCAGTCTTCTTATCGGCATCTACCTGGGGACCGTTACGCACAGCTAGTGCCGCTTGCGGTCTGTGGTTAAATCCACTGCCTGCGTAGTGTCGAGTCTTTAGAGTCCCACACAGAAGGCTATTCGCCTTTGGGCAAAACAGAGTAGAGGTCGCATGGTTTTGCGACAGGGTTCGTTCTCATCCGCGCACTTGTGCACGTTTGGAGTCCGGACGGATATTACTAGCAGGCTCTCGTTTGAGCCAAATACTAGTATATGTTTTGGGGGTTAGTTTTATCTCATTGTATTCATGTTCCTCGGAACAAGAATGCGGGTGTGTATGCACAGTTGATTGAGGCGGGGGAAGAGGATTTTCATTAGGGTTTCGGAACGGGTGTGTATGCACAGTTGACAGTCGTCTTTTTCCAAACCCTAATGAATTTATGATATATCAATTAATAATATTAATTAAATGGAATTGTTTCATGGTTGGGTTTGTTGACTTGTTGACCAAGGTTGACTTGTTGACCATGGTTGAAACTTTGACTATCATCATTACATATCAAAGATGCTCTTTGATTCTAGCAAAACCATTTAATGTGTGTAATGATAATTGTCATTCCAAACCATCCATCAACTATTTCATTTAGATTATTATTATTAATTTGATAATTCATTTCATATTATGTTATGGTTGTAAAAAAGAATTTCATTCTATCATAACACTTCTCTCTCCTCTCTTCTTCTTCCTCCTCCTCTAGTTCACGGAGACTCACTCTCATGTGTTGAGAAACCCCCTCCTTGAGATAAAAACACCCCAAAACCACTCTCTACTCACTCTATGGTTAGAGGTCTAGCAAGCCAAAGACCCTAGTTCTCTCAAAGTTCGAGAAAGGAGCCCGAAGGTTGAACCCACTGGTGGATCCATCTTTGACGGAAGAAGGCGACGAGGAAAGCACCATCCAAGCTCTACAAAAGTTTCAAGAAGAAGGAGTTCAAGTTAGGTATAACATCTTTTCCGAGTAGCTAACTCTCCTTAGCTTGGTAGCTAGTTTAGTTTGGAAATGATCCCGACTTTTGTTAGTCCATGTTGCCTAATGCGCTAAAAATTTGTTTTTTATACCGTTTCCGCCTCCCCGCAAGAACCGGGGTTGGCAACGTGGACTTACATCCGGTACACTAGATAACGGTATATACGTATTAAACCAATTACAGATTTTCATTGTCCAGAACATACTAGAAAGAAAGTCTCCAGATATAAATCAGGCTTTCTTATGGCATTGTAAACTAGGTCACATCAATGAGACAAGGTTAAGTAAGTTACATAGAGAAGGATATTTGGATCCGTTTGAATATCAATCTTATGCAACATGTCAATCATGTCTCAAAGGAAAGATGACAAAGACTCCATTCACAGGACATAGAGTAAAGGCGAGCGAGCTCTTAGGACTCATACACAGCGATGTATGTGGTCCAATGTCTATACATGCAAGTGGTGGTTTTTCATATTTCATTACTTTTACGGACGATTACTCTAGGTATGGATTCATTTTCTTAAGGAAATATAAATCCGAGACCTTTGAGAAATTCCAAGAATATAAGAATGAAGTAGAAAACCAAACTGGCAAAAGTATCAAGACACTGAGATCTGATCGAGATGGTGAATACTTAAGTGCCAAGTTCCTAGGTTACCTAAAAGAGAATGGAATTCTCTCTCAGCTTACTCCTCCATACACTCCATAGCATAACGGTGTATCGAAAAGACAGAAAAGAACCCTATTAGATATGGTACGTTCCATGATGAGTAATGCTGAGTTACCGCGATCTTTTTGGGGTTATGCACTAGAATCAGCTGCATATTTTTTGAATAGGGCTCCTACCAAAACTGTGCCTACCAGACCATATTAGATGTGGAGTGGGAAGAAACCCTATCTTCAGTATCTGAAGATATGGGGATGTCCAGCTTTTGTTTAAAAGCAGCATGCGGACAAACTCGAGGCACGATCAGTACAGTGTAAGTTTGTGGGATATCCAAAGAACTCCAAGGGGTATTTTTTCTATTAAGCGGAGGAACAAAAGGTTTTTGTTTCTCGTAATGCCCATTTTCTATAACAGCGGTTTTTAGAAAAGGAAACAAGTGGGATCGCAATAGAACTGGAAGAAATTCCAGAACCACAAACTACTACTGAAAGTTTGGTAGAACCAGTAGTTCAAGAAGAACAAAACATTCTCGCACCCCTCCGCAGGAGTAATAGGCCGTCTCATCCGCCTGAGAGATACTACGTTTTTCTCATAGATGGGGATAGACTGGATTGCGTCATTGATAATGATGAACCTACTAGCTTCCAGCAGATCATCCAGAGCGGCAACTCGGTAAGATGGCTGGATGCAATGCGGACCGAGATGGTGTCCATGTACACCAACAAAGTATGGACTTTTGACTTTGCTCCAGATGGGGTAAAACCTATATTATGCAAATGGATCTTCAAGAAAAAGATTGGTGTAGATGGACAGGTGGAAACCTATAAGGATAGACTTGTTGCAAAGGGTTTTTGTCAAAGACCTGGTTTGGACTATGTCGAAACTTTTTCTCCAGTGGCTATGCTCAAATTCATTCGGATCCTTCTTGCCATTTCCGCCTTCCATGATTATGAGATCTGGCAGATGGACGTAAAGACGGCTTTTCTAAATGGTAATTTAGAAGAGTGCGTCTATATGGATCAGCCAGAAGGTTTCAATCAGAGTGGGAGCAGCGGGAAAGTGTGCAAGTTGCTTAAGTCCATTTATGGACTGAAGCAGGCATCGCGGAGTTGGAACATCTGTTTTGATGAAACAGTCAAGGAATATGACTTGATCAAATCTGATGAACCATGCATATATAGTAAAATTGTAGCACAAACTGTCGTATTCCTCATCTTGTATGTGGATGACATTCTATTAATAAGAAATGACATTCCTATCCTACAATCTGTCAAAGGATTCTTGTCACACAGCTTCTCCATGAATGACCTGGGTGATGCCTCTTACATTCTGGGGATCCAGACCTAACGTGATAGATCTAAAAGGATGTTGGGACTTTCGCAGTCCAGGTATATCAACACTATACGGAAAAGATTCAGTATGGAAGATTCTAAGCGTGGTAATTTACCGGCTTGTCACAGAATCACCCTATCCAAAGAGAAGTTTCCCAAGACTGATTTGGAAAGGGATCGCATGTCATTTATACCCTACGCTTCTGCGGTAGGCTCTATAATGTATGCGATGTTGTGCACCAGACCAGATGTAGCTTACACACTAAGCGTGGTAAGAAGGTATCAGTCAGACCCTGGGGAGATGCACTGGATAGCAGTAAAGAACATTCTCAAGTACCTGAGAAGGACTAAGGATATGTTCTTGGTTTATGGCGGAAAAGACCTCCAGATCGAGGCTTTTGCCGACTCCAGCGTCCAGAGTGACAAGGATGACTCCAAGTCCATGTTAGGTTATGTCTTTACCCTCAATGGAGGGGCGGTGTGCTGGAAGAGTTCAAGGAAGGACACCGTTGCTGCCTCGACGATGGAAGCGGTGTATTTCGCTGCTTGCGATGCCGCAAAAGAAGCAGTCTGGATAATGAAGTTCCTAACAGAACTTCAGGTGGTTCCTACCATTGCTGATCCAATACCGCTGTATTGTGACAACAATGGAGCTATAGCTTTAGGAAAGCAACCCAGGTCCCATCAGAAGTCCAGACACATCTTGAGGCGGTATCACCTGATCAGGGAGATCATAGATCGCCAGGAGATCAAGGTCCGGAGAGTTGCTATAGAGGAGAACACTGCAGATCCATTCACTAAGGCCTTACCTCAGATTCAGTTCGAGAGGCTACTCGAGACGATAGGTCTTCGATAGGCCAGTACATGGCCCTAGTGCAAGTGGGAGATTATTAGTGCATACGCCTTAGGGGCCATTATTGTATCATACTAGCTTGTATATTACTTAATGGAAGCTTAGGATATTCACAGTTATATTAACAGTCTTGCTAAACATGGTAGTACGCTACTTGGTTTATATCTATCTTAATATGTGTTTATGCTAGCATATCAAGAATACATATTGATAGAGCCCTTAGGATCTTGCTTGACTACCAGCGTTGTGATGGCAGTCACACTAGTGGGGGCTGGGTAGTCTACAAGCACATCCTTTTTCAGGTCCCTAGTCGTAGGATTATCGAGACAGGGTATCGATACTCCGGAGTAGACTAGTGTGTACGCTTCTCATCCCAGTTGGGGAGATGGTCTGTCCCACAGCCATCAGTACGTTGTACTGGAGATAGTATACAGGTGCTCGTTGGGTTACGGGTACACCGGACAGGACTCGCAGGGTACTGTTGGTTGGTATTATACTCGTCGTCGGTTAACAGTTCCCAGGTGACATGAGTACAGCATAGTCCGCAGACTTGACACTGCTGCTTCGTCTCAAGTGTGTTTCCACTGTTCTTAGATTGCTACCCTACCACGGCTCAAAGGAGTCGTGCAAACAGGTAGTTGTTGGGTGCAGTCCCGAAACACTTGGAGGCAGTGGCGGTTAGATAGGATTCGTCTCTCCCGGTATTGGGAGTTGATATCGCGCTGTGTTTGGGAAGCCATTACGCAAAGTCCCTGGCCAGGGCAAACGAGATTTACTGGTAGGATTTCCAGTAACTTCTTAAGGTGTAATGGGCTTCACTCCGACATGACTTATAAGCTTTTAGGGGACTGACGCTTGCCGCCCCCTAGGCCTGATATGCGATAGTCCAAGACGAACAGACCGGACTGTACGGAGATTGTCACATCAGGCTCAGTAGGGGTTCGGATGGGTTTCCTCATCGGCCTTCATATCGACATCTACCTGGGGACCGTTACGTATAGCTAGTACCACTTGCGTCCTGTTGTTAAACCCACTGCCAGCGTAAGTGTCGAGTGTTTAGAGTCCCACACAGAGAGTTTCCACGCTTCAGGCGAAACGATATAGAGGTCGTATGGTTTTACGACAGGGTTCAAACACATACGTGTTTTTACGCATGTAGGATGTTCGGACAGTTTATACTAGCAGGCTTTGGTTTAAGCCAGATTCTAGTATTGGATTATTGGATTTATACAGTCTCAGTATTTCCGTGTTTTCACAGATAGGAGGGGCATTCTCGTAATTAGTCGAGAAGCTTCTAGAAGATTGATGAGTTGGAGGCTTAGGTGGAATTTGCATTAAATGGATTAGTGACTCATGGTGTGATTCATCAAATGAGTTAATGAAGCATTTATTGCTTAATGACTCATGAGATGATTCACCCAAAGAGAGTTAATGACGCATGGTTGAAATTATTATTGTTATATTATTCATTTTAATAATTAACATGCTTCATATATATTCTAAAATGAGTTATAATTCATTATCATTCTCACTCTCACCTTCTCTCTCCTCAAGCTCTCTCTTTTCAAAGAACTAACCCTAACCTCTCATGTGTTGAGATCCAAGGGTTAGCAAGACTAATAGATCCCTAATCCTTTTCTATATCCTCTAGGTTACTTTGATTAGCACTCATAGCAACCCAGTTACCTTAAGTGAGAGGTTAAGCTTGGAGAAGTAGCTCTCGGGTGGATCTTCTATCACAACGAGGAGGCCGACGAGGAGGTGGTCTACGAGAACCAGAAGGACTTGATTCATTAGTTATAATCATCTTTCATAGTAGCTAATCACTTCTATGTTGTTGTTAGTTAGGGTTTAGCAAAGATCCGTAAAGTTAGTCGATGTTAGTTTAAACAAAATGATTGTTTTACCTATTCCGCCACCCCGCATCATGTGGGGTGTCTAACGTCGACTTACACTTCATTCCTTCACCCTCATCATCTCTCCCCTCAACTCTCTTGCTGCTGCTGCTCCCCTCATTCCCTCTTCATCAAACCCTAACAAACACCTCATTTCCCTCATCAAAATCCCATCTCCCCTTCACAAAATATGTGCACAAGCTCTCAAGCAACACACTAGACCAAGAAAGCTTGCATTTTGGACACTTGGGGCAACTCAAGAAAATTCTTGAGTTGCCAAATAAGGTATTTTCTGAACCATTAGCTTAGTATTTCCATTTCTTTTACATCCATGTTAACTTTAAACCGATATAGTGATGTTTAATGAGACTTGGGAAATTCTAGTTAGGGTTTATGGAATTTGAGAGTTGTGATGTGTAATTGAGCTTAAAGGAGGCCTTAAAAAACCCCTAGTGCTAGAATTCAGACCAAAATCAGAGACTAGAACCCCGGAATACGGATTTAGAAACCCGATATCGGAGAAATTGTGGATTCTGTGAGTGTATATTGAAATTTTCTAACAACCGGGTGACCTGAAAATTATTTTACAAACACAGAGAGACCAGCAGGCAACCTAGACCATAAACCCTAGCCCCTGACTCTTTAACCTGGCCGCAGATTTATTCTTTCTGGCCGCAATTTGCGGCCAGAGCAAGGGTTCTGGGATCCGTGTTGGTTCTGTTTCTTTATCTCCTGTAAAGTAGACCCTTGGCATATGCAAAATTATCTGATTTCACCTAGGGTAAAATCTGGGATCATTTTCTTGTGTTGGCACATTGTTTTACGACTTGTTTTAACATGGATTAAAGTATTTGATATTTCGTTTCCGTCGTGTGGCGTTTGAACGTCAACGACTAGGATTATTGGTCGTGTTTGAATGTGAGGCTATAGGTTTTTACCTATGAGCGTAGCGTGTACCGTTTTTGGTTTTCCGATGTGATTTTAATACGCATTTGCGATTGGATTATATGTGTAGGTACCCCACGTGGTATCGAGGCGTTAAATATGAAGATGGCGACATCGGCATCGGCACACAAGAAGCAATGTGAGTAGATATAAATCTACGGGGGAAGTCGGGTGGATGGCGTATAGCACCCCCGCAGTTCGATGTACAGTATAATATATATATATACTATATATATATTATATCTTTTTGTGAGACATGGATATTCAGGATATGGTTATGTGTTCTTGGATTGGTTTAGTGTTAGTTGTGAAACCCTAGAGTAGTGGTTGCACCCACACACGCACACACATACTTGCATACATTCTTTCTTTTACCTGGGCGTATATGGGGATACGTATATATATACACATGGGTATGGGAATATGTGTACATATACTGGATTATGAGGATAGTACTTGGGATTTGAGATGGGTTGATGAGATTGGATTTGAGGCCGTGAGATCGGTGATATGACAGGGTTCGTATTTGAGATACGACATGATGTTTTAGCTGGTCCTTTCACGTAGTGTTTCATACACACGCATGCATACATAGTTTGTATCAGTATTGTACTAGACGTAGGTCAGTACCCCGGATTATGATGGTTGATAAAGAAGATATCAGATGAATAATGTGATTAATGTAACATTGACCCGTACCCAGATTTGGGATGCCGTACAACGGATTTACCGTACGAGCTATATTGATGAAAAATCCGCACTCTTGACTTGAGGATGTCATATTATAAATATTGTATCGTATGGGATACTTTTGAGGCGGGATCACCGACTGTTATATTATATATATATATATATATATATATATGTGTGTGTGTGTGTGTGTGTGTGTGTGTGTGTGTATCGACTCAGATGTTGGGCAGTTTCCTTACCTTTTGATCAGTCTGTATAGTTTGGCCATGTAGTGTACTTGTAAATGATAGATTAGATTCGACACATACCTATTTCAAAAACTAACGAATCGTGTGTATTTTAAAGACGGGACAAGGGATTCTACGGATATTTCAAAGGACGTATCTTTTCTTAAAAACACCGTAGCCCTTATTTTCAAAATACCATGATTCGTTTTATTTCAAATGGCACCACCGTATGACTCATATTATACAAATGCAGATTAGTTATCATTGTGTTTATTATTCAGCTCCCGCATCTTATTATTGTTCGCATTGCATTTGCAGGTTTATATTGTATTTCCATATGCCATTATTGAGATTATGCTGTCCGGACACCAGCACCATTATTGATGATGCGTATGTTCCACATACACTTACTTGCTGGCTCACACACATCATCATCGGTAATTGCCATGTCACTTACACTTTAGAGACTATTATTTCATTGATATAGCTTGTTAGCTGATAATTTTGACATGATGTTAGTGTACTTGCTTTATAGACTAGTTTAGAGATTGCAGTTATTACTTGCTACTTCATGTATATTATTATTCACTGTTTACTTGCTATTGATGATTGGATTTCGGATTTTCATGAGATTTCCTGGATTTGGGGGAAAACTGCAAGAATATGTATAAACTTCTTTCTCTTTTTAAAATGAAAAGTGCGGTTTTCCCATGATGTATGATTCGTCCACCATGAGTTTTCATGATTGCTGTTGGATTTCGAGACCCGATTTGAGGAGTTGGATGAACCGTCTTGGGTACATGGTGGGCCCGGTATGGTACCCCGGGGCAAGAAGTTCGAGTTGTATTCGATGAGCCTGGCAGGGGAGCACTACCTACCGGTGAAATTATTTGGACTCGTCGGCTATCCGGAGGATACCGGCCAGAGTCATGAGATGGTTATAGGCTGATCCGTTATGTCAGAGCCTGAGATATTGATATTTGAGATTTGAGATACCGAGGCATTGAGATTTGATGATACTGGTTAGTCCGAGCAGCTGGAGCCTGAGATATTAAGATATTGGGATTTATGTTTTGTGTCGATGCTTGACACGGATTTCTTTGTTGATTTCATTGAGGATACTCGTTTTATATACATACAGAAGTCCCATTAAAATAAAGAAAACAGTTGTTTCACTCATTTCATTACATTACATTCATACCTCATACATATGATATATTGCAACCTGAAGCACTGACACGAGCACTGGGATTGCACTTATGTTTAGATGTTTACCCTTGCCTCCTTTTCATGCTTCAGACTTTATCATTTGAGGATATTACTGATCGTATGACCTAGGATTGCATCATACATGCGATTTGTGCTCTATGATGTTTTCTATAAACGAGTTGGCAACTCACCCGCGTTGTGCCACAGTTTCTTGCAGGTTTTGCCGTACAGGTTCCGTTACGGCTTTCTGGCACACTGCTCCTTTTCCGGGTGATTTGCTTTGGTAGGTGGGTTCACTTGCATTGTGACCACCAGTGTACTTATTTTATTCTGTTGTATCTAGAAACTCCAACAACCAGACTTGTATTATTTATTCAGACTTAGAGACCAGTTGTATATTCTTTCGACCTTAGAGCCGCGCGATGTATTATTGACGGTTTCAGGCTGTTTTGAGTTTCCTTTTTTGTTTTTCCTCGCCCTTGGCGTTGTATATTATATTTCTTGCGTGGTTATGACCGTCGATTGACGAAGAGCTAGCTCCCGCTTGGGGATGCCTTTTATCATTCATGTATATATTTATCTTGTTGTACCCCGTTCGGGGCCAGTATTTACAAAGGAAACTCTGCCGAAATTTTCAGTAAACACTTGAGGTTTTAAAAAAACGCATAATTCGGCTTATGCTATTAAACTACTCGTTTTAAAATAAGTTTCTTCTTACCTAAAATGGTTTTAGATTTCTGGGCTTTTGGCTTACTTGAACTAGTTGTGGTCCTGTAGACTTCATATGATTCAAATGCCAGTCACGGGCTATTTCGGGTCGTGACAATTGTGCACATTGTTTATATGTGATATATGCAAGTGTACATGTTTGTATCATGCTTGATGATACTTACAAGATGGGTGTATGAGACTTATACCATGCTAGGGTTAAATTAGGGATTTGATTATTTCTTAAGTTATTACAAAAGAGCAAATGACTTGGTCAAAGTTTTCAATCTTGGAGAAGCGTGTAGAACTTTGTCAAGGTCAACTATTTTTTCATTCCTTAGGATATTTATCCTTGACCCAACCCTTAACCATATCCATGAGTTTATTCTCTACATGAGTTAAGCATGAGGGCTTAACTTAACCATGGGTGATATAATTCATTTTGGATGAATTATTCACTTGGAGTTCATCTTCTTCTTTTCTTCTTCTTCCTCCTCAAAAGCTTTCTGGCTCTAATGGAGTTATGAGAAAAGTGTGAGAAAATCAATTCTAAATTGAGCCCACTTCCTACTTCTTCATCCTCTACTACTTGCCAAGTAATATTGGGTGTTCTCTTCACAAAGTTCATGACCTAGTGAAGGAATAGCTTGAGTTAGTGTCTCCACGACATAGATCATCTCCGGCCTCGAAGTCATCAAAACAAGCACGCTCGTTTCTTCGTGGAGCCTCTCTAGTGTCCGGAGTTCACGATCGCAGCTGAGGGGACTTCTACACAGAGCTATTGAAGTGAAGGACCGGTCTACAAAGGTTGTATTCCATGCTCACTTAGATTGCAAAGTGTTTGCTTTTCTTATTCCGTATTATTTATAGTTAACAATTCTAGTTAGGGTTAGCTAAAACGACAAAATTTTCATTTGGCATGTACGATGCCTCCCGGAACTTTGTTGTCGTCTTGGGTAACCCTTCAGTGGTATCAGAGCCATGCTAGAAATAAATATGGATTTTGTTAGGATTACGAAACTGAAACAAATTCAAAACTTGAAACGGAAAATCATTGTTTCTGTCGATTTTAAAAGGTGTCAAAAAAATTTGCAAACAAGTACAGAGTGATGTATGTGATATATCATGAACACGTAGAAAATTTCAGGACATTCCCTGAAAAAGTGGCCGACCACCATAGGGTACATCTCGGCCCAATCCGAGCACCCCTCCTGAATTTTTGTCTGTGTTCCAGTGGCTTGGTTTTGATGTTTCAGGTGTTGTTTATTTTTTCTAATTTTGCATGTGATGTAATCTTACACTATAAGCAATTCAGAGTGTTTCGTATTTGTAGTTTTAACATTGTTTCGGGTTTTTCACATATTGTCTAGACGAAGTTAAAAGGTTCGATCGAATGTCAAAAACCCATTTTTCCAATTTTAACGTATTCGGAAAAATTTTGCATGTGATTCTTTGGACCCTCTAGAAGAACGAAACCTTAACTCGATTATGTGGCCGTCAAAACCGCCTCTTGAACCTTAAGTTTTGTGGTAGTTTAGCGTTTCACATGTAAGGCGTTGGTTTGACCCTTCTACGGCTGGTTCATTGGTACTGTGGCATCTTCTGGGTATTATTAAAACTATGCTCAAGTGCTGAGCTGTCAGGAATTTGTGGGACTTTGATGAATCGATCAAAAAGTTCAACGTCGTCCAGATATTATGTGATGGGATACAATATTTGGAATCCACATGTAGTTATGAGATAACTAGTTTGAATGTTATAAATCTAGCAGTTTAGTCTCATTTGATCGGTTGCCACGGGATTTTGATGTGATCAAAAGTCCGTCGTAATCACGTAGCGTACGCGGATACTCGCCGGGTAAACTTAATAGATAGCCACGCCCCATAGCCCTGACCAAGTGACTGTAGGAGAACCCCGTCGCCAAAAGCATCCATTCGGGTGCTCGCGGCAGCGGTGTTCCGCCTTGGTGCACTTCATAGACGGCATCGGGCGGTACAGCCGTCTACTAAAGTTTCCGACGAGCATTCGATTAGGATGTCGGGAATCTTGTTGAATTGCCCGACTAGATATTGAAAAGAGTTTTCGATATTGAGACTAAAATGCGTGGTTTATAATTGTTAGGCATGCGATGTCTAAGGAATTCATTTGGTTAGGCATGCGATGTCTAAGGTGGTTGCGGATTCCAACTGTTGTAGTTTTTTACTTTATTTTCTGCGACCGCAAGTGTAATATGTGGTGTATAGCCGGTTTCGGTGCTATATGTCAACGACAATTGGGATACGCATATTTACTTACGTTGATGACATGTGATGTTATGTGTTGCTTGGATATGTATATTGGATCGTCGTGTTTTTGAATAGCCGGGGGTTTTATGTGAGATGAGAGTTATTCGTTTTCATTCATGTAAAATTCATTATATGTAATATTGTTTTATTGGACCACTTTCGGGTTGAGGATGATGTCACCATTGTATATTAATTACTTTTCCGCATTAGGATAAACCCAAGGCGGGGAGCACAAGTAACCGGGTTCTGGAGTCAAGTGGGAGATCATCTCGAGGAGTCGAGACCGGGTCTCCTAACTCTAGAATTGGTAGGGTTTCTTGCCGCTCTCGTAGGGTTCTAGGGGTGTGGGATTGGCTATTCATCACGACCGTGGAATCCGTGTTTTATACAGGCTTAAAATAAAACACGGAAATCCAAGTATATCCAATATTTCATATGTTGTTCTTCTGCTGCGTTATCTGTGATGTAATCATTTGATATGTTGAGATGGATACAGGATATAATATATGTGATATATTATATAGACGTTGCTTATGTTTTACACCTGCGCTAGTGTAATGCCTTAGATTTCGGTTAGTGTTCGTTTAGACATTAATGCGGGTTTACTTTAAAAAGTTTACCAATTCGGTTTCTTCACATTTTTTAACATGTAATTAATAATTTATTATTATTTGTTATAAGCATGCATGCACGTGTGCACGTAAATGCGAGGATTTATTTGTGCTAATTTTGTTCTTAGCAACCATGACCCTTAACCTAATCTTTGCATAACCCTAATCCTTAATCTTTCCTAGATATTTGTTGAGTGAGAAGGAGATAATTGTTAGGGTTTTGTTTGTGTGATTGGTGGCCCGGTGACTTGTGTGAAGGCAATAAATGGGAGTTAATTCTATGGTTGCACTCACCCCTCACCTCACCCTACACTCACCTCCTCTCTCCTTATCTTCTCTCTCTCTCATTTCTTTATCTCTTTAGCATTATTTCTTTACCTCCTCATTCCTCAAACTGAACACTTAGCTTCTTTTCACCTTTTTTTCACAAATCCATCACTAAATATCACAAATCTCATCAAAAATCACATCTTTTTCCATCACTTCCATCTTAGATGCCTTGGAGTGTGCAAAGCTTGGATCTTTGAGTTCTTTTATGTAGGTATTGATCTCTTTATGTTCTTTAGGTGTTTATTGTGTAGCTTAGCTTTGAAGTTGCTGTTTTTATCGCGTATCGTATCGTTTCGGGTAAATATCGTATTTTTAGTGTTGTTTTGGGGTCTCGGATGATCTGCTGTTAAAGCAGGTACTAGTTGCAAAAATTGACTTCACAGTAACCTCATGTGGTGACCTAGAACCTACTCTCAAAATACGAACCAATTCTATCATGATCGGGCCGCAGATTTATTGCTTCTGGCCGCAATTTGCGGCCAGACTGGGGACTTGGGTGTTGGTTTTTGGTGTAGGGTTCTCTGGGGTTATTTGTTGTCTTATGGTATTTGTAATTTTTACAAATTGTTAGCATAAAAAAATCTAGGACAACTTTGCTTATTTCTAGTGTTTCATTTTGCGCGATACGTTATCCGATACGATGCATGTTCCGTGTTGCTATTGCGCTGAGTTGGTTTCGCAGTGTCGCTATACGCGTTAGCTACAATACGGACCCTTTAAAGTACATATGTGTGCCGTGTTGGTCCGTGTAGATTGTATATGTTTTGGGTCTATTATTGATATATATTTGCTTTGTTGTTTTAATGTTGTAGGTTCGCAGGCGGGGACTTCAGACGCCGCTACAAAACGAAAACAGGTGGTGCACTTCACCTAGCTTGCAGCGTTGGTGAGTAGATTTAACATCTAAAGGGGAATCGCCCGCATCGCGTTATGCGTCTGGGCTAGAGATGTTATTTCTGTCGCATATTTTATGTCATAATTAGAATAGCGCATTCACCCTACTGTTTAGTTAGTGTTGTACTTGGACTAGTATCCTTAGGACACTGCACTATTATTGACGATTCATGTTGCACAAGCCCTGATTGCATGTCACACACACCGTCAATAATTGCCATGTCATGCACAACCCACTTATAGATATGATATTTCTTGCTTAGGGACATTGAGATATTGATTCATATTTCTTATCGCATATGACATATAGAATACCTGTATATCCACATGCTTACACATATGCCTTGACATACTTACATGCTAGTTACCTGTATACCTATAGAGTATTGTACCATTAGTGATTGGTACATACACACTTCATGACAAAGCTATAGGTATACCTTGCACACATATTTCACTTATACCCAGGGGGTATATTACATTATTACTTATAGGTAGATACATATACCTTGCTATACCCTTATGTTTACACATACATCTTTTTATAGCTACATGTTTACCTTTACTTGATGTTATTTTAGAATTGGAGAAAATTAGGAACCACATGATATTTATATTAACTTGTTGCAGTTAATTAGCGGCTTTTCCTTTATATGCTTACATTTCAGTTTTATGTTGCATATATTATATTCATGGATTTTCGCATTGTGATATGGATTTTTCTTGATATTTTCTGGATTTGGAGACCGTGAGAGTTCATGAAATTATGCATTATTTGACAAACCCGGTTTCCCTTGATATGATATTTCAGCAGCCACCATGAGATTTATCGGTTCTGATATATATATACCTCACGCGAGGAAAGGAGGGGTCCGTGTGCGGGTACATGGTGGGGCCCGTAGGTACCCGGGGCAAGAATTTCGTGGAGACAGACGATGAGTTAGTGGGGGAACCATACCTACCGGTGATATTACCGATGACTCAGCGGTTATCACGGGGATACTGACAGGAGTCATGAACGTATAGATACATGGAAAGACGAGAATCAGAGCGAGGCACTCGTGCTTTTCGGATAGCGTGTTATACATACCTATCAGGGTGCCGGTCTTGGTGACAGCACCTGATAGATCAAGAGTTGATTTAATAATTTAATGTATAATTACATATTTGATATATTACATTACATTAACTAGTATTAGCTCACTTATGATTTATTTTCTCAATAGATTGTGCACATTGTTTATATGTGATATATGCAAGTGTACATGTTTGTATCATGCTTGATGATACATACAAGATGGGTGTATGAGACTTATACCATGCTAGGGTTAAATTAGGGTTTTGATTATTTCTTAAGTTGTTACAAAACAGCAAATGACTTGGTCAAAGTTTTCAAGCTTGGAGAAGCTTGTAGAACTTTATCAAGGTCAACTCTTTTGTCATTCCTTAGGATATTTATCTTTGACCCAACCCTTAACCATAACCATGAGTTTATTCTCTACGTGAGTTAAGCATGAGGGCTTAACTTAACCATGGGTGATATAATTCATTTTGGATGAATTATTCACTTGGAGTTCTTCTTCTTCTTCTTCCTCCTCCTCAAAAGCTTTCTAGCTCTAATGGAGTTATGAGAAAAAGTGTGAGAAAATCAATTCTAAAATGAGCCCACTTCCTACTTCTTCATCCTCTACTACTTGTCAAGTAGTATAGGGTGTTCTCTTCACAAAATTCATGACCTAGTGAATGAATAGCTTGAGTTAGTGTTTCCTCGACGTAGATCATCTTCGGCCTCGAAGTCATCAAAGCAAGCACGTTCGTTTCTTCGTGGAGCCTCTCTAGAGTCCGGAGTTCACGATCGCAGCGGAGGGAACTTCTACACGGAGCTATTGAAGTGATGCACCGGTCTACAAAGGTTGTATTCCATGCTCACTTAGATTGCGAAGTGTTTGCTTTTCTTATTCCTTATTATTTTCTAGTTAACGATTCTAGTTAGGGTTAGCTAAAACGGAAAAATTTTCATTTGGCATGGACGATGACTCCCGAAACTTTGTTGCCGTCTTGGGTAACCCTTCAGTCATCCGTGCACAATGCGACATCAACCCCTAATACCGGAAGAGACGAATCCCCGACGATCCGCTCACTGCCTCTATATGGCTCGGGACTGTACCCAACTAAAACCTGTTTGCATGACTCCGTTGAGCTGTGGTAGGGTAGTAATCAAAGCACAGTGGGAACTCACACGAGACAAATGATGATCTCAGGTCGACAGATTTAACCTATACACATGTCACCTGGGAACTGCTATCTAACAATTGGTATAATACCAACTAGCATATTCCCTGCGAGTCCGTCCAGTGTACTCATAACCCAATGAGCACCTGTATACTATCTTAGGTGACTGACTAGCACCAATGGCTTATGAGACCGGCCACCGCCCCTCGTCGGGGTCTCGATAAGTACACACTAGTCTACTCCGGAGTATCGATGCCCAGTCTCGATACTCCAGCGATTAGGGACATTTAAGGATGTGCTTATAGACCACTCAACTCCCACGTATATGATCGCCATCATAATACTGGTCGTCAAGCAAGAATCCAAAGAGCTCTATCAACATGTAATAGTGATATGTAATACTACATAAAGCATGTACATAATGATACAGACAAACCAGATAGCATACTATTATTTTGAGTAAGACTGTTTTATCCATATAGGTCCTCCCTCAATTATCATAATCACCTACCTGTGATTACGATAATTGCCTTGAGGGCACTATAGCCAACTCAGTATATTGGAAAGGTTTCCAAGCGGATACTAAGGTTGAAATGGCGTGGGATGTTGGCTCAACAGAGGATACAGCCCAAGAAATTTGTTGGACAATGTTGTTCATTTATGAACTTAGTCCCATCAGGTATCCAGATAGATTCTGAGGCAGGGTATCACTTAGTTCCGGAGATAGATGATCTCCACAAAGTTGAGATATATAGAAAGAGATAGTTAGAAGCATTTTAGCTGATCCACTCACTGAGGCTATTTCTCGAACACACGAGCTGTTAATAGAGAAGTTGGGTATTCTGTAGCACACGAGCAGTAGATATGCGATACCGCAATAATTGGCCTTAAGTGCAAGTGGTAGATTGTTGGCTATAGTTCCCTCAAGGCAATTATTGTAATCAAAAGTAGGGGATTATGATAATTGAAGGAGGACCTATACAGGTAGAATAGTCTTGCTCAATATGATAATATGCAATCTGGTTTGTCTTTATCATTATATGTTTTACTTATTATTACGTGCCGCTAAAACATAATGATAAAGCCCGTAGGATCTTTGCTTGACAACCAAAGTTATGATGACGATCATACTTGTGAGAGCTTGGTAGTCCATAAGCACATCCTTTGAATGTCCCTAGTCATGGGAGTATCGAGACTGGGCATCGATATTTCAGAGTAGAATAGTGTATACGTTTCTAGACCTCGACGAGGGGCGGTGGAAGGTCTCATATGTTGGGGTTCCTAGCGCCCTGGCCGTCGACCGCGGCCTTTGCGGAACGAAATTTTTTGATGTTTAAGAAACTAGGCGCTAGAAACAACTACCTAGAATCGAAACCAAACATGAAACTAGAAATATAAAAGATTCTATCTACTGTGATAGAAGTGTTATACTGAATAGTTCGTGTCCTTCGGTCTTCTACCATCTTCCTTAGCTCCTAGAGTTCCTTAAGATCGAGCTTGATCACCGTTCTTCCTCCGTCGAAGATGATCCACCCGAAGGATGTAGCTCATGGCTCTAGCTTCACATTAAGAGTCTAATAGAGCAAGTAGCGACTTTAGATTGCTAATCTAAAATTTCTAGGATGTAGTGAAGTGTTTTATATGTGTATCTATCTCACCTCTTCTCTTGATTCTCGACACATCAGATTGTAGAGAGGAGGTTGAAGATAAAGGTGGAGGAGCTCAAGAAAAGAAGTGAGGAGAGTGAAGCTAATGGTGAGAATGAAACTGATGTAAGAAAAAGGACCATCCCTCAAGTGTGAAAAAAATGAAGCAAGGTTTTTATAAAACCATTTTTTTCAATAAACAATTCCAACCATGCCTGAATAGTTTGCACAAATGAATTGTTAATTAATTTGTGCAACACTATTGAAGCATGTCTCTCACCATTCTCCCCTCTCTTCCTTTACATCTCATTTTCCATTTAAAATAAATGAATGAATCTAAAATGAGGTGACCGCCTTCTAGAATGTTTTCCGTATAAATACGGATTACACTCAACTGTATATACATACCGGTATTTGTACCAAAATTCGAATACCCAAAGAGATAGAATAACAGAAAGAACATAATAATAGAATATACATATCGAAATACATATACGTAAATTATTAAATCGATACCTGATTTAATAATCCGGATCAAACCCGAGCCAGCAAGTATTATCAACCGTCCGATCGAAAGTCTGGGTAACTAGTACAATCATTCGATCGGAACCCTGCACGTATCCAATACGGCTACTACATCATTTCTCCAGAAATAGGGAAACCCTCTGTATGGGACTCTAAAGACTCGTCAATATACTGGCAGTGGGTTTAACCACAAGCTTTTCAGCGACACTAGCTGCACGTAACGGCTACCCAGGTATTGAGCGAAAGGAAGGCCGACGAGCAAACTTATCCGAACCCCTACTGAGCCTGTCAGTGATAATCTCCATACAGTCCGGTCTATTCTTTTAAGAGTGTCGCATATTGGGTCTAGGGGGTGGATAAAATCAGACCCTTAATAACGCGAAATTTTTGTTTCGGTATGAAGTCCGCCACCTACTGAGTAACTACTGATCCAAATCAGTAATTCTCGTCTACCTTGACCAAGGATTTCTGGTGATGGCCACCGATGCACCGCGCGACATCAACCCCCAATACCGAGAGAGACGAATCCCTGACGATCCGCTCACTGCCTCTATTTGGCTCGGGACTGTACCCAACTATAACCTGTTTGCACGACTCCTTTGAGCCGTTGTAGGGTAGTAATCAAAGCACAGTGGGAACTCACATGAGACAAATGACGATCTCAGGTTGAAAGACTAACCTGTACTCATGTCACCTGAGAACTTCTATCTGACAATAGGTATAATACCATCTAGCATGTTCCCGGCGAGTCTGTCCAGTGTACTCATAACCCAAAGAGCACTTGTATACTATCTTAGGTGACTAACTGATACGAATGGCTTGTGAGACCGGCCACCACCCCTCGTCGGGGTCTCGATAAGTATACACTAGTCTGCTCCGGAGTATCGATGCCCAGTCTCGATACTCCCTCAACTAGGGACATTTAAGGATGTGCTTATAGACCACCCAACTCCCACATATATGATCGCCATCAGAATGCTGGTTGTCAAGAAAGAATCCTATGGGCTCTATCAACATGTAATAGTGATATGTAATACCATATAATGCATGTACATGATGCTAAAGACAAACCAGATAGCAGACTATCATTTTGAGTAAGACAATTCTACCCGTATAGGTCCTCCCTCAATCATTACAATCGCGTGCCTGCGATTACAATAATTGACTTGAGGGCACTATATTCAACAATCTCCCACTTGCACTTAAGGCTAATTATTGCGATGTCGCATACTCACAGCCCGTGTTATACCGAACACCCAATTTTACTAATCAGTCTCGCAAAGCCAGTTTGTGAAACTATTGCGTTCGAGAAATAGCCTCATTGAGTGGATCCACTCCAATGTTTCTATCTTTATCTCTCTATATCTCAACTTCGCAGAATGAAAATGAGAGATACCTGTCTTAGAATTTTTCTGGATATCTGATAGGACCCAGTTCATAAATGACTTCCAAATCCAACAAATATCTTAGACCGTATCTTCCACTTAATTTAATCAGTATCCTGCGCCATATCTTTCTCAGTATCCGCTTGGACCACCTGTCCAACATACTGCCCCTCAAAAGAGGGAAAACTATAACTCTGACGTTTACTCTGTCATCCAGGTTACTTTGGAAGCCTAAAATGATAACCGCCTCCTGAAGGAGGCTGCCGTTACCATCTACCAAGAACATCCACTTATGTTCATAACTGCTTCCCAATGTTTCTCCAGGATTGGATTAATATATACTTATTGCAGCTAGTGCAAAAACGAAATCTGGTGTGGTACTTGACATTTCATGATTAATACAATTGCCTAAACAAGTGACATGTCAATCATGCAAAACACTCTCCTCATCTGTCTGAAAGACATCTCTTTAGAAAGGATGACTCCATCACCTGCGGGTACTCCACCACGCCAGGAGTCGTCCAATTCTAAAACACTTTAGAATAGTGTCAAAATACCCAAATTGGGACACTTCCCAAATTTAGAACTAAAACCATAGATCTAGTATCCGGAATGCCTGATATTTTATCCAGATCCTATATGGAGAAAAACCTTGTGACAACCACAGTATAACCGATCGTAGTATATGAAGATCACTTCCTATAAAGAGCATGTTATCCAAATACCAGGACGTCACTCCCTACTACCTTCTTGCCAGGTCTATCTGTTATTTTGATGAATTCAAACTCTATGACTGTCATATCAAAACCAGATGATCTATCTCCGCTGTACTTGCTTTAGTCTATAAATAAACATAAGCTACTTGCCCACCATGCTCCTGCTACTCCCATTGACTACAATAACCCTCTTGCAGAGTCATATACACATGCACTTCTAAAGCTAATTTAGAACGACGTTATACTTGTTAGTTATATGTATGCTATAGAGGCCATTATTGTACATGTGATGTACATTATAGTGGATGCTTGGATATATATAAAGAGGACATTCTTTCTCGACATGACAGTATGCTATCTGTTGGCTCTTTGTCTTAACATGTAGACTTGTATTGTGATACTGTCTTGCTCTCACATGTTGATAAAGCCCTTAGGATGTGTACTTGACTACCAGGACTATGATGGAGATTATACTAGTGGGGCCAAGGGTAGTCCACAAGTACATCCTATAATTGTTCCTAGTCGATAGTGTATCGAGACAGGGCATTGATATTCCAGAGTAGACTAGCGTATACGCTTCTTGACCCATATGATGGGTCATGGATGATCCAACATCCATTGGTTTTTGACATCAAAGATGGTATACAGTTGCTCAGTGGAGACTGGGTACACTGAACGGACTCGCCGAGAACTCCTATTTGGTATTATAGCTATCGTCCGATAGCTGTTCTCTGGTGACACTGGCACAGGTTAGTCTGTAGACCCGAGACCTTCATATAGACTTGTGTGATTCCTACTGTGCTTTGATTTCCACCTTACCACGTTCAAGATAACAGGCGAAACAGTTGCTTTTGGGTACAGTCCCGAATCACATGGAGGCAATGAGCGATAGGAGGGGATTCTTTTCTCCCGTTATTGGGAGTTGATGTTGCGCTGTGCTTGATTGGCTATAACAGGAAGTCCCTGGCCAGGGCTGATATGGAGATCTAATGGTAAGTGTTATCAGTAGTTTCTCGACCCGTTATGAGCCTCAAATCGGCACGACTTATCGGTTACTGGGGTCTGACGTTTACCACCCCTAGACTAGATATGCGACATATCAGACGAAAAGACCGGATTGTACGGTAGTGTTACTGATAGGCTTTACAGGAGTTAGAGCAGGCTTGCTTGTTGATCATCTGATCGCTTAATACCCGGGTAGCCGTTACGTCCAGCTAGTACCGCTGACGGCTTGTGGGTGCTTGATATGATCATCACCTACTGCCAGCGTATTGATGAGTCTTTAGAGTCTTACACAGAGGTTTACTGGCTCAGGAAAAAAGAAGTAGGAGCACATATGTGATTTGTGCGGGACCGAGATTAATACGAGTATGTGATACCGTATTCTATTCTCGCGATTTATGATATCGGTCGGTTATATGAGATATAGCCGGGTTATCGAATCAAGTGTTGATTCGATAAGTTGATACAAATAATATTAGTCGGTCATATGAGATATAACCGGATTATTAAATTAAGTGTTGATTTAATGATCTAATGTATAATTATATATTTGATATATTAATTTACATTAACTCATATTTCCTCACTTAAGCATTTATTTTTCTCACATGTGCACACTTAATATATATGTTATATATATTAATTGTGTTTTCTTTTTTTGTGTCATGCTTGATGACACACACTACATGGGTGTATGAGACTCACACCATACTCATGATAATGTGAGGTTTATTTATTTAAAGTAAATCCAAATTAGATGGAAATTGGTCACATGGCATAAAGCTTGTGGAAGCTTGCAGATGCATTGACTTAGTCCACTAATTTTGTTTTACTTAAGATATTTATTAACCCAACCATTATCTAAACTCATGGTTAAGTCTCTACATGAGTTATATGAGATATTTCTCACCCATGGTTTCCATTCACTCTCTCATCCATTATTTGCTTCTTCTTCTTCATCAAGAGCTTAGCTCTCTAGGTTTTTGAGAGGAGAAGAAAAAGAGTGAGAAAATTAATTCAAAAGTGAACAAAAATCCTACTTCATCATCCTCTACTAGATTAGCCATTTAGTTTAGGGTGTTAGCTTCACTAATCCCTAATTTGTGAAGAGGTAGCTTGGGTTAGTGTCTTCTCGACATAGATCATCTTCGGCCTCGAAGACTTTGTGCAAGCTCGTTCTTTTTATCTTGTGGAGCCATTCTAGAGTCCGGAAGATCACTACTTGGACTGAAGGGACTACTACACGGAGCTATTGAAGTGAAGGACCGGTCTACAAAGGTGGTATTCCATATTAACTTAGTTGTAAAGTTGTTTACACATTGTATTGTCTAAATATCTAGTTAAGATTCTAGGGTTAGGATTGTTTAGCATGGCAAATTTTTGAAAATGGCATGGACGATGCCTCCCGAAACCTTGCTGTCGTGCTAGGCATTCCTATAGTGGTATCAGAGCCAAGCAAGAGATTTAGATGACATTTGTAGAATTACGAAACCGAAACAACTCCGAAACACTCGAAACTAAAAGCTAGATTCTGTCAAATTTTTTTAGTCGTCGAAATTTTTTTTAAACAACTGCAGAATGTTATATAAGATGTAACATGAACACTGAACAAATACGAACCCAGTCCACCGGTTTTGACCCTGTCACATGCCTCCAAAATCCGACCTGGCCTGCCCCCCATTATCTGTTTGGGTTCGTCTTCGTCTGGTGTTCTGGTCTCTGGGTTTTGGTGTTTCAGGTGTTGCTTGTTTTTTTCTAAAATTACATGAGATGTTAATTTTCTATAAAGGAAATTCCGACTGTTTCGTAGTCGTAATTCTAACATTATTTCGGGTTATTTAGACGGCATTAAAAAGTTCGAACGGATATCAAATACCCACTTTAACCCTCGCTGGAAATTTTCCAAGAATTGGATTTTTTCAAGTTAAAGAACATTCAAAAATCATGCAAGTAATGCGATGGACCCTCTAGAAGAATGAAACCCTAACTCGATTCTATCACCGTAAGAACCACCGCCAAACACTACGGTTTGCGGTAGTTCCGCTGCGCCACAGGTGAGGCAAGGGATGACCCTTCTACGGTTGGTCCATAGATACGGCATATTCTGAGTATTTTTAAACTGCGCTCAAGTTTTGAGCTTTTTGGGAAATTTTGGGTGTTTATTGATTCGATCGGAATTTTTAATATCGTCTAGCTATTTGTGAAATGTGATACAATATGTTGAATTGATATAGTTATGCATGAAATTCGAAGTATGTGATATTTCGGGTTTATGATGTCTAAGTTGATTGTGGATTCCAAATGTTGTAGTTTGACATTTTCTTTTCTGCGATAGTAAGTGTAATATATGATGTATCATCGTTTTCATTGCTATATGTCAACGACAATTGTGATACGCATATTTACTTATGTTGATGATATATGATGTTATGTGTTGCTGTGATATGTTATATTGGATCGTCGTGTTTTGAATAGCCTGGGGTTTTATGTGAGATGAGAGTTTTTATTTTCATTCATGTAAAATTCATTGTATGTAATATTGTTTTATTGGGGCACTTCCGGGTTGAGGATGATGTCACCATTGTTGTATATTATTTACTTTTCCGCATTAGGATAGACCCAAGGTGGGGGGCACAAGCAACCGGGTTCTAGAGTCCAGTAGGAGACCATCTCGAGGAGTCGAGACCGGGTCTCCTAACTCTAGAATTGGTAGGGTTGCTTGCCGCTCTCGTAAGGGTCTAGGGATGTGGGTTTGGTTATTCATCGTGACCGTGGAATCCCTGTTTTATACTGGCATAATTTAAAACACGGAGTTCCTAGTATATCCAATATTTCATATGTTATCTTCTGCTGCTGTTATTCTGTGATGTGATCACTTTATATGTCCGAGACGAATGCTTTATTATTGTATATATGAAATATAAAAAATGTTGCTTATGTTTTGAAACCTTGCTAGTCCCACCCCACTATGAGGTTAGTTAAGTAACCTAACGGTGCATTACGGGACACTGTGGCGAATGCGGATGGCATAAGCGTACGTTGTATTTTCCTTTCTTCTGTGATGCTTAGGAAGCATAAATGATGGGACTTCATTAATGAGATTAATGAAAAAGAAAGAAACCTAAAAAGTTGTTGTAGAATCAAATTTTCAAAAAGGGTAGCTCTAGTTTTTGCTTTGAATAGCGGTGTTCCTTGCATAATATCCAACACCTTATTCGATGAGGAAAGAGCCGAGATCCCTTCACCGGGAGTGACCTATTTAGAGAAACTAGCAGATGCTACAATCCACTCGGTTTTGTCTTTGGATTGCTTCTTTTAGTTCTTGCTTTGCATAGTGGTATTTGTGAAATAACCTACAGCTTATTCGATAAGGAAAGAGTCGAGATCCCTTCACCGGGAGTGACCTCTTTAGCAAAACTTGTAAAAGCCTCAAAAACACTCATTTTCAAAAATAACTTGTTTCTACAATGATATCAAGTTCATTACGGAAAAGGTTTTCTTAAAAACCAGGCCTAGCCCTCCGTTATTTCAGATAAATACTACTTAGTATTCGGGCTACTTTTTTTGACCTCCGTCAAGGCGTAGTGTGCGGTAGCTAACTAGTGCTTATCTGCTGCATATGATGTGGATTATGGTAGTCGTACGACTTTGTTGACCTCCGTTAAGGGTCGTGCGGTTGGGTTTGTTAGTTATATATATGCCCTAGAGGCCATTGTTGTACATATGATGTATATTATAATGGATGCTTGGATATATATAGAGAGGACTTTCATGCTCGTCATGATAGTATGCTATTTGGTTTCACTTTATCTTAATTTGTTGACTTATATTAGTTTATTGTCTTACTCTCACATGTTGATAAAGCCCCAGGATATGTACTCGACTACTAGGACTATGATGAGATCATACTAGTTGGGCCACGGTAGTCGACGATTACATCCTATAACTATTCCTAGTCGAGGGTGTATCGAGATAGGGCATCGATACACAAGAGTAGACTAGCGTATATGCATCTTGACCCATATGATGGGCGATGGATGATCCCATATCCATCGGTGTTTGACATCAAAGATGGTGTACGGCTGCTCAGTGGAGACTGGGTACACCGAACGGACTCGCCGAGAACTCCCAGATGGTATTATATCTCACGTCAGATGGCAGTTCTCCGGTGACACTGGTACAGGTTAGTCTGTAGACCCGAGATCGTCATAGAGTCTTGTGTGATTCCCACTGTGCTTTGATTTCCACCTTACCACGTCCACGACGACGTGCAAAACAGTGGCTTTTGGGTACAGTCCCGGATCACATGGAGGCAATGAGCTATAGGAGGGGATTTGTCTCTCCCGGTATAGGGAGTTGATGTTGTGCTGTGTTCGATTGGCTATAATTGGAAGTTCCTGGCCAAGGATGCTATAGAGTGCTGCTGGTAAGTATTATCAGTAATTTCTCGACCTGTTATCAGCCTCACATCGACACGACTTATCGGTTACTGGGGTCTGACGTTTACCACCCCTAGACTAGATATGCAACATATCAGACGAAGAGACCTGACTGTACGGGAGTGTTACTGATTTGATTCATAGGAGAATGTACATGCTTGCTTGTTGATCTTATGATCGCTCAATACCTGGGTGGCTGTTATGTTTGGCTGACCGCTTGCAGCTTGTGAGTGTTTGATATGATCATCACCTACTGCCGGTGTATTGACGATTCTTTAGAGTCTTACACAGAGGTTTCTTGACTCGGGCGAAACGGAGTAGGAGCACATATGTGATATGTGCGGGACAGAGAATAATACGATATGAGATACCGTATTCTATTCTCGCGATATTAGATATCGGCCGGGTATACGTGATATAGCCGGGTCATCGGATCAAGTATTGATTCGATGAACTGATACAGTTTACATTAATCGGTTATTTGAGAAATAGCCTGATTGTAGGATCAAGTGTTGATTCAATAATTTAATGTATAATTATATATGTGATATATTACATTACATTATCTGATATTGGCTTGCTTTACTGATTCATTTTCTCACCGGGTAATACATTGATATATATGCGATATATGTTAATTGTATTATTTTCTTTTGTTACAAAAATATATTATATATGTGATATATAATATTGTGAAAAGTTATGTTTACAAATGCAACATGATTAGTGGAGATTAAACATGGTTAGGGTTTTATTTGGGTTAGTCTTTTCTTGAAGCTTCTAGAAGCTTTTGTTTCGTTTCTTGTTTAGATATTTTGCTTAGATATTTATAACCCAACCCAAACCCTTAACCCTCGTAAACTCTCTACATGAGTTAATGATTCATATTATTAACTCAAGGTTCATTTGTAAGCATAGGAACTTTTCATTGTTCATCACAAAAGATTTCACCTTCTTCTTCCTCCTTAAAAGCTTTCCAGCTTTTGATTTTATGATGAATGAGTGTGAGAATTTGATAATAAAAGAGAGCATAATTCCTACTTCATCATCCTCATCTAATCTAGCCAATTAGATTAGGGTGTTCACTTCATTAATACTTTATTAGAGAAGTGAGAGCTTGAGTTAAAGAAACTTCAAGGTAGATCATCTTCGAAAAGGAAGACTTCAAGCAACCATGGATCATTCGGGTTGTGGAGCCTCTCTTGAGTCCGGAAGATCATGGATCGCAGTGAAGGGACTACTACTCGGAGCTTATGAAGCGAAGGAGCGGACTACAAAGGTTGTAATCCCTCTCTCTTAGTTGTAAAGGTGTTTACTTTCATGTTTAACACTAATTATCTAGCAAAGATCCTAGCTTTGGGTTGTTCGGCACTTTTAAATTTTAAATTGGGCATGGTTGATGCCTTATAAACCCTTGTGAAAGTCCCTTGTAACCCTCCAGTGGTATCAGAGCCTAGCTAGAGCATTAGGCAACGTGTATACGAAGTTAAAAGTCCGATCGAACCCCGAAACGTCGTATTTTGATCCCTCTCTGGAAATTTTTTAAAAATATTATTTTTTTCTGTATTAAAAATACTCAGAAAATTCAGCAGGGAATTCTAAGGATTACTGTAAAATACGAACCCCTAATACCCTGAAGTCGCCGCGGAACGGCGACAGGAACATGCTTTGCGCGGCGGTTCCGCGGCCGTACTTAGGAATTAGGGACTCGTATTTGTAGGGTTTATCCGTAGGTATTAGTATATACTTCTGGGAATTTTTAATATTACTCAAGTGTTGAGTGTTCTGGAGATCTTTTGTATTCGTTGATTCGATCAGAAAGTTTAACATCGTTTGTTTTTCCAGATAATTTAGAACCTGTTAAAATGTTCAAACGGATATCAATAACTCATTTTTTCCCGACACGAAAAACATTCAAGTGTTGAATTTTTCTTGAGTTTAAAACTTTCGGAAAAACATGCAAGCATATCTGTGAACCCTCTAGAAGAACGTAACCTTAACTCGATTATGTGACCGTCAAAACTTCCACTGAACCCTTGGGTTTGTGGTAGTTTGGCGTTGCCACATGTGAGGCGTTTGTTTGACCCTTCTACGGCTGGTTCATTGGGGCGGTGACATGTTCTGGGATTTTTGAACTCCGCTCAAGTGTTGAGCTATTTAGGAATTCTTGGGTGTTTGATTATTCGATTGGAAAGTTTAACTTTGTCTATTTATCTGGAATGTGATACAATATGTGGAATTCATATAGTTAGGCATGAAATGCGAAGTATGTGATAGTTCAGATTTATGATGTCTAAAGTGATTGTGGATTCCAAATGTTACAGTTTTACATTTTCTTTTCTGTGACTGTAAGCGTAGTATGTGGTGTATCGCCGGCTTCGTTGCTATACATCAATGACAATCGAGATTCGCATACTTGCTTACATTAATGATATGGGTTATTATGTGTTGCTGTGATATGTTGTATTGGATGGTCGTGTTTGGAATAGCCGGGGTTTTTTTATGTAAGATGAGGGTTCTTTTATTTTCATTCATGTAAAATTCATTGTATGTAATATTCTTTTATTGGAGCACTTCCGGATTGAGGTTGATGTCACATTTGCATATTATTTACTTTTCCGCATTAGGTAGACCCAAGGAAGGGAGCACAAATAACCGGGTTCTAGGGTCCAGTGGGAGGCCATCTCGAGGAGTCGAGACCGGGTCTCTTAACCCTACAATTGGCAGAGTTACATGCCGCTCTCGTAGGGGTCTAGGGATGTGGGTTTGGCTATTCATCACGACCGTGGAATCCGTGTTTTATACAGGCTCGAAATAAAACACGGATGTCCTAGTATATCCAATATTTCATATGTTATCCTCTGCTGCAATGTTCTGTGATGAGATCATATTACTGCCTGAGACGAATGCTTATACTATATATATATATGTTGATATATAAATATTACTGCTTTCGTTTCTTCTGTGATGCTTGGGAAGCATAACTGATGGGATTTATTAATGAGATTAATAAAAGAGAAGAAACCTAAAAGATGTTGTAGAATCAAAACTTTATAAAAAGGGTAGCTACAGTCTTGCTTTGCACAGCGGTATATATGATATACCCTGCACCTTATTCGATGAGGAAAGAACCGAGATCCTTTCACCGGGAGTGACCTCATTAGCAAAACTGGCAGATGCTACAAACTCACGGTTTAGTTTTTGATTGCTTCTATAGTTCTTGCTTTGCACCGCGGTATTTATAAAATTACCTGCACCTTATTCGATAAGGAAAGAGCCGAGATCCTTTCACCGGGAGTGTGTAAGTCGATGTACAACACCCCACGAGTTGCGGGGAGGCGGAAATATGAAAAACGATCTTGTTCTTTGCTTAAACATCGACTAACCGCATGAATCGAAGCTAAACGATAACTAACATCAAACATAGAAGTTAACAACTACTATGTAAAGGGATTATACCTAAAGAACCGTGTCCTTCGTCTTTACGAACTCCACCTCCTCCTCGGCCTTCTCGAAATAGTAGACGATCCACCCGAGAGCTTTACTCCAAGCTTAGCCTCTAAACTTGAGGCAACTAACTTTCTTTAAGTGCTAATCAAAGAAGCTAGGTGATATAGAGTGAGAGTTATGGTTTAATTAGTCTAACTAATCCTTGTACTCAACACATGAGAGGGGAGGATTAGGGTTTGAAGAGGGAGAGCTTGAGGAGATAAAAGGTGAAGATAATAATGAAGTGAGAATAATGAGTTATCATAATATATATCAAGCATTTTGTTATATCAAGAAAAGAAAAGAAAATGATTTACAACCATGCTTGATAAATATCTTGTGGTGATTCATCTCCATGAGTCATTAAGCAATTATGATGCATTAATGACATGGATGAATCATCCATATGACTCACTAATCACATTCATTATATATGCCACCTAAACCTCCTTAGTCACCACCTTCTAGAAGCTTCTCGCGCAATTACGAGAACGCCCCTCCTTTCCGCAAAAATACGGAAAAACTTTAGACTGTATAAATCCAATAACCGGATACCAGTAACTGGCTTAAACCAAAGCCGACTGGTAAAAACTGTCCGAAAGTCGTACGTGTGTAAACACACGTATGCGTCCAAACCCTTGTCGTAAAACCATACGACCTCTATATCGTTTCGCCTGGAGTAGAGAAACTCTCTGTGTGGGACTCTAGAGACTCGACTACTACGCTGGCAGTGGGTTTAACCACAGACCGCAAGCGGCACTAGCTGTACGTAACGGTCCCCAGGTAGATGTCGATAAGAAGGCCGATGAGGAAACCCATCCGAACTCCTACTGAGTCTGATGTGACAATCTCCATACAGTCCGGTCCGTTCGTCTAAAACTATCGCATATCGGGCCTAGGGGGCGGCAAGCGTCAATCCCCTAATAGCGGTATAAGTCGTGTCGGAGGGAAGCCCATTACACCCTGAGAAACTACTGGAACCTACCAGCAAATCTCGCTTGCCCTGGCCAGGGACTTTGTGTAATGGCTCTCTGACACAGTGCGATATCAACCCCCAATACCGGGAGAGACGAATCCTGTCTAACCGCCACTGCCTCCAAGTGCTCGGGACTGCACCCAACTGCTACCTGTTTGCATGACTCCTTTAGGCCGTGGTAGGGTAGCAATCTAAGAATAGTGGGACACACTCGAGGCGAAGTAGCAGTGTCAAGTCTGCGGACTATGCTGTACTCATGTCACCTGGGAACTGTTCACTGACGACTGGTATAAAACCATCCAACAGTTCCCTGTGAGTCCTGTCCGGTGTACCCGTAACCCAACGAGCACCTGCATACTATCTCCAGTACGACGTACTGACAGCTGTGGGACAGACCATCTCCCCAACTGGGATGAGAAGCGTACACACTAGTCTACTCTGGAGTATCGATGCCCTGTCTTGATAATCCAACGACTAGGGACCTGAATAAGGATGTGCTTGTAGACAACCCAGCCCCCACTAGTGTGACTGCCATCACAACGCTGGTAGTCAAGCAAGATCCTAAGAGCTCTATCAATACGTATACTCACATATTAAGATAGAAAAACCAAGTAGCATACTACCATGTTTAGCAAGACTGTTATATACATGTGAATATCCCAAGCTTCCATTAAGTAATATACAAACTAGTATGATACAATAATGGCCCCTAGGGCATATACACTAACAGAGTGACCTCTTTAGCGAAACTAGAAAAGCCTCGAAAACACTCCTTTTCAAAATCACTTGTTTCTACAACGATATCAAGTTCTTTACGCTCATGGTTTTCTGAAAAACCTGCGTAGCCCTCCGTCATTTCAGATAGATACTAGTTAGTATTCGTGCTGCGTTTGTTGACCTTAGCCAAGGCGTAGTGTACGG